>CAXIVR010000007.1:32924539-33622039 GCA_964035755.1 Teleogryllus oceanicus | reverse complement strand
ACAAGAATTTATCAAAAAGACATTAAATTTTTTCTGTAATTTTTTCTAGGAGTGTGTGATGTACTTTTATAAAAAAAAAGAGTGCAGATCCAATTTTCGTTAACCTATCTGAATTTTTGCAAGTCATAAAAGTAATGCAAGAAAGCGTTATTGTAGCCTCATTAGTTCCTTTAAATTTCTTGTCTGAATACAGCCAAGTGTGCTTATGAATACATAAAAGACAAAATTCTTTTAAAACTTTTGAATTTTCAAAACTTATGGGTGTGCTTTTTCTATAAGGAAAATTCTTTGTTCTGTATGCAGTGATGATTCTGCAATGTTACAACTTTTGTCATGTAAAGATTTTCCTGAATATCAGTACTTGCATCCTTTTAAATTTCAATGTAACAGTTTTCCAAAAACAACATTGATCTATGTTACTTTGCCCCAATTACAGATTATTCTTCCCCTAACATAGTGGTGTTCATTACATAAAGGTTGCTTAATAAGTAGATAGCCTCAGTGAAACCACCTATTCAGTGTAAGCCTTGAAGCAATCAGCTTATAGTGTGAAAGGTTAAGACAATGGTATGCATGCAATATATCAATATTATAGAGGGAAAAAAATATGCATCAAAAAACCTATTTTGAGATTATAATGGAAATAAATGATTAATAGGTCCTGGCTCCCTGAGACCAAAAAAGTTTTTAATGGAAAAAAATAGTTTATATCTATCCATGCATGAAGAACTATTACCTAAACCATTCTCAAGATTTTCCCAAAAATGAATATTCCAAGAAAGATTTGGCTTAACTCTGAAACATTCTTTTAAGTTTTTGGAATTCTTAAAAATGACTCCAAATTGTTGCTTTGAATTTTTTCCTCTAATGTAGCAAAGTATAATTTTAAAAAATGTTTAAATTCTTTAAAAACCTGTGAAATTTAAAAATTGCAAAAGTTCAAAATGTTTGGATCATGTATTATTAAATTAAGATTTTTTTATAATAATTGAATCTATTACTCGAAATTACATCTTAAATGACGTCATGTACAATTTTTTCAAAATGTATTTTTGAGAGAATTGGGACAATTTTCAAAAAATCCATTTTCATGGTTTTCTCAGAAATGGACCTAAATTTTGTCTCCCAAAAAAGTTTGCTAAAATAGTGCAATGTATGTTTACACGTATGATACAGGTCCAGTTTTTATTAAAACCTCTGAAATTTTGAAAATTGCAAAAGTTAAATTTCATTTTGAACCTGTCCTACACTTTCAATATTGAAAGTAGAGATTTTTCTTAATGCAGTTATTCCTAAATACCAGATCTTCAAATAATGATATGTGACTCTTCCTTTTATTTTTTCCTTCTTTCAAATTAAGAGTAGGTTTTGGGTAGTTTTGAGTTATATCTTGGCTACATCTTACCACAGGAAAGTTGAGAATTTGTTGTTAGAGCTAAACTGTATAAAAATAGGAAAAGTTTCCTCATGACTAGTTTTGTTTCATAGTGATTTTGTTCAAACAAGCTTTTACTGTTCATGCATTTTAAAAATTTGGTGTAATGCAGTTAATTTTTAGAGTGCATGTTTAAATTTGGTATAAAACAGTCGAAATTTTCACAATGGGATTGGTGGTTTCAAATAGGTTTTTTGAATGAAGGGGGGGGGGTAAAAACAGTAAAAACTGTATGTTTTGTGAGTGTTCAATTGTATCGAATTGATTTAATTATTTCCTAAAACAAGAGAATAAGGAAACGTATATTTCAGTATGAATCTTAAACATTTACTTCAATATATTAAAATTAATTTATTTTATAAAATTTTTAAAAAAAGGAATATTATGTAATATAATGGATAAATTATTTTGTTCTAAGTAACGTTCTGAAAGAAGTATGCAGTTGAGTGCCCTTTAGAACAATTAGAACTTGCGCATTAGAACAAATTTTTTAATGTAGGCCTTATTTGACCCAATCCCAGGATGTTTCCTTCTGTTAATATAAAAAATAGTTGTGAATTACTCTGCTATATAGTACCATTGTGATGTATCATTCAGAAAAAGTATCATTAAATTTAAATTGTTATTGTTCATTAATAAAGTATTTGAGAGTGGGACATTAAGATGAGACTCTACTCTAAAAATGAAAGAAAAGTATTAAATAGAATTTTGGTTTTTAATCTTAAAATAATCACGGCTTTTTTGAAAATTTTGATGTATTATTTATTGACAAATTGTTGTTGTTTTTTTATTGTTTTGAATGGGCATCAGCACAGACAGGCTAATGTTTCAGAAGTTCCATGGTTCTGTATAAACAAATATAGTTCTGATACTATTTGCTCTCAAATGTTGTATAATGCAGAAAATATGTTTAGTAATGAAAATCATAACACCAGAATTGATCCAGTCAAGTGCCCACCCCTCCAGGCAGAGATCTCAGCTCAGAAAATTACCAAAAAAAGTCAGGAAAAGAAAAGAAAAATCCTCTTCTAGATATCAGCAATAAAGAGCATAATTTACAAAATGGAGTAGGTTTTTTAAAGTAAAATAATGCAACAAATATAATGGGTAATTCCTAGTAAAAACTTAGGGAGCGTTTTTTCTCAAAACACAGTTTTTCCATTATAAATACCTTGTTTTCTCATAGACTATTAAACCCATTTCATTGATTCACTTACATATTACTCTACAAGACAATGTAAAGCTGTGGATCTATTTTTGTTAAGTTAGCATTATTTATTTCAATTTTATAAATAAATTTGTCATTAAATTTTTTGGGGAAAATGGAGGTACGAGAAAAAAATTATATTTCAGTTTCCTGTCAAGCAATTGTTTTCAATGTAGATCAGTACAACAAGAGTACAGATAATATACAGGAGGAATATTCAAATCTCTTATCACCAATAATTTTTTAGATAATGGGTCATCAATATTAAGAATTTAACATGGGTATCGTAGGAGGGAGGATCTCTCTTTAAATAACTCTTACATTTTTTAATCCTATATCTCCTCCCTACTGCCTCTTAGATGCAAGTTTAACAGGACATTCTGAAAGTTATCAAACTGCCAAAGAAAAGTATTTCATGACGTTGGGTTATTGTTAACCATAACATATATTTCAGGAAAACAACCAGAAATTCTTAGAAAATGAGTAATCCTTTGGCTGTATTGAAGTGTGGTCTATGAGTTCTCCAGTTTTTCCTTTTTTAGCTACTGCATTGAATTAATGGTTTTTTGATTATGGATTATTTTGAAATTCAAATATGTTTCCAGGTATGCAAGATCTTACAAGGAATCCAGATCAGAGTACGAACCTGCTCCTTACTACGAGAATGACTACTACAGTAGCAGCCGGGCTCGACCTCCATCACGGTACAACCCTCGCAAGGATTACGCCAAAGAGTACTCAGATCAGAGTTACAACAGGTATCTTACTTCCTTAATGTCCATACTTGTCTGTCCAGCTCTGGTGGCCACAACTGTGCGCATAGTGCGTGTTGGAGTTGGCTAGAAACCCTCCTTGGGAGCGTAGCTATGATTGTGCATTGTATGAGAGTATGAAACTCTTGTGATGTGGGCACCAGAGTTAAATTGCTAATGCTGGTCCAGCCGGTTTCCTATGTAATTCAGAGCTTAATTAAAGAAGTAGTAAAGTTCTTATCATACTAATTTGATGTTTTAAGTACATATTTACTTTAAAAAATTCAAAGAAAAGTCAAAAATACTTTCGTTGCAATTTTTGAAGCAAGTTGGATCACTGGCAATTTGTGTGCAGAGCAATAGCCCTGTGCACCCTTGGTGTAAAGGAGTAATTCAAGGATTACTCTCTGATTGTGCCAAATAAGGCATTTTTGGTGTTTTTACATTGTTTTTGAGATTCTATCAACTTATGTATACAGTTATTTGCATTGATGCTTAACACTGACACATGCAGTGAAAATATTTCATTATAGCTGATAGTAGTTGTCAGTTTGAAAAATGAGACGTAAGTTAGAAATGGTGTTTTGGTACCAATTTAGAAGTAAAAGGTTGCAAGTGTATTTGTGTCATTGTTGATTATTTGGACTGAATTTTTTGTGTAAAATTACCTTGTGCCCTTTACACAACAGGTATGACCTGTATGTGTCTGTGGAATGCATTAAAATTTTGAATAAACATCTTCACATGTTGCTTATTTTGCTCATATAATACATGAACATATTCCAATTCATAAGAATACTTGTATTTGCATTTACTGGTATTTAATATTAGCTAAAATAACAATGTAACAGTATTTGCTTTACCAACGACATTTCATTTTCCTCAGTTGGTATGACAACTCACCATGCATGACTTACAGCAAACGATTCAGTTGTCATTGATATGTTGCCGTATTTTGTATGCAATTGTAGAAATATTGTAAATTACATATTACAAATCAGTTTTTTAAAATGGAAAGTTTTTAGCATAAATTTCTTTTGAAAGAGATTCTTTGAAGAAAAATCTTTTTTTAAATTGAAAGGCAAACCTAATACTAAAATCAGTAATTTTGTAATAAATTGTATGTTGTGTGAGATTAATATTTTTTTTTTCAATTAAAAGCAAAGAGTCTCAAAAAAAATTTATTACATGCTTCTGCTAAATTGAAATTTAGTAGTGTAAATATATGATTAACAAATATTGCTACAGTTCGTTAATCCTAATATTTAACATTCATACAAAGGATTTTGAGTAAAGTTTTCCACCAGAACTGTTTTCCCCATTTTGTTGCCAACTTGGCCCTTGAAAAAATCAAACATGTCCCTTTGTTTTCATTGAAAACTTCCTGTTTTGAGTGATGAACATAATTTCACAATTGTAAACCTTAAACATTTATTTTAATAATTTTGGAGATGATTACTCGAATTGTTATCGATTGTCAATGTTGAAATAATTTTGCCATTTAAACTTGTGTATAAGAAAGTTTGTCGAAGAACTTTGTAAGAGAACTGTGATTTTGCATTTCACAGTTTATTGTTGCACCCAACAAATTTGTCTTTTTTATTTTACAGAAAGTGCCTTTTTTTTTTACTATTGTTCATAAAAACTAAAAATTTCCTTGTATTTACACTATAAACTGGATTATTCTTGCTACATGAATATCCAGGTATACAGTTGTGTATCTCATGTGTACATGACCTAGGTAGGAAGCAAGGATCAGACCATTCTTTGATTAAGATTTTGCAGACAATATTAACTTGGAAATATTCAACAAACATTAGTTTGTCATATTTTTGAATTTCACTGTTGTCATCATTATAATGTTTTTTTTCTGTGTGATTCATGCATTGAAATGTTAATGTATCTCACATAGAGAGATGGAATGAGAATAAAAATTAATTGAAATTTAAAAGTGTAAACTATTAATTGTGAAAAACATTTGCTTACGAAGCAAGTGAGCGTAAAGACAAAATTAAATTTTAGACTTCACATTAATCTGAGTTATTGAGTTAGTAAAGAAAGCATACACATCTGGTATGTAGGGGTATTTATTTTTCCCAATAATATTAAATTTAATTTATTGGTTTAAATTTATGGATGTAAAATATCAATCAGTCTCTCTAATCTTTGTGTGTGGAAGAGAAAGGGCATGTCATTGGAATTGAATGAAGAGTTCAGAAAAGTACTGCTAAAAGTATTTTAGATTAAAATTCTTTGAAAGTGAATTATGAACAAGTGGTTTCAAAGATACTGTAGTTTAAAAAACAAATAGGGGGGAAAAAGAAAGAAAGAAAAAAAAAAAAAAGGAAGAAGAAAAAGGCCATTCTTTCTTTCTATGATGTGTTGTTGCATATTAATAATACTCCAGAAAAATTGTTCTCCAGTCACATAACATCAGCATTACAATTGAAATGTTGCAATGAAAAAAGGTTAAGGAAATTAAACAAGGTAAATATAATTCATTGTTATACTGCAAGAACAACAACATTGTTTATTGCAAAATTATAAAGATATAATGCTACTCTATTTAAAAAAGGTTCATCATGAAAATTTTTAATTCGAGATTGTTTCATATGACATGGGATATTTACTTATTTGTTGTAGATTTATTTTGAGTTTGGTATTAACTGGAAATTGTTGTCTAATCTGGGGATAAAATATTTTGTTATTGAGTTTGAGTGTTCTGGGGAATGAAGAAACAGAAAATTTACTTAGTGGAAAACATAATGTTTTGCTAAATTAGTCATTTACAAAATTTATTCAAATATTGAGAATATTGACTCAGACATAGATTCATCATCAGTGCACTCATCATCAAAAATTTTTTATGTTTGTGACTGTATTGCAATTCTTCTTGCTGTCATTTTTTTCTTTCTGAAGAATGTAGCTGAGAAAATATGTTTCATTTGTATGTAGATAAGTTAATGAATTGTTGGATGATAGTACATCAAAGAAGTTATTTTATTATGTTAGTACTTAGAAATCATCAGATTTTCAAAGATCTGCCTTCTTTCTTGTCTTTGCCAAAACTTTATCCTTAGAACCTGCTTGAATAGTCAGTTAATTTGATCCAAATTAATTTCTCTTCATTTTAAATGTGTATATTCTGTGTTTCTGGTGAAAAAAGAGAGTTTTTTTTATGGGGTTGTTGTCTCCTGAGAAAATACCTTTTTTTTTTTAAATAAGTTAATGTAATTTACAGTCTGTGGTATTAAAAAATATTGTAGGTAAATAAAATAGTTACATCTTGTATTTAATGAAGTAGAATTCATATTTTTGTTGTTTTTCAAAAATTGTACTCTTAAACTTCTTATTTTTACTGTGTGGATGATAAGATCTCTAGCGTGAATGAGAAATTTATATGTGATGTGATTGGATGGCGTTATTTATTTTTCTAAACAATAGTCTGTTAAACTAGAATTTCTATTTAGTTTTCTGTGAAAATATATTACTTCATAGTTAAAGTTTCAAAGGTATTATAATTATTTGTTTAATTACAGATAGTGAAAAATACAGTTACAGATATTTAACTATTTTCTTATTGTCTATGCGTTAGCTTTAGTTACAGATGCTAGTTAATATCTTGAGTTAGAGATCTAAGTATTAAGAATGATACATGGTGTGTTATAAGTTAGTGTACTGAAGTGATATTGCACATGATTTCCATGTCATTTTTTTTTTTAATAGACTAATAGAAAAAAATACATCCATTGTTAGAATATTATAGAACTTGCTATATTATTTTTTGGGAGAAAGGAGCTGCAACCTGTAAATACTTTCAGGTATTAAACTTCTAATATTTTTATTCTGAATATAAATGTTACCATTGTTATAAGAGACTCGATGCATGTTGAATAAGTAAAAAGCAGAATTTTAAAACAAATATTATTTTGAAGTGAAACATTTTTCGTGCTGGATATTAAGTGACTCAAAATGTGTAGATGACATTTGTTGTTCCTTATGCATTTGTATTGATCAACATTATTCCAAGATCAAGTGTTTGTTGCTCTGCAGTATCTGTATTTACATTCATTCTCCTTGTGTCACAGTGAAGTCCTTCCTAATGCTGAAGAACAACTAAATATTATATGGGAATGTAAAATGTCTAAATATTTTGTTCTTTGAAATCATATTAAATATTGAAGATCTTCCAAAATTTGAAGTTCTTTTAATTTTTACTTAATGCCAATTTAGGTAGGTGATTTTACATTTGCACAATATACCCATTGATATAACATTGTGTTGTATTTGTAGGTATTACATTATAATGTAAAAACATATTCTAGTCAAATTCTCTAAATTATGTGGAGAAAAAATCCTAATTCTTTTCAATATGTCATGCTGTGATTGAGAAATTTGTTTGCTTTTTTAAAGAAGCAGTTTTCTACTTTCTATTTATCTTTAACATATGTTACGGGATTTATTAGGATGTTTTAATGTCATATCTAAGATTTAAAGTAATGCAATGTTTTTAGAAGTTTATTTCTTTGTGATAAATTAAATGCATGTTTTTTTTATGTTGAAATCAATGAAAAGAAAAATTTTCACAATTGATATATTCTTTTAGTTATACTGAAACTGGGATTCTATTTGTTTGTTCTCTTTACAGAATTTGGAATCTGGTTGTATTAAAAAGACCTTTTTAAATAAATTGTTGATATTGAATAATTACAATCTTTGGCAAAATGCTGTTTGGAGTGTCTTAAGCTAGAGGTGGTGTATGGTTGTGTTACATTTAGTGTGAATTACTGCGAATTGTAACAAAAGCCTTAGCTTTAATAATAAGATTAAGTACTGGAGGCTCATTTATTACAAGATGTGTCTCAACAACAAAAGAAGTACTTAAATCAGAAAGTAAATTATTATTATTATTATTATTTAATTTTTTATTTTTTTTATTATTATTTATTATTTTATTATTATTATTAAGAATATTGAGTAACATATCATGAAACTTTACTTTTGCATTTTGTTAGTTATTTATAATTTCTTTTGTCATTTGAAATAATGACAGTATTAATAGCATGCACAAAAGCTCAGGTTATGTAGGGAGAATGTGGACATGTGATAGCCTATTTGCTTGCAGAATCTTCTCAAATTATCATAACTTTTCTTTCCTTTTCTTCTCTACATTTCTTTCGTTTATATGAATAATGCATATCTAAAGCCTAAGAGAAAAATACTTTCTGAATTTTTTCAATCAATAAGAATTGAACATTTTGCCAAAACAGCTTCATAGTGAATTAATTTAGGCAATGCAACATTCTGTTATCACATCGCATTGCATTGCATTCCATTCTGCTCCGTTCCATTTCTCAGAACTCATTACGTTTCTCCCTCCTAATTTGTTATTAAGTGCAATTATTTATTTACGAATTGCACATGAAATTGATAAACATTATCAGTTAGAATATTTTCATTAGTTATTTATGCGGTTGACTCTATAATCCATGCGTTGTGTTAAAACTGACTGAAATAAGAACTAGTCTAGATTCTTTAAATCTGTTGTCTTGGTCACTTCTGTGACAACATTGGAGAATGTTTTTTTCCCCACTCCACTGTAAGAATGCCGGAAAATGATTACTTGTGACACTTTCATTGCATTGCATTGCATTGCATTGCATTGCATTGCATTGCATTGCATTCCGTTCCGTTCCGTTGCGTTCCATTTTTCAGAACTCATTACTTTTCTCCCTCCTAATTTGTTATTAAGTGCAATTATTTAGTTAATTCTTGTTTGCAGTATGTTTCTTGGAACATGGAGCAGCAGCATTTTCTGCCCTGTTTCTCATTTGACACGAGAGCCCTTTCCATTGCAAATTAGTCATCCCCATCATAATTAGTTTTTCATCCTTCTGCTATGGTTCCGTTTTCCGTTTGCTCCGGCAAATACAGTGATGACCCTTTGCTTTGCTCGTGGGCAAGTAGCTTCACTGTTTGTGCATGTTTTAATGAGCTTTGTGGGGTGTTAGTGGGGAATTTTTATTTTCCCAGCAGAACCTTGACCTTGTTCTGACAGTAGTGGGGTAATTTCTTCACAAGAGGATGGATAAGGGATAAGAGACAAAACTCGTAGCTCATTTGGATATAAATCGTTTATATTTCATGAGGGTGGGCTTTCCTTGCTAACAGATTTTGCCAAAAACCCTTGTTGCTAACTTTATTCATTATTATGTAGTTCAGAAAAAATGAGGGGATAAGAATGTAAAAAAAATTGGCATGGATTTTACTTCCCATACTTAATTTTAAACTGTTTTTGACATTAAACCATTAATTAATTGTAAATAAATCACAATACATTTAATATGGTTCAATCCATTTGAACTTAAAAAATATATATATCTAAACTTGCTAGAAAGAGAAGATACTATTGATTCATATAAATTAAGAAAAATGCTGAGTGAAAATGTGTTAAGAAACTAGTAATATAGCTGAGATGTTAGTTTATGTTAATGATCGCAAATTGAGTAAAACTTACTCAAAAAGGAACCTCAAAGAACCAGTATTTTTTCTGCATTATGTAATATATTACTATAGAATTTATGTTTGCCAGAACTTCAAAGAATATATTAACATTAGCCAGATCTCCACATTCCACAGGTTCTGCGTTTGAGCAAGATTTATTGTATTTAATATATCCTTTGTGAAATTCTCAAAAAATTTTAGTGCATAATGGAGTAGATTTCATTTTATTCCTTTTATTTACAATCAGCAAATTCTTTCAGGATCAAAATGAACCACTAAATTAACTACTTAATTTTGTTACATTCAGTATATATCAGTGTGAGATCTTGTAGGCTGCATCCTTTCTAAAATTGTGAATTTGGAATTATAAAATAGGAATCTCTGTAAAAATTCTAAGCATGGATTATAATATATTTGTAAGCTCAAATTAACTGTCTAATCAAGAAATCACGTTTCCCTTTGAAGTGAATGTTACTAATATTACATTCTGATTGATTCTCAATTGTTGTTACATCAGTAGATTGTTCAATATTTAGTTTTTTTCCTTTACTTTATTATCACCACAGAGTGTAGAAGAGAAAGTGTGCTGGCTTCACTGTTATATGCAGGGCTGCCACTGTGCAGCACTTGTGTGGTGATTGGCATTGAAGTTGAATGACTTGTGACTTTTATAATCCTTTGTTTTTGTAATTGCAGAAAGAATTAAATAATTAAATTTGTTCAAAGAATTGGTTGCCTCTATCAGGGTTTACAAATTTAATTATTAAAATACATTGTTACTTGGTAACATGATCACAATTTGGATTTTTTTTACGTCTGCGGAACATATTCTCCGATCGTAATCACGTCCAACAAGGTGATGGGAAAGGTGACAATTATAGAAAGTATTAAGCTTACAATAAATCAACTTATTTAATTTGTTCACACCACCAGTGCAATTATTGAGGACAAATTTAGTTTTATGTGCCTGCTTAAGTAAAAGAAAAATGTTTTTGGAATGGATTGGATGGTGGACTATCGCCAGGCCGGCCATGGGTGGTGCATGAGAGGCAATGAAAGCTTGAGGAAGAGTGGGGGATATTGGGAGTTGGGTGGGGGCAGTCCACACCTATTAACTAAACTAAGAATGCCGACCCTGTCATCTGATTTCATAAATTAGTCTGGTTTGCTGGCAATATTTTTTAAAATATTTCTTTTTTTCATGTGTGCACAATAGTATATTTGTAAAAGTTGTCTTAGACAAGGGTTAAAATATTAATGCCTGCAAATCGGTTATAAATTCTACAGTTTTCCTTGTTGAAGAAATATTTTGAAGAGGTCAAATGTGTGTGATAGTTAGGACATATATGCCGCCCTTACAAATTCACAACCCTCTAACCGCCACTGGTGGAAGGTGAATTTTCTGTCAATATATATTAACATACTCCCACCTAATCAAAAAAGGTCACAGTTTTGAACAGATTTCTGGAGATTAATTTATACTTCAAAAGAAATCTGATCATATTTTCCAACTGATAAAGTGAAGCAGGAAAGCTACAGCATCTCAAACAGATTATTCTATTATTTTTTTAAAAAATATAATTCTGATATTTACATATTCTAATGACTAATACTATGACATATTTTTAAAAGATGTCCAATTATTAGTTCAAAACTGTTTTGATATGATTATTAAGCTCTTATTATACACGTTTTTTATTCAAATTGTACGGAAAATAAAACAATTGTACAAATATATTCATGAAATGTTAGCATATTGGAACACTATTGAAAACTTTGATTCGCAATAAACTAGTTTAGACCTCCTTCTGTACTATCCATTTCATTATTCACTTACATTTTCAATGAAATCTGGAACCAAAGAAAATCGGGCGCAAGATAATTATGCGTTATAAAAATACTGTTGTAGTTGATCAGCCCAGCCCAAAGCAAACGTTGCATTTTAGGCTCAGATACCACCAACTGGAAATAAGCTGGAGCCAGTACACTATTTCTTCTATCCCCAATAGTATCACTAAGTTGCATTTCAATGGTTTTAAGACAAGAAATTTTCAAAAACAGAAATAACAATTTGAATACTAGTGGGATGAGTAGTTTGTTATTTTGTTTTGAAAAAATAGAGGTTTCAGCTTTTTTTGTTCAACAGAGAAAACTGTACTGCTGTTTTATATCTAGAGTTGTCGATTATTAATATTAATCAATTTTTTTAATGTACTTTCTGTACCTTCTACATTATTGTTGTAAAGAGGATGAAAGTTGAACAAATACCAATTTAAAGAAATTCTTACTAATTGTTTAATTATTACACATAATATAAAGATATTTAAATTACTGGCAGCTGCATAGCATGGAGCCTTAAGACAGTGTGCTTAAATCTGGCATAAAGTACAAGGGTTTTAACTGTGCAATTGTGATTTGCAAAATTAAAGTCTAAGTAGTCATAAAAATTAAAGTAAAGATAAAGTTTCATAACACACTGATCATCATTTATTAATTTCTTATTGTCAGGGAAAGGCAAAGACCTGATCTCTTCTAATTTGATATGTGTCATGTCAGGGGCACAGTTTTGATGTTTGTCCTGTCTATTCTGCTAAGAAGAAGAAGAAAAGAATATGAGGATTTACAAACGGTAATGAAAGGCTTAATGAGTTTATTTATGGCTACCCCTGTAGTGTAAATGAGTTTGTTGTAACAATTCCCTTTTAAAGATTCTGTTTAAAACTTAATAATAATAGTAATAATAATAATTAATAATAGTAATAATAATAATAGTAGTAGTAATAATAATAATAGTAGTAATAATAATAATAATAATAATAATAATAATAATAATAATAATAATAATAATAATAATAATAATGTTGAATTCATGTTTTATACAGCAATTTTTTATAAGCATGAATATATCCAAGAATATATCTTTGACCTTGGCGAATAAGCTGTTAAGTAAAAAAACTTAAGTTTACATGGGAGCGAAAAGCATGTTAAACTAATGCTATAAATAAGTGCTTAATGATATTCAGACAAAACCTACACAAAAATAGTTTCGTTTGAATATCATTAATCCTTGATTTAATTAATTTAAACGTTGTTTTTTGCTCTCTTATAAAATTAAGTGTTTGACATGTCAGCTTATTCACCGGGATCAAATATGCTAGGTTTGATGCATATAGACTTATGAATTAAGTGTCAAACAATTCAGACGAGAATTTTAAATGAAATTTCTTGCATTTATCACACTTTCATGTGTTAATTTCAATAGGACACCACTTAAAAAAAAAAAACAAAAAACAACTCTACATGGCCTTGGGGCTACACGAAGAGGCTTTAGAATCTCCATGTTTTCTCATCTCATAGACTCGCATATCTGTCTGAGGGTAGGATATAGCTAATGTCCAAATCTGGCAAATTTTGCAAATTAGTTAATGTTGACTTTGCCTTTAAATGGGTGAATAAAGTCGATAGTAGAAACCATTTGCACTTTAGCTGGATGATGTGAACATTAGGCAATATGAGGTAACTAAGTTAGGTGAATAGGAATAACATATGTGATAATCAGAAATTGGAATTGGACAGGAATAACATATGTGATAATCAGTTATATAATAATCAGGTTGGTGGAAAGTTTCTGAGGCTAGGGAAAGACATGGTGTGTTGTTTCAAGTACTACGTCATTCTGTGTAAATTTCTTTTTACATCATAGTTGACCTAACCTCATTAAAGCTCAGTTGACATTTTGCTGAACATTTCTGAGTTGAAGCAAGAAGGCTCCACCCTTTGCACTTTACATAATACAACCGTGAGTCTGTGCAATGCATATTTATGCCAAAATACTCCTAGCAAACATACAAGACGCCTCAAACTCAGACGATTGCCTTTCATTAGCTACCAACCTGTGGTTAATTCACAAATTAGCCAGATAATATGCAGAATGATCTGTTCATTGTCATCTTATCAGCTTTATCAGATGTTTTATCTCGCTTGTGTGCGAATTAATTGGCTAATTCATGAACTAGCCATATTTGACTTTAAATACAGCAGATATACTGAAATAAATGAATGTTATTCCTTATGTCACATTTCAAAAAAAAAGTTATTTTTTTTTTTTTAAACTTTATGATTATTAAGAGTAAGATGTGTGGTATGATCTTAACTATTCTAGTACAGTGGTATGTTGTTTCTATGACAAAATTCAGTAATCTCCATCATATTCTTATGAACTCTGAATTATATATTGGCCTTTCTCTATATAAAAAAGCTGTGAGCTAAGAAAGTTTTCTATACAATGACTAATCTAAAATTTTTCATGTTCAACTTCATACATGTTTCACCTTCGGTCTGAATTCACTGTCATTCATTATTTAATTAAAAATGTTAGTTTTCTAATTTTTTTTTAATTTTCTGGTTAAATGCTGCTTTTATGGTTTTCCAAAGAAATGTCGTATCTGTGTGCATTCCTTTTTTAAAATCATATTGCAGATATCTTTTCTCAATCTCAGGCTGATTTGTAAAACAATGATCCCCTTCAGATTTTGAAGTGAAGGTTATATAATAAAAGCCCATCTTTTAAAATGATTAAAAAAAATCACTTATGAAAAATTGTTTCCTTTTATTGAAAAAATTGGAACAGAAGAAATTATCTTACAATTGGGGAGGGGGGACATGTCATCACTGAGGCGACTAAAGGGCATGACTTACATTAAGGCGCCATATTTCATATTATATTAAAAAAAAGAGGATAATATAATTTAAATGTTTAGAGAATACATTTATATTTATTTCTAGCTTTATTTATTTTTATTGCACTTTGTTTATTTCTGCAGTTGAAAATTAAGCTTGGAAATGGTGAAAGAAATGTTCTGTATTTGTTTTAGAAAGTGTGATAAAATTGCAGTTCACAGTATGTACAGAGAAATCCTATTTCTGAATCAATTTCAAATGTAATAAAACAAATAATTAGATGCAGATGCTTAGAAATAGCTTTGTTTAATAATGGAAAGTCTACATATGTGTTTTACTAAAATTAGAAATGAGAAATGAAATTTGAAAGGAAAGAAAACAAACTTGAAACAAGAATTGCACAGTTGCTGAGAATGGGGATAAAATTTTACCAAGTCAACTTGGCAAATTTGACTTAATAGCCCTGGTAGGTTAATGTAGAATATTTTCATAAGTGTATTTGGAAGAATGACTGAAAAATTGTCAGCTAAACCACTGTTACTAAAATTTCTTTATCAGCATTTTGAGAATTAATAGAGATCCCAAAAAACAAATACGTACATATAGAAGTGGAAAAATCTTAATACAATTCTTTCTCTAGCAAGCAAAGAAATGTTGGGAAGCTGTTAAAGACGCTCAATAGAAGTGTTCAACAGATTACTCCTGAGCACAAGAAGAAAAGGGATAAGTTTAAAAATTTCATATCATTTGTTTAGAGACCACCACCAAAGATTCTGATTTGTGATATCTTTCAAGACTTGCGCCAGAACAGTAGCCAGTGGGATTTGATAAAAACAGGCTATAGATTTCATAATTGAAAGGGAAATCGCAGGATTCAGGTCATTCCTGTTGTTGGATTACCAAAAATAAACACAGGCTGCTCGACATTACCTCAAAATATCTATTCTCAAAGGAATATTAAAATGTGATTCCTGCCCTAATAAAGCCTCTGAACACACTATGATTCTGCCTCTATCTATTTAGCGGTAGTTTTAGAGCCCTGGCTGTTTTCCACATCTCAGTTTCCATACCTCTTTATCCCATACATCTTTTTCCATGGCTTCAGTTATTGTCATGTTCCATGTTCTTCTTGGTCTTTCCTTGTATCTTCTTCGATAGGGTATCCATTCCCAAACTTTCAGTGGAATTCTATCTGATTTCAAACCGGGAGCGGTAGCTCTGTGCATCAACTGATGTCACTGCAGCGCCTCTGACTGGGAGGTCCTAGGTTCGAGTCCTGACGGCGGCAGGATTTTCGACACTAGCTTTTCAGCTAGGTTGAATTCAGTCGCTGTCTGGAGGAGAATTCTAGCGGCCGGCTGCTCTGATCGGTAGTTTTCCGTGTTTTTTCCGATCAACACCAGGTGAATGCCGAAGCAGAACCCTACCAAACGGGCCACAGACCGCACGTGATCTATCCTTCCTCTTCCTTATCCTATCCTCTCACCTTACATACACACTTACACTACCAAATATGCCGGGAGACCAGTTGGGAGCTTAGAGCTTGTCCCGGCTGGGCCAGTGCCCCGTTGGTGGGACAGTCCTGGTTAGGGGGAAACCCCACTAGTCGATGGTAGGTTGGAGCGGATCTCGCCATCCAGCAGGGGAAATTCACCGCCATCTCTCGAGAAAAAACATGCACTACACTAATGGGACTAATGACCAAAGCAGTTGACGTGCCCAGAAACACAAAAAATCAATCAATCTATCTATCAGATTGCAACCATCTCATATGTCTGTACCATTTTAGATATTTCATTTCAGTTGTCTTGTTCATGGTTGTTTGCATTTTCATTTTATTTATTTTGCATAACGAAGAAAGTTTACATCTTCACAAGAAAATCATTTCTGTTGCTTGAAGTTTCTCTCATTTTTTTTGTTAGTTTGTTGACTTCTGCCCCATTGAGAATTGTACTCTTTATGAAGAAGCTGTGTATGCATTTCTTTGTCTTTATCAAAATAATTGAGTTCCATAGCACTGAATTCAACTGTTTTGTGACTACTTTTCCTCTCATATTTTTATTTTTCACATCCTGTTCGTATCTACCTTTTGCGGTTAGTGTGACTCCCAAATATTTATATTGTGTATTACCTTTTATTATTCCTGTACTTGTCTCTGAATCACTCCCACCACCGTATACGCAGGCTTTTGCACATTTATTTCTATTCCCTACATATTCTTCTACTTATTTTCTAAATGAAAATGATGTAACATAAATGTTCAGAAAATTGGTAGAAAACAATATTGTCACATATCTAAAAAAATATGAAGGCAATAATATTAATAACATCTCATACCTGAGTATATTGACCAAGACTCCTGATATGAATCTCGTGAACAGTAAGTTTACTCTAGTGGTGCCTGTTCAGTGCTGGTGCGTTAGAAAAATGTTAGTTGTGCAGCACGTTAGAATGGATTTCATTTGTGGAAATCAAGGATGCAGAAGTGTTGGGTAAAAGAAAAAACACTTTGAAGCAGCAAAAACTATTTATTGTTAAATTCTTTAAAAGCAGAATTGAAACAAGCTCATCCGCCATCAAATATAAAAAATTAAAAAGAAAATAATGTAGTGAAAGACAATATTTCAGCATTTTCTCATTTGATGAGGATGAGATCTACACTGACCACTTGTTTAGTAGTATATTAGCTTGGTAGTGGTAAATTGAGATATTCTGATGTAGGAAGTTTTTGTACTGACACACATTAAGCAAAAATAATCAATGAGGGATCTTGCTGATCTTACATATTTTATTTTATTTTTGTGTTTGACCTACTAAAATAGAACTCAGAATTACCAAAGAATTCACATTAAATAAAATCTTAAGCAACTAACGTAAAGCTTTGATTAATTCTTTAAGTATTATTTAAATTCATCTACGTTTACAAATAAGAAATTTTCTGTCCGTTAAAACAAAAAGCAACTATATACTGTTATATACAAACTATTGATTAACACCTCAAAAGCCTTTATTTTTTCTCATGTCCTGTCTGATGATGTAACAAATAGGCAATGATGTTTATTTGTGATTGATTCAGAAGAATCACAAACAAACAAGTGATAAACATTCTCACAGGTTTGCTTTGAACAAATACAATGATTCAATTACCTTTCTTTATAATAGTAATTATTCACATTGGAGATACAAATTGTTTTGACTGCATCTACAAAACAGATGAAAATAGGTCAATAGTTAGTTAATGCATGAGAGGCCTCTTTATGGTCTTCATGGCAAATTTAAGTTGTTCTTGCATCAGATTCTGATTTTGACTAGAAAATGTTTTACTTTCTTGCATTTTCAACCATTCTTTCTTTTTGAAAGAGAAATTCATTTGATCCCTTTAGTTTAATTTTTATATGAAAATTGTTGAGTGATATTGGATGCCAATGGCACCTTACACGTTTTTATTCTAACCTTAGTAGTAAGAACGAAGCCTTAAAATTTCTAGCAGCTTTGTGAAACTAATTTCTTATTAAGAAAAATACATCTGTTTAAGGTGGAAACAAATGTCATCTATAGAAAGTATTATAATTCAGGTTATTAAAGTTGTTAAAGGTATATTAAAGTTGTTAAAAGAATTTTCATGGTTTTTCTGAAATTTAGGACAATGGATTTTATTTCGTTTATGAATCATAAAAAACGAAAAAAATTTGAAACATAGTGGACATTCTTTTTAACTTTGGTAATTCAAATTTGGTATTCATATATTAAAAGTGAAGAGTGGATCATGGTAATTACTTCACTAATAAAGACTTGAACTTTGTGTTCAGGTAAGATCCTTTCACCATAACAATTTTGTGTAATAATTTGATCATTTAATGCATAAATATAGTGTTGGCAAAACATTGTATTTCAAGAGCTAATTTTTAGTGCATTGAGTATTTTGTGACAAGTTAATGGTAAAAATGTTGGTATATTAAAATACAGTGTGTGCTCTTGTCTTGTGGTTCTTTATTATTAAAGTAATGTAGTATTTTGTATGTACTTCATAAAACATTTTATTGAGACACTTGAAAGGAAGCAAACATTGCAATTGCTATAAATTGTCAATTTTCATGCATTTCCCACATGAAATGTGCTTATTAGTGCGAAAATCATTTATCAGTGATTGTGGTTGTGAGCATCCATGTGTGCAGCTGCGTGATTCATATTGAGCAATCTGGACTAGTATTGACAGACAATAGATGAAATACTTGGGTCACTCAATTGGAAGAAGAGGATTCGTGTTGCCTGCTGTTCTGCGCTGGAGATGCTACTGTAGGTTCCTTGTATATTTAAATATTGGATGGCTGCAAATAAATTATTTGTTTCCATATTTTGAATTATGGTCATACTTCCTGTCCTGTCCTGGATGCTGCTGAGGAATTCACCTTCCAGCTTTTGTGAACTAAAATGGGACAGATGGTGAGCTTCCTCAGTTAAAGGGTTGAATAAGTAACTACTAGGTATGTACTACTGTTTTAAGTAATGGTGGAGGGTTAATAATTCTCGAAGAATAACGTTACTACAGCCCTCAATCAAAAACCTTTGTACGCAATCCTTTTCAAACTAAAGTTTTGTTAATTCTGGTGCATAGCAGTTGAGTTGGATATATTCAGTTAAAAGGTCAAATCCTTTTTTGTGATTACTTTACTATACTTTTTGTGGGAAAGTTCCCAAGTCAATAGCTAATATGGTTCTTAGTCATACTTTCGTGATATGTTATAAATACATGTAATCTGCTGTAATTTTGTAATTCTAACTTCATAATATCATTTACAAACTTGATATTTTGTGAACAATAAATGTAAACTATGTGCTACAAATGTTTGAGTGTGTGGAAGCAACAGAACATTTGCTCATGAACAGTTTGTGGCTGTGCCGCAGAAGTCGTCCAAGAATTGTTCATTGGAGGAGAGGATTTCACCAGTTCTGACAAGTTCAAGTTTTCATTCGAGGAGGAGGTTGGTTTGTGGATACCTGCAATTGAACAAAGACTCAATTTAATTGTTTTTCTTGTTTTGTAATTTGTGGTGCCCAATATTATTATAATTAATTGTTTTATCAAAGTATTATGTAAAATACTTTATGATCATGTGTAATTATCATTTTTTTTGTAATCATTTCTTCATGTAAAGAGTTCACCAAAAATAAGAACTTAGAATTTTGACTTATGTGCAATGTTTTCAGAATTAGATTTAAGTCAATAAAGATGTATTTAGTCAATGAGTAAAGAGTAAAAAGTAGTAGTAAGTAAAGAGTAAAAAATTATGCACTCAGAGGAAGCATTTCTTATTTTATTTTTTTATTAATTTACTCTTGAAAATGCATTTAAAACTGAATTCAAAATAAAACAAAACAAAATAATCGTTAAAATTAGGTATATTGCTCATGTGTAAAATTCTTGAAGTTTGCTTTTCAGATTGCTTGTTCAGAATTGTTTTGGAATGCTATTACTCTGCAGGAAAACTGAATGTTGTAAACATTGTAATTTTATTCATGCATTATCCAAGTTGATACCTCAATAGATATTTTTTGAAAAAATTGAATAAGAATTAACTTTTTAATTTTTCCAAAATTGTGTTGTTTCTAGATATTTTTTTTACTTTATGAGAATTATGGTGTATGTTGTATGTGTGCTATCCATAAAAAAATTTTAAGCGTTATATTATGATAATGTTAAATATACTGCAATGAGTATAATTATGAAGGATACTTCTTAGGGTACGACAATTCATTTTCTACTTAATTCTCCATTTCTTAACTTTTCTGTTTAAAAGTTAGAGATGGCCATTACAAAACAATGTTTTCTTTATTTAATTTTTGGTGCATTACAATCATAAATAGATCATATTTTGTTTTTGTAATAAAAGTGTTACTTTGGAAAGCTGTCTTTTATTATTTGGATTGCACATTGTCTGAACTTCAAAAGTAGTGATTTATTTAGTAAATTATGTATTAGTTATTTTTAGTATACAGCTCAATTTTAAAAAGTTTGACAGTAATGAACACAGCTCTTCTGTTCTTACCTTTACTTTAAAGGCATTAGACAAAATGCAATCCTCTTGAAGTTTTGAGGAACACTTTGAAGAATGTTTGGTTGAAATAGCAGTTTATAAATTATATTAGGAATATGACATGATACAAAATTTTGTCAAAATATGTATTGTTATTGATTTTGAACGTTTTGGGGGATTTATTATGTTATTTGAAGATGAAATTGTTAGAATATTTTTGATTTTTCACTGTTTTTATGTTTGTCTCTCTCTTTCTCTCTCGCTCTCCCCCCCCTTTTTATTCTTCTCTTTTCATTTTTGTAAGTTTTATTGTTAATTTGTTTAATTAATTTAAAATTAAATTGTTTAACAGTAATGTGAACATTCCTTTTCATAATTGATAGAAGTATTTGATATTTTGTGTAAAGGTAATAACAAATATAATTAAATATAAATTTCCAAGATTAAAATTGTTTTTTTTTTTATTAAAAAAAAGAAACATTTGAATTATTTGTTCTCTAAGTGCAATTTTGTGTTCATTGGTGTTAAGTATATTTGAATACTAAATAATTTCTTTACTAGTCGAGAATGAAATAAAGTATTAAATATGTCAGGTTCAGGCCAAACAGTTTGAATTGTTTCTGGAACAGTGAAAGGAAATGTGTGCCCAGGTGCTCCTTCCCCCTTCTTTTTACTTGCTTTTTCTTTTCTTCTTTTCTGTTATGTCTCAATTGAGACATCTCTGATATCTCTCTATTATAGAATCATATTCATTATTGTCATTTGTATGTAAATAATGTAAATAATTTTTTTTTTTTTTTTTTTTTCTCTCTTCCCAAAAAAAAATTGTGCCAATGGTAAAAACTTATTTCTGCCTTTTCATTCTCTTTTACTGTTTCCTTGTTTCTTTTTTTCCTTCTCTTTTTTCTCTGCTTATTACATAACATTCTGTTCAGCAGAAAGATGACACGTTTTCCATAACCACTGTAAATACAGATTTTTTGACACTTGCTGTCATTTTGTATCGTGGAAACAAAGATTTTTTTTCCAGGCATATGCTTGAAACTTCAATGACAAAAAAATAAAATAAAATAAAATTCTACTCTAATATTTCTCATGAAAAGTTGGGACGTTGATGCAAGGATGATGAGAAACATTACTTGTATTAAATTTTAAAATTACATTTCTAATAGAAAAGCATATTATTTGCAATTGTTTGTCATTGAGATAATGGAATGACAATGTCATATCTACTATAATTTTATGTTCATACTGTACCTGAGCACAATTTCTCTTGATTGAACAAATGTGTATATTTGATTTGAATGTATCAAAAATAACTAATGTAAATGCTCTAAAATATAAAAGTGGGTAGTAATATTTGTTTTTCTATTACTCTTGTGTTTTTTTGCTAAATTGGTTGACTACTTAGTTTAAATTAATTTTTTTAAACAGTATTTATAAATGTGAAGGTATATATGTAAACAATTTTAAAAAGGAAGGAAGGCATAAATGAGAACATACAGGGCGTTTAGGAGGAAGTTTCAACCAAAGTGTTGTTTTTAATGTTGTTGAATATTTATGTCTATCACACTTCAATTTTAAATTACTAGAACAAATTTTTTTCATGTACACTCCTAATTATGTAAAATCACTTATAATAGATTAATTTTTTGAAGTTCATTGACAAATAGAGATATTAGGGTCAGATATGAGGGCCAGAGCAGAGCCTGCAATCAGCAGGTCATGGTGCATCTTTGCAGAATGGTGTGAATGCTTGTTGCAGGAGTGGGTAAAGACAGACATTTGAAGAGATTATCAAAAATCAAGGCACGAGAGAAGAATGCACTTTGAGTAGGCCATGGGCATAATTGTGCATGATGTGTTGACAGGCAGGCGGTGTCTCTCTCTGATGTATGCAAAACTGTCCCCAATGTTGCATTTGCAGGTTTTATTTGGAATTTGTAAAAATAGTATTTTTTAACAGGAGAAATATGTTTGTGGAAGATTGAATTTTATACAATCCACTAATGGCATATTTATAATGCATTTAACCCCACACCCCTAGATCTTTATCATTATTTTTGAATGGTACGTATCTGTGAGAATGTGTGACTTGTTTTACTGCTCATATTCATAATTAATCTAGAATGCCTTACACTAGTACAATATTATAAATAGTACAAAGATTATTGAAAAGGTGAAAATAAATCTTTTGAATTTGATATTTAGTGTAGAAAATAAATTTTTATAAAATTGATAAATACATTTCCTGTAATGCATTTATAATTTTTGTGTTCAGTGTTGTGGAAAGAGAACTGGGTGAAATATTGATTACCCTCTCAAATTCTTAAACGGTCAATTGTTCATTATTGATTTTAAAGACGGCTCTTAATGGTTCCTCTTTACATCTATTCTCTCAATAAGCCCTAATAATAAAGAATAAATCATTATAAGAAATAACTTCTCAAGTGGAATGCTGTGTAAATTGTATTGTGAAGTATTGCTCTAGTTCTGAAGTGATACACAATTAATTTCTTTTGCTATTTTCATTGATATATGAATTAGTCACCAATGACTGTTCAGTTGATGATACTTTAAAGAAATAAAATGTTTAAAATGTTGCTCTGTATGTTCTCTAAAGGCAATATTTTTAGTTAACAGCTCAATACTTTGAAAGTATTAGTATAACATATCAGTGGATTCATGTGTAACTCTCATTGCAATTTTCCAGTTTTCATAATTCACATCTCTATTCACATCAACTATTTCTATGAGAGATTCAAAGACTTTGTTCTACAAATTCACGCAAAAAAATAGTACGCTAATTGTAAAATAAAACAATAATTTCCCCCAAAATTCTATAATTTTATGTGAACATAATTTTTTTAAAAGTTATGTCCTTAATTTGCTCCCGAACAACATAAAATCTTTAGGTAATTAAATATTTTAACACAAACCTTTTTCAAGAATGAATCTTAGTATGCTACATGTTCATGAATTTTTAATAAATTAATGTTAGCAGATGGGTAAAATATAGCAAGAAATGGTATATTGTTGCAAATATGTTGGGAGACATGCCTGTGGTTGGAATTGCAAACTAAAGAAATTGTGTATTTTATCTAAATTTCTGTATTAAATTGCGTTTGTATATTTGGAGTTACCATTACAAGTAAAATATTTAGAAATAATAATACCAAACATCAATAAAGATATCTTCTTAGTTCAAGTAATTCTACATAAAATGAAAATGCTTTATTCATGGTTCATTGTACCTTGTATTCGGTGTAATCTTTATACATCGAAAATCAGATATGCCTTGGATATTTGAAGATTAAATCACACATTTCACAGATCAATGCAACCAAGTAATATAGTATCTCTTGTTAAGTAGAATTCTACGTTGATTTGATGAGAAAGCCATAAAATATCACTTCTAGCATAGTTTTGTGGATGTATATTTGTCGTATCTCATTTGTTAATTTCTAAATATGGATTAAATAAATGTTTTGCTTTAGAGTGATATGTTCATTATGAAATGGCGTAAATAGTTAAACATTGAGGGAAACCTACTCTACATCTGTGATTTTTGTGTGATGCACACTAATTTATGGAGAAATGAGAAATAAAAATTTCAAATGATAATATTATGCTTGCAAAAAACTAGCATTCAGAAATAAAATAGAAAATTCAGACCATGCTTTTTATAAATGAAATATATTGTCTGTGTGAAAATTAATTATTTGTTTAAATATGACTGACAAGTTTTTATTTTATTAATATTTTAAAAAGTGTTTGTTATTTATTCCAAAAAAGTAAATTCAAACCTAATGTCACGATCAGGCCTAGAATTTGTGTGTAATTAATTACATACTCATGGACTGTATGTAATTAATAACAATACTAATTATTTACATACTCGTTCAGCAGCAAAAGTACTGCTGAACAAAACCCCGCAAAATGGTTTTCAAAAAAGTAGTATGCACACTGCTCACAAAAAACGTATAAAACCCTTAAGTAATTAAATATTTTAACAAAAACATTTTTCGTGAATGAATGATGATATATTTTCATGACTAAATCATAGTATGATACATTTACAGAGATCAACAGTTCTTTCCATACCTAGAATATCAAAAAGGTAGCTTTTCAGTAATTCAACCTGGGAATAGCAAATTTGATGGCAGGTGGCCTCTTCCATGGAGCTTAAGCAGTGACAACACTTAATACGAGAATTCAGTTACTACTCAGTGTGTGAGAATAGGCAGAATAACACGATCAAATATTTGTTTATAAGTCAAAATTGAAACTTTTTTCTCTTGAGTTCCTTGGTATCTAATGAAACTAGTGAAACATCTAATATGGCTGGAGACTGCACAGTTATCTTTCAATATTTTTGTGCATTGGAAATTTACAGTACAGATTTCTTTCTTCTTTAGTTAAAATCAAACTTTTGCCAAAAGTTCATGATCTTTTTGAAATATTTGAAACATTTGTTTATCTGCATTTGTCCATATTTCCAGGTATTTAAGGGAAACTCTCATATGGTTGTATGTTTTAATATTTTTTTTGCAATACATTCTGCATTCTTAGAAAAGTATTTGTGGGAGATCATTGTTAACTTTTAATGCAATTTTAGTGGTGAATTATTTTGGTAAATTTGGATTGCGGAGTTAAGATTGTCCGCGATATTCTGATGTAGAGTAAATTTTTAACCAATGCAGAGTAAAATTGAGACAAAAGGCACAGTTTCACCTTTGAATTTTTAAAACAATGTATTGAAACTCTCAATTGTCAATTGTGAAAAAAGGATTAAGAAACTTTCTTTCTGAAACACAAAAATGTTTTATCGCAAGAAATTATGAAATCTTGTTCTATGACTAATGTTAAAACCATTTGGCTATTCGGCTTTTCTATTTTTTTGAAACTTTAACATTTGTTTAATATATTATCTTCTCTATTTTTGTCTTTTTATTCAATTTTTCATTGTTGTTTGGATGGTGTTTGTTTGAATTTTAAAGTGAATATTTTTGATGGTTTGTTTGTAAATGGGCGATTCCATCATATTATGTGTGATTGAAAAGACAAAACGTTCAGCAAAATACTTCTAAATCAATTTATTTACATAGTTTTCTACTTCCTGTTATAATTAGTAATAGGAACACATGAAAACCAAACACTATCAATTATCTTTAAAAATAATTACTAATGTTTTCATATTATATTGTCTCAGCAAGTAGCCTTTTGTTTTCTTCTTAATTTACAGAAACCAAAAATCCTCTTCAGGACAGCAATTGATGTATTCGCAAAGTTTTAGTGAACTTAATGAATATTAGCGATGAATGTTAGTTATAGATAATTATCATGATGTGACTTTAATATTGTATCAGATTTCACAAAGAGAGAATTGTGGTCATAATGAGACTGATTTGTGAACTTGAAACAAACATTCTACAGTTTGAAATAAATGAAGGGAAGAAATACAAGTCAAAATCTTTCAATTTGTCTACATGTTATTTTTATAATGCTTCCAAGCTAAATTTAAATAAAAAATAGTGTGAAATCCTTCATTTTGCTTATCAATTTTTCAAGTATAGTGATAATTGTATCAAAATCTCCTATGAAAATCAAATGAATTGTAATGGTTCCGTAATTCTGGAAACTTCATCAATTTAGCTTCTTTTAATCTGTCAGATTCACAGCAACTCTAGTGTCAGAAACAGGTTTGAATATATAGTTTTTCTTTATTCCAAGTATCTATATTCCTCTTTCCGGTCTTTAAAGAACAAGTGTTCCCAATTTTATTGCACTTTTGTCATCCAAAGAATTCCATTTATCACATTAAATCACATCTTGAGCATACTGCAGAAATTCAATTTTTCTTCATTGTGTTGTCCTTTTCATGGAATCAACCAATAATACTGCATTTCATTGTGGCAAATTGAGATTTGTTTTTACAAGTAAGGATGCCGACGGTTTTGTAAACTCATCAGTACTTGTATTTCTTTTCATTATTGTTACTTGTACTACTTGTATTTCTTTTCATCATTTAAACCAATTTTCTTTTAAGAAAAGTCAGTTTTATTATGTATGTCAATTCAGAATGCAGTTTCATTTTATTTTTTGTCATCTGTATTTCTGAACAATTTTCTTGTTTTTGTTTCATTGCATTTTATGATGTTACATATCTGCATGGATTATGATAAACCATCTCAAATGAATACTCATGAATATATATATATATATATATATATATATATATATATATATATATATATATATATATATATATATATATATATATAGATTTTGTTGCATCTAACTTGAATTATCAGAATTCAAAAAAAATATCAGTAGTCTTGTCACTGTTCTCTGTATTGTCTTTTTATTTTTTTTATTTTAATCATCATGGTTTATTGCAGATTTATTTCAGTAAGGAAATTGGTTTCCTCTTTCCAATAAAATTTGTTTTGCTTTCATTTTTGAGAGAATTGTGATTTAAAATAGGAAGATGGAATATCTGCTCTGTCATGGGTAGCAATTTGAAATTTCAGAATGGTGCTTCTCTAACAGAACAGTTTAATTTTTACAATATATTTTTCTAGCTCAAGCTTCTAATTTTCAAGCTGCATAAACTGAATGTTGCTTATACAGTGAGCCAGGAAAGTCTCTCTGTAGTGGCACCTTGGGGCTTGCATCAAGAATTATGTTGGTAGCAGCATGTAATAAAAGAAAATGTAAATACTGCACTCACCACAATTATCACCAATGCTGTAAGTATTGTCCCCTTCACTGGTTTCCCAGTGATATGTTTGCTATCAACATCATTTCCATTTTAAATAGGAGGCCCTGACTCGGACCAGTGTGGAGAGACTTTTCTGGCATACTTTATATATTACATTCAAATAATCCATGTTTTACCTTTGAATACTGAACAAATTTTTCTTTATCTCTTACAATGATTTAGAGATGCAAAATGTGTGCTCGCAGTATGCTCTTACAGGAGTTTCCTAAAAAAGAAACTTCACTATCCTGAAAAAAGTATGTTTTCATTTCTACTGATATTTTTAGGAAATCTGATATATTTTAAGTAGGTTGGGGGTGTAATTTATTCTATTAAGGCCAGTAAATTTTGTAATGTGTGTTTTATATTTTATATGAATTCATTGTAGACAAAATACCCCTAGTGTTGTTTCTATCTTTTGAATAACTGCTTTTACTTTATTCCTTTATCACTCTTTCCAGTCACTGGAGACAAGAAACCATTATTCCTTCATCCCTTCATTTATGTGTTTCTAATCCAAAGAGTATTCTAACACTTATTGATAATATGAAGCATAAAATGCCAAACGTGCCTAATTGTAAAAAAGTATGTACGTCAAAGAAGTAAATGGATTCTCTTTTTTTTTTTTTTTTTTTTTGAGATGTCTTGTTTTGTGATAAAAGTGGAAGGATAAATCTGTACATAAAATTACATAAAAATCCTATAGCATAATGCCGCAACCATTAAAGTTAACTGCAATTCCTGTCTAGAAGAGTTCCTGCTTACAAGACACAAAATGTCCTAAGTGGGTATGTAGTTTCCTACATATTTTAAAACCTAAAACCTTATTGATTCCCATCTGTACGAAATTTATCATTGTGTTGTGACCATACTAATCAAACCATGTACTTGTTTAATAGTTCCAGTGATTTTTTTCCATGTGTTTCTCTTATAGAGTGTGTAGTGTCTGTTCTTTTGTGATTGTGAAGTTTTAGTGAATGGTGGTAGATATTAACTGATTTTGTGCGTGCTTAACTAGCAATGTATGTCAATGTGTTTGCAGAATATCAAATGTTCCATAGTGCTATTATATCACCCAGATTTCAGATACTGAGTCTTAAATAAACTGGAACTTTGTGTGTGAAAGATGGGGCGTGATTTTTGGGGTTTTGGGGGAACAAGTGATTGGCAATCATCTGCTGTGATTCTCAATGTTGTAAGTTGCATCCTTCAGAGTGTGTTAATTGCTGTCATGTTGACTGTTTTTGAAGTTTCCTCGGAAAACTGAGCGTTTTTAAAGGTACAACCATTCTACAATTTTTCTACAGCATTTTCGCCAGACGCAGCCATCAATGCTCGCTATTTGAGCGTCGATTTGCACTGTTTGAACGATCGAGCTCTTTCTCGTAAGTGCTAATATTTAATTGAATATTTTTTAATGCAGCTTTTTTTCTTTGGTACCTCCGGCTCTCCACTGCTCCAGCTGCTTTTCTGATTTTCTTGCATGTCCTTCCGACATTCCCTTTCCATCACGTTGCTTTAGCTCTTGCCTTTTTCCTAATTTCCTTTTCGATATTCACCTTCTCGTATTACTTGTTTCCTGATAATATTTCGATTATTTAGCCGATTTTACGAGTACATTATCTTGCAACACTACAACCAACATGCGATGTCATTTCGTGTTCGATGTAAGATTTCTTGAACTATGAAGTATCGACGCATACATTAGTCCAATTACATTCTCCGAACTCCTTTGCACGCATTCAACAATTTCCAAAAATCATATCCGTTACTTGCAACTGCTGTGACTAACTCCTTCAGTGCAACCCACTTGCGGGAGAGGATTCTGACAAGGCTGGTCAAAAGTGGGCGGAGTAGGAGCCGGAGGTAGGAGAGGCGTGCGCGACCGCGCCTGCCTTCAAGCGCGCGCGCGCGCGCGCTCTTACGCCCGTTATGCTTGCAGGTACGGGGGCGGAGGCGGCACGTCGTCGTCGGAGGGGCCCGACCAGCACTACACCGCCTCGGCCGCGATGTACCGCAGCAGCGGCAGTTCCCGCTACGGAGGGTACGAGGCCCCGGCCACGGCCGGCCACTACGCTCCCGGGCGATGGCGGCGGTGGCGCCGGCGGGCGACGGCTCGGGCGCGCAGGGCGCGGCCACAGCGCGGCCCCGCGCGAGGGCAAGGACGGCGGTGCGCCCGGCTCGGCCACCGCCGCCACCCAGCAGCACCAGCCCGTGGAGGCGCTGGAGGCCGGCACCACTCGCGACAAGGAGGGCGGCGGCGGGCGCGACCGCGACCGCGAGCGGGAGCGGGAGCGCGTGCTGGTGGAGGTGCGCAAGGAGCCGTCGGTGGAGCGGCGACCGCGCGGCGGCGGTGGTGGCAGCGGTGGCGGCGGAGACAGAGAGCCCCCCTCTGCGGCGCCCGCGCTCGCATCCAACAGCTCCGATAAGAAACCGACCAAAGAGAAGAAGAAGAAAAACAAAAAAGAACGGGATGGCGACAAGAAGAAGAAGCGCAGCAAGGAAAAGAAAGAAGCTGCGGCCAGTACGGGCTCTCGCTCAAAAGACGGCACGGTGTCGGATAGCGGCAAAGAGACACCGTCGGACGCCCGGGGCAAAGAGAACAGCGCCCCGGAACCGCGCGGGGCGACAAGGAACGCGAGCGGGAAAAGGAGCGAGGCGCGAACGCATGGCTGAGCGCGAGAAGGAGAAAGAGCGGGAGGAGAAAAAGGAACGCGAAAAAAGAACGAGAAGAGCGAGGCGAGGCGAGCGGAGCGCGAGCGAACGCGAACGCGAACGGGAGCGCGAACGTGAAAGGGCCCCGACGCCCCCGCCGAAGGGCGGGGGGAACGAGGGGGACAGCGGCGGCGGGCTGCGGGCGCCGGCGGAGAGCGCCCAAAGCAGCAGGCCGTGAAGGCCCCTCTGCTGCGCACTTTCGACCCCCCCCCCGAGAGCCTCATCGACGGGCTGTACAGCGACATGGAGGACGCGCGCATTGACGACGCGGTCATCGCCAGCTACGGGCGCGCCGCGGCGGTCAGCGAGCAGCCCGCCGCCGGGGCAGGGGGGCCGGCAGGAGCCCGAGCCGTCCGACACGCCGCCCCTCAAGGGCAGCGGAACGAACGCCCCCGCGCGCCCAGGATCAGCAGCAGGACGCACAGGTAGGCGCGGAGGACGCCCACGCCCACCGAGGCGGCGGCGGCGGCGGCGCGTCATAGTGACATTCCTTCTCCAATCCTGTCTTTCCTACAGCTCTTGCATGAAATATTCAAACTAACTTGTTGACGAATGCTCATCATTTAGTTGTACCTGAAGAAAATAGTATGCTCTCGAAAAAGCGATTGCTATTTTGTATTGAGTTATTGGGCGGTGTCACCAATAGCAATTTAGAATTTCATGAGAAACAGAATTAAGTCACTAGTGTGACAAAAATGAATTAGTGTCATCATTGCAAACCAATGGTTTGATTTTATGTGATAGAGAATACAAAGAATCATCTTGTTTCATCATTATCTAGTCAAATTTTTTTAACTTTATTTCATGAATAATAACATGATTCTCTCAGAATATTTGTTTTACCAAGAGTAATACTGAAGGTATTATTGTTGGGAAATTTTGCGTTTGAATTTCAGTTCATTGAATGCATGAATGTGATTGAATTAATCTACTTGATTTGCAAAGAATTGTGTGCAAATGACGTCAAACCAAGAAGGCATTTGTACATTTACTGAATTCATTTCTTTATATGCTTATATTTAGTAGTGCAACCTATCCAATGATAGTCTTATTTCATCAGGGTTGTCATGAATAATGATCTCCCAAATTGCTACTGTTCTTTTATATTTTTCAGTGTCAGATTCTGTGGAATCCTTTTGCATGTTTGGTAACTTCAGTATTGTTAAATGTCTTGGTAGATACTCTGTAGATAAATATTTATAATTAAAGTAGGAGTGTAAATGATCTCAAATCTTAATGAAGGTTAATATTTCCAAAAGTTTGTACTTATTTTTCCAAAATATACTTTTCAATGAAACAATTTAATTGAGTTTTAATAGTAGTTTTTAGTTCAAAATGGTACATGATTAATGTCACTTATTTCTTTACAGACTGTTTTGCTAATTATTTCATTTTGTGGAAAGAAATACTTTGATCCTTGATTATTTTGTATAGAAAAGGAAAATGATTAGCAAATATTAAAAGGGTTTAAAATGTTCTTTGGATGTTTATTGGAGATTTCATCTTGAAACTTCAAAGATTGAAAAATTGATTAGATTGAAAAATATAATTTGGGGAAAGTCATGTCCTTATATTGTATTTCAAACCCCCTCCATTTTTTTTTTTATTGTTTTTAAAAGAATTGTATTACACCTTAATTCTTTAATCTCTGGGATTCGTACTGCACTTAATTTTAAAGAGAAAATATCCAAAGTCCCACACTATGCTATCTGATATTTTCTAAATAAACAGCTTCTTCTGACTTTTAAAATTCCTATCATTTTTGTGACTATCTGCTAAAATCATAAGATATATTGTAGATCCTCCAATGCAATTTTTTCTTCATGATCTTTGTGTATACTGCAATTATTGATGAAAGTATGTGCATCATGTGAGCTTTCATAGTGTACATCCATTATTTTTCACCTAGTTAAGTTTTAAAACTACATCTCGTGAAAGATTTCTTTCCATTATGCTTCTTTCTAGGATTGTTGTAAAATATAATTATTTGGTTCAAACAAATATTTCTTAAATTATTAAAGGGTTCCACTTCTATTTTCCATTTGGAGCATCAGTTACACAGTTTCTGAACTAAATATTTTGTTTTATAAATTTGAAATTATATAGTTTGTTTTTCTGATAGACTGTGGTTCTCTCATTTCGTTAAAAGAAAGTTTCTTTCAGCACCCCTCACCCCCTTGGTCAGTTAGTATGTAATATTTTTTGATAGATTTCACCATGATCTTTTGTCCTGAAATATTTGCGTGCAGGTGTTATGATTCCCTGGCTCTTTCTAGCGTATTAATGTTTGTTCACGTGAGAAGAGGAAATATTTGTTTCTGCACTATGGACACCGTAAAGCAGGATAATGCCAGTTGGTTCACTGTCAGATGTCGATATCCTGTGTCAATGGAAATATTGCATGTTGAGATAGTATGGGCTTATTTCTGTCACTATTCTTGACAGTCGTACCGAAAGACTGAGTAAATCGCTTAGTAGACAGTAAAATTATTTTGTGAGGCAAGTTGCAACCTTAGGATTGGCTACATTGATCAGTGCTTCTAGTTGATACATAATGCAATAGAAACTGGTTTTGCTATTTGTGTACTGAGGAGAAGTGAATCGGTACCGTACTTTACATAAATTTTGTAAGTTTTATCGGCCGAAAACGTTTTATTCGGTTACAAAAAACTTTGTCTGAAATAAAACTTTGGGGTAAGTATATCTGCATGGTGATATGAACAGATACAAATCAATTTCCTTCATTTTTCTGTGCGATTTGTCAATGAAGTTCAGGAAAATTAAAAATGTTACTAACCAGGGGAGACTTGATACTTTCGAAAATGTTAAAAACGTAAAAACAGGAGCCTGGTGTATGGATGAAACAACGTAGAAAATATATTCTTAAGGCGTTTCTCCCCCACCACCCACATCGTGTTCAGAAGTGGCGTTTGCCTTATATTAAACAGTATTCGAGAAATGTTGAATCCTGTCTTAGGCTTAATTTTAGTACTTTCCTTCATGAAAAATTGTGGGTCATAGAGATGTCTCTGGAATTACTCTTCAATTCTTCTGCATAGTGGAGATGATCAATGATGCGCCATTCCGCCAGAAAATATTTAAATTTTTATTTTATTTACAAAACTAAAAGGAGCAATCCCTCGAAGTGTTAAAAAAAAGTTTTTGGATGACCGTTATTTTCCATGTTCTTTTGGAAAAGAATGTTCGAGTAAAGCAGCCAGAGTACACCTTTTCGCCTGTTCGGTGCAATATCTTACAGAACTAAGAATAAATTTGAATGGCGGATGGAGCAATTCTCCTTATCCTCAATGCGACACTTTACCAGTTGGTCAGTGTAAAATGCTGGTCCGTAATGTAGTTTTGTAGTTCATAAAAGCTTTTGACAGGCGCATGGTTGTCAAAAACGTTGTTCGTTGGCGTTTACAGATGCTTATCGAGGCAAAGAACGGAGTCGAGTTTACACGATGGCACGAGTACATTCGCTGATGTAACTAGGAACATATCAAAATTCCACTTGCCATAATGAGAATTTTGTGTTATATTGGCTGTTAATTAGCTCTCAATAAGCGATCCACGATCGTATATATTCGTTATGGTACTTCTACTTTCCTTGTAATTAAGTAATCGTTCGTGAATTATACGTTGAACGCTCATTTTTCCGTATTTTTTAAAAATTTGTGTCATGGTTTAGTTTGAGTAGTCTTTGATAGGTAGAGTTTTGGAAATTAATCTGACGTTACTTCGAAGGTTTCCATTTGTACGTAGGCCAGTCATTTCTGACTGGCCTCCTATTTTTTCTACTTATATAAAATTTAAATAAACAATTTTTATTTAAAACATGCGAAAAAATAACTATTGTTTTGCTAGTCTGTCAGTCCTCCGCATCCGTAAACGCCATGAAGTGCGATAGAGTGAGGAGTTTCGAACAGTTCTTAATGCTGACTAGAGAATTTGCTTGCGCAGACGAAGGCCGGCCGCGATAACCTAAGGCTCCTCATGTTTCAAGGGCGGGGAGAGGGGAGGATGCGCGTCTGGACGGTATGTGGGCACCGCAAAATATTGCGGTGAACAGTCTTTCTCTGGTCGTTCGTAAGTTACGCTTCTCTCAGGTTCTTATGAAAATGGAGTGTGTTAATAATCTAGAAGTTGGTGGTTTGTGTAATTGTCTTATAGAACAATTATTAAGGACGGAATTTCAGAAATTCTCAAAATAAGACAACGGTAGAGACAGCTTCCACAAAATGCGGTATACTTAAAATAATGTTCAAGATTTGCCAGTGATGTCGGTGCTGTTTGTCGATGGATTTGTCGCTATACACCGTTGGCAGACGAGAAGCGGAGCGGCAGGTCGGTGACCGCAGACTCTCCACGCAACATTCAACAAATCGATGACATCGTTCGTGGTGATCGATGAGTGATGACTGCAGATGAATTGAGGGAGATAATGCGACACAATTCATCTGCAGTCACCCAGCGCTCAACGTGAATTATGTCATCGGTTTTCTGAATGTTGCATGGAGTGACCAGTCAACGGCCTGTCGCTATGCTTTTCGTGTGCCAACGGTGCCCTTCGGCTTCGTTACAGCGACGAACCCATCGTCTAACAGTTGCCGACATCCACTGTTGCATCACCTTACAAGTGAGCATTTTCTTGAATGCGAATGGGCATTTCACCTTATGCTTTCGAGTATTCAATCACACAACGCTGTCTTACACGAACATCAATGTCGGCCATTTTGGAAGCATTTGATGGGCTGCCACATGTTGACGCAAAACATTTCCACTACATTGGATTGAAGAAGGAGGTTTGAGGAATAGTGCCAAATTCAAAGTTTTTACTTCACTAATTTAATTTAAGTAGAAAACATATGAGGCATTACTTTTTGACTGAACCTCGTATTTTCTTTCTCCCATTTTGGATTCTACAAACGGTTATCGTGTTGCAGGTACGCAACTCGCTGTAACCAGTGCACGTATGTCTTGGTAACGTACTCCGTACTGCGGATACCGGATGATTATTACGAGTAAATCCAATAATAGTCCGGTTCTGAATAGTCCTTCTTTTTACACTTTATTTGAGTTACTTTTCAGTAATATGTGAGACCCAAAAATGATTACTGAAAATTCGAACATTGGTAATAATATAAAATAGTACTTGGATAAAGCTCTTGTGTTTTTGTTTTGTCGTATGCGAGTTGCTTTTATTAAATTGAATCTTCTTTTAATAATGAATTTCAAAATAAATATTTACTATGAAATGACACATTTTTTCATTAATCAACTTATTATAAGCAATGGCTCCTTTCAAAGTTACCCGACACGTTCTTGTATTTTTTATTATTACCAATTCACTACGCTCATTTAATAGAACCATATTTTATTAAAATTAACAAGGTATGTGCGTTTTAACTTCCCAACGAACGCGTATGTCGCTACCTCTTTTCTTGGGTGAGGGCGAGACTTAGAGTATATTAAGGGAAATTTTAAATTTTTTTTATTCGCGCGCATTTCATCGTTATAGGTGTCATTAGACCGGTAATCATTTCTTGTGGGTCATTAGATTTCTTAAATATTGAATCTTGTGCCCCTTATACAAAATATAGTCTTGAAATTATAGCAAGTTTGACCCTACAACGCAATGGAACCATTTAGCCTGTTATTGCTTGAATGTATTGGCGGTAGTCAATTAAATTCATGTGAGATGAGTCGTTTATTATCAGTATAACGAAGATTAAACTTCTCGTTACAACTTTTCGTGCATCCAATAATACATCGTGTTTTATCTCATGAGCTGCGCTTGTTGTTTCCGCAGACTCCTCAATCCAACTCGCGGCCCACGCCGCCCAGCCCGGTGGTGCTGGCGCCGCTGCCCGCGCCATCCAAGTGGGAGCTAGAGGACGAGGTGGAGGAGCGCGCGCCGGCACCCGCGCTCGCCATCACGGCACCGCCGCAGCCGCCGGCGCGCGTCGTCACGTCGGAGGTCATCAAGCGCGCGGAGAACGCCATCTTCCAGAAGGCCATCAACGCCATCCGCCCCATCGAGAAGAAGCCGACCGGGTCGGCGGCGGCCGCCGCCAGCGCCGCGGCGCGGCGGCCGCCGGCGACAAGAAGCGCGGCGCGTCGGGCAGCGGCAGCGGCGGCGAGGCAGCCGGGGGCGACGCGGCGGCGGCCGGCGGCGGCTCGGCGCGCGACGCCCGGGAGCCCCGGGACGCCCGCAAGGCCCCGGCGTCGCTCACCATCACGGTGCCGCTGTCGGCGGGCCACAGCGAGCGCTCCGTGGAGCTGGCGGGCGCGCCGGGCTCCAAGCGCAACAAGACGTGGCAGGAGGACCGCTCGCCGCCGCGCGTGCCGGCCAAGGAGCGGCTGGGCGCGCGCGTCGACGACATGCCCTCGTCCTCCCGGGACGCGCGCGACGGCCGCGAGCAGCGCGACCCCAGGGACGCGCGCGAGGGGGGGGAGTCGCGCGGCGGCAAGCGGCCCGGCAGCCGCGAGCGTGCGGCGGCCAACGCGGCGGCGGGCGCGGGCGGTGGCGGCGGGCCGCGGGCTGTCCTCGGCGGCGACGCGCGTCGCGCCGCCCGCCAGCAGCGTCAAGAGCACCGTGGAGCGGCGTTCGCGCTCGCGCTCCAGGAGCCCCGGCGCACGCGACCCGCTTCCAGGAGTCCGGCGGTGGAGGCAGCGTGGGCGGCGGCGGGCGCGGCCACCGGCCGCGCAGCCGGCCTCGCGAGCGCCCGCCGCCGGCGGCGGCGTCGTCGTCGTCGTCGGGCGGCGCGCCCGCAGGCGCGGGCTGGCGACGCGCACCCGCGAGGCGCTCGCCCACGCCGCCCCGCGCGAGCGCAAGGCGCGCTCGCGCACGCCGCCGCCCTTCGCGGGCCGTGGCGCCCGTGGTGGTGGCGTCGGCGGTGGCGGCGGCCGCAGCCGTCACCAAGGAACGCGAGCGCGCCAAGTCGCGCGACCGCTCGCGGGACGGCGGCGGCAGCGGCACCGCCAGCACGGACAAGGCCGCGCGCGACCGCTCCCCGAAGGCGGCCAGCAAGCACAAAGCCAAGAAGAAGACCAAGAACCGCACGCGCAGCGAGAGCCGCTCCAGGAAGCGCCCGGCGGCGGCGAACGCGAGAAGGAAAAGCGACGTGACCAGCAACGCGACCAAGCGGTGGCCGACGGGGCACCGTCGTCCGCTGCCGCGGCGGCCGCTGCCGAGGCTGCGGCGGCAGCGGCGATGGCGGCCGCGGCGGAAGCCGCAGACCCTCTGGCCAGCAGAGACCTCAAGGCGAATCCTCCGTCGGGAGAAGCGCCGCCGACGTCGACGGCCGCCGCCGCGCCGGCCGACTCCAAGGCGCGCGCGCGCAACGAGGCGGGCGGGCGGCGAGGCACGCGCACCGCCGCCGACCGCAAGAAGTCCACGCTGGACGAGGCCAGTTTCGAGCCCGACTACGACGCGTCTTCGTCGCCCGAGTCGGAAGGGGAGGGCGGCGCGCCGGCGGGCAGCGAGTCTCGCAAGGCGGTGTCGAGCTCTCCCGGCGGCGGCCAGCGGCCCGTGAAACGCGTCGCGTCGGACGAGCGCGAAACTGAGCGGAAGCGCGTCAAGCAGGAAAAGAACGACGCGGACAAGGGCCCCGACAAGAATTCCGACAAGCTGTCCAAGGCGGAGAAGAAGGAGGAGAAGGCGGCGCGGAGCGGCGGCGGGTCGGTGGCGGCAGCGGCGAGCTCCCGGCGGCGGGCGCGCTCCTCCAGCGCGGCGTCAGGCGAGTCGGCGTCGGACGACTCGTCGGAGGAGGACAGTTCGGCGTCGGAGCGCGGGCGGCGCGGCGGCGCGCGCGCGCCGAAGAAGCGCCGCCGCCGCTCCAAGTCGAAGGGCGCCAAGAAGAAGAAGAAGTCAAAGAGGAGGTGAGCGCGCGCGCTCGCCGCCCGAGACGCGGCCGCGCGCGCCTGCGCTCTGTCGTGAGGCGCACCTACCCCTACCAGGGCGCGCTCGTGTACCAAAAAAGAACTGCGTGGCGAACCGGTGTTTCTTTGAACGTTCGTCTCTATTCAGTATCTCATTTTCTAAACATAGTGAGAGATGCTTATATAAGGAACTGCATGAATGGTTGATCAAACGAAATGAATGTTGTTTGCAAGAACGTCCTATATATTCATTTTCCAAGTGTAAGTGAAGTTCTGAAATTTTAGCTTCGCATGATAGAAAGGCTAGATGCTTCGGTTGGTGTAGTGCAGTGCATTTCAAACATAATCAGAAATATTCTGCAATGTGAAATGGTGATGATCTGTGAAAGTTGTGTTTGTATAATGTTACTTCATTCTGACATTTATTTTGTGCAATTATTTCCATGTCTGATTACAAAGACTCAAAACTTGTGAACATATATTGTGTCCAGGCAAGCCAGATTGTGTGTTCAGAAAAAGTGAATGACAAATGTGTATAAAAGTATTGATCAGAATTTATGTTAATTTTAGAATAAATGCCTGAGACTGTAAATACACTATGAAAACTTTTGTTTTATTTAGAAACCTATTTGTCAGAATATCACATTTGTTTGTGCTTCATCAACATCTTCATCGACAGTATCCAGGTAATCATTTATAATGTTTTTGTTTTTTATTTCTGTTGTCTCAAAGGTATAGTTCTGCGAGTTGAAAACTTCAAATGTGACTTAACATTGTAAATGTCATACAATTTTTGTTTGTTGTTTTGGAATTGCAGCCTCACAATTAAAAAAAGTTGTCATGAAACATATTCTTTTATTGAAAAATCTCCCTCATATTCCTATTCTGCCTGTATGTGTAACAATGGCACATTTTTTATTTTAGGGGGGATCCAAGGGCAAACAGGTTTCAACATTAGCAAGACAAGTGCATACCTTTCCCACAATGACAAATTTGGTGACAAGAATTTTGAAGGCATGAATATATATGAATTTCTCCTTCTTTCTTTTGTTCTTTCCCCTCCATGAATAAAAACACTTTTTTGGGACCAAGGACCACCAAAATGTCAATTTGTCATCAATTTTTTGCAGCATTTCTTAACTTTCTATTGACTTCTTCTCCCCCCTCCCCCTCCCCATTTTGAGGTTCTGATAATTTCTTAACAAACTGGGTTACAAAGTCCCTACCTATGTCCCTCATATTTCATTGGAAATCCAACCTATATTATGAAATGGCGGTACCCTCCAAAAATTTAATGAACATCTAAAAATACATTTTGTAGATTACTGTTTAAGATACTTATCTCAATGTTAAAGTGTGTTGTGGATTGCATATGTACCTGCTGCTTTGTGTATAACACAATCAGTGAACTTGTAATTTTACCAATCTGTTTGATGCACCCTTGGAGAAGGGATGGGTAATAATTCTCTATCCAGTTGTAGCACTGTTCAAAGTTTTTTTGACAGTGGTGTTTATAAATGGTATAAAACTGTCAACTTTCCAAATTTTTTATTTATTGTTTAAAATATGAAATTGAAAACTGAAGGGTTAGTATAATCTGCACCCATTTTCGTGAGTTCTAGAATCCTACCTCTTGTTTACTCCACATAGTTGAATTATGACTAAAGGTTACTTGAAGCGGGATTGGCAACATTTGAAAGTCCAAATGTTTAGCATCAGTATCAAAGAAAGCTACTAGCATTGGCAAACTACACATTTTTTTAAATATAGTTCTGTTGATGAAATAACTACCCTTCTTGTCCATCTCGTTCTGCAAGTAGTATAAAGAGATCGCAACAAAATGTGTGCAAATAGTGAAGCCTCATTTATGATTAAAAGCAAAACAAGGGGTCATTTCAACATTTGCTCATTGGAAATTGGATAAAAAAAAAAAAAAAAACTGAGCAAATTGAGATTGGGGTCATAGACCCTTTTAGAGGAAAACTTATTGTTTACAAAACATAAAACCATGTAGTTGCAGTATTTTAGGAGTTTTGTTTCTAGTTTTTCCTTTGTTTGACTTAAAAAATGTCTCTCTTAAAATGTTACTCCTAAACCATTTACAGTTTCTGGAAAACAGACATACTGCTTCCAATTTGTCTTGACTTTAAGACCCGTAAGTTTGAGTAGTTTTTTTTTTTTTCTTTTTTTTCTTTTTTTTTTTTTTTTTTTTTTTTTTTTTTTTTCTTTTTTCTTTTTCTTTTCTTTCTTGAAATTTATTACATGGTGTGCCATATACTAATTTATATAAACATTTTTTTAATTTTTGAAAATGTAATATAATCAATCTTTTTGAACCACTTGCGTATGGATTTTGTATAAGCTAGGGACTTGGCAACATAAAGATTTAAAATAAAGTTGTGTAAAGGTCTTAAATGGTCTTTGCACTTCCTTAAATCAATACATGACAATATTCAAGAGTTTTGTTCTACGATATTACATTTGCTGCCAAAGTTCAAAATAATCAGTAACGCAATATTTGAAAATTGCCTTGTTAAGGGTTACTAGATTCAATGAGTGCAAAGAAACTTTTATTATCAACTCAAGTTGTTTCATAGTATGCTTATGTTTGCATTTCTGAATTTGCTTAAGAATTACCAATACTTGCAGCGATCATACTTCGTTCATTCAGTTCGTGTGAAGGGTACTGTTCCATTTGCAGTTACAGATGTGTTCAAATTATGAGACTAAAGCTTTGATGGAGACATTATTTTTATTTTTAATTATAAGGTAGAGAATCAAACTTTTAAGTACCTAATACACTGTTTTTGTTTAACAATAATGTGATGGTGTTCAATAAAGGGAGTTAAGTCCTTTTTTGTGAAGGTGGAATTATGTTGCTTAGAATGTGAACAAATGTATTAAAATGTAAAACTATTGAATGCTTTTGAAATGCTCTCTAACAGAAAATGTTTCAACTCACAAAATTTTCTACTCTCCTGCAAAATCATTTTTATGACTTAACTCCCTTGACCCTTGCACCATCGAATTTTTATTAACTTTCCACAGGATTTTTGTATTTCAGTGTCAAGAAACTTTTCTTTACTTTCTAGTAATAAAAAAATAATTTAATTATTGCCTGCACGTTTTCTGTCAGTTTTATTGCTGGACTACATCAAGGTCAGAGTAAAATCTTCAACTTTTGCTGCAAAAATAAGATGGAGTAGTCTTAGCTTTATGAGATGGTACCACATGTATGGACATCTCCATTTGAAAACTACTTGTGTTTTATAGGCAATAGTTCATTGAGCTGATCTTGCTTCTGTGTTTTTCAACAAAATGCTAATTTTCTGAAACTTTCGATGTCAGTGTCCATAAGCTGTTTCTATAAGCTTCTTGTGACCATCTGTGTACATACCGCCTTCTTGCAAATAGATTTGTCACTAAAGCATATCTGAAGCATAAAAACAAACCTCTTACACCAGACAAGAATGAATCTTTGTTACGGAGCAGATGTTTCAGTACTATGTATGTTTCAGTAGGTGATGTTTACATAAAGGAAAATACTTTTTAAAAGACAAATAGAACTCAATTTTATTGTTCAATGTTCATTAATTTTACCAGAAGTATGGCTACCTTGTTTTAATCTTCATTGGTCCAGTTTTTGTATAGTCCAATCAAGTCCCTTCAGTTTTCATTGCTTGTGTAAGTTTTGTTTCTTTCTTGGTCTTCCATGTTCTCAAATCAACTTCAAATAACTTTTTTTCTTATTGTAAATACAGACACATCAATGCCAAAAGTTTGCAATTAATGATTTAAATCATTGTGAACATGTCAATAATTTCCTGTTTCTTCTGCCATGTTCACCAGTTTTCTTGTTCTGGGGCAAATTTTGGAACAAATTATTTTTTGAATAACTGACCCCTGGTGAAATTATGAAAAGGAGTCGTATCTTCTTCTCTGTCAGAGAAAATTGTGGACAATGATTTTTACAATTAAATAATAATATGCATGAAACAAGTTTTTAGTCTAATAATTCAAATATATCTGAATATTCTGTACAGTTATGTAATCTTGTTTTTTCTCTTGAGTTTTTATTGCAAAGTATTGTTGAAAAATGGGATTTTCTATCTCTAATTCTCTTTTCATGCAGAAAAGTAATTTTCTCCTTTGGCCTTGGGCAGTAGAATTCACAAGGGTCCTTATTTCAAACTAAAGTCCCCCTCTCGCCAATACATAAACAGAATTTATTTCCCTAGGCAACAGAAATAACTTATGGTGTTTAATATGAATTAGGAGCAAGTTTCCTCAGCTGTTGCCCCCCACCCCGCGTTAGCACCTGTTTTAAATTATCAATGATTGATACAAGATGTAATGTTAATTATTGTCTCAAAAATGTAGAAGTTATAGTACAACTAATTTATTCACAAAATGAAGTTTTCGTCCTTCAATGGAAATTTTACATTAAGAATAAGTATCTTATTAAGTAAATTAAGAATAAATACGTTGTCTCTAAACAACATTAAAATGCCTTATTCCATCCACTTTTGCATGAGAACTGTGTACAAGATGAAAATATTTCTTTCTACCTCAAAGAGGAAACTGAAGATTTCTGGTAGTTTCTAGTGGATTAAAAATTCTTTAAACTAATTCGGTTTTGAATGGGACAAGTTACAAAATCAATATTCAACTCAACAATATTGAATCTGACATTAAAAAAAAACAAATTGTTAGCATTTATTGCATGTTTTAGAGGTTTCGGACATAAAATTATATTTATTTGCATCCCCCCCTCATTAAAAACCTTATTTTTAAGCAGAAAGTTTCTTGATGATTCAAATGTGTACAGAAACTTGTAGAGGAATGCCAGCCAGAATAGGCAAAATAAAATTTGTTGATTGAATAAATATAAAATGTATAAATGATAAAATGGAATGATGATTATCATTTGAGAAAATACATTCCGTGTGTTCCCAACTTTCAGACTATATTCAGGATTATAGTATCAAAATACAAACTTGCCCCTGTCTCATTGTATGGTGTGGGAAGATTTTTCTCAAATTTTAAGATGATCTGATTTGATACTTCCTAAGAGCAACATTTTTATGATTCTCTGTGTTCTTATGCAAAAATTAAATGTCCAGTAGATAGTCTATATTTGTCTATACTCCCTTTTTGTAGGTGGCAATAGATATGAACATCAATGTGAAATACATATTTTTGTAAGCAAGAGCTAAAGCTTCCATAAACTTCCCAGTTCGTCATCACATTGTCTTAATGTATTACAATATCTAGGAATTAAATTCCCTCTATTTTTATTCAAAAAATGTTAAGCAAGAATTGAATTTTCCTCTTAACTTCTACCCTTGAAATAATTTTCTTGACAATGTACACCAATTTTGTGCCTAGAACACTGAATTTATGTAAATTTAATGTCATGGATATTAAAGGATTTCAGAGGTACCGGATCATAATTTTTACCATCTTGACTACGAACTGTAGGGTGGAATGAATTTGTACTTAAAAACTATTTAATTTGAAATTTTTCTTCTACTTACCCAACAACAAGCATCTTTTCATGAACTTTTGAAACTTTGGAAGACACTAATCTTGATTGGGACTATGAAGAAATTAAAAATCATTATCTTCTCTCCCATCCAAGCTTGAAGGGTTGCTTTGAGCTCCTAGGATTTACCTTTTAACAATGTGTTTTGCTCTGGTGTGAGATATGGAATTTTACCAGGATTTAAGCCATTTTACTACATTCAGTCATATTCAATCTGTTCTAGCCAATAAGTGTTCTCTTTCTATTTCTGGCTTTGCATGTCATTGTCGATGTCTCTCTACCATGAGGGCAAGAATTTTTTGGGGGTCGATCAAAGGTGTACCTTACAGTCTTCCAGTTTAAGCGTGGTGTTTTAATTTTTTTAATTTGCTTGTGGTGGATTAAAAATGGTTAAGTTATTTCACAGTTTTTCATAATTTCAATAATATTCTCTTACACTTTAAAAATGAAGGTGAACCTATACAGTGCACCAGAAAAGTGTCTGCAAGATTTGTATCAGGGCCTTCTATTAAAAACTTTATTTTGGTGTTGGTAGCAACTAATCTCTGGGAAACAAGTGAAGGTGGCAACGCTTCCAGCAAGTTATGATTGTGGCGAGTACGCAATTTACATTTTCAATCTGCAGTTTGTGCTATCAACATATTTTCTTATTAGTAGGATATGGATCACGGGATCGGTCAATTAATGAAACCCATTAGTTTGCCAACGTTTCGGAATATTTCATTCCTTCATCAGGGCTACAAAAACACAATCACATGGAATAAAGACAAATTGTCTGAACAACAACATTAGAAATCACACAAAACATGCCATACGTTGGCAAACTAACGGTTGTGATTTCTAATATGGCATATTTTGTGTGATTTCTAATGTTGTTGTTCAGACAAGTTGTCTTTATTCCATGTGATTGTGTTTTTGTAGCCCTGATGAAGGAATGAAATATTCCGAAACGTTGGCAAACTAATGTGATTCATTAATTGACCAATCCCGTGATCCATATCCTACTACTTATTAACGGTTGTGATTTCTACAATGGATAATTTCTTGTGTAAACACTCTTGCCAGCAAGGTGCCACTGTGGAGAGACCTTCCTGGTGTGCTATGTCTACCACATCTGTTTCTTCTCAAGCATCTTCAAAGTATCCCTTTCCCATGTTCTTTCTTTCTCATTTACTTTTTGGTCAAATATTCTTATATTATCATTTTACTGTCTGAAAGTAATACAACAAATAAACAGCACTGTTATGTTATAATGAAAGGGTTTTTTAGTAAAAGAAAAGAAATTAGAAAAAATCTCTGGATGCACTTGCAAATATTGGGATGAGAATTGTCATGTCTCCCATGCCAGAGAAGCACATACTCTCTGCCATACAATGCTCCAGGAACCACCAATACACAAGTTTTATTACTTTTCTACTTTTAAAAAATTATTTTGTAGTAACATTTTTCCAATGCTTACATAATCGTCCCGTATAATTTTGAGATAATTTCATTATTGACTCCGGTTAGAGTGAACGTCTGGAGACTAACACGTTTGGTTCACTATATCTGATGATGTCAAAGTTAAATAGAATTTCTCCACAACGATTGATTTTATTAACACAGAGATACGGCAAAATTCATTAAGAGAAAATGAAAATTTTAATATCTTTATTTGTTCTTAAGAAATCAATTATTTTCAGTTTGTTTGCTTCATACATTTTTCATTACTAATTTCTCTAGCTCCAGAGTTCATTCTCTTTCCATACTTCATTCTGCATTGTTTTATGTCTCTAAGTATCGAAATGCAGTCTTGACACCTATCAATACCTCTTGCACTGTTGGAACACTGTCCCACTCTCCAAAGACCCTTTTACTGGCCTAATAATGTACAAGAGTCAATTAATTTTCAGGACTTATTTCCTATGTTCACTGTAGCCAAGGTTCAGGTTCACTATAACTGAATCTTCTTATCCCTGTTTGTAATGTCCTCAAGTTCACTATAAATGGAGACAATTGTATCAACTTATAAGTTGTGTGTCAGAAGACCTTCTGAAAATGTTGTCTGAAGTACAAACTCTTATTACTTTGTCTCTTAAAATAAATTTATCCTTTGGGAAATTTAATGCTGGAAATAGTGATGGATTTGTTTCTTAAATATTTTTTTCAAAATTATTATTCCTTGTAGAGAATGTTTTCATTGTCAGAGATAAATTTGATCTGCTAACAGAAAGGTCATTCTAGGATTCTTCTTAAAACAGTTTAGTGGATTCTACAATTTAAAGAACATGGATACAGAATCACCTTTGTCTGAATCCAAATTGTTTTTAAAAATAAGAAACGCAAGTGAATTCTTTGTTATGATACAGTTCACTCAAATTTGGTATTTAAACAACAGACTTCACTGGAACAATCCTCAATGTAATTTGTTTAAATATTTTGAACATCTGAGTATTAATGTAAATGACATATAAACAATCAATTACATCTACATTTACACCTTAATATAACATTAACAAAAATTTGAAATTTGCAGTATTCATTAATCAGTTATAGTGGAACCTTCAGTCTCATGAAACATGATCTTAATTAATTCATATCAATTTGCTTTATGCTTTATGCTTGCAATATGCTTTAAGTTTAGAGATATTTTTGTTCTGTGTTTAAAATTCCTTTTTCCTAATTATCAACCATTTTGAAGATTTAGCTCTTGCTACAGGCCAGTAGGCAGAACGGTCTCAGTCCCTGTGACAGTTGTTCCTCTCTGTGGGTTTTAGTCAATTTATTTTCTATTATTCAGAAGATGTTCAAAGTAATGAAGCTGTGCGCATTTTTCTTGACACCAATAGTTCTTGTGACGGTTCCTGTTATTCTTCCTGTCCTAAGGGTTTCATTACATTAGGAGCAATTAATTTAGTAATTATAAATCCATGATACTAGTCAATGCTGCACGTTCTGTATCCTTGGGCCATAGATTCTGAACAGAGGTTGTTCTTGTTCATGAATAAAAGGATTTTGGTACACTTCACTCTTTTTAAAATCACCCTCTTTATCAGAAAATTGGCATAGTCTATAATTTAGTTGATAGAACAATTAATCTTTCCCATCCCAAATATCATGCCACTTAATTTGAACATTGAATGTCATATCCTCACACAAAACACTTAGCCATTATAAAAAACGAACAGCCAACTGTTAGCCCAGCCCAACTGTAGCAAAATTTCTACCAGTCAATGTTACACCATCACTTACCATATGTTCCCAGAATAAATCATTTTGTTTGAAAAAAGTTCTCTAATTTAAAATTTGACATAAAAATTAGGAATAAGCTCCCCATTAAATAAAACCTAGTTAGAAATGTCAAGCATAGAATCTCTTAAACGGAAAAAGAAAGGTAGTTTGCCTTAATTTCCGTGAATGCGTCTCGTGTGAGACAGACGAAACAGGCTATCAAACAAAGAATAACAGAACATTAGGGCGACTGGCACAAAATAAACTCAATTTCTCAACTTCGCATTGATTTTGCTCATTCTTTTAATTATGACAGCCCTAAAAATTTGGACAATATGAACGATTTATAAAATATTTAAGATTCATTTCAGACATTACATACAAACACACCATACCGTGTTAGAATCAATTATACGCACAAATATGAATGACAATGTATTTTATATTTGTGTATATCTGTTTTGATCCTTCCCCCTTCCACCTCTTGATTATTCCTGGTTTTTATACTTCTTTTTCAAATTAGGACTATTTTTGTTTTCTGTTCATACTTGCATCCCCTTGAAGCAAGGACGTATGAATTTACAATGGGAAATTTTTTCCTTATTTGTGTGTTTTGGATTTATCCTTTTAATTTTTTATAATTAAAAAAAGTGCTTAATTTAATGTTTTGGTACGTTCTCTCCCATCTATTTATCTATATTTTGTACTTATTTCCATCTCAAATTATTATTTTTTTAATTTTATTTTCCATTCTTTCATTCTAAACAATAACAAAATTTGTGTTTTTCATTTTCAGACTTAAATATACTTGTATTAATTGAATCATTGGTGTTCCAGCATTATCTGGACAAATATTTTTTTGAAAATGTTTATTGATTGCCAAACAAGAAAAAAAGATACCTGTGTTATAATATTAATAATGTAAGTGTCATTCATACTATGCTTATATAGTTTGATGGTTTAAATAAGATTTTTCATAACTTCACTAGTGATTGTGACTGTATTGAAAATATCATGTGTATTTAACACATCACTACAATAAAAATTTTACTCAAATGACTGGAAAATTTTTTTGCAGTCACAGCAAATTGCATTGGATTTTTTTATTAATAAGTGATTCCGATGATGTCAACTACAGAGGTCATTAGTCCCTTAAGTGCAGTGCATGTTCTCCATAGTGAAGTGGCAGTGATCTTCCCCCATTGGATGGCAAGATCCGGCACCGACCTACTGTAACTAGCGAGGTTTTCCACACCCGGGTATATACCACCAGCGGGGCACTGCCCCAGCTGGAACAAGTTCCAAGTCCCCGACTGGTCTCCTGGCATGTGTTGTAGTGTAGAGTATGTAAGGGGTGCGGCTAGGACAAGAAAGAGGAAGGAAAGATCATGTGCAGTCTATGGCCCGTCTGTTAGGGTACTTCAGCCTGGTGTTGAACGGAGAAACCTAAGAAAACTACTGATCAGAGCAGTCGGGCGCTAGAATTCTTCTCCAGACAGCGACTGAATTCAACTTAGCCCAGAAACTAGTGTTGAAAATCCTGCTGCTGTCAGGACTTGAACATAGGACCTCCTGGTCAGAGGCACTGCAGTGACATCAGTTGATTATGTTGGACTTATTTGATATCAGAAATAGAATACTTTTGAACAAAATCTAAGTGTGTTAATTCTTACCAATCTTTTAATCTTATATCCAAAACTGATTTTTTATTAAATGATTGTGGCAATTTATTTCACATAAAACCTAGATGACATCTCCCTGTGTATATGAATTTAGAATATTTGCAGAATTTACATTGAACAGGCATACATAATTATAAATACTTTAGCCCCTTTCCAAAAGCCAACAAGATGATATGGCAAGGAAAAAGGATAGCAGGGGCCAGGAAAGTGTTAAAAATGCTTATCAGTTCATACCAAGATGCACTTATTTATTTAAGTTCATCACATTCAATACAAATTAGAAAATGCACATCAATTTTTTTTTTCATGTAGTACAAAACTACAACATATACAAAAATAAATGAAACAAATCATATGAACTGTTCACAACAGGTAGAGAAAGGGACCGCATTTGGAGTGATGAAGAACTAGTGGTCAATGCCTTGTCAGCCTCCCTGCTGGATTCTTTCGAATCATTTGTTAATAAAAAGGAAAAAGTAATGACTAAGTTTCCAATACTGCAAAAATAAATTAATCTTGACCAATTACACAATTAGTCAGATAAGAGGTCCAGGGCAATGATCACAACAGAAGAAACCGTCTCCTGCATTTCCAACACCCTATTTGCGGCCACTCCCATTGATCGGGAAACTAATGTTGCAACATACCTTGCTTAAGATCCATGCCGACTTCACAAAACAATGTCGTATTTGTAGTGTAGACCTTCCTATTGATGGTTACCAATATATTATTTGTTCAGATGCTTATGTTTCATCTTCCAAATTCACAACTCTATAATGTATAGTTGCAACAATGCCATTTATTTGAAAATAAAAATATAGTTATATCCAAGAGTAAACAAAAATTGGTAAATAAAATTTATCCAAATATAACCATACAATATAAGAACAGGCTAGCAGCTGAACATTCAGGGCAAGCCAGTTTGCTCATGTACAAGTCTAATGGACACAGTTAATGAATTTTACACACATTTGCCACAACTGAGAAACAACTGATCAAGATCTTAAAAGAGGGAATGTGTTTACATTGAAAATAAGGGGTCAGGCAACTATCTACAAGGATAAGACTTATGTACTAAGGTCACCTTGCTAAGGCGCTGTCACTAGTTCTCCTGATCTTTGGACTGCCTCCCTTGTATGAAATGTGGCATTTGTTTAAGGCAGCATATCCTTCTGTTGAGACAGTCCCGTTTGTCTGGAGGTGTTGCTTCGCACTGACCAGTCAAGTTGCAGCTGCAACAGACAGCATAAATATAAATACTGCAAGAAACCATCATTTTGGCCAAATTTAGGCCTACATATCTAAGTGGTTTGGAGACGATTTGCCCTTTTAAAAAAAAAATTTCAAGAAATATTTAAAAACAAGTCTAATAAATTCAGTTGATATATTAACACGAAGAAATAACTTGGAAATAAAGCATTCATTCAGATATTGCTATGAATAGCTCATCCATAATTCACAAAGCTCAACACGCTTTTACTGTAAGTGAAGCAATTCGACGCAAGACTCCCAGGCCCTGATTGCACAGCAAGGAAAAGGGCAAGGGAATCTCCAGACAGGAGAGCTGCATACACACATAGCAATGAAATGGCAGTGTGGCATAAATACCTCCACATCGCTCCGTTCTAACACACTTCTGAGGGCAAAAAGATGCTGTGGTAGTGCTTCACGCAGCTGCCCTCGCAGACCTAGGGAACAAGTGACTGCACTGCAATAAGACTGGAGCCCTCCCCTACCCACACCTCACCTCGAGTCATCTGACGCTACTGCGTGCAAGTGTTGTTTGCCACGGACAGGCACCGCTTATTTCATAAACAGCTGCATGGGGATCGGCCAAATAGCCTCTAGCTCCTGGCCTCTCATGAGCAGGCCACATGCTCATACCTCGCAATGCCCTGAACAGGGCCTGAAGACCTTGGAAAGCCCATACTCATATGAGTTTAAGGGATCAGGCACGGCCTGTCCAACAGCTACCCTGGAATTGAAGGACACAACCCTTTCTCTCCTCTGGCATAGAAATCTTTGGTAGATACCTGCACTAAGACTCTCCTCTTTCACCCCCTATTCGACGACAGCAGTCGGCTACAACAACAGGACCCGACTGCACACAGGCGGGATGTTGGGCCCAAGCGCTGAGTGGCTGCTGTCAGGCCTTGGCCCAACAACAAACACGCAAGTGACAGGGCCAGCTGCCACCCACCGGGCACTCTTCCTGCCAAAATGGCCTGCATGGGATTGGTACACACACCCACCAAAGTAAATTTCTAATTCTACTAGAGATGAAATCTTCTCACATTTTTCACAGACGTTTCACCCCATAAAATCTAGGTTTCAATTTTCTGTTGCCCTCTAACAATCATTTACACTGATCATTTAACAATTGCTTTGCCAATACCATATTCAAGCTTAGACTTGGTGCACACACACACACACACTCACACACTTCTGAAACAAGCTCTTTACATCATTTCCTCCTGATTCCATACCCCATTCCCACCCCTACAAAACAGCAAATAAGTAACAGTATGACTTTGATTATAAACAACCAATTTCTGAAAGGAAATAATATATCATTGTTTCCCATCACCATTAGTGAATAAAACAAGGAAATAGAACAAGGCAGGGTGCATTGAGGGCCTTTTAACCAAGATGAAGAGTGGAACTGAAAGGATTTGCAGAAGAATATATCAAAGCAATCACATCTGCACAAAGGAACAGGAGTGCACCAGGCACAAGCATCTCAACATTCAAAACGTTCTTTCTCTCCCCATGAATTTCCTACAATTAGAATACATAAAATAGGGTTTTGGAATTGGAATTTTGAACCAACAAGGAAAATTCTTTTTGTGGGAAATTATTGTCATGGTTGACAATATGCAGTTTCTGAAATAATAGCTATTCTGTTTTAATATTACATTATTAATCACCAAGATTTTTATTGATAGTGGAAATTGAAGATCCGCACCAACTGTATACAATTTTTTACATAAAGCAAAGAAAGATTGAATCTACATAATTCCTTCCATAGGTTCTTTCTTTGAAATGACTAAAAATTTAGTACTTAATTACTAAGATCAATTTAGTTAAAAACTAACTTTTGAGAAGAGCTGACAACGCTGCATTTCAATAACATTAAAATTAATCATTATAATATATAAATGTACGGAAAAATGGTATTATTTTAATTAAAAATCTGGACAAATTAGATTCCACCTGAATTTAAATAAACATTTTAAATTTATACAAGAAACATGACAATCAAAAATATAAATACATTTATGAATGCAACAAATGCAGGCAGTACTGAAGTTATTTAAAATCAGAGTATTTTTCACTTGTAACTCTTGAATTATGGCAGTGTGTGACTTGTGGCATTATGGCAAGTGGCATCACTAAAATGCCACTTGCCATAAAAAATCATAGTAATATGATTCACTGATTAAAGTGTACATGAGCTGAAATCTAATGCAGACACCGACTTAAAATGTGAGAATGAACACTTGCACAAATTTGGTGTGTTGTCTTCTTGCACGTTATGAATTACACTTACGTCAGTAGCTGTAACAATGGAATTGAGCATGCCTGCATAGTAAATATCATTCCACAATATTTACAATATGTTTGGACAAAAAACTGCTTTTCAAGGGAGTGAATATGTGAGCCATTTAACTGGTACATTGACTCCTAGCAAAGCGAATGCTCAGAAGAAATCTTGCACTGAATGATTAGATCCTGCAACTTGTTAAGTCCAGCAAAAGCAACTGGAATAACCGATTAATGAATTTGGGTAACACAGAAATTGGCTAAGATGAAAACGGTAGCTCTGTGAAATTCAAAGGTGCACCTATATTTTAAGTATTAAACAATAATGTTATTTTGATTTAAATTTTAATTAAACGTTTATTCATATTGTTCAATTCACAAATAACTGGCAAATCATTAAAAAATTTGATGAATAAGTGAAGTGTTGTTCCGTGTCAGCACTTCTCATTTACACAGTCTGTGCTCGTGAAGTCAATAAATTATAATTCCATTATTCTTCACTTCACTTACAATTTAAAATGAACATGGCACATTCTACTAATATTTTACTCAGTTTTCTGTCATAGAATTAAGTTACTAATTAATACATCAATACTGCAATCTCATTTTTCATGTAGTGAAATTTAAGAATAGTGTTCAAACTACATGTTAAATTAATGTTCCAATCAGCAAGAAAAACTTTCTCAGCTACTTTCGTATATTATGCTGCATCCTAAATATAAAAGAATCTTTTAATATCATTCATTAAAAAATATATACATATTTTCCAAAATATAATTATATTTTCAAAATCTGATGAGTGAAAGAGTCTTAACCCTTCAAAATCTCTCTTCACAATGCACAGGTATGCGCTTTTATTCTCTTGCACCACAGTATACATAACATCTGAACCTCTGTTTGGTTGAGAAATTATTTTACTATATGCAAGACAAAAATGAAAAGAAAGAAAGAAAAAAAAAAAATCCTAATGTTTAGCGATATTAGGACTTCGAAGCAGCATGAAACTTGCAAAAGCAGTCGCTATAAGAGATGTAGAATAAGTAACATTCCTTTTTCAAGGTAAGAAGTAATACTAAAATATCTAATGGATTCTACCTTCACTTCTCTACTTTTTTACTTGCAAATACACAATTCAAAGTTCCGCAACATGAAAGCCCCTACTTCCCTCCTAATTTTGGTTATCAACTTTCAAAGTGCATGCAATTTGTGAAAATAAGTCTTCTGTAAAAAGCAAATCCTATCAAGATGCTGTGCCCAGCTGAGGATAGGGAGGGGCAACCACTTACCTGGAAGATCTGCAAGGTAAAGCAAAGTTAGCTAGGCAGCTGCCGGAGCCCTACCTACCTGTGGCCTGTGCTCACTCACTGATTGTCTGGAGCAGTGCAGACGTTACGCTTCAGCTTCTGCAGGAGGCCTACCACTGTTCCGCCGTCCTGATTCCCCATTCACACCTAAACAAAACATAACATTCTTTGGTCTTACTTTTTTTTTGGATGGTTGAAGAAAAACTGGTTCTTTCACATAATGCTCAATGCTCACAAATTGCTAAATAATTAGTTCTCATGTAAGTCATAGTAATTATGATACCATCATTTTTTCCTCTTTTCTTTTCAAAAGGAGCAAGAGAAACACATGCCAATGTATTTCAAATATGCCTCATTTATTTATTGTAATATTTTAAAAACGAAAAGGGGAACTTCAATGTTAAACTAAGAACAATTGCAGCTTTTCATTCTTATCTCTTAATTTATTTTATGACATATATTTTGATACTTATTTCTCATATTAGTGATAGTCACGTCACTGCAGAATATTTAATATGGCATTCAGAGAAAAATATTTCAGTGACAGGACTTCTGTTTCCTTTCACAAAACTTTTACTGCAGCTTTCTAAATTATACTGTCATGTATAATTGTACAAAATTTTAAATAAATGAAACTGATTAAGTAATCAATTACATAACTAACTTAGTCACTATTTGTATCAAATGTGTCAATATCCAGATAAAAAATCAATGATATAGTAAGATAGAGTGATAAGTAAGAATCGATGTTGCTAATTTTTTATTTCGTTTGTAAGGTGTGTGTATATATATATATCATATATTATATATGTGTGTGTATATATATCATATATTAATATTATATATATATATAAATTTTTTCTTTTTTCAAAAACTGTCTTGACTACTCAATAGGAGTGCACTGTGGTGCTTAAGGGTTTTGAATTAATTTGGAACTTTTGTATCAGATCAGATAAACAATTAATTATATTTGGGGGCTTTTATTGAATTAAAATTTACATTCGTTTATTTGCAATTATTCACTGGCCAACAAAAGAATTAAATCATTTTATCATGATCACATATAAACCAACATTGATCTGTAACACACACCACATAACAGCTTTCAAGCAAATGACATTATGCAATATTCTTCTCTGAGAAAAATCACAGCATTGTTCATTATATGTTTATATGAAATTTTTAAAGAATCCATTTCCAGTTATCACAATGCCACGTCATTCCCATCAATTATATATATCCACATCCCTACCCCGATCCTTATCTGCCTTTCGATGCTCCTTATCATGACGACTTCCTGAGCTTCGCTTCTCACGGTACTCTCCACCATGACCACTGCTACTGCTGTGATGCGATGAATGCCTGCAAGAAAAAAATAATTCCTTTTTAATTCTTGATTTAAGTATTTGTATGTACTTCTGTCAACTCCGCTGTTAGTTTACTACATACATATTTAGAAAAATTAAGTAAATAAAGCAAAGCAATAAGACCTTTCTATAAACAATAATCTGAAGCATTTCCACAAGTCAGTTCACGTTGAATTACTTGAAACTTAAAATTATATCATTTTTCTTCCTTTATAACAATTACTTTAATTAAGAGTAAGCAAATTTTGTTTAACAAAGTTTTCTGGCAATTTATTCTTCACAGTTAAGGAGTACTTGTACACACCTGCCTCTCTCTTCTGACCCTTTACGACGACGGTGCTCATGATGGGATCGACTGTGTGAACGGGAACGCCTTCTGTGGGGACTATGACCACTTCTGTGATGTGAACGATGAGATCGATGTTGCTCCTCTTCTGGGCCAGGACCACGACGACTGCCTCGGCGTTCCTTGTCACGCATTCGGCGTCTTTCTTCTTCTTCCCGTTGCCTTGCTCGTTCACGGCGTTCTTCTTCACGGCGCCGTTCCTTGTCCTCTCTGGCCTTTTGACGTGCAGCCTACACAGAAATGAAGCCTTCCACTACAAGAAATATTACAGCTTCAACCACCCAGAGTTAGAGCCAGGGTGGGTCTCGGCACGTTACATTATGCTTACAATAGTTGATACACTTTTGAAATGAAAAATAAGCACTCTTCCAATAATTGTAATCAAAACAATACAGTAATAAAATATTAAAATATTTGATGAATTATCTTGTTTGAAATGCCTACAAAGCTGTTATTCACCTTTACGTGTACAATCTATCGTTGTTTGCTACGCAAATTGTTTTTGAAAAGCAACAGCCAATTTCACGAATGGGTACTATTTGCACAAACATAACTAGTAATTGAAAATAGGGTCCAAGCAGGCCTCATGAGCATTGTCCGCCCTGTCTCCACTCACCATCAATTCCTCTAGAGCAGCTTTTAGCTTCGCATAGCCAACGTGCTGCTTGCCTGTAAGATGATCATCAATACGCTGCTGGGCATCTCCTACTATGAGGAAGGCACCACACACATCACACACTTCCATTTGTTTCTCTTGAGCTGCTGCAAGTTCTGCAGTCTGAAATCATTTTCAGGCTTTAAAGTACATTTAACGAACAAATGAAAACCATGTTATATTATGATACGAGGGTTTCAATGAATTTGAAGATATAAATGCTTAAAAAAAAAAATTTCAAAACCAAAAACTCACCTGTTGCCAGTGGCTATTTTCATTAGAGCCACGTAAAGCTTCGCGCTCTTCTTTGAGTTGGTCACAGAGTTTCATCAAACCTTGAGCTTGTTCTACATTTCCTTGGATGCCAGCTTTTTCAGCTTCAGTCACCAACCCATTGATCTTTTCAGTCAAGAAGGCAATTTGTTCTTCATTACGTTGAGTTTGTGCAGGAGAAAGGGAAACCTGATATCAATGCACAACATTAGAAATTTCTACTTTAACTTAATCTGTGGCCCTTACCAATCAACAATCTTCTATTATTTCACCACCATACTTACTGTTTCTGTTTTTCCTATTAATGCTAGTCGTTGTTTTCCCTTGATTATCTTTCTTTCAACTTCATTCAAAAACGTATAAATTCATCTTCATACTGCTGTTTCTTATAACTATTTGACTTTTCATATAAAGCTTTAACTTCATCATCATGAACCTTAGGACATGCTCCCAGATCAGCTCTGGTATTAACAAATAAATCATGAGGGCAGAACTTCACCAAATACAGCTTGCAATACTGGAAAACAAATATAGAAGAAAAACAAGATACAGATTATAAGAATATTTATTTGGGACGTCAATGTAAGCTTAAAATGTATAAAATATCACTTAACAAAGGGAATTAATTGTCTGAACCGAAACAATGCTATCCACGATGTGGAATTCTTTGAACAACGGGCATCGCATGTTCTAGAGAGAAGAAGGTGCAGGTTCTTCACATTTACCTCAGGATCTTCCCAATTTAACTCCTTTGGTTTATCATTTGGCGCAATATTTCTATTTCTTCCCATAAGCTCATCGAGCAAAGCCGCGGCTGCTAACACCGCCATTTTCACGATTTCTTCCACTCACTGGCTCAATGTTTGGCTACTTTCCTGAAGAACACAGTCTGTTGCTTGACGATCACTTTGCGATCCATTCACATGTTCTTCTCGTAAACTTAAATGATTAAAACTGAAAGTAAAGGATACATTTGTCTAGCGTACTTACTCACATTAATTTACTTTTTTTCGAGTATTCCAAATCAGAATTAGAAATGAATATTCACTTCACTGATTCACTGAGTGGATTTCACTCTCAACCGCCTCCCACAGACTGAAGAGTTCGTGCCAAAAGAATACAACTGAAGCACTGGTGCTGCTGCACAAGTTGAGGTGGCTGAAAACGTGAAAACTCCGATTTGCTCCCCGCCCATTTACCCTAGGCCATGCATTCCAGTGGTGTGTGGTGCACGTCATAACTTTCCCCATGAAGTGTATGGTTGGTATGTTTTGAATTTTACGTGTAGAAGCTCGAGAAATTATGGATCGGTGAAGATAATCATTTACGGACCCATGCCTCAAGATTCAGACGGATATGAAATGATAATGTCACTACGCGACTGGCGACAGGCAATTCGGACACCAACTGCATACAGAGTAGGAAACAGTACCTTCAGAATCCAAACACAACTCGTTAGTGCGATAGCCGCAATAGGATTGATCGTTTTGTTGGTGCTATATACTTTAAGTTCACCTAGTCGGCATAGATCAAGCGACTATTTTAATTCCGTGACAATGGGGCATGTGCAATCTCCTCCAAGTATAAAGCATTTGGTATCGCCTGTCACAATACAGCAAGAGTTCTATAATTCTACTTATCCTCTTACACCACCTGTGAAGATGCCAAAGGGAATCTCTTATAGAATAGGAATAATTAGTGATATGGATAAGAAGTCCAAGTCAACAAGTGAAGAAAATACTTGGATCAGCTATTTTAAAAAAGGCTATCTTGTGTGGAATCCCAAAAATAAATATATATCTGTGAATTGGGATACTGCCGAACCTGTGGTATTAAAATCAAATCTTGGTGAGAGTGGAAGAGGAATGGAATTATCTGAATTGGTAACGTTTAATGGAAAGTTACTTGCAGTGGATGACAGGACTGGGGTAGTGTATGAAATAGACAACGAAGAAGCAATCCCATGGATTGTACTGACTGATGGTGATGGAAGAACTCGAAAAGGTTTGTATTCTAAGCTTTTTGATATGATGAGTAATAGCATATAAATTATTTATTATATTATTTTATTTTCAAATTGCAGTAAAAACTAGTATAACAAGAATTTGTATCTACTGATAATCTGAAACTGTTGTAATATACTATTCATGTGGCCCAGTGGGTCTATGTGTCCATAATTTCAAATTCTTGTCAAATGAGGTTAATATTCCTTTCATATCAGAAGAGTTTCACCACAGATACGAGTTTTTAAAATTTTAGAAATAAAATCACAATCATAAATGTAAAAGTTTTTATTCTTCAGTAAACAAAGTTCATTTTGCTTGAAGAATGAAAACTTTTTAAGTTTGTGATTTTATTTATAAATTTTTGAAAACTTGTCAAAAACCTTTGTGGCCAAACTCTTCTGACATGGATGAATGGTGACAGACAATTTTCTGTTTTTTATAATAGTCCTTTCCAATTTATTCTTGTTTGTTATTCAGGATTCAAGATGGAATGGGCAGCTGTTCGCAATAGACGACTATGGCTTGGTGGTCTAGGAAAGGAATGGACATCACCCACAGGAGAACTTATTAATTTAAATCCACAGTGGGTTAAAGTAGTTTCCCCAGGTGGTGAGGCAGTGCCTATAAATTGGCGGGAAAAGTATAATAAGTTGCGACGTGCTGTTGGCATTGAATTCCCAGGTACATTTTTTGGCTTGAAGTTGTTATTGAAGATTTTTTAGTGTCAAAGAGGCTTAATTTTTTTACTATTTTCTTAGGCTATATGATTCATGAAGCTGTATGTTGGAGTCCTGTTCATCAAAAATGGGTGTTTCTGCCACGACGTGCCTCAAAAGCTCCATATAATGAGCATAGAGATGAGGAGATGGGTACCAATCTAATCCTCACTGCTGATGAAGATTTCGAGGATATTAAGGTAAAAATGCAAATTTATTAAAACATTTAACTTCAAAGTAAAAACTAAATAACATTATACCGTCAAACCTGACCAAGTAAGATTTCAAGGGATAAAAAGTTTATTCTCTCACAAGAGCTGTGTCACTTATTCTAGCATAAAAAGTGATAATCTCACTTATAAAGGAATTCTCATATGCAGATTTGATCCACATTTGTTTCAGTTACAACTATGATTGTTAAACAGGAATGCAATACTTTTACAAGAAATTTTTTTATACAAACACATTACATATTACACTTTTTTCTTCATGAAAGCTGGAAGTAAAAGAAAAATATACACAAAAGTGTCATTCTGGTATGTTGAATGCTCTATGAAGTTTCAAGGAATGCCTTTGTATTCACACAAACCACCAATTTGTCACTTGCTGGTAACAAAGTTAACTTTTTTTGATAACGGATTGAAGTGTCTGCATTCATGTTCTGTCTACTAGTGTTCAACTTAATTTTCAGTTAGTACCCATTAACAAAATTTAAGAACATGTAGGTTTATCCAAAAATGTTATCTTTTAGAGAAACTCAACAATGTCAAGACCTGTGTCAGCAAACACCAACAAAAATCTGTTGTGGATCCTTTTATATTTTCACTAATAAGAGGTTTTTTGTGTACAAATGTCAATACTTCAACAAATGTCGATTTCCGACAGCTCAGCAATGTAACGAAGAAGGATAGCTATCCATTGCCCCGTATTGACGACATGTTGGACACGCTCTCTGGGGCCAAGATCTTCTCGTCACTTGACCTGAAAAGCGGATACTGGCAAGTAGAATTAGATCCCAGAGATCAAGAGAAGACTGCATTTACCATCGGATCAGGTTTGTGGCAGTTTACAGTAATGCCTTTTGGACTGTAATGCTCCAGCTACATTCGAAAGATTGATGGAAACCGTGCTTAGAGGTCTGTCGTGGGAGACATATCTTGTCTACCTTGACGATATAATTGTTGTTGGAAAATCTTTTGAAGACCACATCAATAACCTAGAACAGGTGTTCAAGAGGTTGGAAGGAGCGAACTTGAAACTCAGCCCAAAGTAATGCCATTTATTTCGCAAGCAGGTGAACTACCTTGGACATGTAGTATCTGGCACGGGATCCGGATCCTAACCTGATCCGGAGAAGGTTAAAGCCATAAAGGAATGGCCAGTCCCAAAGGATAAACATGAATTGAGAAGTTTCCTGGGTCTATGTAGCTATTATCACCACTATGTTTTGGGATTTGCCAACATCGCAAAACCGCTGACTCAGCTGACCGAAGAAAAGCGTTTGTTTCAATGGGATCAAGATTGCCAACACGCTTTCGAAAAGCTTAAAAGCGCCATGCTGAGTGCCCCTATATTGAGCTATCCACTACCTCAAGGGAATTATGTACTTGATACTGACGGAAGTAACGTTGGTATGGGAGGGGTATTATCGCAGATACAAGATGGACGAGAGTGCTATCAAAGCCAGAACGCAACTATTGTGTGCCCCGAAGAGAATTACTTGCTGTGGTGAAATACGTTGAACACTTCTACAAATATCTCTACGGTAAAGAATTTCTTTTGAGAACGGATCATGCTGCTTTGAAATGGCTGCTGAACTTCATGAATCCGGAAGGTCAAGTCGCCAGATGGATTGAAAGATTGCAAGAATTCACATTTAGAATAGGAAATCGAAGCGGAAGTAGTCACCGGAATGCCGATGCTCTCTCCAGAAGATCGTGCCCTGAAAACTGCTAACATTGTTGTCATGCGGAAGAGAAGATGTGTCCTACGTTAAGGGTCACTGTCAGTAATGACTAATGGCAACCCAGAGAACTTCAGAAAGACCAAGTTGGCAAGAAATAGGTCCCTGTTCTTCAGCAGTAAAATCATATTGGGCGCTGTGGGATTCGATTACTGAAGAGGAAGGTGTTCTTAAACGAGTTCTGGAAAGTGCAAGACGGTTCGCAAAAGAGGACACAGATATTGTTACCAAGAGTAAGGGTTCCTGAAATATTGAGGGAGTTGCATGATGGAACTTCGGGAGGACATCTCGGTATAACGAAAACATTAGAGAAAGTGCTCGAACAATTTTACTCGGTTAATTGCAAGCAAGACGTAAAGATGTGGTGCACAAAGTGTCAAGTTTGGCCACATAAAAAGAGAAGAGCGAAGATGAGGCAATACAACGTTGGGAGTCCTTTCGAACGAATTCCCATTGACTTGGCTGGCCCATTTCCAATGTCAAATGATGGAAATAAATACATACTCGTGACCATGGATTATTTTAGCTAGTGGGTTGAAGCATATCCCCTACATAACCAAGAGGCCACTGCTATCTCCAAAGTACTTGTTAAGGAATGGGTGAGCCGATTTGGGGTGCCCCTGGAATTACATTCAGATCAAGGACGGAACTTCGAATTTGCAGTGTTTCAAGGAGTGTGTGAACTTCTTGGAATAAGAAAAACAAGAACTACAGCCCTACATCCGCAGTCAGACGGAATGGTGGAACGCATGAACAGAATAATGGTAAAATATTTAGCAAAGCTCGTGTCAGATCACCAACGCGACTGGGACCAATGCATACATCTTTTTCTTCTAGCCTATCGCTCATCTGTTCATGAGACAACTGGGCAAACACCCGCTAATATCCTCTTCAGCAGGGAACTACGTCTACCATGTGAACTAATGAAGAAACAAGCGGTGAAGACTTTGTAAATGACCCAAGACGGAAAATGGACGTAATTCATAACCAGGTGCGTGAAAGGATTCAAATTGCAAGTAACAGGATGACATCACCGGTACCATGACATCAAAGCTGAAGGAGGTTATCAACCTGGAGATCATGTCTGGCTGTTTAACCCCCAACGACGCTTTGTGTCCATAATTACAACAACAGTGGGAAGGACCGTACGAGGTAGTGAAGAGGATAAATGATGTTGTCTACCGAATTAAAAAATTGCGGAATGGAAAACCACGAGTCGTTCATTCGAATCGGCTGGCCCCGTACGCGGGAAGTAATGAAAATGATGATGAAGAGAAGACCGCACGAGTTTGTGAGCTGGACATGGAAGAGTTTACATTTGACGGGTTTGTCTCATTATAGTGAAAAGCATAAAGCGCGTTATGATGTAACAATGGCAACGGGATCTGTTTGCGCTACCCCTGGAATATGCATTGGCGCAATGTGTCGCCCAGGATTTAGATATGACCAGAGGTGTTGCTGCTGTATTCAGGAGAAAATACGGAAGGATAGAAGAATTAAAGAACCAAAAATCAGATAGTCTCGAGAGCGAGGGCCGGAAGGCCCTCGCGAACGTAGCACGTTGGATCCGTCGGGTAGCGACGTGCGGTAGCACGTCGCGGACCACTTGGTGAAAAATGCGTTGGTTAAAGAATTGTGTAGGTTATAAAATTAAATTTGTAGCGTGAAAAATACGAATAATCAGTTCACTTAATGAGAGTACGTTGCTACAGAGATTTATACGTACAGGGGGTTTTGGAGCAGGGGGGTAGCTATTCTCCCAATCTACCTTTATTTTAAATAATTATATTTATTGCTGTAACATCATGAACTTAACTACATGCGACTGCTACGTATACGCTACTGCTACAAGGACGTGATGCTACAAGGATTCAGTTCATGGAGCGACTGCTACAAGGATTCAGTTCATGGAGTCGATTCTCTTCTAATAAACCGAATCAGTGAATCAAAGGGACCGTGCCACCCTAAACTCGGGATTTACCCCGGTACACTGGGGTTAGCATCTTATGTGTGCAGCTACCACCATGGAATGTCGTCATATCCAAAGAAGACAATTGACTGCCACTTCTTAACCTCCAACTGCAGTAGAGGCTCCAGCTGCTAGTATCTGCATACTTGCATTTGGTGAAAGTTACAATATACTTAACAGTACATACATATAGTGAAAATTACATAGTGCTGCAGAAAATCGAGGTAATGAAAATTCACGTTTTCGAGTCCCAGTCAACACCAACCGAAAATTTTAATATCTTTATTTAACCTTAAAAAATTATTTTCAATTGTTTGCTCATTTTTCATTAGTAATTTCTCTAGACCCTTTTTCGAGTTTGTGCTCTCTCTGTAATTGATTTTGCTTCGCGCTTTCTACAGTCGGGCAAGGTTACGTGGTATTTTTAATCAATTATTTTCTCAAAAATGGCTCGAAATTTTTTCTTTAGATTTTCTACTCGGGTCAATCCATTTTAAGTGGTCCAGAATGTAATAAATATACTTTACTTTAAAACAAACTTACAACTTGACATCTACGTTTGTAATTGAAAATATAGTCATCTTGATGTTAAAAGCTGAACCGGCTAATACAAAAATTGTTTAAAAATACAAAAAATAAATAAATTCAGCATATTGTTTATTTTTTTGCGTTTAAATTTACCATTTTGCTTATTACTTCTGAACTTTTCTTCAGAGATACGGATGTTAGCACAAATAATGTGACTGAGTTAACAAAGTCGCTGTCTGAAGGACAATGGTAGCGGCCGGTTGCTCTGATCGGTAGTTTTCCGTGGTTTGTCCGATCAACACCAGGCGAATGCCGGAGCAGTACCCTAACAAACGGGCCGCTGACCGCGCGCGAGCTTCCCTTCCTCTTCCTTGTCCTACCGTCTCCCCGCACACACACACTTAAACTAGCATGCACTACACTACCCCATATTTCGGGAGACCGGTCGGGAGCGTATCCCGGTTGGGGCGGTGGGAGAGTCGTGGTTAGGGGGAAACCCCGCTAGCCGACGGTAGATCGGCGCCGGATCTCGCCATCCAGCGGGGGAAGATGACCACCATCTCCCGAAAAAAAACAACATGCACGACACTGATGGGACTAATGATTTAAGCTGTTAACGCGCCCGGAATCACTAACCAACCTACCAACCATTAACAAACAATGCAAGAGCATCAGCGAATTTAGGGTCAGTGCAGTTTAAGAAGGTCCAGTCGAAGTTACTGCCTAACTTGACCCAGAACCTCATATCATTTCTGAGAATATCAACGACCTAAGGTTCGAGTACCTAAATATAGTGAACAAATTTTACTTGAAGGAAACATCCTTATCTTCAATTTTGTAGTTGCAGGAAGTCGCAGAAAAAATTCAAACTTTCAGAAGTTTCGAAAATGCAGAGTTAACCGTGTAAATCGGACCTAGGGCATTTAAAAGTGTATTTTGCTTTATTCTTACAGGAAATTTAAAGAAAAAAATTGAAGTCGTTTTTTAGAACATTTTGAAAATGTTCGGGGGGCTTCATGTAAATTTCCCCCAAATTTTAAAGAATGTTTTTCAAAATCTCAAAGCTTCTACTCGAGCAAAATGAACAGGGGTTTCTTCAATTTGGAAAAGATCGTACGTATGCTTTAGGCGCTAGAGTGTTCACAGACGGACGGACGCTTTGAAAAAAAACAACTTTTTCGATATCAGGGGACCCCCCCGCTCCGTGTATTTCCGTTGAAATCCCAAAATCGATTTTCCGCAACATTATATCACTTTCTCTATACTACGTATACACGTATGTATACGAGAAAGTAATAATTACAAATGTTTTCCTTAAAATATAAAATTTAGAATAATATTATAAAATTACAAAAATTAAATAGACTTAATCAAAGGAAAAAGAAGTATAATGCAAAAAAAATCTAATTGTATGAAATCTTTTTGAAATTTTTAAGTACGAAGCACCGGTCTTTACTTGAGACAAATAAAAGGGACATTAAAAAATACACTCAAATAAATTTAAAAATATTCAGGCATAATAAAATTAAAATAAAATTAATGGATGAAAGAGATTTTTCAATCCATATGAGACCCAATCAACACCATCGAAAAACAAATGATAATAAAACCGTCTAGTGGGGAAGGGGGTTATGAAGGACGGAGAAGTAGTCCCGCAGAGCAAGGAATGAACAAACAGTTAAAGAAACGACAGAAAAATCCATTGAGTTATTCTTTGGAAAGTAATTTAATTTTGACCAAAACATTATCATAGGCGTTAGTGAAAATATTGGATTTAACATGACTATTGATGGTGTGATGAATTTTAATATTTGAGGTCTCGGAAATGAAACGAAGGTATTTTCTTGTTCACCTTCTACGATGGATGGTCGTTGAAAATCAAAACTATGCGAGTTATTGAACCTGTTGCGGGAAATAGAACTTACCCAGCGGCCCCACCCAGGCATTGAATGGGGAGGTTGCCGTGAGGGCAAACTGCGTTCCGGCGGGATCCGGATACCAGCCTGTCGACATACTTGTGCGTTGGCAGGGGGTGCGGATAACATCTAGTCCTCAAGTGCCCATCCCGGGGTTAACATTCCCGAGTTAAGCAAGTTATGTGTGGCGTGGTAGACCACACAGGGTGCATGCTGGCCTATATACCGTACAGTCTGGGCAGGGAACAGAGTAAACATTTGCTTTGTCCAAAAGAGGAACTGAAGCTTTAACATTCCTGATAAGACTTTTTTTATTAATTGGAATTTTCCTAGTTTTAATATCAATGTTTAGTGCATTCTTTCGTAAAATTAATTAAATAAATTAAATTATTCTTTTCGTCTTTCTACAACTACAACAAAGAAGATAGCATTTTTTATTTAACGAAATCTATTCGTTAAAACCAGGTCATGAATTACGGTCAATTTGTTGAAAATATGAGTATGAGTCAAGTGTTCAATTTTTCGAAAATATGAACAGTTTTAACCTAATTTTGCGTGAAACATTGGCAATTATTAAATTTTAAACACTTTTCTCAAAAGCTGCTCCGATTTTTTCTTAAATTTTTTCATCCTGTGTAGCAAAAACCAGTAAAGAATGTGGTTCTTAGTCCCATTTCGGAGAACTTTCTGTTTTCGAAAATTTAAAAAAAAATCGAAATTGCCAATTTTCCGCAAATTTCCCGCGCTTCGTTTGACGTGCTGTTAGTTCGCAATATGGCAACACGGCTGGTTTTTGTCAGTGTTAGCGGTCGTGATGATCGTATGATGTAGATAATTTTCTTAAAAAAGAAAATGTATTTAAAGAAGGTAATGAAATTAACCTGGAACAAGCAAATCTATCTTTTAATATTAAAAGGTTTAATCGCTGATTATGGTAGTCAAAAATTAAAAGCTTCTGAGGAATTATTCTCGCTTTCGCGAGAATTTTATTGTAGCCTCCGGGTCAATGACCCCCATCTCGATCAGGTTTTTCGTCCAGTTTCCCTGATCCATTGAGCAAATGCTGAGATGGCCCCTTGTTTTGCTTCTGGACATAAATGTAACTTCATTTTCTGTGCACGTCTTCTAGAATTCAGTGGGGAATACAATTATTCAAATTATCGTTTCCATGTCGCGGCAGGAAGTATTATTCCGAAGGACAACAGGATAAGAGCCAATTGCCTTTTTATCCTTGAAAATAGATTTTATTATATGGGAGCTTTTTTTCCCTCCAATTTTTAGTAGTATATGACTTAGTGTAGGGATCACAGAATTTTGAAAATGTGCTCACAATTCACTTTTCCCCATAGCACGTCATACGCAGTTTTAACTGCTTTTTTGACGTAAAATAAATAAATTTTCTGTGGTGCAAATACTGTAACAATTAAATTGATTAATGTTTGTTCCATTTGTTAAAGTAAGATATGCATTACAGGCACTTCGTTTCAATTGGGTGAATAAGATATTCAGCGGATTCAAATCCGAGGGCCGAGGCGGCCATGCTATTGAGCCTCCTCGTCCGATCCACTTATCTTGAAATTGCATATCTAGGTATTCCCGAACTCCGCGATAATTACGTAGGTCTGCGCTACCATAAAATATCACATCTGTGCCCGCACATTCAACGAGGCATCCTCTACAAGCTAAGGGAATACCTAATTTATAAAATTCAGATACTGAGCCCCCCTCCTCCTCAAACATTCGGGTAAGAAATGAGAACCGTAAATAAATAAAAAATAAAAATGTTAGCCTTCATGCAACTCGTTGCGTGTATTTTGCAAATGTACATTCCCGCCTGAGATATGGCATAATATTCTGGAAGCTCATCCTTTAGTTCCCAGACATTTAGATTGCAAAAGAAAATTATCCGAATAATGAAAAAATCCCATCCACGTGATCCGTGCAAGCCTCTTTTCATTGAGCTTGGAATTTTACCATTGCCTTGCCTATTTATTTATGAGTCTGTAGTATGTGTCAAAACTGACTTACTTAACGGTGGGAACTTATTTTCATGTAATACTGATATTTATAGTTACAACACTCGACGTAGAAATCATGTTCATCAAGTGTCAGTATCAACAGCTCACTACAAGAAATCCACATACAATACATGTACGTTACTTTACAACTCATTGCCAGATGAAATTAAACAATTAAAATTAAAAGTAAAATCTTTTCTGCTGCAAAACTGTTTTATACAATTAGAGACTATACTGATCGTCAAAAAGAAAAATAATGTTTACTTTAACAAAAACAAGATTAAGTATAATGAATTAGTCTACATTTGCATTATATAATTTTAAAAAATACTCAATATGCCTGTAACAAATAATGTACTTCCGGGTCAATGACCCCCATCTCGATCGGGTTTTTGTCCAGTTTTCCTGATCCATTGAGCAAATGCTGAGATGGCCCCTTGCTTTGCTTCTGGACGTAAATGTAGCTTCACTATGCGCACGTTTTGTTGAGCTCTCCTTTTGCTTGTAGTGGTAGTAGAGCTTAGGATGAGTTTCTATTTTGTTCACAATACAGAAAAATCAAATGTTTGTTCCTTTACTGTTAAAAATAAGTTTTCTGTAATTTTGCAACGAAAATATCTAATTTTTGAAATGTTAATCCCTCGCTTTTTTAAATTTATTATTATTATTACTATGATTTTTCATCTTTCAACTATTAATAGTTAAATTGTTGTGAAGGGATTCTGAAACTCAAGAAAGCGTGCGCAGATGATTTTCTCCCCCATACGTCACATACAGTTTTTGACTAAGTAAATAAATAAATAAATAAATTCATCAACAATGCCAACCCACATAATTACAGAGAATCACGCTTGGTGAGCTACGCTACGTGCAACATGAGAATTTCCCTTGGCCCAACATGCAAATTATGCACATTAATTGTTCCAGTTGTTTTAAAACACGCATCTGTCGAAAGAACGGTTTCAGAAATTCCTGGTTTTCATTGCATTTGCGCGGGAAATGCCTCGAGAGTTCAGAACGACGTTGTGTGTCTGTACTGCGCAAAAGCTGAACGCGCTGGAACTGGAAATGTCATCTCTCCGCATGAATTGCTTGCAGGTGACGCGCTGTGATGCGCTGGCCTCGCACGCTCTTTGCCTTGTGCTCGCTTCCGGGGCGTAGCGGATACTATTAAAAACCGAGTTGTACAAAGAAGCGGAGAGCCCTAACGCGAGGTGAAGCCGCTCGCTCACTTGCCGTAGCCCGTGTTCCTCAAATTCAGTGTTCGAAGGCAATATGTAATTTTTTTCTAAAAAGTACCCATAAAATACTTCGAATCTTACAAATTCATTGCAAATTCTGCCGCGCGATTTTCATTTCATATTGCTGGTTTGTAAACAATCAGAGCGCCAACCTCATGGAAGAAAATTAGTGCCATGGGCTGAAAATAACCATGGGGTACTGGGGTTTAATCAACGCCACCTACATAGATCTTTTTAGGTGGTATTGGTTTAATTATCCATCTACCTTTTAAGATCGCAGCGCTAAAACACGTAAAAGGACGTTTTTGGAAATTTCTTTGATGGTTAGATCCGAAAACAAATGATCATTTCCCCATCAGGAGACTGACACGCGTCGAATGACACCTGGTATGCCTCGATTGGTGTACGGAAAATGGTCTAGCCGTGAGCCCGAACATCCGCACACTCGGAGTTGCTCAAATATTGTGTAAATATGTATCAGAAGCATTCTGAAACCATTCTGTTTCCTTAGCAACAGTGCAAACAAAGTTCGCTTTAAAATTTAGCAATAAGTATCTCTTTTATGAAAATGTGTAACACAATATTTTCAGCACGTAGCAGTGAACACAATGAATACTTTCAATTTCAAGAAATATTTATTTTGAGGAAATTGTATTTTATCAAAAACACGATTTTTTCCACATTTTCTTCGGTTTTGGGTGCCCTTATGGTACGTAGATGGAAAATCGACTCGAAGAGTATTACCTAGTTTTATACACATGTCGCAACTTATAAGCAAAAATTATTGCAAAGTTAACCGCAATTTTCCTCTCATTTTCACTGAAAATTTCACAGAAAAGTTCGAAAATGTAATTGTGACAGGGGATTCAAAACATTTCAAATGATTGCAGTTTTCGAAAATGCAGGGGTAATAATGAAAATTATCCCATGGACTTCATGCAAACTACCCCCAAAAATTCAAGAATTATTTTCAAAATCGGCGGACTTCGAGTCGGTCCAGATTGATATAATTTTTTTTTTTCAGGGAATATTTACTTTGGAAAAGATCCTAGGAATAGTTTAGGCGCAAGTGTTGTTCACAGACGGACGGATGTTTTGAAAAAAAATCACGTCTACTTTCTTGGTATCAAGGACTACAAAACGTGGATTCTGACTACAGAACTTGTTAGAAGAAATAATTTACTACCTGCAGAAACAGTGTCGATATTGTCGGTGTCAAGGGATCTACATTGCAACATTTTCTGCCGAAAAATCGCAGTTTTTCAAAACAATATATATATATATATATATATATATATATATATATATATATATAGAGAGAGAGAGAGAGAGAGAGAAATTGACTTGCACTTATTTGAAATTACATCAAATATTAATGATTAAGTTTCTGAAGTAACAGCTCTCTAACGTAAGCGTCCTTAAGATCAAGGTAAGGTGGAGAACTACAATGGAGTGTAAATGTTAAAGTTTAGTTACAAAGATCGAGTTGTGTTTTGAATTTTTGGCCTTAAACCTTTAAATTTAAATTCTTGAAACAATTTTCCAATATAAGTTTTTAACCATTTAATTGACATAAAAATACGAAAAACAATTCATGAAGTAGTTTATTTGTTAATTGCCATAAATGTTCGACTTTTCCGTTAGCTATCACTACGGCCCTGGTCGTAGATAGCACAAATCGTTTCCTCCAAGGCTGTAACCTCCAGGCCGCCGAAGACCCAGAAAACCTGGACAAGTCAAGCCAAGCCATTTTTGGTTGGTCTAAGAAAAATTAATTCGTTATTATTAAACTTGAAATATATTTAAGAATACTTAAGAGTTTTACATTTGTGGATCAGCATAAGAATTTTGAGGAGTATAATAATGTAATTTGATCACGTCAGTGGTTTAATGAAAGTCATATTACTGTCTGTTTGTGTCAGGTGTTTGAGGTGAAATTGTGTCGCAGAGACATTTTTTTAATCACATAAATATGGCGGAGTCGTTTTTGAAAATTGATAAAATTACTGTTAGTCGTGGTGGAAGGGCTTTAAAAGGCGTCGAAAAGCTTTGCGCATTGAGCCTAAAGATTCAGACGAATGCATTAGCTCACCTCGCTTTGTTTCCTGCTAGTTGACCTTTTGATGTTTCGCCCATTGAGCCTCAAGTGGCAGTATTATGCATAGTGATGGCAAATTTGAGCAAAACATCAATACTTGGATATATCAACAAAAGGTTTTCGATATGGATGAAAACATCCATGCTTAAAGTATCGACGTTTTCAACATGATGAAACATCGAAGGAAAACTGCCTGGTTCTAATGTTATACGTCAATATTAGTTTAATGTATACTCTGCGTTAAAGTTGACTGCCGTCTTCATTTTATAATCAATGTTCTATGAAGTCAAGGTTTGAAATTGCAGTTTGACGATATTATCACGTAAAAAATAATCAAACAAGGCAATGACACTGGAGGAAGTTTGCGAATAGTAAACTCTTCCGTGCTGTCCGAGGATCGACGACAGTGACAGTTGTGAATGAGTGTTGATTGCGAGCAGAGTTGATTATGAATGCCTGTTGAATCCTAAAAAAATAGACTACTGGAAATTTTATTTATATAATGTGATATTGTTTTTGAAAACATGGATATTTCTGAAGAAAACATCGAAAGTAAAACATAGATGTTATAGTTTCGATATTTCTGCTCAAAAATGTTGATGTTTTAAAAACATCTATGTTTTTTGCCATCTCTAATTATGTAATAGCACCCCGTGCTGTTTCCTGCTGTTGACCCTATCGTGCTTCAAGCACCTTTGTTTCCTGTCGACCGTTCGGTGTTTCGCTCAGTCCACCTAACGTATTGGCAGCGTATAAGCGACTCTGACAGTTCGGTGCGCTGTTGCCACACATTACTACGCGCATGGCTCCACCTACATCACAGATAAATTAAATCACTATATGAACATGATATCAAGACGGGTATTACACGACTTGAACATGTTCATAACTTTTCTCAAAGGCGAACCTTATCGTCTCCGCGACTTCTTGCGAGTCACATCAGCGGCAACGCTGAACCCTGGCTGTAAAAAAGTGAACAAATCCTCGCAAGTTAATAGCTTCAGAGCAGGTCACATGACGTACCACAGCATGTGGCGAGAGAATTATCAGAGTGGCTTATACGCTGCCGGTACTGGAAAGCGACAGTGTTAAGGCGACTCCACACATGTTATTCGGCGAACACCGCGCAACCGCTCGCCGAATCCCGAGGAGTGTGGATGAGTTGCTTGCAATTTGGCGGGTGACGAACATTCGGTGCTCGTCGCACTCACCGCGTTTTGGACACATCAAAGGGAGCGTGAGCTGCTCGGGATTGGGCGAATGCCGAATGTGTGGAGCCGTCTTAACGTCACAGCGCGTCTTGTTTCGCGTGCAGTGCAGCGGAGCGCGTGTTTTTGTGTGCGTGGCAGGTGGCGCGCGTGGGCGAGTTCGTGCCGACGCGCGGCTTCTCCAGCTTCAAGTTCCTGCCGGACAGCGGCGACAGCGTGGTGGTGGCACTGCGCACGCTGGAGACGCGCGACCGCGTCGCCACCTTCATCACGGCCTTCCGCTGGCCGGCGCCGTGCTGCTGCCCGACACCCTGGTGGCCGACCAATTGGGTTGTTCATCTGGGCGCGCGGACGCGGGCGCGGGCGCCCGCCGCGCCACCACCCATTCCAACTCCTTCCCCTCGACTTGTACAAAGCGGAATAAATTATTGCACCTTTTTCGTAATACTTGCCTTTATTATTTTTTTCACAATACAGCAAGTGTACATTTATAGAGCCTAAGAGTTCGAGTCACGACCTGGAGAGGTGGCTCAGGGCACCAACTGATGTCACTGCAGTGCTGACCGGGAGGCCCTAGTTCGAGTCGCGACGGTGGCAGGATTTTCGACACTAGCTTGTCAGTTATACTTCGGTTTTTATAACATGGCGCGTGATGGTCTGTCTTCATGATGGAATATGGCACGACGTTTTGCCATATTCCATCGTGAAGACAAGGCCCTCACGCGCCATGTTACAAAAACCGAAGTGTAGGTCGAATTCGGCCGCTGCCTGGAGGAGAATTCTAGCGACTGGCTGCTCTCATCGGTAGTTTTCCGTGGTTTCTCCGATCAACACCAGGAGAGGTGCTCCATGCTGGAGCAGTACCCTAACAAACGAGCCACGGGCAGCGGCCTATGGGTTCTTCCTCTTCCTTGTCCTATCTTCACTTCTTACTTACACACTAACATGCCGTGAGACCGGGAACTTAAAAGACTGGTCCCGGCTGGGGCCGTGGTCCTCTGGTGGGAAATACCTAGTGAAGGAAAACCCGCTAGCCGAGTGTAAGTCGACTCCGGATGTCGCCATTCAGCAGGGGGAGATCACAGTCATCTCTTGAGGAAAACTTACACTACACTTGTGGGATTAATGACCTTGCGTTCTGGTGACGCGCCCGGAATCACTAACACTCAATCGAGTCCCGATGATGGCTGATTTTCGACACTAGCTGTGTACAGCTAGGTCGAATAGAGCCGCCAGAGGATGTTTCCCTCGTCAATACCAGCGAATGCCGGAGCAGAACCGTTAAAAACGGGCCATAGTCTTTGCCATATCGTTGGCAAAACCCGTACCCCGCCCCTTTATTCTTACGTAAACACTTATACCCACTACTCTTATCACTTAAGCAGGCATAACTGCCGGGAGCTTATGTTTGTCCCGCGGTGCCCTGCTTTCAGCTTAGCAATCAAAACGCTCAGTAATTTTCTCGAAAAGGGCTCCAGATTTTGGTTTTAAATTTTTTAAACGGATAGTTCTAAATGGGTGTAATAACACGACATAAATGCCATTGCGATGTATTCTTTTGTTTGTTTTTTAAATTAAACAAAAATATTTTTTGAAATATTTCTTATATCGTCAATATGTACTTTACGGGCATTTCTTATACATTATCGTATTTGTGAGTATAGTTACCTCTAATAATTTATGTAAATAATTGTTCTACACTACAAGGAAATGTGTGTCAGCTGCATTTTCGATGGCCCTTTTGACCTTGAATGACGGCATGTTTTCTTAAGCATTTCCTTTCTTGAGCATCTGTCTTGCAGTGACGAATCGAAGTGATCTTTGTTGTCCAGTGTCATGATCTTCATGCTTTGGATCTCCCAGGAGTTTTCAGTCGTTAGTGAATCCATTTCCTACGTTATGTGTCTCTTTTCACTGCCTCTTTTCCTTTATGTCAAAAGAATGAAAAGATATATAAATGCCCAACGATAGTTGGGATTTGCACAGCTATTCTAAAATCACCACGATTTTGAGCAAGATATTCCGTCAATAACGGTGTATTTAGGATAAGACGCGAAATAATAAATTGCTATAATAGTGTCTCTAACGCAATTAAGTTATAGTGTGAATGACACATTGTAGAGTTTTCTTTTCAATGAAGAGAACAGTAGAATTAATATGATCAGTTACTATATCAAATGTTACCAAAAGCTCCCTTTCTTCATAATTCAATTAAAAAAAAGTGTAGGAAAAGGAAGAGGGTATAGATTCCAGAGCACAGGAAAAGATGCGATGATGCTACTCTACGAGCATAACGATTGTTCACTTTTTATACGTTAAGTACATCAATGAACCGAAGGAAGTCAAAAGCTCTCTTAAATCACATTTCCCTCTAAAAAAAATTATTTACCCCTTCAATCCGATATATCTTTTTAAAGCAGCGGTTTTGAATTTTGTTGCAATATTTGTATTCAGCAACTTCGAAAACAGAACTTTACGTATAACATATTTCTACGTACAATCCCTTCACTTTCAAGCTTCAATTTTTTTTTAGCGACCGCGAGAACCATTCTATCAATCTTTTTACACATATTGGGTTCATTTTTATGAGTCAATTAGCCACTTCGAACTCGCCATTTTGAATTTTGAAATTTCATTTCATGATATTCAAATTCAGCGACCTCAAAAACCCATTGATACCAATTTTTACGCAAATCCACTGGCATTTGTAATTATGACCACGTTTTAGGCCCGATTCAACCAGTGTGTGGCGGCAGGATTTTCGACACTAGCTTTTCAGCTAGGTCGAATTCAGTCGCTGTCTGGAGGAGAATTCTAGCGGCCGGCTGCTCTGATCGGTAGTTCTCCGTGGTTTCTCCGATCAACACCAGGCGAATGCGGGAGCAGTACCCTAACAAACGGGCCACGGACCGCGCGCGATCTGACCTTCCTCTTCCTTGTTCTATCCTCTCCCCTTACATACACACTTACACTAACATGCACTACACTACCACAAATTCCGGGATACCGGTCGGAAGCTTAGAGCTTGCTCCGGCTAGGGCGGTGCCCTTACTAGCGGGTGAGAGAGTCCTGGTTAGGGAGAAACCCTACTAGCCGACGGTAGGTCGGCGCCGGATCTCGCCATCCAGCGGGGGAAGATCACCGCTATTTCCCGAGAAAAAACATGCACTACACTAACGCGACTAATGACCAAAGCAGTTGACGCGCTCGGAAACACGAAAAAATCAATCAATCCATCCTGCAGTTTATTAAACCTTCTATCAATATTCCCATTCATTGGTTAGGTGTATTGTAATCTCTGTAGATGTTTCAATCTTTATTGTTCGCAACTGCGTGGTTTCGGAAATTAAAAAGTATTGAGGCACATGAGTAACGCGGCGTAACGCAGAGTAAATCATTTTTGTCTCGCTCGGTTACAAATGATACAAGGAAACTATTTTTTATTAGCAATAAAATGCTATCTTGATAGAATTGATAGAAGGAGAAAGAAGAAAAAAGACATTGTCGACTGGGTTGCTCCCTTGCAATAAACAGTTGAGGTCTGTTGAACTCATGATGGTGAACTTTTCGTTAATTAGTGTGTGTGTAAATTAATTTTAACGAAATTGGGAGGAAAACTGAATTCGCTTATAAGCCCTACTCGTTATGAGTTCCGGTCTTATCGTGATCCAATGCAATAATATTATTGTCCTTATACGTGCTTCGCAGTGCCATCAGAATATGCAGCAATGTTTTTAGGGTGAAACGTTCTGTTTGCGTCAACCAGAGAACTTTGCTAATGCGTAATGTCAGAACGTTTTGTAAGCGTGCTCGTATTCTCAAACCCCCTATAAAACCTAAATGAGATCTCGAATAGGTGCCAAATAATGTCATCTAGTAGACATTTCGGAATCGTAGAGTTCCACACAATTAGTAGGTACGACCGAGACTGAACTGATGATTATTACTATCAAATTATTATTGTATACTAAGATTTTAAGATCTTCCTAACTTTTGGTTGAAAAAGTTAAATATGATAATTAGGTTTAATTATGTTTCAGAGAAGTGACAGAAAGTAAAAAGGCAACCTTCGTATGTCCGCGGAAACGATCGCGGCCCGCGTGGAATTTTCATATCATTTTTAATTCCATCGTCGTGTAATTTTTTGAATAAAGTATGTTGGAAGGTTTACATTGTATTGTTTCGCCGGTGGCTTATGCAAGTCGCGAATGCTGATGGCTGGAGCGTCTTCGCGATATCTAGCGAAGCGTCATCGAGACCTTAACTTCGGCACAAAAATGTATTGAAAAGTACTCATATGGTGTTTTCTTGTATTGACACTACTTTATTTTACGGAAGACGCAAAAGCCGGAGCAGGAGTCTCGAGTCTCGAAACATTCTCGGCAATGCATAGCGAAGCCTCTACTAGGCCATTAAAGTATTTTGGCAAACAGTAAATTTGAAATTTTGCCTTTACGCTTCGAACTGGCGAGAGTACTAAAATTTCGCTGTGGTTTAAAATCATAAACATATGGATGATTTAAATCTGTAATTTGTAGGGGTCGCAATGAACAACTTTTAAATTCCCGTCACCAATAAAACAATCGAGAGGGAAGTATTTGTTATCTGTGACACCTTGCACAGGTTTTACATTTATGCCCCTCTTGGATATGTCTGTGAACAGTTCTAATCAAGTGAGCTCAGATTGCTGGAGCTGCCAATCGTCTGTTTCGAGTGGAATGAATGCGAACCGTGTGTGTCCATTGTCACGTGCCGTTGCCGCGACTTGAAGGAACTCTGACTGCTGCCTGGGGAATTGCCAGGGTCGGGATCGAGGGACATTGCAGTTGTCGCTCGCGGTTGAGTTCTGCTCAGAAGGGGGACGACACTGCAGCTCTGTTTGGTGCTTCCGCCTCTGCTGCTGCTGCGGCTGCTGCTCTTCAGGTAGGTTGCCATGCCGGCCAGATCTGTAGCTCTAAGAAAGGACTTTTATTGTTTGACGTGTTTATCCATTAATATTCCTACTGCTCTGCGACCTAAATATCTCTAACCTACCTTCAATTTTCTCTAATCTGTGAAAGTCTCAAGAAAATTACTATTGAAGTGGGAATTACCAAATATGGGAAGGACGGACGGTCATTTAACCGGTTTTAAATATGTTATTTTTCTGCAGCAGTTTGGACAACTCTGGGCTTCTATAGCTTGGTTCCTCGTGCAAAAGTCGATTTACTATTAGTAATTTACGCACGTAATGACAAAGTAAACGAAATGACGTCGTGTAACCAAATACTTACGTTCCAGTTTCCCTTTCATTACTCGTGTGAAAACGACGGCCTATCGGCGAGTGGCCCTCGAAATAAACATAAAATAACATTGAGCCAGTGTAACAAGTAATTTTAACGTATTTCATTCAAAAATACTTTATTTGTTGAGAAAAAACGAAAAATAATTCACGGAAGTTAATGAAGAAACTGATTTATGATGAAGTAATTGAGGGGGGCATATATTGTGGAAAAGGTTGAAAATTTGAAATTTCTCGGTGTGATCAAGCCACAATAGTCACATGAAACCACGCGTTTTCAAAACTTCAGAAAATCCTATTTGCGCGTTCGTATTCACAGTGGTCCACTATCCTCCGAACTCACGGTGTAACACCGTGGGTAACCCTAAGGGTTGCCAGAAATGTTTTCAGAAAATAGTGACTCGGGGGGAGGTAATTTTTGACTAATAATGATACATTTTTGAATAATTATTAATTGTATATATACATACCACTGTCGTCTGCTTCAATGCAGTAATTTATAATTATACTAACATCAAAATCACCTGCTTTGCTGCGAATTATCTTTGGATAACATTCTTTGATTTGAAACTATTTTATTATTTAACTTAATCGATTAATTATTTTCAACAATATTTCTTAGATGCCTGAGAAACTTTTACTTTATTTTGATTTTTTAATAATTCTTTAACTTCTGTACACTTACTTGGAAAGTACAAAACAGCACATTTGACTTCGAATTGACTCAACCTCTTGTTGGTTTGTCTGTCCAAATATTTTTCATTATGTTGAAAATTCTTTCTGTGCTAGCATTGGAGACCAGAACTGACCCCAAAATTGAAATTATTTCAGTAATTTGTCACTGAAAAAATCTTTTCATTTTGCAAGAGATGACGAGCCCTCAAGTTGAAGATGGTGATAACATTCGTAGATCTGTGACTTGTTAAGTTAGTGATGCTTCATAGTAAAAAAGATTGGACAACTCAAGTTTTGAAACAGTTAATTTTCAAAGTTGTATCATTCTTTTAAATACTTGAGAAAATTGTAATAAACAGAAAGCATTTCTGTTTTGAATTGCTGAAGACATTGTGCACCTGCGCAATAGCCAGGATTGCCATCAGAGCAAAGTCAGTTCTAATCGAGATAAAAAATTGCCACAATAAACACTAAAAGCTCTACTAACATTTGATAACTCATACAATAAGTTTTTTCTTCATTAGATCAGAGCTTTTTATATGTTCGCTATTTTCATTTTTTAATTTGCGAATCAGAAATAGAAATGAGTTCACTCAAGTAGAACACATCTGGCATCCCTACACGGCATCCGTAATCAATTCGTAAGGGAGCATGATAAAGGATAATTAAAAACAAATGCTGTCATTTTTATGTGACAACATTCCTTCTTATGCCAAGAACTTCGCGTAGAGCACGTTTCTGGAGTAATACTCCGTTAATGATGTTATTATGGATATAACCTTTGTTAATTATATTAACACTTCATTATTCGTAAGTCGTGTCAGTTGTCAAGAGGACCGCCAGGTAGCGTCTCCGCATAAATGTCTTTAAAAGTGGTAAGGCTCAGGGCATTTCGTATATATTAGCAACGGAAAATTTTGAACCTTGTGATTTCAAAAGAATATCAAAGTGGTGAATTTTTGTGGCCTTTAAAGAGGTAAAGTATAGTAATCTAATTGTATTTATTAGTTTGCAGCTTAGATCTATTAACGGAAACACACTCAACTCTACTCGCAATTAACCAATAACATTTAAATACTAATTAGAATCACATTTTTTTTTTTTAAAAAAACGTAATTAAATTAAATAATTTAATACACGTAAATTAAAAGATAATTTAGGAAACATTTTTGACATAATCTGATTTCTCATCTATTTATTTATTCTCATTTCCTTTATATAATATAAATTAAAATCACATTTCTTTTATTTGAAACAATAAGCCGACCTTCTGAAAGCCTTCACACACGTAAACAATAATTTAGATGAACATATCCGAAGGCTCGAAGAGGTCGTTCAAAACTCGGTTGGACAACAATAGGCAACACCGCAGAAACTTTCAACCGTCCATCCGCGAAAGCAAAAACACAAGCATCACAACCAATCATGATTCAAAACAGATTTGCTGTGTTAGATTATGACAATGATTTTCCATGCCTTCCCAATCCTCACTACCCCCTCCCATCATCGACACGTCCACCCACAAACCGACGCAAACAGGCTAGCAAGCGCAAAGAAACAAAGACACGTAGAGTTGCGCAACCTGGCCTAAAGTAAACAAGGACATTCCTACTGAGCCCACCAAAAAGGTACTAATTTTAGCAGATAGCCATGGGCGACAAATCTCCTCCCTGCTCAGTGGGAAACTCCCATCCAATTTCTCTGTCATGTGTGTGTTTAAACCTAACGGGAGGTTTGCCGACGTGATCAGTGAATTGACACCCACACAAAACTCTCACCAAACGGGATACAGTCATCATCATAGGAGGGCAGAATGACATCAATTTGGGTGGTCACTTTACACCTGAGCAACATGTTGACAAACTACAACGTCCGCCCAAAACACGAACATTGTAATCTCGACTCTGCCCTTCTGGTACAACAAACCAACACTGTGCAAAGAAATTAGACACGCAAACAACAAATTAAAACTGCATCTGAGAGGCACACATGTTAAATTATTTGAGCTTAACTTTCTCTCAGAAAACACTTCACCCGGCATGGTCTTCACTTGAACCTTGTCGGAAAACATGCACTCGGTAGCGAACTTGCCAAACACATCCTTACACCTCAGCAGTATCCTATCCATGATTCCTCCCCACCTACATCTCCTAGTTCTCTTCCATCCTCCGAAACCCCTTTGGACCCAATTACCTTATCCCCTGAACCTAATCCTTGTACTACCTCTCCCATTATTCATTCCCCTACATCTGTAACCCTTCCTTCCTCACCTCCTAACACTGCTGGGACACGATACTTCCTTCGACCACGCACTCGAGGTAAAATGAGATAAATAAATAGCAACTACAGTCAGATGCAGCAAAAAAGCATCCGTGTAGGTACATGCAAAAGATTCAAATAATGCATCATAATGTGCAATCTCTTTCAAATAAAATTGAATTTATCGAGGCAGCATTAGAGTGTGATCTCAGTCAAATAGATGTTCTTTGCTTTACAGAACATTGGTTATCTCATAATGATCTAAACACACTCCAAATTCCTAGTTTTTACCTTGCAGGATCATATTGTAGAGCAAGGGAATCAAATAAAGGCCCTGCTTACGGAGGTTCGTGTATTTATGTAAGAAATAATATTGATTCTACCTTCTTGTCAGAATTCAATTTATATGCAGTTGAAAAAGTTTTTGAAATAACAGTTGTACATCTTACTACGCTCAAAATTATCTTATTTGCATCTACAGACCTCCAACAAAGCAAGCTGTAGATTATTTCAATTTCGTAGAAAATCTAGAAATAACTCTGAACAAAATTAGTAATCTCTCTTTTAAATCTTTAATTAATTCATTCTTTTAATTTAGATATTCCGGAATTAAAAAAAAAAATTTAATTAAAAAAACACAACTAGATATGAAATAATAACGAATAATCTAGGTTACAGTGTCCTCGTTGAAAATATAATTTATTTTTCTCAAAGCTTTCATTTCTCTTTAACGCATGCTTTCCTTTTAAAAAAGAGAAAATTAAACATTTCACGAAAAGTAATACTTGGATCACAAAGGAATTAGAACATCGTAAAAATAAACGTACTTCTACTTTATTTCTAAACGTCATGACGTATCTCAAGATTTCCTTATCTACTTTAAAAAATACAAAACATTGTTACGAAAAGTCATAAGGCAGGCTAAAATCATGAAAAACGATAAGGATATTTTGAACCCAAATAATAAAACAAAAGCAATGTGGAATATAATAAAAAATACTACCAAATCAACTAGAAAACCCGTAGAGAATGTTGTTTTAAAATATAACGATATAAATGTGAACGATCCGGCAACAGTGGCTAATCTCTTTAACCAATACTTTTCGAGAATTGCTGCCGATCTCACTAAGGGTCTTCAGGCACAAAACTCAAAAACAGACAGTTCACCCAAAATTTTAGACACAATGTTCGTTTCGAAACTTCTTCCTATGAAATTCTCAAAATAATCGGTAAACTAAAAAATAAATATTCGTCCGGTTTAGATGAATTCCCGGATTCTTTGTTAAAGACTTGTGCGTATGCCATTATACATCCGTTAACTCACATATTTAAGGGGAGTATGTAGTGCCTATGTTAGTAATGTTAAATCTTCAAACTTCTGGTGCACTTTTCTCAATAACGATTAAAGTTACAGCTTTGATATTTTACAGCAGTTCTGTCTGATGCTTTTTTAACATGGTAGACTATTTCTTTTTATATGAACACTTTTCATTTAAAAGTTGTAAATTCTTTTTCCTCATTAGATTTTTTTACTAAAACAAAGGCATTTCCAATTTTTTTGTTTTTTACTGGAAATATTATTTTACATAAAAAGTAGTCTAATAACAAGAGCACATTGAGTTGTGTATAACACACTTTTTTAGAAATGTTATCTCAAATTGTTTTTTAGATAAATGCACAAATGTCCACTGAAAATACATTTTCGGCAAATGGCCTTTAAAGTAAACAGTGTCACTTATCAACCACTACGATCAGCTAAAAATCTCCTTTTATATAGTCTGTGTCCTTCTCCTCTTCCCTTTTCTTCTTAATGTTTCTTTTTTTTCTTTCTTGCCTGTTTGGTAAGATCTTCCACTGCTTTTTCAGCTTTTTCCACTCCAATTGTGTCCATAGCCTGAAGGTATCGCATAGTGTTGTAACCTGGATTAATTTTTAACTCTTGGAGGACCTTGACTCTTCCAATGTTTCCTCCATTGTAACACACAATTGCATCCAAACACCAATTTTAATGTTTGTAGACCTACAAAGACTCTTTTTGGAATTCTTATCCACACTAAATTGTTAAAGATTCATTGCAATTTTTGGGGCTTCCCATGAAAGCATTTTCTCAACAATTTGGGTTGAGAGATCCTAAAATTGGCTTTATTGCTGCCATAACTTCAGCAGGCAATCCATGATGTTTGTATGCATCTGGATTAATGTTATATTTGCACCAATTTGTTTTTCCTGGCCCTTTGGAGGGCAAAAGATAGTGGCAAGGTTCCTCTTCTGTTGACAATTTATGAAAATAAATTGCCCAAATTGCTTTCTCTATTCTCTAAACTATACTATTTACAGCGTCTTTTTTCTTCTTTGTGAACCTATTTCCATGAAACTTACGTTTATCGAATCTCTTTATACGACCCATAATCACACAATCAAAGATACTTCACTTCACTTTCCACTACAAAAATCAAAACTTTATGGCTCGCGCGTGTAGAAACAAACGACTGCCGACAATGACAGCTTACCAACTCACGAAACGAAAACTCTTAGTGAAGAGCGAGCATGTTCAGAAATCTAACTTTAACTCAGAAATACAAGAGAAACTTTATAAAAGAGATGCGCGTTGACGGACGCCATGACAGGGGGCTTAGCACATTTAAATACCCGAAAAAAGGCATTTAAATCTTAGATACGGCAAAACTGTGAATACAGGTATATTCAGCACACTTTCAAGATACAAAAATTGGAGAAAAAAAAATTCCAATTTTTCGTCAAAATTCCACTACATACTCCCCTTAATGCATCTTTATGCACTGGAACGTTTCCAGATACTTTCAAAACAGCTAAAATTAAGCCGCTTTTCAAAAAGGCAACAAAATGAAATTCAAAATTATCGGCCCATTTCTCTTCTATCAGTTTTTCAAAATATTTGAGAGACTTTTTACGTACGAATGGAAACCTTTCTCACTAAACACGACGCGCTTTCAGATTGCCAACATGGATTTAGAAAATCAAAATCAACGGAAACAGCTATATTTTCTTTTCTTAAAGATGTCGCCTCATCATTGGATCAAAACGAGGCACCTATTGGATTATTTTTAGATCTCTCAAAGCTTTTGACGTCATTGATCATGACATTTTACTTTCCAAATTACCTTCATATGGAATTCGTGGTATTGCTCTAGATTGGTTATGTTCGTACCTTAAACAACGATCTCAGAGAGTTGAAATACCTTACTGGAATGATGGAACATTACGTATGCACCTTTCCGACTCTTTGCCCGTTGCATTAGGAGTTCCTCAAGGATCGATTTTAGGCCCTACTCTGTTCCTACTTTACGTAAACGATATGCCCTCGACGATTCGAATCGGAAGAACGGTTCTCTTTGCGGATGATACGAACATCCTTTGCAATAAAGAAACCGTAAATAGTACAATATCAGATGTTTCAAATTGGTTCCGAAATAACAAATTAATAGTAAACGAAAAGAAAACGGTTTTAATGCAGTTTTCCATTTCAAATAAACAATTCTGTGCTCCATTGAAAATGAACAGTGTACCATTGACTATGTTAAGGCAACAAAATTTTTAGGTCTCTCAATTCAGTCAAACCTGAAATGGAACGTCCATTTAAAAAACATTATGAATAAAACAACCTCTCAGTGATTCATGAAAGCCTCTCTTCATTAATCTAGGAATTCTACCATTACCGTGTCTTTATTTACGAATCAGTGGTTGTTGTAAAAAATGACTTGCTCAAGGGCGGGAATATATTTTCAGAAAATGCCGAAGTCTATTACTATAACACTCGACGTAGAAATCATATTCATCAGGTGACAGTATCAACAGCTCATTACAAAAAATTCACATCAATACATGTACATTATTTTACAACACTTTCCAGATGACATTAAACGATTAAATTCAATAGAAAAGTTTAAATCCAAGTGAAATCGTTTCTGCTGATAACTGTTTCTATACAATTAGAGACTATACTGAGCATCACAAGAAAAGGAACATTAATTTTAACAATGATACATAATGCATTATTTACCATTTGGACTGTATAAATGAGTATAAACAACCTGTAACAACTATTGTACTACAGCTTCCGGGTCAATGACCCCCATCTCGATCAGGTTTTTCGTCCAGTTTCCCTGATCCATTGAGCAAATGCTAAGATGGCCCCTTGTTTTGCTTCTGGACATAAATATAAATGTAACTTCATTTTCTGTGCACGTCTTCTAGAATTCAGTGGGAAATACAATTATTCAAATTATCGTTTCAATGTTGTCGCGGCAGGAAGTAATAAGAGCCAAAATTTATTGCTTATTTATCTTTGAAAATAGATTTTATTACATGGGAGTTTTTTTTTCTCCCTTTCAAAATTCAAAATTTATTACTTATTTATCCTTGAAAATAGATTTTATTACATGGGAGATTTTTTTTTCTCCCTTTCAAAATTCAAAATTTATTGCTTGTTTATCCTTGAAAATAGATTTTATTACATGGGAGTTTTTTGTTTTTTTTCTTCCTTTCAAAAATTCAAAATTTAAGTAGTATATGACTTGGTGTAGGGATCACAGAATTTTGAAAATGTGCACACATTTCACTTTTCCCCATAGCACGTCATACGCAGTTTTTAACTGTTTTTTGACGTAAAATAAATAAATAAAATAAATAAACATTAGTTGGTCTTCCGGGTGCCAGCTTACAAAATTTAATACAAATCAAAAATATCATTTTAAGATCCTGCAAGTGCAAGTCAAGCGAAAACGAGTTGAGGAATTTGATGGAAGATGAACGATATCGGATATTTTTTGTGATTACATTAATATCAAATCAGAAATGCCAGGAGAAAATAAATCAGAAACATAACATGTGATTGAATTGAATTAAAAACGTGTTTTAAAATCGCATATTTTAATTCAGATTTATTTCAAGTTTTGTTGAAGTCACTTTTCTAACTCGGCAAGTGAGGAGTGTAGGATTCGAACTTCATCCCAGGGAGGTGATTGAAAGCGCTACAAAGGGTACCCCCGCATAAGAAGGTAAACATTTCCCATAAACCAAATGACACATGAGTGGTTACATAATTCTAACATAAAAATAATATTTTAAAATGTTTCTTAACATCTGTCCCACCACCCCTCCCTTCAATGGCCAAAAACGTGTTTTTTATTTTTTTGTTCCTATAAGGAACGGATTGCACAATAACTTGACGGTATTTTACATTTAAGATGATTACTTTCATGCAAGCGTTAGAGATTTCATTTCTCTGTTAATCAATAGTTTGTAAGTTCTATCTACTTCTTTTATTTATGGTTCCGGTATCGTAGGAATAGAACAGTCACCCTTCGGCATTTACCTTGCAGATGATTATCTTCATGCAAGTCAGGAATTTTATTTATCTGTGAATTAATAATTTATCAGTTTTATCTTCATTACATATTTATTGTACGTGTATTAAAGGTTTTTTTTTAATTTATTTCATCAAATATAAACAATATGGCTTCCGACCTTTACAATAATTATCTTATTACCAGAGTCAGAGAATTTATTTCTTTGTTAACTAATACTTTGTAAGTTTTAGGTTTAGTTTTCGTTCCTGTAAGAAAGGAAAATCGCAAAACCCTGTGAGCATTTTACCTTAACAATGAATATCTTCATTGATGATTCAGATACTTCATTTTTCTGATTATTTAAGAATTTGGAAGTTCCATCTTCTTTATTTATCTTCTCTGTAAGGAGAAAAAGTGCAAATACCCGTTGGCATTTGATCTTTCTGGTGATTTACTTCACACAAAAGTCAGGGATACTATTTCTCTGTTTATTAATAGTTTGTAAATTAGTCCTGGAAGTTTGTAAATTAAGGAAGGAAAAGCGCAATCACCCATCAAAATTTGTTTTGATGATTATTTATTAATATATTTATATTACGTTCCTGTAAGGAGGGAAAAGCGTTAACACTTGTCGGAATCTAACCGTTGCGATGATTATTGTCATGCAATAATCTGGGATTTTATTTTATTTTATTACTATTTTGAATATCACATTATTTACTTATCGTTCTTAAGGGTTTTTCTTTTAATTTTAAAGTTTTTTTTTTATATTTTCAATAAGAGAAATGCGTAATCACCCGTTGGCATTTTATTTTTACGATGAATACCTTAATGCTTGAATTAGGTTTTATTTATCTGTTAATTCTTAGCGAACTTTATCTTCTTTAATTATTTATCGTTCCAGAATAAAAATCGCAATAACCCATTTTATTTTACGAGAATATTATGCAATAACCAGGATTTTATTTCTCAGTTAATTAATTGTTTGTAATTTTATCATCTTTATTTATATATCGTTCCTGTAAGAAAGGAAAATCGCAATAACCTGTCGGCAATTCACCTTGGTTATCTTTGTTGTGACCGGCCGCACACAGTTGAAGGAGCCGCCGCCGAGTGACGTCAGCGGAGCGTTACCGCCCCTGGCGACAGAAGGAGACAACCGGTGCGAGCCAGCCGAGCCCGGCTGCGCGCGGCCGTCACGCCCGAGCAGGCGGGTAGAGACTCGGCCCCGCCCCTACTCCACAGCTAGTCGGCGGGCCCATAGCCCTGCCGGGCTAAGAGGGCTCCGACTCAACGCCAAAGCAGACCGCGAGTGGCAGTATTAGTGACCGTATCTTGGCGAGTGTTTTGGTGTTTGAAGTGTGGAAAGCGATTACAACGACGACTGTGCTACGGACTTGGAACTCTCCTACGGTAACAATAGGTTCGCTTACAGACAATCTTCTTGTGATTCGATACTTCGGCTATTGTACCTGGTCTTGAATAAAATCATTTTAAGGATCCTGGTCTTTTTTTTTTTTTTTTTTTTGGATACTTCAAAACTGGCAACGAGAGAAAAACGACATGGCGTCCGAGCAAGTAGCAACATTGATCGCGCTGATGCAACAGGAGCAGAAATAGCGCGAGCTACAACAACAGATGCAGCAGCAACAGACGGAAGCACAGAAGCAGCAGCGGCGGCAACAGGCGGAAGCGCAGATGACTGCATTGATGGAGGCGGTCAGTGTACGGTCCCCTCCACAGTTCCCTGGTTTTCAGCCGGACGCAGAGGAACGGGCTGAATACATTCACAGGTTGGAGCAGCACCTACTGTGTTACAAGGTAGGCGACGCAAAAATGAAAAAGGCGTTCTTTCTGAGTTGCGTAGGCAACAAAGTGACCAACTTAGTAAAAAAGCTGTTCCCGGATAGAGAAATATCAAATATTAAATGGGCAGAAATGTTAGAAAAACTTAACTATTTTAACAAAGTGCCCCATGTAGTGTCAGGTAGATTCAATTTTTTCCAGTGCAGGAAAAGTGAGGGTCAAACGCACAGTGAATGGATAACAGAGCTGTCCGGGCTGACGCGGCATTGTCAGTTTAAGTGCCCACCATCAGATAAAGAGGTATCATACGCGGAGACTTTGATAAGGGATATGGTAGTGCTTCACACACCTGAGGAAAAAATAAGATTTCAAGCCCTGCAAAGTGGTGATCCTTCGTTAGAGGAAGTGCGCAACTTGAATAAAACGTACGAGATGACGTGCGTGACAGCTCGCCAGATCACTTCAGAGTCGCATCTGCACCACATAAAGAACAGTGGACCAGTACGTAGCAGAAAGGGGTCAAAAGGGGTCAATGGTGATCATCCCAAGAAGTCTGAGGAAGACAGTGCTGGAGCTCCTCCACGAAGGACACTGGGGCATAGTCCGAACTAAGCAGCTGGCACGCCGCCACTGCTTTTGGGAAGGCTTAAATACGGATATTATCCAGATGCTCAGGAGATGCGAAGCCTGCCAAGTTAACCAGACTGCACCCAGCAAGGACTTGGTTTCCTGGCCCGAGCCCAGTGAACCATGGGAACGAGTGCATGTGGACTTCGCTGGGCCGTTTTGGGACAAGATGTGGGTGGTGGTGGTGGACGCTAAGTCCAATTACCCGTATGTTGATGAGATGGCCAGTACAACGTCGGCGCATACAATCGACGCACTGGAGAGGATATTCGTGACCGAGAGGCTTCCGGTCACATTGGTCTCCGATAATGGTACCCAATTTACTTCCCAAGAGTTTGCAAAGTACTGCAGGAATAACGGAATTCAGCACATCTGCGCGCCGCCTTTCCACCCACAATCCAACGGGGAGGCAGAAAGGTTCGTCAGGACATTCAAGACGGCGATGTCCAAGGCGCGCGCAGCGGGAACGCACAGGTCCCAAGCACTACTGCGGGTCCTGGCCACGTTCCGCAAGTTGCCAGTCGCGGACGGCAGGAGCCCGGTCGAGGTACTCCACGGAAGACAGCTGCGGACATTGTTGCCCCTCCTGAGTCCGGTGGACCCATACAGGTCGGTAGGAGCACAGCCAATGTGCCAGGTGGGTGACAAAGTATATTGCACCTCCTTCAAGAAATCCCCAGCATGGCTTCTGGGGGTCGTTACTGCAGTTAACGGAAGCAGGACATACTTGGTCCGTACTGAGGGTAGGGTAGTTGCACGCCATCAGGGACAAGTAAGAGCCCGGGTTAACCTCAGCAGGTTATACTCGCTGCCCCAGGTATCTCCCCAAGAGTACTACCGCAAAGTGATGAGGGAAACAATTTACGTCCCACAGGGGGCAGCCGCCGCGGGCCCCCGTGACCAGGACACAGTAGAGTCCCCACCAGCAGGCGACAGCGAGCCAACCGACGGGGGCGCAGAGGAGCCGCCAGGATGGAGTTGCTTTCCAGGAGGAGCACCAGGAGGGTGCGAGTTTCGCCGTATACGACGCAACTGGGCGCGGAGGGTGTCGTGACCGGCCGCACACAGTTGAAGGAGCCGCCGCCGAGTGACGTCAGCGGAGCGTTACCGCCCCTGGCGACAGAAGGACACAACCGGTGCGAGCCAGCCGAGCCCGGCTGCGTGCGGCCGTCACGCCCGAGCAGGCGGGTAGAGACTCGGCCCCGCCCCTACTCCACAGCTAGTCGGCGGGCCCATAGTCCTGCCGCGCTATAAGAGGGCTCCGACTCAACGCCAAAGCAGACAGCGAGTGGCAGTATTAGTGACCGTATCTTGGCGAGTGTTTTGGTGTTTGAAGTGTGGAAAGCGATTACAACGACGACTGTGCTACGGACTTGGAACTCTCCTACGGTTATTCGGTGACGGCAGATTTTGGGACTTCCTCTGGATTATAACAACATGGCTTCGCTTAGGGTACAATCTTCTTGTGATTCGGCACTTCGGCTATTGTACCTGGTCTTGAATAAAATCATTTTAAGGCTAAATGCACCGAAAAATACTTATAGGAAAAATCAATAGATCGCAGCACTATCACATGGAATTTACTAGATCGATAACGTCTGAACGAAGTGTCCGATTTTCGATCTGTAAACGACATTGGACTCTTTTTTAAAATAGAATTAACGCTACGATGCCGTTTTTTCAAAAAAGATTTCCAAAAAATTTTTGAAAACGTTTTCTCAGAGTTCCGGGAAGAAATTAAAAAATGTGGGCTTATAGCGCGATGGCGACGTGCTTCCTGAATCCAACGTCGTGTCAATCATGCAAATCGGATGAAAAGGAGCGGTGTAAAGTGAAATTTCGGAAAAAATACCTGATACCCCTCCCTCTCCCACTCCCCCTTGCCCCAGCGTCACCCGACCCGCCTGGGCCCTACATCGACGCGGCCGAACGGCCAACCCCGGCGGCCTGCGGCACGGGAGGCCGAACTTTCAGACAGGCAAGCTGGGCAGTCAGTCCCTTTCAGTCTCAATATATTTTTCTCCACGTGTCAAACTAGTGATGCTGTAACACAGCCAAACGGTCTCGTATCATCTGTAATAGTCGTATAAAACTATATATCTTGTTCACATATTTCCGTCTTCCTTCGAATACCATCAACAAGTTATTTGAGGCACTACTCAAAATATCAATTCCGATATGGAAACTGATTTCAAAAAGAAAATTGAACTAATTGTGTATATATCACCAATATTCCATCTCCTAACATCTTATTTTACATACATTTTACTTCTAAGATCTTCCGTTATTATTCCTCTACGAGAAAGTACGAGCCGAGATTACGTACGAGCTCTTTTATCTTGCGACTCGATTTTTGATCTCAAAACGGCGTTTGTCTCCTTGATAGATTTCACCTGATGAATCTGTTTTCCCAAGTAAAATTTTAAAACAGTTTTCGTACTTTCGGACAAAATTGAAGAAGTGGTAAAATAGCGCGCAGGCGAGATGCATCCTTAATCCAACACTGTAACAAACGTTAAAATATAATATTAAGAAACGTGACATGCGCCAGCTTACTCAGTAAGTTATATTGATATAAAATGATTCTGTTATATTTGTATAAACTTGAAGATTGGAATAAGTAATTCCCGGCGCGTCATTTTGATACAAACTACGTAAATGATCATGTAAAAGGATGTAGTGTAAATCATTGTATTGTGACACATATATATGTATTTTTAATGCATTAAATTGTCACGAAAGCAATACAACTTTAACCCTTAGACAGGAACAACACACTAGAAGAGGAATATCTGTCTATGAGGGGGGATAAATTATGTTTTGTTATACAGTTATTAATTTGGCAACTTTTACATTTCTACATTAAGATACCATTTTTAAGTTATTTTGGTTAATAATATCTCACAAAATGTTTATTAAACTAATATACTTTTATAATTGTTATTTATTGTTTGAATTATTATTTTGTTCATATATAATACTCGGTTACTAATAATTAACGAAACGCGAATGATTCTACTAATTTTGTATAGTAAATATAATCTCCACTTCGTCACTGCACAATGTTCTCGCCCACTGAAAACTGCTCACCGCCTCCTTACGCTGGGCATATCGATTGCCTAGTGTGCACGCAGCCCGCCGAAGAACGCGGCGAGATGTCTGCAGAGGTCAGAAAAGTCAGCGCTATCAGAACAGCAGTTGTGCCAGAGGTGCCACCCTGCTTCCAGCTCAGAAGGGTGACTAGCACTGAGCGCGTGCCCTGGCGGCGCTGGGCTTGGATAGAAAGGAGCGGGAAATGAGGAGCAAACATTCAAAACGTGACATGTCCACTTTACTCCTTTTCGAGAAAACGCAAAAATGTCATCAAAATTATGCAGATGTTTTATTTGTACGTTTTATTTGTAATTCTGAATTATGTAATAATGATAGCTAAATATATTATTAATATAAAATTTAAATATTCTATGAACTTACATTTAAAGAAAACAACATTTATGTCAACTGGTAAAAAAGGAAGCCTGAACATCAACGGAGAAGTGATGTACATGGCGGGCGAAGATTAAATACTTATGAATTACAATAACAAATTCTGGATACTGTACAGAAAAACTAAAGAGAGGAATAATTTTAGAAAAAGCAGCGGAAAAGAACATTACACAAATTCATAAAATATGCAGGCATATCAAGTGATTGATTTCTAAAATTTTAGGTCCCGGAACGCGCTCAAAATGATTTATTAATTTAATAGAAATAAATATATATTTATAATATTATGTAATAATTATCAGCGACATACAGGAACGCCGTTCCGTCGTGTTCCGTATGAAATCAAGCCTTGCGTAAGACCAAAATCCAAATAATCGAGAAAATGGTATTTCTAATCCTGTTGTGTGGGTGTAAAAACTGAACATTGACATAGGCCAAAAAAAAGAAAGATGCTTTTGAAGTATGGATACGGAAGAAAATATTAAACGTACAATGGGAGGCAAAAAGATAAATGCCGAAATTTTGAAAAGGAAACAGAACTTTTCTAAAAGCCAAAGCCAAAAAATGGAAAATAAAATATTTTGGACATACTATGAGTCAAACAAAATCTCTAGAAAAGGATATTATGCTTGGAATGATAGAATGAAGCGGAAGAAAAAGGTGTAAGTGGCACAATTGAATAACTAATACGCAATATCATAAACAAAAGGAAAAAGGCAGTTCGAGTCCGAGTGAGCAATGAAGAAATTGCTAGCATCCTATTGCTGTGTATATCCAGATAGGTCTAACAAGGGATGGCTTCGATCTATGTTCTAGTTTTCTAGAAAAAGGTGTATTGGGACCTGCAGATAAAGGAAGATGCTCACAGCCGCTGCTTGCCGGGACTGGAGCCGACAAATAGACATCATCGCACTGAACAGTGGGTTTGATACCCTCAGTCTTTCATGCATACATTCTGCCATGATTAGGGAAGAACTCGCTGAATTATCGGCGCGTCCCCTCCCAGTTTCGGATAGCAAGAAAAGCGAAGGAATGATGCTCAAGTAATACAAATGCAAATATCAATGTTCAAAATTAAAACATCTTTCAAAAACCTGCTTTAGAAACATCGATCAAGTTCGTGCGGAAGATAATTTGTTTTGACAGTGGCCGTGATTGTTAATTTATAATTAGGATTTAGACAAAACGGCAAAAGAAAGTAAAAAGAATAACAGCGAAACTAAGCCTGAAAACTATCGCCCAGGTTCATCTTATGGAGTCACAACTTCCTCAAATGGGTACAGGAAGGTGGGCAAAAGACCTTACAGTGCTTGCGTTGGCCGCCTCTCTGCGTACGGTAGGACATACGTAGGAAATGTCAGAAAAATGGGGTCATTTCTTGGGCTGAAGATAGTCTACTGGATGAGAATGTTACAATCACCGTTCGCTTTATTCGAACACATGTATTGACAGTGGTATAATGCAATATTATTTCATATTTTAACTTTATTATAAAATTGTGATTATCGTTCTTTTCATTCACAACAACTCATCAACACATCGATAATAAACTATCAGGTTTCATAAATGTTTCATTTTTTTCTATACAAAATCTATGTTTTGAAAATATCAACATCAATGTTGCATCCCTATTCTCGACACCTAGATGAGGATCGCCGATTTAATACGTTTGCATTCTGATTCCCTAATAAGAGGTTTATCAGTGACTGGTACGCTACGTTTAACTAGTAGTATATAAATCTTATAAATTGAATTGCTACCCGATTAAATGTTACTGATAAGCGTGTACGATGTTTAGAAAAATGGTATCTTAATGTAATTTATCCCTCATAGAGGGGATAAATTATGTTTTATCCCCCTCTATTCCTCTTCTAGTATGGTGTTAAAGTTGTATTGTTTTCATGACAATTTAATGCATTGAAAAATACATATATGTCACAATACAATGATTTACACTACATCCTTTTACATTATCATTTACGTAGTTTGTATCAAAACGATCGCCGGCAATTACTTATTCCAATCTTCAAGTTTATACAAATATAACAGAATCATTTTATATCAATATAACTTACTAAGTAAGCTGGGACATGTCACGATTCTTAATATTATATTTTAATGTTTGTTACAGTGTTGGATTCAGGATGCATTTCGCCCGGTATTTTACCACTTTTTCAAATTTGACCGAAAGTACGTAAACAGTTTTAAAATTTTACTTGGGAAAACAGATTCATCAGGTGAAATCTATCAAGGAGACAAACGCCGTTTTGAGATCAAAAATCGAGTGCAGGATAAAGAGCTCGTGGTAATTTCGGGCTCATTCTTTCTAGTAGTGGAATGATAACGGAAGATCTTAGAAGTAAAATGTATGTAAAATAAGATGTTAGGAGATGGAATATTGTGATATATACACAATTAGTTCAATTTTCTTTTTGAAATCAGTTTCCATATCGGAATTGATATTTTGAGTAGTGCCTCAAATAACTTGTTGATGGTATTCGAAGGAAGACGGAAATATGTGAACAAGATATATAGTTTTATACGACTATTACAGATGATACGAGACCGTTCGGTTGTGTTACAGCATCACTAGTTTGATAAGTGGAGAAAAATATATTGAGATTGAAAGGGACGAAACCATTGCCTGCCTGAGAGCTCGGCCTCCTCCCGTGCCGCAGGCCGCAGGGGTTTGGCCGTTCGGCCGCGTCGAGGAGCCACGAAAAGGGTCGAGTGACACAACTGCTCGAAGCGGGGGGGGGTGGTGGTGGTGGTGGTGGGGGTATCAGGTATGTGTTCCGAAATTTCACTTTACGGCGCTCCTATTCATCCGATTTGCATGATTGACACGTCGTTGGATTCAGGAAGCACGTCGTCATCGCGCTATAAGCCCACATTTTTTAATTTCCCCCCGGAACTATGAGAAATCATTTAAAAATTTTTTTTTGAAATATTTTTTGAAAAAACGGCATCGTAGCGTGAATTCTATTTTAAAAAGGAGTTTAATGCCGTTTACAGATCGAAAATCGGACAATTTGTTCAGACGTTATCGGTCTAGTAAATTTTGCTTATTTTGGTGCTGCCACGTGGTGGCGACAAATGGAACTAGTGTCGGTACATTTAGCCTTAAGGGGAGGAGTGGGTGAAAATTTGAAAATTTACATATTACATTCAAATAACTTCAAATTTTACCAGAAGAAGTAATACATTATACTTATGTACCTACAAAGTTTTGTTACTCTGCTGTTTTTAGTTTTGAAGAAAAAAAATTTTTTTGAATTTTTTTAATTTCTATTGTTTATAAAATGCTCTACGTTCCACATGAGCAACATTCATCACTGATTTTTTTATGAATTACTCATAAAAGGTATATAATTACATTCATGGAATATAAATAAAATAAATGAGAGCGTTTTTGAGAAAAAAAATAATAAAATATACAGTTAATACCTGATGGCCATAAAAAACACACATAAAAAAATAAATATTTTTAATTTAGTAATTAATGATTATAACACAAAAAGCTTCCATAGTTCTATGAAACTACATTTTCTTAAGATGTTTTAAAAGTTTCATTGAAATATATTAAAAATTGTAGAACGTGGAACTTTTTGAATTCCATAAAAGGTCAGGAAAGTGAAATGCGGGAAATTGAAAATGAAAATTTAACTTTATACAAATGCATTTTACTTTATCAACTTACATTTAAAATTCTCCAGAGCCATACATAGTACCCTCAACAACTTTTCTCTTTTCTTCTAGAACTGTATTTGTAATTTTGAGTTGCTTTTTTTGACATTTTGAAAACCTGGTTGTGCAGCTACTTCACTTTTCTGAAGACGGCGTTTATCCCTCATTGCCATTATTTTCTTCCCTTGAGGTGTCATGTTAATGCCAGTTATATTTGATCTTATCTTTTCACTTGCTTCACACCCCATATTATATTTAGAAACTGCTGATGTGACAGCAATTTCTATTTTCTTCTTCGAAACATATTTCTTTGAGGCACTTACTCCAAATCAGGCTATGCAAACTTTCGTTGGCATTTTGTGTTTTTCTGTAGCTCATTTGTTCCAGAGAACATCTATATAAAGTTCATGCCGGAAATTAAAAGCAAATACATTCAAAACTTCTATGAGATGAAAACGTTTGGAAACTGAAAAAGGGGGCGTGGCCATCGACGCATTGAGATCTTTAAATGTTCGCAGAAGCCATTTAAATCGCGATAAAGAAAAAATAAAAACACCAAAATTAACCACACATTCCAAACAAAATTATCACATCAAAAATTAAAAATCGTATTTTTCAAACTTTTTTGCCAATTTTCACCCACTCCTCCCCTTAAGGATCCTGGTCTTTTTTGGGATACTTTTTGGATACTTTGGATACTCCATGCAAGATTCGGGGATTTTTCTTTTCTGTGAATTAATAGTTTGTATGTTCTATATTCTTTATCAATCGTTCCTGTAAAGAAGGAAAATCGCAAACACCCGGCCGCATTTTACCTATACCTTGATTATTTTAATGGAATAATCTGGGATTTTATTTCTCTGTTAATTACTAGTTTGTAAGTACTATCTTCTTTATTTTTTTATCGTTCTTAAGGAAGGAAAAAATCACTGGCCGGCATTTCACATTTACGATGATAATTTTTTAATTTTTTATTCCTGTAAAAAGGAAAAGCGGATTCACGCATCGGAATTTTATGTTAACAATGAAAATCTTGATGCATGAATCGGGGATTTATTTTTCGTTCCTGTTAGGAAGGAAAATCGGAATCCTTGGAATTTTTCTTTTACGGTGATTATCTTCAAGCAATATTCAGGGTTTTATTTCTCAGGGTTTTTTCTTTATTTATCGTTCCTGGAAGGAAGGAAAAGTGCAATAACCGTCGGTATTTTACCTTTGCGATGATTATCTTCATGCACAATTCAAGGATTTTAATTTTGTGTTAGTTAATAGTTGGTGAGTTTTTCTTTATTTAATGTTCCTATATGGATAGAAAACCAGAATAACCCGGCGGCATTTTTCCTTTACTGTAATTATATACAAGCAATACAGTATTTTATTTATCAATTAATTAATAGCTTGAGAGATTTACCTTAAATTATATTAATTTTTTTTTTCTGTTTTAATAGTTTGTGCGTTTTATCTTCTTTATTTATCGTTCCTCCACGAAGGAATAGCGCAATAACCGTCTGCATTGTACCTTCGCGATGGTTATCTTCTTGTATGATTGAAGGATTTTATTTCTTTTTTAATAGTTTTTGGTTTTATCTTCTTTATTTATCATTCCTGAAAGGATGGAAAATCGAATAACCGTCGGCATTTTTCCTTTCGATGACTTCTTAAGTTTATGAGCTTTTATTTCTAATTAATTAATAGTTTTTAGTTTTATATTCTTTATTTATCGCTTCTGTAAGGAAGGAAAAGCAATACCGGCATTTTACCTTTGCGTTATCTTGCATCAAGGATTTTATTTCTGTTTATTTAATAGTTTATGAGTTTTATCTACTTTATTAATCGTTCCTGTAAAAAAGGTAAAATGCAATGACCGTTGGCATTTTACCTTTGCGATGGTTATCATCGTGCAATATCCACTTTTTTTTTAAAAGTTTGTGAGTTTTATCTTTTGTATATATCGTTCTTGTAAGGAAGCCCAATAACCGTCGTCATTTTACCTTTGCGATGGTTATCTTCAGGCAAAATCCGAGAACTTTATTTCTGTGTAATTTAATAGTTGGTGAGTTTTATATTTTTTATTTATCGTTCCTGTAAGGAGAAAAGAGCGGTCACCTCTGTCATTTTACCTTTGGGAATTGGCCGGTTTTTTTGGCCAATTAATCACCAGTTGGCTTTTGTTCTTTATGGTGATTATATTAATGCAAGAATCAGGGATTTTATTTAGAGGTTAAGTTTTTAAGATCTATCTTCTTTATTTATTTAACATTCCTGTTCGGAAGAAATAGCGTAATCACATGTCAACATTTTACCTTGATGGGTTAATTTAATTTGGCCTTTATGTTAATTTCATCATGAAATGTCAGGGATTATATTTCTCTGTTAATTAATAGTTTGTAAGTTTTACCTTCTTTATTTATTTATTTATTTATTTATCGTTAGTTTAAGTAGGGAACAATTACCCGTTGGCATTTTGCCTTTTGTTAATTTTTTTATGTTCATAAATTCTATATTTCTTTAACTTTCTTGTAAGGAAGGAAAAGCGTAATTACTCGTCGGCAATTTACCTCAACGATGATCATCTTTATGGAAGATTGAGGTATTCAATTTCTCTGTAATTTATTTTTTTTTTTTTAAAATTTAAAAGAAATCTCAGTCCCCACGATAATTATAAATGTATTTTATGCGAATACACCTTACAAATAATTTGACGTTCAACATTTCTTAATGTTTGTCAGGAAGTCTCCATTTCTTGCCTCCTGTTTACCACACAATTTCATTCCTCCATATATTCCCGTGTATGAACGAATACACGCCTGCACTCGTGAAAAAGTCGTATCACAAACTATTTTACCGTATGTTTATCTTCGTGTAAGAATGAGGAATTTTATTTCTCTGTAAATTAAAAGTTATTATGTTCGTATCTTCTGTGTTTATTTATCGTTCCTATGAGGACGGAAAAGCGCAATCGGCAATTTACCTTTACTGTGATTTTATTCATGCAAGAGTGAAGGGTTCTATTACTGTATAATTAAATGTGTAAGTTAGTATTTTTTGTATTTATGTAACGTTCCTGTAAGGAGAGAAATCGCATTCACCCTTTGGTATTATACCTTCCTAATGACTTTCTTCACGAGAGTGAGGGGTTGTTTATAAATTTATTTCTGTGTTTATTTTCCGTTTTTGTCAGTAAGGAATAGCATAAACCCCTAGCGGTATTTTACCTTTTATAATGATGACCTTCATGCAAGTGAGAGAGATTCAATTTCTCTGTTAATTAAAAGATTGTAACTTCGTATCTACTGTGTGTGTTTAATTATTCTATCACACGAATTACATGTTCGAAACGTGTAGCGAACGCAATATACCTTGCTACAGAAACATCAACGACGCACTAACACCTAGGTCATTGCAGTTGTGCCCAGGCATTAAGCAAACGGACCGAGCGGCCTGCATCCAGCAGGCAGATCGGTTGACACGAGGGCGCTGAGTTAGGTCATCTGCAATAGTCAGCGACGGCGACCGCACCGATGGTTCGTGTTCTTAAAACATTCGCTCTGACGCTGCTGCTCAAAGACCCTTAAATTGAAGTAAACAGACGCCGCACAATTAACAATATAATTCCATTCAAGAAGAAGTGATAGTCTAAAGGAAGAATCCATGTACTAAACCCTATGTTGAAAATTCATGCTAGTAGATAAAAGCTGATTTTTTTCTCTTTCTTTTAATTAGTCGTAAATGAACTGCACATTCTCCCTTCTGGCAATACCATTCCAACATTCAGTAGATGTGTGTGTGTGTGTGTGTGTTGAGTGTTACTAAGCCCTTTAATCTTCATCATATCAGTTGAAATGCAGTTTATGATACGATTCGTTCCCGCGCGCTGTTGATGTCGAGAAAGGGTCACTTGCGGCGCGGCCAGTGCGCGCCCCACGCTCTTTCTCTCGCAAGGGACGTTTCGCTTCGCAGGGGGTGCTGGGCCCGAAAGCTCCGCGGCTCCTGCGCGAAACCGGCCGGGCGGTGAACTGTGAGGTCCACAGAGCCTATTTTGCCCCAGCAGGGCCAAAACACGTGGCCTTCACGTTCCGGGCGCTGCCGCCGCAACTCCTCGCAGAGCTCTGTGAACTGCGGCGAGAGGTGGAGCCGTCGGCTATCGTCGCCAGGGTGTGCAGTGCCTAACCGCCACGGACGCTTTGAGCACAGTCGGCGCCGTGGTGTAAAGTGTTAGTGTAAATAGTGTACATAACATCGTATGAATGTGGTGTGCTAGGCTTGTAAATAAGTGTAAATACAGACAAGTATGAATGAGTGAGTGAATGGAAATAAAATTAGCACGATTTGACATACAAGATACATTTAAAGACGCAATTAAAAGCAAGAACGCAATCTTAGGTTGCCGGCCAAAGTGCCGGCTTCATCCATAGGTTAAGTTAGTAAGTAAGCATTGCCCTCTTCTCTGCCGCAAAAGCCATCGAGCTGCGGCGCATGTATCACAAACAATGAAATAAACTACCGCTCCGCCAGGGCTACTGGCGGGGGGAAAACGGGCTTCGCAGCTCCAAGTGGACGAAAGGCCCTCCTCGGGCCTTCCGCCCTCGCGTTCACACGAAACACCCTTCAGTCCGTCCAACGCATAACAAACGTATTTTAAGCGAATACACCGTAAATATAATTTGGCGTGTATATTTTCATGTTTTTTAGGAAAAACCTCCCTTTTCTTGCCTCCTGTTTACCACACAATGTCATTCCTCCATGTATTCTCGCGCATGAACGAATCGTACGCGTCCGCGCTCGGGAACAAATCGTATCACAAACCGCATTTCAGCCCTTACATCTTCTCCAACCCAGAGCTGCACTCATTTGAGGTGCTCCTGCCCATACACGACCCCACGCAAAATCTGCCATCTCGCGTACACCGCACTAAGATAGACCTGGCACCCGGGCTTGTCACACTATTTTAATTGGGATTTAAAACAGTACGGAAAGTATTAAATTACATCTACACACGAAAATTGCAGTGATGTTGAATATATGAAACGCAATATTGAACAGGGTGAAATAATATGGTTGAACGTTAAACGTGGTTTGAGGAAACAATGAACTGCTCAGAGAAACCAGAATTAGTGAGAAAATTGGAACCGTTTCATCGTTTAATCAACTACGTCTAGAAATTCCTCTACGTTGGGCTCACCAAATTAGAATATTCTGTTGCAATGGCATATGTATGTCACGAATATGAATATTTGTTCTTTAATATAAAAAAATTAAAATCTTTATGTACCACGATTTCAGTTTTATTTGAGGTTATTTTACACGGATTACAATGATCTGGAAAATGTTATAAGCGTTGTGTAAGTTACGAGAAGGCCTATGTGTGCGTAGTTCCCTCACATATTCGTAAATACCCGATGGTTGCCCTCAAAGAAACACCCGTTAAAACAAATAGGTAAGCGATAATTTGAGAGAAATAAAATCTCGGTTAATCTTCAGTTAAATAGAGCCAATTAATCTTCAGGTATGTACGCTGCTTGTTGGCGTTATTAATCGAAATCGATTATTAAAAGCTTTATATTTCGTATCATTTTCCTGTTCAAAAAATTATTTCTAAGACCTATGTTCAGCGCATTAACATGAAGATTTTCCTGTAAGATGTACATATACATCTTGTGTTCCATCCACCTTTAATTAAAAGCAGGCAACCCATTCTTGAGGCACTCGTAGTCCCAAACAAGCACAGAACTACCATCATATTTCACTGAAGATATAATATTTTTGGGGTTCCATTCTGCACTAAGATGGCGTCGTATCATACAACACTCAATGGCCCCAAAACGTCATTTTTTCTTTCGTTTGAAAATATGAATTCCAAAACTACGATCTTGTATTTTGGTACTCTTGTAAAATGTAATCGCTTTACTTAACTTCTTTTGACATGATCCCCTTTTCCCCTATACATTTTGCACATTGTACGGTCTGATATTTCAACTTCACGTTCTATCAGTTTCTCATCCAATTTTACAGCAATAAGTTTTGCACTTTCCTAATTTTTCATCGTTGCTCAACGATTATTCATTAACCTATCAATGATTGCACTATAGAATGAGGTCTGTTTGCAAGTTTAGAGATATTCCTTTAGGCAAGACAATTGAATTGCTCCAGATACCTCCCGGAACCACAGGAAAAATTCAAGCACTTGAAATGAAGTTCTTCCGACAGTGGAAAGCTATGTATCGCCGCTTATCAGAAAAAAATGTCTCTCACAAGAGTAAACGCAAAAGTTTCTAATAAGAGACACGATTCTCCTATTGCAATCCTTCATTCATTTTCAATTTTCATCTCCTCGTTTCCGGAACATGATAAATATTCTTGGTTTGCTACAAGGTACATAACAGAACGTTCTCCTGAATTTGTAGTGCCCATCAAATATTGCCTTGAAACCACGAAAAGGCAATGTGAAGAAGAATGTGACAATGAAGTTTTTATTCGTTGTGCGTGGTGTCAAAAAGTATGTTCTAAACATTCAGTGGAAATGTCATTTTTGCTTTTTATTCGTGCCGCACTAACTTGCAACAAGAGACTGCTCCTGGCTTTCGCCTTCCCGCCCGCTGGCTCAGTGGCCTGCCTGTTCGGCCAGCCGACCGCTTGACAGTTGTAGGGATGTCCAGCAGCTCCGCGAGATTACATTGTTACGTAAGATTTTAGTTTCAATTTTGGAGCCTTGCAGTGAAAACTGGCAGCTAATATTTTGGATATGGTATCCTGATAGTGCATTGCGTGTGTCATAAAAATTTCGAGGGGTGATTCGATATGAAGGATCTGTTACTTCCCTTGTGAGGCATAATATTTTGCATTATAATTTATTGCTTTAGTGGAAAGTATGTGGTAGTATTTTATTTAGATTTGTCCCATTCGTATGTTTGTATTTGGTTTCTGGACTATAATAGCACTAAGATTGCAGACCCTATTCGCGTTTCCTTGCATGCAGATTCGTCCGACTGTAAAGAACAGGAAGAACATAGTATATATTTTATTTGGATTTTTTATTTATTCTCTTTTATCTATTTTGTACTCTTAGATTTAAAGTCTGGAAGAAATGTTAAAATATTATTCCTCTGCTCCCTTTTTATTTTAGGAAAATTGTAAAACAATCAAATATATAACAAAATGACATTAACCTAAGGAATTACTATGTATTTTAATTATATTTCAAGCGTTTTACAATTTATTTCAATTATCTTCCACACTTTTTTGGATAAAATTGTTTACTCTTTCGTTCAGTTATACTTGTCATTTTCTTTGAATGAATAAGATTTTTAATAGAGTGTTTCCCAAACAATTTTTGGTCGCAGACCCCTTCGCTAAAATGATTAATGTCGTTGACCTCTTCGCAGTTACTTACTGCCACTGCTCAATATAAACTTGCATACTGTTTCACTAAAGATAAAAAATTATTTTTATTTACTTTAATAAATAACTGAAAAATATAAAAGTGGAACGGCAAGAGGCATCATTTAATATCGAGACTTGCACTTGCGAAAATAAAAATAACAAACGAGCAGTGTCGATTTCATCAACGTCAAAAGAAAAAAAACACGAGCATGATATTGAATAAGAAAGTAATGGTTCATTTTACTGTATTTTCAGTCGGTGTTTCAGCTCAGAGATCTTCATGACGCCGAAGACCATAGAATTGAACAAAATATTGTTAAAACGACACTTCTAAGGTATATTCTCAGTTTTACTTAAAAATGCATATAAACTTTCTACACTACAAAATTGACGTATCTCTTTTACTTGCGACTCTGGCTTCAAAAGGCATATACTGCAATAAGTTATTATTCTGACTTGTGCTTCTAATCTCAATGTATAAAAATAGATGTTAGGAAGACATTGGAATGGGAATTGGAAAGGAAAAGAGGTTATGCTAGGGGAGAAATATGAAGGAAAAGAGTTTATATTGATTGTACACGGCTTGTTAGAAGAAAACCCGAGCTAAAGAGGCAAGAAATATTAGGCAGAATAAGGAACTCAGTCTATAACATGTATAAATTTAGTGTTATGTTATGCGGGTAATTTGGGCATACTATACAATGGTAAGCTCAAGTGAAAAGAGAGTTCTAGTAGCTTATAGCGAGATATTGAATGGAGAAGGAAATTCTGCATTATATTATATTCAAGCCTATAGCAAGTTATTGAAAGGTTATTTGTACAATACGTAGGATTACAGTTTAAAATAAATGATTTGTAGCAAATGATTGGTTAAGATGTTAATGTTACCACTAAGTAATAAGGAAGTCTAAAAGAAGACGGAGGACAAATATTAGTAAGAAAAAATACTTACTGGTAGTAACTTGAAATTGTGGGAATTCTGATTTGGTGCTGTTGACGTTCTTATAAGAAGAAATAGAAGAGGTCATCTTCGTCAACATATTAGATTTATTAGATTGCCGGCTTTCGACGCCGAGCCTGTGCGTCGTCCGACGTCCGACTTTTGTCCGACTTTTGCTGACAGCAGCGAGACTGACAATGACGGCAAAGCCGTCGAAAGCCGACTATCTTAATAAAGCTAATATGTTGACGAAGATGACCTCTTTTATTAGTAACTTTAAAGCCTCTGAAAGAAGTTTAAAAATTACAGGTTAAGGGAACCGTATAAATGTAAAAATAAGAAAGCATAGAGTATGAGAAAGAAAAACTAAAGGAGGACTAATAATTACAAAAAGTTGGAAGGCATCATCAGAACCATTTGTTAAAATTTGTATTAAACAAAATTATATAATCAAAAGAGAAATAATATGGAGTGCATGTATTATAACACCCGTCTCCCCCCGCCGTGGGTGCTCTCAGGGTGACCTCAACTTACCTTCTCCCGGCGCTGCAGATGGATAAAGCTTGCCCGGCTAATCCCATAAAAAACCCTGAAAGATTAAACGGGAACATGCGTGGCGTGGGCATTGGCATGCGTCTTGCAATAAGAAGATTGCTCTCTCATGAACTTAAATTTAATAGCAGTTAAAACTCCTTCTGGTGAGGCCAGATACAAACCAAAACAAATAGAAACTTAACCTAACTTACATCTAGTTTACACCGGGCGGTCATTCGCCCCTCACTCGCCTCATCTACAGTCCAGTGCGGGCGCGGGCCTATGTCCCGCCAGGCAGGGGGCACGGCGGCTCGTCGGTTTCCCGCCAGGTAGGGGCCGGAAGCGGGGCGGCGGGGGGTCACGGGCCCGTCCTTCGGTCGTGCCCGTCCGTGGCTGAGCGGCGGATCAGTTGAATGCTCGCGATATGCGACGTGTGGCCCAAAAACTTGGCCTACCTTAGCGGCATAAAGCGGCGCGATGAAGGCGGCTCGGTCTTTACCGTCTATAGGAGCCTCGACTTACTACGGCCCTAGTCGGTGAGGCATATGCGCTTACCCGAGGCAATTCTCTCGATGTGCTCGCCTACGCTGCTCAGGACAGAAGACGTCTGTCCGCTACCGCTGCTCGAAACAGAAGACGTGTGTTCGCTACCGCTGCTCGTAACAGAAGACCCTTAACTTCCCGTCTTCGGAGCTCTCCAGCTCCATGAGGTCACATGACCGCGTCCACGCGACGTTCGCACTCATTGGCCTGCGACATCACGCGACACGGAGTGGCCAATCGTGGTGGCACCGACTTGGTAGTCTGGTGTTTCGAAGTAGCGTCTTCACCGGAATTTGTTTCACGTCACGACTTCGCCGAATTTGCCAACGCTCGGCGCGGAGGGTGGAAATCCCACCGACGTCACGGGCGCGCCCCTTCACCAGACCCCGAAACAAAGGAGGGCTCCAGCCGCCCGCGTCGGCGACGCCAAGTAACGGGAAAATGTACCTATTCCTGCCGCTCTTGCGGCAAACCTCCGCTACGCGCTTCAACAGGCGTTTGAAAATATAATTTCATATTAATTTTAATTCGTCGCTGCCATACATGGGCGACTGTCCCATTACAGTATGAACAGCGAAGAGGAAAGACATGCACGAGCGATCCAAATGGAACAGGAAAGGGATAAAGTTGTTAAATAATATTTCTTACTTCGAATCGCACTCATATTTGAAGTAAACCATAAATTATTAAATTAATTGATATAATTAATTGAATATATGTACGCAAGTTTAGCATAATTGAAAATCTAACTGAATTACTAGCGCGAAGTTTGTTTCCATTGTTAACCAGAAGACAATCTCTAAGGGGATTAGCCCGGAGGCGTCTACTGACACTGTCTCACGGTGGGATGACCATGTGTATTATTTGACAATATTAAATACAAAAATGTCACATGTGTAGCTTCTGAATGCATATTGTAGTGTGGGAAAAGCGACCATAACACTTGTTCAATCTCGCGATCAAATTTGCCACCAAGGCGCAGCCCCTAAAAGCCTTCTTCCCGCGCGGCCACCCACCATTAAGAACGTACATTCACCAACCTTCTCACAAGTCGCTCGCAGTGCATGCCAGCACGCTGCAGCACATTGAAAATCTAACAAAAGGGCAATAAAATCATTTAACCAGTGTCTTCCGCGCAAACCGCCGTTCCCAGGGGCCCACGCCAGCCGAGACCATTGTCCTCCGCCACAGCTGGGGATTAAGCCCTCATTAGCCTAGGGCTGTGCCACCCCGGCGCGCGGCGCCCTTCACTCCCCCCATCGCTCGCTACCTGACAAGCGACCAAGAAATGTACACAAACATTTCTGGCAATCGCTTCGGGCCTCCCTCGCCAATACAACCCGTTAATGCATCTCGCCGACAAAGAGATCTTCAGGTGCACTGCCGGCGCGCCGCCCCGCTCCTTGGCCACCTGCAAGCCAGATGCCTCAATTCCCGTTGGAACAAAATCTCAAATACAAACGGGCCGCCATCGCGGGCACCCACGTGCCACCGCCTTCGCTTCCGATCGCCGCCAATGTCACGTGACACTCCTCTCCCCGGGCCCGAAGGCGCATCAGGAATAGGGAACCGATCGCGAGCACGTCAAACTTTCCCGCCTTACCATAGGCCCAAGTCATAGCCACGCGACTCTCCCCTCCATGGCCTCAATCACACCCTGAAATTAAATAAATACTGCGACTTCGCTCCCACATGACAGAATGAGGAAATGACAGAATGAGTTGTTCCAAAGAGTTGACTCGTGTGGAATTTTATATTTTGTACATTTTGTAAAGAACTGGTTAATCGTTGGAATTGCAATATTTTTTTTGTAAGTAAGATTCAGTTTACCACCTTTCCACAACATTGGCAAAAATACATTTCCGTCCACCGTGAATTTTCTCCATAAATCCACTCTTTTAGCAATGCTCTCTTTGATACTTTCTCTTTTGACGTTGTAGCAAGCATGCTTAACAGCAACAGCCAATTTACTGATCTGGCATGCATCAGACTTCGAGATATATATATATATATATATATATATATATATATATATAAATATAATAATATATAATATAATATATAATTATATTATTTATATAATAAAATTATTATTGAAGAAAACTCCGCCTATCTTGCATAATTCTACATCCTAAAAGCGAAAGACGTCTGGAACGCTATTTTTGAAGACAGTTGTGTTCTGGGTAAGGAACAGGTCGTTCACTAACCAATCATTGCGAAGATCGGAAAGGCGAGAGCAATTTCCTGATTTCTGGAGCGCCCTGACGGGCTTCAGCGAAGTAGATAAGGTATCCTGCACAGTGTCAGATTCTCATACGTCTCCCAAGCGATGTCCCTGCTCGCTGCGTTACAGGCAAGAACATATGAGGCGTAGAGATTCTCGTTCAGAGATTGCGTGGTTGTTACGTGTTAGTAAAAAAGTACCCATCAATGATTTCTCAAACAATGATTGTAGAAAACAAAATGTAGTGAACAACAAATTAAATGCGGAAAATTCAATGTAGGTTCCGTCTCACTACTCTATTGTCCTTACTCGACCTCGGCCAATTTGCTTCTCCCGTGCGCCCGCCGTTCCTGCATTACGAAACCTCTTCTCCCCTTCCCGTCTCGATTGGAAAAACTCCTCCCCTTTTTCAGCAATATGGCGTTTATGTCGTCGTGTAGGGTACATTTGGTAGCAAAGCAAAGCAAAGCAAAAGCAAAGCCAAAAAATTAAAGAAAAATTTTGGAGCTGTTTTTGAAAATATCTTGTTTTTGTAATGTTTAAATTGCAATTATTACACACACTATTGTACAAAAATTACTAAAATTATCAAAAAATTTATAAAACCTTAATGAAAGAACTATTTATGGCCAACAAATTTCATTTGAAGGAAAAATCTTTATCTTCAATTTTATAGTTGTAAGAAGACACCATAGAAATGTCTAACTTTTTGCAATTTTCAAAAATTTAGAGTTAACCCTGAAAATCTAACCTAAACTACCTTTATAAGTGTATTTTACTCTATTCTTACACGAAATTTAAAGAAAAAAATTGAACCATTTTTGGGAAAATTTTGAAAATGTCCGGGGGGCTTCATGTAAAGTCCCCCAAATTTGAAATAATTTAAAATTTAAAGGAATAAACAGTGGCTTCAGTAAACCAATAATGTTTTTCAAAATTTCAAAGTTTCAACTAGAGCCGGATGGACACGGGTTTAATGTAAACTATGAAGCATTTCATTTCGAGAACTTCCCAATAAAATAATTATTTATCTATACATTTCCACGTATTGAACTAATTAAATGGATCAAAATGTAATAAATGTATATGGTTTGAAAGTAATTCAACCTTCATTATTTTTCCCTTTCCATACATATGCACGTCCGTACATATTTGTGAACGAAAAGTACTCTTGCGATGAATCAAATAGATCACAATCGTATACTACGACCGTACCCGTAAGCAAACATTGTGTAACGTTTCGGGGGCCCACCTTGTCCTGTTTCTTTCAAGAATGCATTTTAGTAATGCTGATAACAAAGAAAGCCTACGTGGGAAAACAGGTATCAAGAAAGACAAAAATAAGTATTTAGCGCTACGTTACTCGTCCTACGCTCTTAAGTATCAATGAGCAGTTTGATTTCCAAACCCACGCAGTTGCAAATAATAAAGAATGAAATATGAACACAGATACAACACACCAAGCTAGTTACATGAAATAACGGATCATTTAATAAATTACTGATTCCATTATTTGCTTATAGTTATTGTTCTTGCCTAAGTTTAAATACAAAGAGAATAGATTTAGCATGCGCTTGGCTGGTTATGAACGTAAATGCTGATATTGAGTTTAACCTTGAGTTACACAAAATGATTATTACAATCGACAAAATGTCGAGTTCGTTTAACATTTTTTTTTATGTAGAAAGTAAGGAATGTTTCCCCCTTTCAGAGAGTGAAGATAAATTTTATGTCTTCCAATGCATATTCCTCGTAGTATTGACAGCTTAGATTCAGGAATCAATGTCATTAACACACTTTCTGAAAATATTAACTAACATATGCCTGCATAAGAAAACACATATCTTATTACTTTCCCGTATACGTGGTAGCGAAAATTATGTAATGATGAAAAAACAAGTTTTTGACGAACAAATGAAGATCTCGATTCAGAAAAAGTGTTTTTTAAACATCCTTCCGTCTGTCAGAAACACTGGCACCTAAACACTTCACAGGATTTTCATTAAAATTAACATTCCAAGACCGATCGGTGTGATGCCCCGGTTCCTTGAATTTGAAAATAGTTATTTTGTTTTTGGGGGTACTTAATATGAAGCTCCTGGGACATTTTGAAAAATTTCTAAAAAGTTACGTTAATTTATTTTTCAGCCAGATCGATTGAGTAATATCAATTTGAAAAAAAAACGGTTGAACGTTTTAGCCACCAGCGTTGTTCACACACACAGACAGAAGAAACGTTTTATCGTCAATCGACTTTTCTATACCAAGGAACATGGATTATGGGTACATGTGTTAGAGGATTTCTAAATTTAGCGTATGGATTTATCCAAGTTTTCGCTGCTAGGATAATAAGTTTCTTTCTGCCGAAAATTCGTCATTTTTTGGCATTACATAACGTTTTCTCTGTCGCGGGAGCGGTAGCGATAAAGTAAACTAGTGATGCTACAGAATGGTACAGACTTTCTCGTAGAAGAGTTTTCTAATTTCCTTGTGGACTGGCTTTACACATCCTCTTGCCAGTTGCCATCTATCGGCGCCCAAAGTACATTTTTTGACATTTTCTCAACTTTTGATTTCCTAATAGTAGAAGCGAAATATTAATTTAAGAATATTAGAGGACAGTATAACCCCGTCCTAAATAGCAATTTTCATTGAAAAGTTGCGGCCGTTTTTTAAGAAAATGTCCTTTAAGCGTTACTGTAAATTTTGTGTTTTCGAAAAAAACAAAACAAAAAACATACGAAAATAAACTATGTTGGGTATACCTCACGGAATCGGTCAGCTAAGAGTATATATACTCGTCCAGTCATCTAGTCAGTCAATTTTGGGGTAGGGAGTTCCAGTCTTGTCATGGTTCAACATAATGATATTGTCATACGTGCATCGCGAAGTCTATTGTTTAAGTTGTAATTTTTTTAGGCTGGAACGTTTTCGTTAACCAGAGAGCTCTGCAACGGGTTAATGTCAGTTCGCAGTATAAGAGTACTCTTAATTGCATCCCTCCTTCCAAACTGGATGTATCTTTTGAACAGTTCTAATTAACATTAGAAAGATGGCAATCCTATTCTACCGAACACGTCGGCGAGCAGTCAAAACGACTGCTTCAAATAATTATTTTTAATTTTGAGAAACAATTGTTAAATTCAAGTCTTATAATATATTTTAAGGTAATGAAAAACATTTTTTGAAGTAAATCATAAATGTATTTAATTATTTTGGCTTACAAGTCAAATAGACAACTACTTTTTCATGTCGCCACATTTGTCACCAACTATTTTTCCGCACCCAAAACAAGTGCCGTTGGACTTATTGATTTTACAAAATCCTATTTGACACTGTTAGGGCTTCTTCGTTCCACGAATGTTTGTAGTGAAGTACTCTACGTCAAGTGATGCCGTCTTGAACTGTTTTGATTCTATAGCAGTGGCGCGCGAAGCTTTTCAATAAATACGTCCGCCGGAACGCATTGTTTCCCGAGATATTTTCATATAGAATCCAGAAATTAATTTCAGCTAAACTGATGATGTCATAAAATACTTACATTCCAACGTCTGGTCGAAAATTTGACAGTGAGAGCTCGTGCCATTTGTCGCCGTCCCAATCGCATTTAAAACGAGCAGTTATTTTGACTGCTACACGTCGTTGAAGTTAAACCAGGAAGAATTACCTGTTATCCCGAAAACTAAGGTGTATAAAAGAATTATATTTCGACATTTTGTAGAAACACCTCAAATATTAAAAGTCGTAAAATATCATAAAATAAAAATCAATAAATATGACACAAACGAAAACTAAAACTTCAAAACAGTCAAAATGACTGCTCTCGTCGTTCTAGTGGTCAGCTCAGAGCACTAGAGCTCCTAATGGCCTGGTTGTGTTTCAAGCGGAATGAATGCCAACTGTGAATGGCGTCCGCTGCGATCCATTGCCACGCGCAATTGCCGCGACTTGGAGGAGCTCCGCCTGCTGCATGGGGAATCACTAGAGCACTCGCTGGCTGCTGTTGCTTCTGCTCAGATGGGGACGACGCTGCTGCTCGTGTTGGCGCTGCTGCTGTAGTAGGTTATCTTCTGCTGGCCACATTTGTTGAAAGGACTTTTATTATGTGATGTGTTCATCCGATTATATGTATCATAATAAGGTGTATCCTTTGAGTTTGTTATTTTTTTTTATTTCAACTTAGGAATTCTGGGCAAATTTCTTTTGAACTAAGAATCACCTGTTCTCGAATTACGGGCGAACAGTAAATTCACTGCTATTTGCTTACTATGTTTGTTATATTCTTGCAATGTTTGGGGTAATTTTGTTTTAATTAATCATAAAATAACCCAAATGAGAAAACACACCGACACATTCCGACACTTTCGAACTTCTAAATACTTTGCATTTAATTCCTGTTTCATTAGAAATAGTATTATAATAAATATAAATTACAGAGTTTTATGCATTTCTACTTTGTACACCTAGACTTCTAAAAATGCATAAGTATTGTCGGCAATTGTCTATCATAGTACACAATTGCTGTACTCCATGAACGACAATTCTAAAAAAAATGAATGTACTAAATATTTCTAGCAGAAGCACACTTTCTGCGCTTCGTTTTGCGTATATATATATATATATATATATATATATATATATATATATATATATATATATATATTCACCAACTGATGAAGGGTCAGGGCGGTTATACCCCACGAGATCTTATTCCAGCGTAGGTGTCACCAGCCATATGCGACTTCTCCGCCGCTGTCCCCGGGCCCTACCAGTTATTTATCCAAATTGAAAGTATTTCTTTCCCAGGAAACCTTGCTTGGAATATGACTGAGGAAACTCACACACATTAACAACAAGCGCTACTATAGGCTTTAGAACATTTCATTAATAAAAACTTCGATGATACAAAATTTGTACAAAACATTAACACACAAACCTCTGCCCTGAGTGATTTCACAAGTATAGCACAAGCAATCATTAGGTTCTTAATGTAAAATCTCAAAAAGGACTGCGGATTTTATTGTTAATAATTCTGCGATCAGTATCTAGTGTCTGACGCTACTGATTTCAAATTTCATTAACCTATAATACAATGCACTCCTACGCAGCCAGCTGGCGCGGAAATAATCGTACTATTGGCCATCCTAACTTTCTAATTACACTTTCTACAACCTTACATTATTTAACCTAGTTTACACATTCTTTATATGAATTTCTATCAAATAACAAGGCAGATTAGTAATGCCTTCACCCACAAAATGAAATTTAACATAATCTCAAATGCAAATTTTACAGGAGGGCATCGGATTTCTTTTACAGAAACGCAATTTCTCTAAGAATTCTGTGGATTTATCACTATCGTCCCACGGCTCTCGGCGGCGAGTACCTTGGGGTTCAGCTTTTGCTGCAAGCGGCGTGCCCGCAGGGTTGAAATCGGGGTGGATGACCTCGTCGGGTCCGCTCGGGGACTGAAGGCAGCAGTTTGCCTCGCTTGCACGGAAGCGGAAGATTTTCTCCTCGCGATGATCCAAACCTCCTTCCCCCTTCTCGGATGCGTGCGGCGTCGAGTTTTACTCACGTTCCAAAATGTCCGTGATAAATTTATAAACTTAATTGACTCCTTCTTTGCTACGGGTTCTAGTAGAAGGCTCTTCCTGGCGGCGTTCGGCTCGCATCGGCAATTTGACATTTTTTTCATGGTGCAACTCACGTTTACGAAATTGTAGATGAAACGAGCTTGTGAGTTTTCATTCCGCTCTAACTCGAGCCTACTGAATTTACTAGTCAGTGTTAGGTCGGCCTTTGTGCGACAATTACCTTTTAACTCTTCGAAGCTCGCGCACGACACTTAACTGAACTGCTTCGGGAAAAACTAATTATTCCACGAAATACAAAGTTCGTTTCCGCCCTTAAATTTCATAGCCAAATACTTTCGCCTTGCTTCCACGAATTTTGAGAAGAAAGGAATCGACTTGTCCCTGCGACGGTTTTCAGAAGCCTGTTCGCTTGCGCAACCTGCCGAAGTGATGGTTTTCGGACGTCTCGCATGACCGATACCGGCCAATGGCAACTGTAGGTCTTATCGGCCTTCTCCTCATTGGCTGACATCTTTTCGGTCGCGCGTTTACACATAACCGTCGCTGCGCGTCATCCCCTGACGTCATCAGCACGGCTTTTAAATGTTGTGATGGCGGCACTGGGGTTGTAGCCAACTCTCAATTGACCCATGAGAGAAATAGACCAAGTCCGTTTCGTCTCCTATATATATATATATATATATATATATATATATATATATATATATATAATACACTAAGGATCAATGACAGTTGTTGGCAATTTATAAGAAACCTGACGCAAAAAGTGTGCTTCTGCTAGATTGGGAATTACTCCTCATCCTAAATCCCAATTACTGGCCCTGCATCAAACAGATTTTAGATGAAAACTAGAGGAATCTATTGTACACAAAAAAACAATCTCCTTCTTCCTTGATTAGGCTAACCAATAGTGTCCATGCATTCCAATTTTATTAGTACAGAGAATATAAGAACAACGTGCGATTTTTATAAATTGTGTGATATGCTGCAAGGAGAATAAGAGCAAGAAAGTCGGATTTATCTTAATAGGTCTCTCCAAAAATATGCATTCAAATATTTAATCTTGTTTGTAGGGAGAATCAAAATGGAATATGCTGTGTGTATAACATGCGTTAACCCCAGAATCCCTGAGCCATCTTTGGTATCATCTTTTGAAGATAATGAAAACGCTTGGGCAATGTGTTTGGAATATGCACGTCACCGACGACGTGAATGGTGGTCACACCTGTACGATGACATAATCTACATATCGTGGAGTGGACAATGCAGAGAGTCAATATATTTAATAAGTATTTCTGTTCTGTATACAAACCAAAAACGTCCACATTTGAAGAAACTGAAATACTGTCTTGCGGTCCGTTGGGTATTCCGACCAATATTTTAAAGATAGCAGGGATCAAATAATACCGTATTTGGTAAGTTATTTTTAATATATTTATCAACAATCAATATATCTGCTTTAATCGTACCAATTTTCAAAATGGCCAAATCTGAAGTGCAAAATTAGTTCCCAGTTAGTTTTACTACAGAAGTCTGTAAATTGAAAACAAATTACCTAATTCGATTGGAAATCATTTTGATCAGACAGAATTTTTTTTCATGGAAAGTATGGCTTTAGAAATGGCTCTCTTATTCAAGACCTATCTAAAGTAATAGATTTAGAGAGAAGAGTAGATGCAATAGCTATTGGTTTCGTTAAAACGTTTAATGTAATTCCGCATGACTGACTGATGTTGAAACGCATCGATGCCAACCTTGATAGGCGGGTAATAGCATGAATAAGCGAGTTTCTTCGGGAAAGAAAGCAAAAAGTTCGATTTGGATAGCATTTATCCCGTACGACTAAACCAACGACTGCCCGAGTGACTGCTTGAGTGACTACTCCAACTGCACGAGAGGCTGCCCGAAAAACCTGCGTGGCCGGAAGTGTGACCGACGGTGTGGCCGACGGGTGTGGCCGACGGGTGTGACCGACGGTGTGTTAACAGAAGGGCGTGACCGAAGGGCGTGACCGAAGGGCGTGACCGAAGGGCGTGACCGAAGGGCGTGACCGAAGGGCGCGACCGAAGAGCGTGACCGAAGGGAATGTATCCAAACGTGTGGCCGGCTGTGCGTGCGCCTGACGTGTGTGCGCGGCTTGTGTGCAGCGGGGGCTCGAGCGGCCGGCGCTACAATGCGACCTACCCTCTGTCGCCGCCGGAGCGCCTGGGCGGCGGCGGCGCGCTGCGCTTCGCGGCCGCGCTGCTGGGCGCGGCGCCTGGCGCGTGGGCGCGGCGTGGCCCTGGGCGCGCGCCCTGCCCGCCGCCTCGGCCTCCGCCGCTGCCGCCCACGACCGCCGCCCGGCCTGGGCTGTGGTGCGCCAGCGACGCCTGCTGCAGGGCGCCGCGGACATCGCGCGACACCCGGAGGTGCGTCTGGCTATTTGAATACCCGTTTGTGGAAGCGTATGTAAATGCTATCCTTTGGATTACATGCTCGACCGACTTGTCGGTCCGATGGCCTGTTGGACCGTCGGACCGATGGCACGTCGGACCGATGGCCCGTCGGACCGATGGCCCGTCGCACCGATGGCCCGTCGAACCGATGACCCGTCCGATCTATGATCTCCGTGAAGTTGGCCGGAAAAATTCTGCGATTTCAACCAAACTTGGTATATCGTTTGCCCATCGTTTGCCCACGTTTGCCCACCAATAATTTTCGTTTGCCCACGTTTGCCCACCAATAATTTTGTTTCCCACCCCCAGAAAAAAAGTTACACGCAAAACAAATTTTCGGGCCCAGTTCACGCTGACCGGAAAAATCTAGGATTTCGACCAAAAATTCCCTTTTTGCCCAGGTTTGCCCACCAAAAATTTCGTGGCAAATCCAAGTTGACCAAAAAAATTCAGGTATTTTAAATATTTTAGTAAATCGTTTGCCCAGGTTACTATTTCCTAATAGAGTATTTTCATTTGCCCACAAACAATTTTCGTTTGCCCAGGCACGGCCGGCTTCGCTTAGAAGCAACAGTAAAAAAAAGTATAATATTCAGTATACTATTTGTTAATTGTGTATTTTAGTTTGCCCAGTAACAATTTTCGTTTGCCCAGGCCCAGAAATGGAATTAAAGGCAGAAGCGTTTATAACGGGATCTCCGGCTAACGTTTTTGTTTATATAATCGGCCTGGCTACCACGTACGCTGAAGGAACAATAATAATATTCAGCATACTATTTCTTAATAGTTTATTTTCGTTTCCCTAGTGACAACTTTCGTTTGCCCAGGCACAGAAATGGAATTAAAGGCAGTGGCGATTTTTTAACGATGTCTCCGGGTGACGCTTTTGTTAATATATTCGGCCAGGATACCACTTACACTGAAAGAACAATTATAATATAATAATAATAATTTTATAATTATTATTATAGTAATTATAATTATTAATTATAATTATATAATAATATTATAATAACAATTATAATATTTCTTAATAGTGTATTTTCGTTTCCCCAGTGACAATTTTCTTTTGCCCAGGCACAGAAATGAAATTAAAAGCAGAAACGTTTATTTAACGGTGTCTCCGCGTTACGCATTTGTTAAAAGGCCCGGCTACTTACACTGAAGAAACATTTATAATATTCAGTATACTATTTTTAATAGTGTATTTTCGTTTGCCCAGTGACAATTTTCGTTTGCCCAGGCACAGAAATGGAATTAAATGGAGAAGTGTTTATTTAACGGTGTCTCCGGGTTACACTTTTGTTTATATAATCGGGATGGATACTACTTACATTGAAGAAACAATTAATTTTTTAATAGTTTATTTCGTTTTCCCAGTGACAATTTTCGTTTGTTTAGGCCCACAAATGGAATTAAAGGCAGAAACGTTTATTTAACGTGGCTCTGGCTGTTGCTTTCGCCCATATGATCGGTCTTTCTAATACTTACGCTTATGCAAGAATTATAATATTCAGCATACAATTTCTTCATTGTTAGTTTTCGTTAGCTCAGAAAGTTTTTTTGTTTGACCAGGTACAGAAATGAATTTTTAAGTGTATTTTCGTCTGCTAAGATATAATTTTCTTTTGCCCAGGCATAGAACTGGAGTTACAGGTAGAAGCGTGTATTTTTACGGGGATTCGGCTGGCGCTTTCGCTTGTTTGTTCGGTCTGGCTATCACTTACGGTGAAGGAATAGAGATAATGTTTAGCCAAACGCTTAGCTGAACTGGAAAAAGGCGCGGATTCGCTTCCCGGCCATCTAAGAATAAACGCTTCTGCTTGCAATTCCATTTCTGTGTCTGGGCAAACAAAAATTCATCCTGGGCGGACGATAACACTATTAAAATGCAGTATGTAAAATATAATAATTGTTGCTTTAGTCAAACGCTTAGCAGAGACGGACAACGGCGCGGATTTGCTTCCCGGGCCATCTAAGAATAAACGCTTCTGCTTGGAATTCCATTTCCCATTACTTAAAGACTTCTCATTACTGATGTGTTATTCTGAAGTGAAGAAAAATAAACGAAATAAAAATTGATTAGGCAAATAGATAAGTGAAAATGTTTTATGTGCACACCTGGGAAATGATTGATATGCGATATGCGAAGTTTGGTTTAATTTTCAGATTTCTTTTAGGCCAGCCTTCAGTTGGTTCGAAAATGTTTTTTGCGTCTAATTTTTTTCTATAGGTGGGCAAACGTAATTTTTTGTGGGTAAACCTGGGCAAACGATTTACTATATTTTTAATGTACCTGATTTTTATATCAATATCGATTTTACTCGAAAAAATAATTTTGGTTGGCAAACGATGGGCAATCGTATGTCAAGTTTGGTCGAAATCCCAGATTTTTCCGGCCAGCGTGTAGTGTTTTGGTGTAACTTTTTTTGGGGAGGGAAATTTTTGGGGCAAACCTGGGCAAACGATATACAAAGTTTGGTTGATTTCCGGCCAGCGTGAAGTTGGCCCGAAAATTGTTTTTGTGTCTAACTTTTTTTCTGGGGGTGGGCAAACGAAATTTTTTTGTTGGGCAAACCTGGGCAAACGATGGGCAAACGTTATACCAAGTTTGGTTAAAATCCTAGATTTTTTCCGGCCAACTTCACGGAGGTCGATCGATGGCCCGTCGGACCGATAGCCCGTCGGATTTTCTTGACGGCCAGACCTCTCATCTCCCGTACATCCTATGTTAGTGGGCATCAGTGACGTTCTTAAAATCATTGTCTCTCTTTTCGATTGTCTGCGTTTCTAATATCTTTCTGATTTGCCACTCGCCAGGGAATAACTTTAAATCATAAATCGGGCCGTGACTCGGTAGGGGAGGTACGGGTATCTGGAGGTTAAATCTGCGCAAACAATGAGCAAGGCGGCGTTGCAAAGAGGGAAGAACACCGGTTCCAAGACAAATTATGTCACTCTTAGACAATCGCTGACGATGTCCACGTCAAAAACAAAACCATAATGTGTGTAGTCTTGATCGATGTTTCCAGATATGGTCAGTGTACTCTCTACCAGAAGAAGTGACATTGCTTTTGTGGAAGCATTTCCTGATCCAAACGATAATGGTTTACTAAGAAGCGACTGCATTCGTTTCCTTTGCGAAACATCTGTTTATTTCTTAAGATAGTGTTTGTTACCAGCACATTTTACGGTCCAGGCTAACTTCGACTTGTTACATAAAAACTTTGACAGCGATACATATAACTCTGAATATGTTATGTACGCAAAAAGACACAAGTCAACAATAACAATTTATTGATCAAGCTTTTTACAGTAGTGATCTCGTTAACCAAAATCCAGAAGCGTAGTCCGTTGTACAATGCCACGGTGTCCAAAATCCAGTAGAAGTCCCAAGATGCGCGCACAGTCGTCCAAAATACCAGGAGAGAGAGAAACCAATTACTTTGCCGAGTTCGCCCTAAGTACACTATACACGGGGTCACTGCTGGATCGCACTTCAGAACTGTGTGTTCCTCTGGCCGGCGCGGCCGGTTAAGAAGCACGCCGCGCCGTAGTCTCGCCTCGTGGCTGCTGATCCGCTCGCCAGCCGCTCCCGTCCTATTGGCCGGCCTTCGCGCCGGTTTGTGGCCCTGCTGCCTTCGGTAGCCTGCGTCCCGCGCTGCCGATTTGGCGCGCGATACGAATCCTCGTATATCGCCGCAACAGAATACATTATCCGCCAACTCCAAATTCCTGACTTCGTATGTGAGGATAGTGTAGAGTTACCGAACGTCAGCATTGTTCGATTGTTCGTACAATCAACAAGTAAAAGTTATTCAGATGCTCTCCTGGGGTATGCAAATCCTCCAAATAAATTTAGAACATTACGCATAAAAAGTCAACTTTTTTGTGTGAATTCAAATACGTTTCGCAACTTCTATGGTTTTAATTGAAAAAAATCTTACGTAATATGTGAGTAATCTTCAAATTTATGCTATTATTCACAAATTATTTCGGACTTAATAGTAGGGGGGCGAAGTTATACATGTTTGATACAAAATTTTTTTACAAAAGGCACCATTTTTAAGGGAATTTTTCCACGTGCACAGAATCGACCCCAGCTGAAGAGCGTGGATTTTCCAAGGGCGAAAAATCCACAATACAAATCCATCAATATTATACTTGCAGCATGTAAAAAATACTTGACTAAATACCCGACAAAATTGTATTAAAAAAGTAGGTAATCTTATTCCGTAATCATTTTGGCGGGAACGTCTCGCGTAATGGATGAATATTTTTGAGACCGTTGTGGTTTTACCGGCAACGCTAGGAGCCTTATGGTGCCAAATAAAAAAATCCCAGTAATTTCAGCTCACGGGGACAAATGGATAAAATTCAAATGCCCCAGGCATTACAAACAAATGTCAATATTTTATTGTTTTATGAACCCTCAGAATAAATTAGATAAATGTGCAGTAAAATTGTTCTTGAGAAAATTTAATTAATAATTTTTACTTTATATCGAATCATATTGTGACATACCAATATGGGGACAGGTTTTATTACAGAATATTTGTCATCAATGGGCGAAATGGTTAGGGCAAATAATAAGCAATATGGCGCCTTAGTAACGATGTCGTGGTTGTTGTCAGGAAAAACAAACATTCATCTGACCGGGGAGGTGACGGCGTGAGTAGGAGGAAATATAAGAGATTTGTGGATTGGTTGAAGAAGCGTCGACTGATTATTAAAACGGAAGTTTGGGGCATTTTGTCGAAACAAGAGAGAAGGCGAGGCATTGTGGGTTTTAAAAGGGACGATAAAATTCATTCTGTCGCATGTCTTGACGGTGAGCAGTTCGCTCGCGAATAAATTAATTTGTGCATGTTAGGACCTACAATTTCGGGGGTCTACAATGCGTGTTGGGACTTTGAAATATTTTCGTGTGGTAGAGCAATAATCGGACTTGAGGGACATATTCGGACTCTGAATATTTTCGTGGCAGAACCAGAAGTGAACTTGTGATACTTCTAAGATTTGTGGAACGTGTCGAGTTCCGAATATTTTGCTGTGCATCAAAATAAGACAGATTTTTTGCGAGTGAACTCTAATCATTCTTGAACTTATAAATGTATGCGGTTCACAAACGATACCGGACTTTGCATATTTTCTTGCTATAAACGGAAGATAGAACTGAGAGATTTGTTTTGCGGTGTAATCATAAAAACACTGGATATTTATACGGTGAGAACGGGCATCAGACATAATATAGTGGAGCTGGAACAAATATTTGAGTAGTGCGAAGCGGTGAATTGGCGGTGTTCGTTTTTAAAGCAGAGAAGAAAATTCGCGGTAATTGGATTTCGGGATTTCGGAACTTCAAAAAGGAAGGGAAGGCGTTTCTTCGAGGTAGCACCAATCAAGAGCACGCGAAGACCAGAATCGCCGTATAAGGTTCGAACCAGGTCATGATTAATAGGTTAATTACATTGCATTATGTATAACTTCCCTTCACGATAATCTTCAACCGTAGGGTTTAACAGCTCATGTAATACGAAATAAATTCTAATTGTTTGTTTAACAATGCAACTAATTTGTCAGAATAGTAAATAATTGCTTTCAAGTTTGATATAGTAGGACTAGAATACACCCCATGATAGCGGACTATTCTTCCGGTTTGACCAAAGGACGAAAAAGGCGTCGGATTTCAAAGCACTTTATCACCTGAACTATTTTTTAAAAACAACTTAAAGTATGTATTTTGTGGAATATCTCTACTTAAATTTTGTACATAATAGTATTTTTATAAAACCCATAGTTTTTAAGACAAGATAAAAACTGAAATTATTATTACTATTATTATTATTATTATTATTGTGTTTTTTACTGTGAAGCCGACATTTCTCGAGGTGAACAACTTAAAATTAGAATTCAGCAACCGAAAAAACATATAGAACGGATGAGAAAAATCTTTCGTATTTTTTTCCTAGACCAATTTGAATGATCTTTACGACACCCGGAGGCAGAAACAGACGGATGAGTGGCGATGCGCAATAGTTATAATTCCTGATGTTGCCAAACGTCAAGGGAGGAACAGTGACCGTACATTCACGAGCATTGCACTTAGTATTTCTATCATACAATGCCTGCGTACCATTTTGCCCTACATTACACAGAAAGGAAAATGTCTAATTTATTATGCTCATTGAAATTTTAATTTCTTCCTATGCTTCTTCTTTCTTAATGCGAACAATTTATTTATTTACATTATACATCTAGAATGAGTTCGTTCACTTTTGAATGAAGTTAAGGATTTCGCACGACGTTCCGCTGGTATATTCTTTCCTGAAATATATGAATCTCAAAATTTGTATCCGCCTTTCAAATCCAATTATTTACTTAGTAATCAGAGCAGCCGGCCGCTAGAATTCTCCTCATATCTGTTGTAATTTTGTAGGCAACTTGATAGTCTATTGTGACGTACTAGAAAAGAATAACACAGACGACTGTTTCTGTTTGATATTGTAACGAATATTGCGTCATCTGCCGGCGCCACCCCGAGCTGCCTGTGATCGCGTGTTACGTCATTTGCCGGCGCTACCACGAGCTGCCTGTGAGCGCGGGTTGCATCACCTGCCGGCGGATTATTCCAGAACGTGCGCGGCGTCCGGAAAGTTCTGGAAGGCACTCGCCGAGTATAAATACGCGGCAGCCGGCGACCGCGAGTCAGTCTTGAGTCCGGAGTGAAAGCTGAACTGTGAAGTGTGTGCATCGCAGTGAATAGCTGTGCAGTGATTGTGCTCAGTGACGTGAACCTTGATCAGTGCATCGTACTGTGATCGGTGACGTGAACTGTGACAAGTGTATCGAACTGTGATTAGTGCAGTGCACTGTGGCCAGTGCTTAGGACTGTGCGAGTGTGTAAGAGAAGAATAGTGTAAATAAATAATCAAGAGAAGTGCAGTGTAAATAAATGAAGAGAAGAGTAGTGTAAATAAATAATCAAGAGAAGTGTAGTGTAAATAAATAATCAAGTGTTTTCAGTGATAGTGTTAAGAAACAAAATAAACGTTTTTGTTAAAATAATACGAGACTTTTAATTCACCACCTAGAAACGTAACAATATTTACAATATATTTACAATTAAAGTATAAATATTATAATACAAAATTTACCCCTTGGCAACCTTTCAATTCTCTTAGCCGCGAAACCCCGCGACCGTCCCTAGGCCTAGCCCAGAACCACTGCTCGGAAGCAGCAAAAAGCAACGCGAGGTGCGAAGCTGTCGGACATAGAGTCCCGTAACTACCGAAGTTTGTCCTGTCGCCAAACCGATCTTCGACCTGAAGATCACGTGCAAAGATTGCACTGGAGATACTGCTCGTCTTTCGACACTCTGCGTATTCCGCGAGGCGCATGTCGGCGCAACCTTAAGTATCCGCCGGCTCGCCCCCACCCTACAAACGGCGGGCGTCATTCGGCTCGCTGGCCAGCCCTTCCAGGGCTGCAACCGACATCACAAGACTCGCGCCCGCGCGCGTCCATTTCTCGCAGTTATTTGCGTACTGGGATTTTTTCGGCCGGCGTGGCGCCGCCGCCTTTCACCCCCATTCCACCTCCAGCTTAGGAGCGGGTTTCCCCGAAGCGGCCCGCCGCAGCGGCACCGTACCCCGCGACGCCACACTATGTAACACACTGAAACGTCATTTTGGTCAAACGAGCGACAGTCACAAACAATTGCGCATCGCCATTCATCCGTCTATAGTGCGATTTTTATAGTTGCCTCTTAAGGCCTGTCTTCACAGTGGCAGTATGTCAATGTATTTCGCGTCTTTATCGGTCATGCCGTTTGTTGCCGCATGATAAAGCAGTGCTTGATGCGGTCGCGATCATGCGACATCTAGCGGCACGCCCGAAACGCGAAATGCAGTGGCATAATGCCACTGTGAAGATAGGCCTTGAGATGCAACTATATAAAATCTAGTAAACATACATCCAGTTACACTTACAAGCACTATACAAACACACACGCGTCGAGTTCGTGTTCGTTTTTAAAGCAGAGAAGAAAATTCGCGGTTATTGGATTTCGGGATTTCGGAACTTCAAAAAGGAAGGGAAGGCGTTTCTTCGAGGTAGCACCAATCAAGAGCACGCGAAGACCAGAATCGCCGTATAAGGTTCGAACCAGGTCATGATTAATAGGTTAATTACATTGCATTATGTATAACTTCCCTTCACGATAATCTTCAACCGTAGGGTTTAACAGCTCATGTAATACGAAATAAATTCTAATTGTTTGTTTAACAATGCAACTAATTTGTCAGAATAGTAAATAATTGCTTTCAAGTTTGATATACAAACTTGCACTATACAAACAACAGTTTTGCACTATACAAACAACACGTCGCGAGGACGGTCGAGGTCTTGGGACTTGTTCCGGCTGGGACGGTGCCCCTCTAGTGAAAGATACATGGTAGGGTAAAACCCCGCTAGTCGACCGTAGGTAGGCGCCGGATATACTTGGAGTTACACTTACAAGCACTATGCTACCTCACATGTCGGGAGACTCGTCGGGAACTCAGAGTTTGTCCCAGCTGGGGCGGTGCCTCTCTGGTGGGATAGGAGGAAACACCGCTATCCGACTGTAGATTGGCGCCGGATTTCACCATCCAGCGGGGTAAGACGCCACCTCCCGATGAAAAAACATGCACCGCATTAACGAGACTAATGACCTCAGAACTTGACGCGTCCGAAATCATCAACCAATCATGCAAACTGTGCGGGCGCGCGCGCGGTGCAGGTGCGGTCCACCAACTCGTGGGGGCTGGGCGAGAGGCAGTCGTGGGCGGAGGCGGCGCTGGCGCTGGCGGCGGCGGCCGGCACGCGCCCCGGGGCGCTGCGCCTGGCGGGCGTCGCGTGGAGCGAGGAGCGCGAGCGCTGGGCGCTGCTGCCCAGCCACTGCCCGCCCGCCGACGACGACGACGAGGCCGACGGCGACGGCGACGACGACGACGGGGACGCTGCCGGCTGCCCGCTCATGCTCAGCGCCTCCGACGACTTCTCAGAGGTACGGGGCGAATACTACGCTCAGAGTCTCCGAGTGCTCAAAGGTAAGGTTGGTCCGTTGGCCCTCAGAGGGGGGGGCGGCTGCTACGCTCGGATAATGCTCACTCTCCGAGTGCTCAAAGGTAAGGGGTTGGACGCTCGTGGTCAGGATCTCATTTGGCCTCTCAGAGGTAGGGGGAAATGTAAACGCCTACGAGAACATCTCTGAGATTTGGGATCAGCGTTTCGGAGGACTTTTCAGACCTATGGTCTTATGCTCAGCGCCTCCGACGACTTCTCAGAGGTACGGGGGCGGATACTATGCTCAGAGTCTCCGAGTACTCAAAGGCTGGACGCTCGTGATCAATATCTCAAATGGCCTCTCAGAGGTAGGGAGGAGATGCAGACGTCTCCGAGAACATCTCAGAGTTTTGAGCAGTACCTCTGACCGAGAGGTCCTAGGTTCGAGTCCCGACGACGGCAGGATTTTCGACACAAGCTTCTCAGCTTGGTCGAGTTCTGTGCTGTCTGGAGAATTCTAGCGGCTGACTGCTGTGATCGGTAATTTTTCATAGTTTTTCCGATCAACACCAGGTGAATGCCGGATCAGCACCCTAACAAACGGGCCACGGATCGCGCGCAATCTTTCTTTCTTCTTCCTTGTCCTATTCTCAGCTCTTACACACACACACACACACACACTAACATACATTACACTACCACACATGCCGGGAGACCGGTCGGGAGATAAGAGCTTGCCCCGGCTGGGGTGGTGCCCCGCTGGTGGGAGATATCTGGTTGGGGAAAACTCCACTGGTCGACGGTAGGTCGGCGCCGGATCTCACCATCCAGTGGGGGAAGATCACCGCCACCTCCAGATGAAAAAACACGCACTACTCTTACGGGACTTGTGATCTCGGTAGACGCGCCCGAATTCACTAACAGTCAGTCACAACTAATAAATCAATCAGAGATTTGGGCTCAGCGCTTCAGAGGACTTTTCAGATCTACGGTCTGGTGCTCAACGCCTTAGACGTCTTCTCAGAGATACGGGTGCGGATGGTATGTTCAGCGGTTCCAGCGCTTCTTAGAGAGTCAGCTGCTAATGTTCAGCGCCTACGAGTATTCAAAGATAAGGGGCTAGACGCACGTGGTCAGCATCTTAATGGGCATCTCAGAGATACAGAGGAAGATGTTAATTCCAACACCTCCGAGAACATCTCAGAGGTCCGAGCTCCGCGGTTCAGAGGACTCCTAAGGCGTTGAGCATGAGTATTACTCGTTCATTACACATTGGCAGACGGCAGAATTAGGAACAACTATTCTTTTGAAAGTGAGGACCCGAACACACATCCGAGAATGCACGATCAGTGCCGAAATCTAAAAGCATCTGACCAATGCTGATACTAGCTGAGACACTCCAGGAAAATGTGCTTGTGTTGTCCTTACTGTGATGTCTGCTGAAAAATCAAATCCACTTCGATATGCGAGAGTGCGTTCTGGCAGTAAATAAATCATAAATAATATAGTGAACTAAAACCGCGAGGAAAAGGAAAATAAGTTATTAATACCATTAGATAAACCTACGGTGTGAGCGGCAGTACGATACACTTCGTCATCGACAATACACGCTACTGACAAAAGGCACGGAAAATATTTTTATTTCTCCTTTTCATATATCTATTACACAATAGTTATGTTCTTGCCGGATTCTTCTCTGCTATATCATGAATGAGCAGACGTGTATCCCGCTCACCGCCTTCTATATCACATGTAAATCGTTCAGTATCTTCCGTAGACGTACGACTCTCATCTAGTCGGCAGTGACCTCATGCAAACAGATCGCAGGGCTCCGTCTGCTCAAGTAAAGTGAACGAGTAAACGTTGCTCTGAGAAGACTTCTCAGAAGTACTGCGACAGATGCTCGTGCTCAGTGGTTCGAGCGCTTCTCAGAGATACATGACACGATGTGCCTTCGCGCCTTCGAAGGCTTCGCGGAGTTGCAGCGAGAGCTGCTCAACGCCTCCGAGTACATAAAGGTAAGAGTTAGACGCTCACGCTCAGCACCAAAATGGGCTTCTCAGAGGAATGGCTGCAGATGCTCCTGATCATTGTCTACGGGGATTTCTCAGAGGTCGTCGTGCTCAATGGATTCGAAAAATTCTCAGAAACACTGGCACAGTCGCTCGTGCTCAGCGCTTCCTATAGCTTCTCTGAGGTCGTGAGACACTCGGTCATGTTCAGCGCGTTGTTGGGCTTCCCATGAGTATGGGGCCATACGCTTTTGCTCAGTGCCTCCCAAAGGCATCTCAGACCGGGAGTTCCGAGGGTTCGATTCCCAACCGACATCTTTCGGATTTTTTAATTGATTGATTAGTAATTCCGGACGCGTCAACCACTAAGATCATTAGTATGGCCCGGAAGTTTATGAAAAATCGTATCTTTAATCGTAAGTTTTATTATAGGCTAATTATGAAATGTCCTCAAAACACAATCAAACGAACAGAAATTCGGTGTTTTAATATTTCATATTACTGCATATTCAGTGCATTTTGTGTTACTGCATATTTCTCCCATTATATTTAAGTTATATTTTTTTGCTTCTTGTTCATAAAGTGGTATATTTTTCTTGAAATTTCAATTAATATGCATATTTGTCTCCTCATACGGAAAAAGTGTACTTCACAAACGTGAATGCAAATGCTATTCATGAGAAATCATGGGAATATCTTTCGTTCGTTGCAGCAGTATTTGTCTGAACTTCTTTCAGACGATATAACGGCGCTGGTACCCGGAAACTATTTGTCTGATTATGAATAATATGATAATTTATCTGTGATAAAGAATTTGTGGCATTGGAATTGATACTTCGACAATGATACAGACCAGATCATTATGTTTTACCTTCAAAATTATTTCAGGAATATTAAGTGGAGACAAAAATGCAAAATTAATTGTTATAATTAAATTTTTTGTAATTGTTCGTGAATACATAAAACTGTTAATTGTAAGAGCATATTTCATTTGTTCTGCCGTCTATTTTACAAATGTTAAAACATATTTGCAAGCATATTTCTCCATTTGATACTGCATTAACTTCCGAGCCTTAGTCATTAGTCTCTTAAGTGTAGTGCACGCTTTATCCTCGAGAGGTGGCGATTTTTTTCCTCCGCGGGATGGTGAAATCCGGCGGCGTAGGCTAGCGCAGTTTTCCCCAACCTAGTGTAATATATCCGCCCTCCTCTTTGTATATAATCCCGCCCACACGTTGGGCGCCCAATGTAATATCCTCTTATTCTCCCTCTCCCTCTGCTACCACGACGCCTCACGTCGCTGGTGCCAATGTAATATTATATATTATATATATAATCCCGCTTTTAATTATTCTCTTATAAAATCTCACGCCCACTATCTTGCTCTGCCCTAGCCCTAAATTATAATTGGGTGCCACATTATCAATTGCCCGTACCTCTGCTAGCTCGTCCTATTATCTGTTCCTTACCGTGTCGTAGTTCGCGCGCTCACTCCATACGGAGTTGAAGTAAGGGTCCGCTTTGTTCGTGCCTGGGTCAACATTCATACCATTACAAAAATAAAAACATGGAATCACGGCAATTATGAGCCATTGGGATGCTCATGCATTTAATTTTGGACTTTCGTGAACACCATCTGCCCTCCAACTTACAAAACATAACAACACAAATATATATAAACACCCAGGAAGAAAAACATATAAACATACACACTGAAAATACAATACAAAGAAAACAAATCTCATCCATCCATCAGAATGCGCATTCTGTCGTGACCTTATTTATTATCCTTAGCCTAATAGCATAACTTGGTCTTCGACAGAACTTCTTTTGAATGGAGCGTAAACAAACCAAAAAATACAGTTTTGCACAATTCGTGCCATTTCCCCTTTTTGCAGCGATGTCACCTTCCATCAGCGCCCATCGCTGGTAGTTGTCACGTGCATTATTCACGCACGCGGTTCCCCGTTCAGCTGCCACCAGATCCGCTACGGTTCACTTCTCCGTTTAAGACATGCCAATGCATCCACGACTATTGTTTTTTCTTTGTCTTAATCGCGTCTTCCCTGAACGTTATTTCTATATGTCGCGATATCCCTATATATCTTTCGCGACGCTTCTATTTTCTGACACCTAATTTACGTAAGTATTTCCTATGCAGATTTTTTTTTCGTGAATTTCTCAATGAATTTAACTAAATTTTCGATGCACTCGGTTTAAACAATTGTTCCTATGTAACCATTAACGTTTTGCGCGACACTTCCGCGAAATTTCTCAAAAATTCAACACAACATAAAAACGTGCGTGATCATCCTCAGATCCGAACTCATTCTGTCTCTGTAACCCAGTTCACATTGTTGGTCCCTACAATCCAAGTGACTGTCTTTTTTCCAAACATATGCCCATCACCATAATAAATGTTCAACAACTCTTACATTTTTGCTGTTTTCGGGCATTTTGCGTCTTACATAAATTCCCCCCGCACCGTAACTAATTTTGCCCTGCTCTAAATATTTTTCCCCATAATTCCCGTACGTTTGGCCAAAATCCACCCAGGCATTCACTGGATATTCAACAAAATTCTTCTTGTTATATATTTCCAGGAGTACAACAATGAGTTCCGTCTTCCGTCTTCGCCATGTTATGCATGCAATTTATACCATTTGTAATATTTACGGAACCCGTGGCTCGAATAACGTGGTTTTTGCTTTAAAATGTTTCTAAATTTAAGTTCTGTTCATCGTTCATCACACCTATTTCCGCCCCTTATGCTTTCTTGTATCACGCTTTTAATTATGGTTACGCGGCGCTGTTGTCTATTGTTTCTTTCATTTCTTTTAATTTCTCCTTGCTCACATAAAAGTTCCATGCCTTCTTGCGGGCTCGGCCCCACAGATCATTACACTAGTATCTCTCACAAGCGGAGCACCGCCCCAGCCGAGACAAGCATTCACCTGTAGTCTGCTCTACCGACATGTATGGTAGTATATTGCATATAAGTATGTGAAAGGGATGAGGAAAGGACAAGGAAAGGGAAGGAAAGATCGCAAGCGGGCCGTGACCCGTTTGTGAGGGTTCTGCTCCGGCATTCGCTTAGTGTTGGTCGGAGAAACCACGGAAAACTGTTAATCAAAGCAGCAAGCCGCTAGAATTCCCCTCCAGACAGCGGCTGAATTCGACCTATTCCTACCGAATGCCGAGACAGTACCTTAACATGCCGGCCACGAACCAAACCCGGTCTTTCCTTCCTCATCGCTGTCGCCTCCTCTCCCCTTACAAACACACACACATACACACTTACGTTCACAATATTACCACACATGTCGTTGGTCCAATGAAAAAGTAAGATCATCCGGCTAGAGCAGATTCCCATTCAGGGTGATTCTGGATGAGGAAAACCCTGCAAGCCGACGGGTAGGTCGGCGCCGACTTTCGCATAACATCGGAGCACGAACGCTTCCACCTCCAAGGAAACATGCAGTACACGCGCAGGACTAATGACCGAAGTAGCCCGGAGTTACAAAATAACCAATGAATAATCAACTACTCCGGGAATTGATGATCATGTACGTGCGTAGGTGGAAGCGATATGGCTGCAGGGTACGAGCGGGCTGGTGATGCTGGACGCCAAGTTCGTGCCGCTGTCGGGCAGCCTGCTCCTGGTGGCGGTGATGCGGCCCGCTCGCTCGCCCGCCGCTGCCTTCGACTCCCGTCTCTTCGCTTTCTCGCCCACCGGGCGAGCGCTGCTACAAAGTGCCCCGCTGCCTCCCGGCATACGCGCCTTTGAATTCGTGTAGCGTGAGGACTTCAACATGGACTTTTAACAGGAACATTGACGAACAATTCACCATGATTGTCATCATAAACGTAAACACATCCACTCGCAGGTATCGGTACAATAAATACTCGGCCCAGAAATTATATAACTTATACGTGAGGACTTTTAACACGAACATTAACGGACCGTGATCATCATGAACGTAAACACAGCCACTCGCAGGCATTGGTACAATAAAGACTCGGCCCTGAAATTCAATAACTTATACGTGAGGACTTTATCATGAACATGGACGAACAAGTCACAATGAAGGTCGTCATAAACATAAAAAGACACTCACCGGTATCGATGCAATAAAATACACCCGGCCCAGAAATACTATATACAATTGAACGACACCAAGTAAATGCTATCTTGCTTGAATGATAATTATTTTGTTTACCATGAGCTCCCCGAATGATTTTTTGCGGTGTTTAATAGGCAATGAAGATGATGGATTTATGCGTTCGTTTCTAAGGATAGCGCTAATTCTTCGCATCTTGATGCGGTTGATAATAGGGAATTGGTTTCCGTTCACGTGAACGTGAAAGCTTGCAGCGTTTGCTTTTATAACATGGCATCGAGCTTTTGCGTTTCCGTGTTATTGTGGATGAGCCTTATGAGACGCAACAATAGAAATTTAAATTGGAGATTTTCTGTAAGAAAATATTTTTGTCAAAGGCGATAAAACGAAAGAAACATAATGATTCGTGTAAAAATTATACTACTTTTATCTCCATGTAGTATTATGCAACACTTTGTTTGATTAGGGCTCTCATAAGTTGCTCTGGTAAACATTTTTAATTCACATGTACTTTCTTGAGACTAATTATACAATGTTTTCATTTGCACTATATTACTTTTTCTGAAACAAATAAAATATGTTTAAATATTGTAATAAAAGTACCTTCCTAAGCTTTTAAGGTGTCCATTATTTAACTGGAAGTTCTTGGACAAATACGTTTCTTAATAATTATCATAGCCCGGCACCCCTGTGCTCTAGTGAAATGTCTGGAACTGAAAATAGGTGGGTTCTTAAGAATTGCTGTACTAGCCCCTCACATTTTGTTCATACTCCATATAGGATGAAGGTTTTACTTACTTCTGTCTGGGGCCAAGAAACGTTACACTTTAAACTAGAGGTGCTACAAAAGCTCATACTTTCTCACAAGATTATAATTTTATCGTTATGTAATATTATGTCACAATGTCTGCCTTTTTTGCACTTTAAATATTACTTTATCTCGTAAATATACGAAGTGAGACAAATAGATTTTTTCAAAAATGTAAATGAAAATGTATTTCTGGTTTTCAATTCATTGTATAAGGTATTCGATGGTTATTTGGAGAGAACTGAACTGCAATATTATGGTCTCGGCAACCTCAAGTGCTTTGCATTGAGATCATCAATTACGATCGTCGGTGAAGCTGCATTAAAAAATGTTTCGATACGAGACATCAATATTTTTTGTTTGGAGGTTCGTATGCTGAAATAATCGTGAGATTCATGTGACCAGGAAACGAAATACGTATAGCAACAGTTTCTATGAGAATATGCAGGGTAAGATGAATTTTTAATGTCACAGTAGTAAGATTCTACCTCCTACATTTGGTCCAGGTATGTCGCTACGTATACCTCTCAGAATAAATGTTCCACTTCTAGGGCATCTAGAGAGATCGAAAATGTTAAATTTTTGTCAATAAACTTTTTCCTACTTTAAGTGGTAGAAAGCTGCTTATAATGTAGTTATAATAAAACCTTGACTACGTCAGAACCTGCCGAAATCCTGCATAAAATGTTGCCTAAAAATCAGGGGAAAAGGCGCGCGTATATTTCCGTTGTATAAAATTTCCCCCTGCATGTTTATTAACAAAAAAGTGATCATTTTCGGCTCCTCCAGATGCCCTAGAAGTTTGTAACATTTATTCTAAATCATCTGTTCAATTCTTAAATCACAAAATCTACTTCTAGTGTTTCAGACCTTGGTGACACATGCTACGCCTTCAATTTGAGCATGTAAAAATTAGAATTCAATGCTTTTTTCATAAGCCGTGGTCTGTTCCATTTTTAAAATTTCAATGATTTAAAGAATATTATTTACATTCGCGAAAAGCGAGACCGTGAAATGTTGAATTTTATAAAAAACATAACAATGAGTGAGTGCAGATAATTGATGAAATGTACGTTAACTGCTTGAATGATAATGTTATTAGTTGACTTAGAATCTTTGAGTAGTCAAAGAAACAAAATTGTATGATTTTGTTACACAATTCGTTGTCAATAGATTGAGATCCTTATCAATTACAATTAAAAGAAGCAATATTAGTGATACAATGTTTAAACATAACCACGTTTTGAGAAATAAATTGTGAAACTGGATCATTATTGATTTATTTTGTATTTTCAAATCTATTTTAAAATACTAATTAGTATTTTGTATCTAAAATACTTTTATGGAAGTATTTTTTATTTAGTATCTAAAATACTAAAGAAAGTTCGAGGAAGTATTTGTATCTGAAATACTTTATCCAGGTATGTTGCCCAACTTTGGGCATGATTGATGTTGTACGATGTCGTCGGCAGTACACAGATGTCGTACTACAGCCCTGAAGAAGATCACGTTATGACTGTCGGAACGTTGGCTCCTCAGTCTTTCTTTCCCCACCTCGATCGGGTTTTTGTCCAGTTTCCCTGATCCGTCGAGTAAATGCTGAGATGGCCCCTCGATTTGCTTCTGGACGTAAATGTAGCTTCACTATGCGCACGTTTTGTTGAGCTTTCCTTTTGCTTGTAGTGGTAATAGAGATTAGAGTGAGTTTCTATTTTGTTAGCAATACAGAAAAATCAACTATGTTCGTTTGTTTACCGTTGCAAATAGTTTTCTATAATTCGGAAACCAAAATATCTAGTTTTTAAATGTTTATCTCTCGCTTTTTTAAATTTATTATTATTATTATTATTATTATTATTATTATTAGTGTTGTTATTGTTATTATTATTATTATTACTTTTTTATCTTTCAACTATTAATAGTTAAACTAGTGAGAACCCGTCAAAATTTGACGGTGAGATCTGAGATAAATGTAAAATACTGTGCCCAGACTAATGTTCACAATACGTTGCATTGTTTGGATCTTCGAAGATATTCTGTGGTGTGGAGTTCCCAGAATTTTGAACACGTATGGCCCATGATCAGGTGGCAATGCAATATGGCCCACATATTCCAATAATACACCAAATGACACAAAAGGAAGAGCACTATTATACTGACGGATATTATTTCTAAAGTTTTTTGATGTGTCATCATCTATAAACAAATTTGATTTCTTCTGGCATATTGCTCGAAGGTAAATTTATTTTCCCATTTAAGCAACATAGAGTAAACTCGTTTGCAGAATTTCTCTCGCATGGGAAGTACAAAGCATAACAAAACTGGCATTTCATAGACAAAGACCCAATAGAAAACGAAATGACCTCACTATCACGATACCTACGCTGACTTTCTCTTTCTCTGCATCCAGTTAATGTACGTTTGCGTCTTTTGGGGCGCGTGGGCAACAATTCGGAATTCGACATAACCTGTGAACAACTTCACTACTTCAGTACAACCGAGCAAAACCCACTGTCCGAATGTTTTCTACAAAATACATCACAAAAGCAAATACATGCAAACTGTCAATGCCAAATTGTAAACAAATCTCAACAATCAAAACAAAACATCAAGCAGCGCCACCATGAAGCAGCGTGGACACACATCTAGCGTTTCATATAATCTATTTTGAAACAGCCACCCTTTGAAAGAAAACAATTGACTGTTGATAAGCGTACTATTAAAGAATGATTTAATTAATTAATTTACACTGTAAATGTTGGTGAATCAACACAATATCTGATAACACATCTAGGGATCACATTCTTTCATTTAAAGGAAAAAATTACTACAATCTGTTCAGTAGAAGCTCTAAACGAAGCCATCGCAGAATACCTTATTTTTTTAATATACTAGCGAGAACCCGTCAAAATTTGACAGTGAGATCTAAGATTAAACGTAAAATACTGTGCCTAGACTAATGTTCACAAAGCAAATTCTTAAATAGGAAGAAGAAAGAGTAAACTTCTCTTATTTAATGCAATTTTTTTCATCTCCGCAAATATTTACTTTTATGGTCACTATGATTAGATATTATGCCGAACAAAAGCAATTGTTTTATATTAACACTTACACAATTGAACACGTGAGGTCTGTGATCATGTGGCAACATAATATCAGCATCGAATGACATAGAAGGCAGACTATAATTATATTGACTGATATTATTTCTGAAGTTTTTCGATGTCCCGTCATTTATAAACAACTGTTTCATTTCTTCTGACATGTTGCTAGAAGAAAAACTTATTTTTCCATTTAAGCAACACAACGTAATCTGGTTTGCAGAATTTCTCTCACACAGGAAGTACATAGTAGAACAATACAGACATTTCATAGATTAAGACCCAAGAGTAAACGAAATTACTTGACTACGTCAGTAAAATCAAATAAAACGCACTGTCCAAATTTCTCTACAAAATACACCACGAAAACAAATTGACGCAAACACAGTCACCACCAAAATACAAATATTGCTCCTGAATCACAACCTAGACGAATTGTAAACAATACACGCACCAAGCGGCGATGACGTATTGAAACACAGCCTTTGGCAGAAAACAATTGACAACTGATAAGCGTACTATTAAAGAAATATTTATTTAATTAATTTACACCGTAAATGCTGGTGAATCAACACAAACAATAACTGATAACACGTCTAGGGATCACATTCTTTCATTTAAAGGAAAAATAAATACAATCGGTGAAGTAGAAGCTCGAAAAGAAGCCACGGCAGAATGCCCTATTTTTTTAAATACATAGATAGATTGTTGGGAAGGGATTATGAAACTCAAGAAAGCGTGTGCAGATTTTCTCCCCCATACGTCAATAGTTTTTGACTAAATAAGTAAACAAAAGTCTTTGGCGTGGCATCACCCGGATAGCCCTGATCAACACTCAGTGAAGAATGTTGCGAGCCTGACGGAAGGGACTCTTCGTCCCAGATGGATAACGAACAATATGGTTAGCAAGGCAGGGCGCGGATCGCCACGACGACGCAGAAAGCAAGATCGGCAACACCTCGCTTGTACCCTGAGACGATCTTAAGGGTCACATTGTTTACTTTTTCGTATACGTATGTGCACTCAGAGTAATATGCGTGGAAAAGGGAAAGTGGTGCAAGGCTGCGGCGAAAATGTCATTTTCGACAGAAAAACTCGTTTTGTGGCTCCCTAATATCGCAAAAGAGGTTTTTCTTGCGCATGTTCATAGTAAATTACTTTCTCTAACACGTAGCTTAATCAGAATTCATGTTTTGTAGTTCGTTAACACCGAAAAAGTAGTATGTTCAAAATGTCCGCCCGTTTGTGAACAACACTGGCGCCTAAGCTATTCATAGGATTTTTGCCAAAATGAATATTTCCCGATCGAACTGGCCCGACTTGAAGCTCTAGGATTTTGGAAAGAATTCTTTAAAATTTGTTGTAGTTTTTTACATGAAGCCCGTGGGAGATTTTGAGAATTTTTTTCAAAAATGACTCAGATTTATTCTTTAAATTTCTTGTACTAATATACTAAAATTCACTTATAAAGATGACATACATTTTTGTCATTTTTCATAAACCAAAAGAATATAGAAAAATGTCGTTTACATAATCTTTTACAGAGCAATTAACACCATCCCTACAGGGAGTTTGAAGAAAATTCTGAGCTGGCTTTTGAGAAAATCTTATTTTTAACATTTTTTTAAGATTAGATAAATTTCACTCAAAATTACGCGATATACTAATACTTTCAACATAATTAACATGACATTAATTAAATTAACAAAACTAATTGTGGAGAGCAAATAATATTTGAAGACAAAATCTCTGTCTTCAATTTCCAAAATGAATATTCCCCGGACGTTGAAAGACTTAAACAATTGCAAACTTTTGGAATTAAAAAAAATCAGTTAACAGTGAAAATCGAACGTTTGCTACCTTTATAAGTGTATTTCTTTCTATTCTCACAAGTCATTTCAAGAAACAATTTGAAGCCATTTTTGAGAAAATTTTGAAAATGTCCCAGGGGCTTCGTGTGAAGTACCCCCGTAATTTACAGAACTCTTTTCAAAATTGCAGGGCTTTGAGTTGGGCCAGATCACGAGGGAATATTCATTTAGGAAAAAATCCTACGAATAGTTGATTGATTGATTTTTGCGTGTTTCCGGGCACGTCAACTGCTTCGGTCATTAGTCCCGTTAGTGTAGTGCATGCTTTTCTCGGGAGATGGCGGTGATCTCCCCACGCTGGATGGCGAGATCCGGCGCCGACCTACAGTCGGCTAGTTTCCCCCTAACCAGGACTCTCCCACCAGTGGGGCACCGCCCCAGCCGGGACAAGCTCTAAGCTCCCGACCGGTCTCCAGGAATATGTTGTAGTGTAGTGCATGTTAGTGTAAGTGTGTGTGTGTAAAGGGAGAGGATAGGACAAGGAAGAGGAAGGACAGATCGCGCGCGGTCCGTTTGGTAGGGTACTGCTCTGGCATTCGCCTGGTGTTGATCGGAGAAACCACGGAAAACTACCGATTAGAGCAGCCGGCCGCTAGAATTCTCCTCCAGACAGCAGCTGAATTCGATCTAGCTGAAAAGCTAGTGTCGAAAATCCTGCCGCCGTCAGGACTCGAACCTAGGAGAGTGAGGTCACCGAAAATTAGATCCGTGCCAAGTGTCCTTTCCTCTATCCGTGAAAAAAAATTGGATTCTTTTATGAAAAACGTTTCGTTTTATAAATTGCATTATCTTGAAGCAAAAATTACTCGAAAACTACGTTTTCACAAAGATATACATGGCCGTTTTTAAAGAGCTGATTTTTACTTTCTCGCACTTAAGAAGAGAAAGTTATGTAATACTGCTCGAAAAACACGGCGAATTTTCGTCAGAAAAACTTTTATTACAGGGCCCTGGTTACGAAAAAGTGGATAAATCCAGTTGCTAATTTTTTAAAAATCCTCTAACACGTGCTGTAGCAAGAATTAATGTTTTATGGGTCTTTGATACCGAAAAATCAATTGAAGGCAAAACATCTGTGTCTGTCCGTCCGTCTATGAACAACGCTAACGGCTAAACCGTTCCGTCGATTTTCTCCAAAACTGATATTTTCCAATTGATCTGGATTTTGTCGCGACCCCTTGCATTTGAATCCGATATTTTAATTTTGGAGGGTACTTTACATGACGCCCCTCGGACATTTTCGATTTTTTAAAAAAATGGCGCCATCAATTTTCATTAAATTTTGTTATTGGTTCTTTAAGAGAATGGCGCAGGTCTCATATTGGTTGAAACCCCTGATTTTTCGAATATTGAAAAAAATTCAAAAAATTTTCGGCGTCTTCCTATAACTACAATTATGAAGATACATTTTTTTCGAAATGAAATGTGTTCTTCCAAAAAAAGACCTTCAAATAAGGTCATAATGAATTTTTCGAAAATATGAGTATTTTTAGAGTAATTGGACATCAAACTTAGTCGCCCGCTCTAAAAATCCTGTGCGTTGTACTCTTAATTTTAGAGGTATATTGTGGCACTTAGATGCTACGTAAGTTGTATTCTTACGTAAGTAAGAATGTGTATATTATTTCATATTTCTTTGTTCGTTTCTTACATTGGAGCTTTCGATAGACGTTTACAAATTAATCTTTTAGAAATTATTTAAAACCTATTTGCAATAAATATGAAAAAAAGATTGCTAGCCTTCAGTCGCCCGCTCCAAATTTACGCCGAAAATCCTGTGCTTTGTGATCGTAATTTTAGAAGTATTTTGTTGCAGTTGGATGCTACACAAGTTAGAATTTGTGTATTATTTCATATTATTTGTTATTTTAAACAAGCATCAAGCAGTGTGGACTCATCTATGGACTCATGTATATCGATTTTGAAACTGCCACCCTTTGAAAGAAAACAATTGACTATTGATAAGCGTACTATTAAAGAATGATTTAATTAATTAATTTACACCGTAAATGTTGGTGAATCAACAGAAATAATATCTGATAACACATCTAGGGATCACATTCTTTCATTTAAAGGAAAAAATACTGCAATCGGTTCAGTAGAAGCTCTAAACGAAGCCATGGCAGAATACCTTATTTTTTTAAATATATAGATTGCGTCCTTTAATTGTGTTAAATGTGAAAACAAATGGATGAGCGGTCATTGTTGGTTGTTGTATCCCATTGTTGTAACGCCGCACTAATGACAGAAAGCAATAATAACGGCTTCCTTTCGTTCGAGGTAATAATACATTAATACTTTCATATATTTGTAGAATATTAATAATTACTATTATATATTTATTTGCCAACGCTATTATATTATTTATTAACTTTTAATTATTTTACGTTCTCGCATACTGCTTACGAAGAATATTGTAAGGCTAAAAATCTCATCTATGTTCGTGAATACACTGCAAACCCTACACGATGAATTCAATTCCAGAAATATATTATTATTTAAAGTTTTGAATAAAAAAATCAATTGCATGAAACTATTTAATTTTCATTACTAATGACGAGAAAGTACGTGTTGTTTTAGCACTAGTTTAAATCAGATTTTAAGGTAAAAAGTCTCTATCTTCAATGTTGTTCTTTTGTTGTTTTGCATAATGTTGTTTTTGCAATTTTCGAAAATACAGAGTTCGCCGAAAATGGGATCAGCACCTACTTTTATGCCTCTTTTTCGTATGTTTAAACATACAAGGAGAAAATTTAAAGAAAAAAATGGAGCCGATTTTCAAGAAATAATGGTTTAATTCTTTTAATTGTCTATATTTCAAGCTAATTACGCGAAAACTACTAGTACATGTATTTTAGAAAATGGACCTTATTTCATGATCTTTACTTGACATTCGAAATATCTGAACATCAGCTTTTCATTAAAAAACAATATCTATCTTCAACATTGTAGTTGTAGGAAAGCGCCGAAAAAAAATTCACGTTTGCGGTTTTCAAAATATCAGAGATTTCAACGGAAATGAGACCCGCGCAAATTTTTGAATTCTGTACGCTTTCCGAGAGTAAAGTTTAATTTTAAAAAAATGGAACCATTTTTGAGAAAATTTTGATGACGATTTTTGTAAAGAACCCTCAAAAATCGTAATATCCGTTTCAAATTCGCAGGTCTGCGAGTTCGTTCTGATCGATCGGGAAATAGTATCAATTTTGTAGAAAATCGTCTGAACGGTTCATGCGCTAGCTTCGTGAACAGAACATACGGTTTTGCCCTCAAGCAATTTTTCGGTATCAAAGACCCAATGAAAGTGGATTCTAACGAACAAGATAAGAGGAAGTAATCAACTACATATAGGAACAAGATTTTTCTCCTTTCCTCGATACTAGGGCCCCAAAATACAAATTTTTCTGTCAAAATACCACAGAATTACAATACTTTCTCTCTACTATATGCATAGTAAGAGAAAGTAAAAACAACTCGTAAACTACACTGCCACATCATATTCTCTTAAAAATGTAGAAAATATAACACTTTTAAATCACTCTTCCAGAGTTTAATTAATGAATATATTTTTGCAGTCGAAAATAATACCTTCCCCATTCTCAAGAGTTGGATTCTTCAATGTTGGGTTTCAGATATATTGCATTTCTTTAAGATTTATAAAAGATATCAATTAATTTATAAGTGTGATAAGGGTTAAAAACATTTAAGTCTGTTATAACTACCAAGACATGTAAGCAGACATGCTAAAATTAGATCATGGTTACGATGAAAATATGAAAACAGTTCAATGATTCATGTTCTCTTATGGAGGGAAATATGTTACTACATCTACTTAATTAGTAAAGAGTTAAATCTGAATCAATAAAATTAGGTTGTATTGTTATCTCCACATTGTTGTATGTGGAGATTTCAATATTGATTTTCTGAGCGAATCCCACGAAAAAGAGCAGTTTCTCAATTTAATTCATTCTTTTAATTTAGATATTACAGTGAACGTACCTACACGGAATACTCTTAAATCACAAACAGCAATAGATCAAATTATAATTAACAAAACCACAACTAGATATGAAATAATAACGAATAATCTAGGTTACAGTGACCATGATGCACAAATTCTTATAATTACTAATAACGTGAATACTGACACAATAAATAAAACACGCATGTGCAGAGCATTAACTACAGTTAACATAAGGTTATTTACGGACTACTTGCTGAAAGAATCATGGGAGGCAGTTTATAACACTATTGACACAAATGAAAAATATAATTTATATTTCTCAAAGCTTTCATTTCTCTTTTGAAAAAATTTTACGAAAAAGTAATACTTGGATCACAAAAGGAATTAGAACATCGTGTAAAAATAAACGTACTCTCTACTTTATTTCTAACGCCATGACGTATCTCAAGATTTCTTATCTACTTTAAAAATACAAAACATTGTTACTGAAAAGTCATAAGACAGGCTAAAATCATGAAAACGATCAGGATATTTTGAACTCAAATAATAAAACAAAAGCAATGTGGAATATAATAAAAATACTACCAAATCAACTAGAAAACCCGTAGAGAATGTTGTTTTAAAATATAACGATATAAATGTGAACGATCCGGCAACAGTGGCTAATCTCTTTAACCAATACTTTTTGAGAATTGCTGCCGATCTCACTAAGAAAACAAATAGGTTAAAAAATAAAATTATGTACTATGGGCATTAACTGGTTCCAATGATCTCATGTATTAGAACCCTTATAACACCCTTGGTGCATATATAACTATTATCAGGTCAAACGTGTTGATTATTTTTATACACATGTATGTTTTCACATCAGATATCATTAATTTCACTTGGCATATTTTCTTTTGACTTGTATCAGGTAGTCGCATTGTTTTTCATCTTGTTATACAGAACACTTGCAAACAAATAATTTGAAAATCATTCAAAACTTAATGACATTAATCTATGAACGAAGTGAGACATTAGAAACTAAGAATGTTCAAATGGAAATTTCAAACAATATTTTATTGATCTTAGATGGTTGTATTACAAAGTAATACCTTTTTAACAAATGTAAATAATTAAAGCTGTCTCTAGGAAACCACTGTTGGGATGATCATGCACAAACATCCCAAATATCAAGCACAAAAAAGAATGGTACAATGTATCAATGAGCACAAAATTAACTCAAAGACCCTGGTTTGTATTTATTTTAATTTTTAAACTGACAATGAATTTACAAAAAAGGGCAACCAGCACTTTCACATACAAATATAATAAATATTATAATAAAAATTAAAAACAAAATAGATCAAGATAAAATATTTTACATTAAAAAAATTAGTGTGTTCTTACTTTAAAATTATTTTCTTCTAAATAATTTCTTTTCAATATACATATTTAATATACAATTTTATACAACATTCAATATACAACTTTTCTGAAATTATTTATGAGCTGCAAAGTAACAAATTAAAACATTTGTCAGTATAATGTAATCTAGAAAAAATGCTTCTGGAATTATTATGGAAGCATGGTGTATTTTTTCCACTAGACTTTCTTCCCAAACAGAGAATTATATAGTTCATTAACAGCCTTGTCATTCCACATTGTAGAAGACTCAACAGGTGCCATGAAGCCAACCAGTTTCTGATGAGGATCATACCGTAAACGACGACCTTTGGTTGCCCGAGTATCAACCTTACGCTTCATTTTGGTGCGCAGTTTCTGAAGAGCTGCCCAACGTCGTCCAAGTGTATTCGCATCTGTTGAGTCATCTGTCCGCCTTTCAATCAGCTCTCGCAGAAGCTACACGAAAAGAGAGAAAAATGTAAATAATAATTGTGAGAACAATATTTTATTTATGTTAATAGAAAGGGTTTCAGTTAACGGCAATAAATTTTATTAAAACTAACAAAGCTTCCTCAATTAGTAATATTTTTATAATGTTTTTCATGTCAGCATGCATATAGAAAAGATTTCTGAAAATAAACATCTTGTACAAGTTGTATGTTTTGTTTTTCTCTCAATATAATTCTGTTCTTTTGAAACTTACAGGTACAATATTCATATTAAAAATTTACAGTTTTTTAAAATTGCCATGTTCAATAAGAAACTTATCATTTTTTCACTTGCTTAGCATTAAAATTTACCTGATGATAAAAATCACTATCGTCAAAGATCTCTGGATCATGATCAGGTTGCAAGTTCTCAGCAGACTCTGGCTCTCCTAAAATTGGACCAACAGAGCGGGGTACACGAGTACGTTGCAAAAGGCGAGTACGATTGCTCAGGACGTGGCGAATTTGTTGCAAAGTGCTCTGTTCAAATGCTGAAAAATCACGACTGCTAGCTTTGCCAGTTATAAGTCTGGTACGGTCATTCCACTTCTGGATTGTTGCGTCACGGAATTCCAAGTACTGTTTGTGTACTGAATTTAACACATCTTCATAATCCTCACAATGCCGTCTCTTTTTTTTGGGAGGCTTAACTTTTAATGATTCTTCACCTTCACCATCATCACCATCACCATCTACATCAGAATCACTTGGTATTTCTTCATCAGAATAACTTTTCTCTTTTTTAGATTTTTGCCCCAAATTTTTTGTTTCACTATAATTTTTAATTAGTGTCTCTTGAAGATCAACAAATTTATCTAATAACTTTCTGACATTGCGTGTAGTTTTTTTCATCTCAGAAGCAAATTGTTGGCCCCCCTCTTGTTTAAATTGATCTATTTTGTAGTGCTTAGGAAATCTATTTGCAGGAATGAGACACTTCTGCATATGTATCCTACATTCAAGAAGATTATCCCATAAATTTAGTTGACTTTTGACAGCTTTACCTTTCTCTATCTCTGATTCCACATTCTTAACAGACGACACATGCTGGAATGTTTCATCATCTTGCTCTTCATCATCATCATCATCCATTGCTTCAGTATTTTTTGACTCCATTATTGAGTATTCATCATTGTCTGCACTTTCATAATCTTCATAATCATTATATTCCTCATCTGAATCACCATCCTGGTCATCCTCATTACTTTCATCTTTATCGTCTTCTGCCTCTTCTCCGGCAGATTTAAAGTCTTCTGAATCAGATGATTCATTTTGTTGAGGGAGCACAGTGTCTGGCCCCTCTGAAGATTCAATTTCACTATCTTCAGCAACCCCGGCATCTCTCCTTGAAATCTTTTTGCCCGTATATCGAGGATCGTCATCAAGTGCCGCACTCTGCTTTAGAGTTGGCCGGTGTAGTTTCTCGTCTCCACTAAATTCATCTTCAAATTCTTCTATTACTTTTGCTCTTGTATCAAAATCAAATTCATCATCTGAACCAATTTCTGGAGCAGGTTGCAAGAATTCTGCTATCTGATCGAGAGTTGACTTGCGTTTAGATGACATCGTAATAATATAATATACAATATGATGTAAATACAAAGCTCAATTTATTCACTTTCACTTAAAATTCAAATGCCCACCCTAACCTGACACTCGGTCATCCAAAACTTATTTCGTTTCTCAGATTAAGTTGAATTTCACGAAACAATGTTCATAATTTTTTAAAAACAAATTAAATCACTTCACTTATCACATAGGCGTGATTTTCATAGAACACATGGCTAACATCGACATAACCAGACTAACAAAACAGCGCGTTAGCCATTTCACATTTTGCCAACGACACGGAACTTAATATGAACATTTACCAAACTTAGTTTTGCACTTACATAATCATATTATTCTCCTAGTTCGTAATTCTCCTTCAGACGAAATCGTAGTGTTAGTCTTCTGAGAACAAAGCAAAGAGTTTGAAAATTTCATTTTTGATTAATAAATTTAAAATCGGTGGGAGGAACGGAGAGTGGCCATACTGGAGTCACAAGTCAACTTAACCAAATAAATACCGATAAATACTATTCGCTATTCAACTGCCGTTGCTACCGTTTGGCTGAAAGTTGAAAGTTGCGGTTGCAATTGCTTTTGACTGTGTCCTCAATTAGCGAGAACTACGTTGTTGGCGTACGGGTGTCTTCTTTGTCCTGTCAGTAGTGTTGTGTATATCTGTTAGACGCGTTTTCTGTCCACATTTATTAATTATATCTATTTCTTTATCGGCAAAGATGTCGGAAGTGGAGGAAAGTGCAACATTGCAAGATGACTCAACTGACAAAAAGGAAGACGATGTATCGCCTGATGATGGTACCTCTGAAGAAAATGCTCCAGAAGAAAATACTCCTGAAGAATCTCCGTCGGATATAGAGAAACAAGAAGAAGCAAAATTGAAAGCGAAATTTCCTATGGCGGGCAGGCCGATGAGTGGTCATTCAGTGTTCTTACAAAAGAGACTTGCCAATCGGCAAAAATATTTTGATTCCGGAGATTACCAAATGGCTAAACAAAAATCGGCTGCAAAGGCTCGACAAATACCAGTTGGTTTGACTAATGTGACTGGTGATGCCATTCCAACTCCTGAAACTGTGCCTGTCAGAAAAGCATCCATCATTCAACCTTGCAAATTTACTCCAACTTCAAACACATAGGAGTTGATATTGCCTTACATCCCTGAAGATATTTATGTACATTGAAAGACATGGCTATTGTGTGTTTTTTTTTATGATATAAAAATATTTCTTTTTGTTAGTTGTCTCTTGGTTCTCGGAACAACTTAAAAACGGCATTGTTCTACTTATTCAACATTGCTCAGAATACAATTCTTTAGATTTGTAGAAAAAATTCATCATTATTTCTTCTTGAACTTTATGTACGTTGGTATGAAAATTGCTGAGCAGCTTAAAGCTTGATTTTCAAGCATAATACGTCCTCATTGGTAATTTTCAAGAGACGTGTGCTTTAATTTCTGTGCCATTAGTTGGTAGAAAAACTGTGATTAAGGCAATTTGTGTAATTAAATTTTCTTGCTTTCAAGATATTGTGTAAATTCTTTTTCCCTTTCTGCATTTGTTTTTTTTTTTAATGTAAGAGTATGTAATATCTTATGTTAGTATAGCTATTATCTAGTTTTATTACTATATTTCTTTAAAGGCATAATACAGCAATAATAAACATCAAAAAATTTTATTTTATGTGAAATAAAATTTTGACATTGTTTAAAATTTATTCCTTTTTTCTTATTTTGAACTTCAACTTAACAAATTTTTCAGAGACGGTGAACGTTAAGTTTGAGTTGGAATGTTTGTAAACATTTTGATACAATTCACAATGGAAATATTTGCAGATCAAATTTCTAATCTTTCACATTTTTATGTTCAAGTGATACCAATGATTTGATGAAGTTACAGGGGTTTGATGATGTTGCTTGCTTGTAAATAACGTTGACCAGCTGACACACATGAAAATACAATTTTAAGTTGTTGGATTGTGGAATTCATGCATTCTTCAAATTAGTGTTGCTAATGTCTTTAACATGGAGTTTGCTTTAAAAGTCTTCAACAAAACCCATTTAGTAATGTATTGAAGTTTGCAGTAGTGTTTCACTTATTGATATAAATTAAATAGCCTAATATTTTTTAGATACCTTTGTGTTTTTTATTTTTAGTTCAAAATAATACCTAATTTTGGGTTATTGGTCTTCATTTTCGATGTTAAGAGCATGAAAACTTAAAATGAAGTGTTTTATTGTATACCTTCAAATTTTAGAGTATTCTTCAGTAGAGTTGCAATTTTATGATAGTGAATGAAAAATAATAATGGTCTCTTTTTCAAACTCGTTACCTTACTCGTTACTCTTACCTTATTGCAGTGCAAAACTATCAAAGTACAAGAGTCACAATTAAGGATTATTATTAGATTTGTAGAATCGTGGGATCTGAAATGAATAGAAAAAATATATATTTCAAATAATAATTGGATTGATAATGGATAAAAATTCAAATTATGTTAAAAAATGAGCACAAATGTGGGAGAAATAACTGGAAATTTATCATAAGGAAAATTTTGCATGTTTGTTTCCATTTCAAATAACTTGGAAAGAAGCTAATCTTCTACTGATGTCAGTTCTTTAAATTTAGTTTTATTACCGATGGCAATCAACAATGTAGTACCATTGTGTTTGTGAAAAGTTATAAGAAGGCATTAAGTTCATTTCTTATAGTTAAAAAATGACCACTTAATGTTCAGAATAATCAGGAAGGGGAACATCCCACACAGTGGACAAAAGCTTCACTTCTCAATGGGAATTTTTGTCAATAAGCATTCTAGTTAGGAACATATCACACTTCAACCTATACTGGAGAAAGAATAAAAATTCATGTTTGACATAACTACTTGGGAAATGTCTCGCTTTCTTTTCTTTTTACCCCTTTCCATTTTGGTGTTTCAATGGGTAAAACGAAATAATAGGTTCTTCCAAATGATAATGTATTTGCGATGAGGGGGAATCTATTCAGAACTTGTAATCTCCCTGATAATTGTAATTGCTCATTAGATGTAGTGTAGATATGAATGTATCAATGACATTTTGAAATGTGTCATCCCTCATGGGACAAGGGAAGTGAAAATTTTGAAGTACATACATATGTTTGAATCTATTTGTGCTTAACAGATTTATGTTATTTCATTACTAATTAAACTTGAATTAATGTGAAAGTATTCAATTATCTGTTTTTTCTTTCTTGAAATTTCCCCTCAGGTGCAATTTCTTTGGGTTTATTTAAAATAATATCCATGCATTCTTTTGTCTAATTTGCAAAATTGCATTTTAAATACCAATCATTGCAATTCAGTTTCAGATTTCACTACTGTAAGTGTTTATGGGGGAGTGATTATTTATAATTACATTAATGGCACGGCTAATAATTTTATCTGTACGTTTGCATTTATAATATTCTCTTTAGCTATTCGTTTGGTTTTAGTATGTCTCATTTTATTTTCTCACCTACTTTTTAATTTAACTCTTCATAATAGTACATTGGAATACTAAGTAAACACTAGAAAAGACAATGTAATTATCAAGAACTCTATTTTATTATCATTCAAGTGGATATCTTTTCTTGGTAAGTTTACTTAGCCCTAGAATTTGCAATGGGTTGGATTTGAAGAAGTGGTAAACATGGTAGCTATGTGAGATGTTTGTACCTTGCATATGAGATTATTAATATCAGGTGATAGTGGGAACATATATATGTACCGGAAAGACAAAACATTATTCATCTAGAACAAAATTTCTGAGAATATAAAAACAATTGTTTACTGTTTTGAAACATTTTTAAATTCAGTTTTGGATAGGACAGTAAGTGTGACAGAGTTTACTTCTGACAGAGAGGCACATTTAATCAATTAATGTAGATTTGAAGGATTTACTGTTCAAATTACTTCCTAGAATTTGCATTTATGGCTCCCTTTAAAAGAGAAAAAGATTAATCTAAAATATGGTAACCATTTTAAAAATGGCAAAATAACTTGTTTATTTTTTTTAATGAATATAACAATTTTTTTACCATGAAACATCTTCTTGAGCTTTGTGTTGAAAATGGAAGTTTTTGGAGGTTTTAAAAGGGTAGAAGAACAGAACGTGGTTTCTTAAAAGCAGATTTTTTATTTTCTACTGTAACTATGAAGATGCCTTTGTAAAATGTCATGTAGAACACTGGAAAACAACACATAATTTAATTGGTACTTGGGTTCATGTATTATATTGCTTATAACAAATCATGAATTATGATTTGTGTACCCTGACACCCAATAATTATTTCACTTATTCCAGAGTCCTCACATTATGGCACTGATCATAACATTTCACTACCATTTTCTCAACTGAAAAAAAGTTTTTTATATACAGCTCTGTTGCATTTAGTTTGAAACTAGATTAAACATTCCTTTATTACAAAATGTTTACCTAAAATATACATATTTCCAATAGCCTTTAGAGTGGTCTCTTTAATAGTTGTTCAATTTCACATTCAAATCTATTTCTTTTATGTTTATAGCACACAGTACACAATTCTATCAAAATATAATTAGTATATACACGCTGGCTTTGAGCATATTTTGGAGACTAACCGGCACCACAAAAGAACACACAAATACTGCACTAGTGCTGGTCATGCAGGCCTAGGGAAAATTACAAGCTCCTGTGGGTGAATGAAATTAAATGACAATTAAACAAGGAAGCTTATTTGTCCAATAACCCAGTATATAAAATGTCAAGGAATGCAATATCTAGTCTCTGATCTAATATATTACCAAACTACTGTACCTCAACAGATATTACGTAATAATTCAAAACAAAAACAAATATACCTACTAGAAATATTGGAAGGGAAAGTTAACATGCTAATGTGTCTTACATTGCTTCCCCAAACTTGCAAACTCTTATACAGTCTTTATAGAAAGGAGAACTCTTCATACATTTACATTATACTATACCTAGCTAAGACAATAGGTGGAGGGCTAGGTGAAGGAACTTTTACCACAGAACACCATAATTAAATCTGAAAGACACTAACACAATAGACTGACTTTTTGGTATTTTCCGTGTCTGTCCCATTAGTCTCATATTACACTGTACAGGCTCTTTAGACAAAATCTGATGATATACAATATTTATGTTTCCAAACTGAAGAATGATGTATTTCACAGGAGCACAAGCACATCCACAAAATAAAATTAAACAAGAGCACATTTGACCTGCTTTGACACAGCAATCAACTTCTATGTGCTGACTACGTTCAGTATATACAAAGAGGCACAGGAAGCTTGTATCCTGAGAGAAAGGTCCTCTGCAGAACCATCTGGAGCATTTGCAAATTTGAACAGGTAGAGGAGTAGGACTAAGAATGGAACAGGCCCAGGCAATGAAGGTGAATGGTCAAAGAGAAGTTGGGGTTTTGGCAAGAGGGTAGGCCATAATCAGAAGGCAGAGGAACCTATGGTACGGCGTATTTGTTCAAAAGTAAGCCAGAATGTGAGCGACCAAGGGGCCATGCGAATCCAGACTGGTAGAAAGCCCTTGTACAGAGCCATTAAGCCCTCTAGTTCCACAGTCTTGGTCAAACAGTCAAGCGATGATTTGTACAGCAGTCCCCTGTGGAAAGCATTACTTCATTAAAAAATGAACATATTTGCACAAACAATCAGATATTAAAATTATTTGCACATACAAATTCACTTGAATTATTTAAACATCTTTTGAGCAAGTTAATTCTCCTCAAGAAGGGGAGAGTTCTTTGGGAAGAACTCATCCCAAAGAAATTTACACACAGTTTCAGACTAAAGATTTCTAGTAGTACCAAAAATATGAAAAATTCTTTTAACTGTTACATTCTTCATAAGAGTTAAAAAAAGATATGAAGGGTTTGGAACAAAAACAATAGTTGGAAGTCTCTTGCTATTAATTATAAAATTTTGATTTTGTTCACTGTTTATAAATTTGAAGGATTTGATTCTGAGTCATATATATGAAGAGTTTAAGTCAGTTTCAAGGTACACAACACTTTGACCAAAGTTACAGCACTATGCAGCAGTTTACAATGGATATCTGAATGTAAAATATTTTGGGACAAGGAGCAAAGACAGAAACAAGCACACCCAAGAAAAAAGCATGTTCTGAAATTATAATAGAATTGTTCAGCCGCTAATTTCTCCATTCCATCTCCAGACATCCAGAAATCTTCATCTGAAGAACTCTTTGCTTCATTATTCTTGTCATCATGATCTGTATTCATTGTTTCTATTCTCATCTTTCTCTCTCTCTCCTGTTGATCTGTTGACACCATTTGCAGGACTTGCCTTCGCAATGTTTATTCTTTCTGTAAACATTCTTCCCCAACCATTTATTTTTAAAATATTTCCTTCCTCTTTATCAAGTGACATTTTTTAAATTTCTATTTTCTCCCTTATATCTTCTTTCAATTTTCCTCCCTGTACTTTAGTGTAGGAAGGGTATTTTATTCATTTCACATGAAGTTCCTGTGACATTTTCAAAAGGTTCTCAAAAATGCCAAGTTGTTGTTGTTGTTGTTGTTTCATTCTTTACTACAATAGAAGAAAGTAAACTTATAAATGTGAAGTTCTGATTTTCATTAAATTCTGAAAATAGCATAAGTTCAAATATTTTTCAAACTCGCCTTACACCTCTCATGTTAAGTGAGAGATTTTTTTCTCAATACAATTTATTCTTCAAGTTTAGATCTTTAACTAATGTCATGAACAATTTTTTTCAAAATATGAGTGATTGTTAGGTTTTGTCAGAAATCATGACATATTCACATAAATGGTAAAAAAAAAACACATATAGTTTTTTTCTTCAATCTTCTGATAAGGCTAGAACACAAAACCCAGAATGATTACAGATGATTGATTTCATGAATATATGAGCAGAAAAGTTTCTGTTATCATCTTGTGAAATTGCTTGAAACATTAAACATTATTAACATATCAAGTAAGATCAAAATTCATCGTATGAAATTATATATTATTATATATATTTTTTTTTGATATTGAAAAGTATCAAGTAGATGAAATAATTGAGGAACCAAAAAAGTAACAAAATCTACAAATGTAGGAATTTTATTGTCAAATTGAACATTCAAAATATGGATATTATCTGTGCATGTTTTCTCGAGCCCTCACTTCACTAGTTGCGAGAGGAGTGGGGAGTTTGGTTATTTTGACAAAAGGAAATTTATATCAAATTTATAGTTCATTTTTCGATGCAAAATAGTTTCTATTATACAGGAGTGAACACATATGGTTATCAGATTTTGTCTAGAAAGCTCGTTGCTATCTTTTATTCTTAATGTTGGTTATTCAACTAATGTTGGAAAAGAAGAGGGGTTGGGTTTTCCAAGGCTCAAGAAAATATGTGCTCAAACTGCAACTAAAACTAATCCCTCATATTAAATAAAATATTCTCTAAATTTTGCATTCTACATTTTCTATATAGTTTGTGAACTTGAATTTAAATTGTCATTAATTAAAATAATCAGTAAATATTGAATTTGAAGACTTCGTATTATGATTGTGATATTCTTATACATTTTATTCCAAAAATCAGATATTAGCTGTCTAAGAGACAAAAGAAGAACGAAATTAGCAGATGGCTTTGATATTTTGTGGTACATATTTTAGACGATACAAATACAATATTATTTGGTGGAAGAGTTCACTATATTGAAAAGGTATAAATTTTGTACTGTGACTAAAATTAGATTAAGGTAAGAATATGTTTGTTATTACAATGTATGAAATTGAACTTACTCTTATTTTGTATGTTATTTAAAATGAATCTTTCAAAAATTTCAATTATAAACTTCACTATCAATAGAATTTGGATTAATAAATTCTCACAAATGAAAGATTTTTGAAGAAACAGATAATAATGATACAAAGACGAAATGGGCTTGCAACTTGATTGTACTCAATTAACAATTTTTAGAGATTTTATCCTGCGGAGAACAGATTGTTCTCCCAGGACTTTAAATAAGGTCACGTATAATTTTTCAAAAATAAGAGTCTTTTTCATGTAATTTTGTGAGAAATGTGGGCAATTTTTAAACAGTTATTATTTTTCAAAAACAGCTTCAAATTTTTCCTCATATAGAACATTTTATGCTTAAAAAATGGCACACATTCCATTTTTGGCAAATTCACTATATTTTTGAATTGCAAACACAAAATTAACATTGAAAAACCACAGCATTGACAATAGAGTTTTTTTTCCTTAATGAAATAATTTTTTAAAACTCAATCATGAAATAACGTAAATGAAAATTTCTGGATTTTTGAGAATTGCCAATGCAAACAATACAATTTTTTTAAAACCATCATGAAGTTTGAGTTTACCTGTGATGCTGGTGGTGTAGGGTAGTGTGAATGGTGTCCTAACTCTAAGAACCTGAGTTCCAATCCCAGCCGGAGAAAAAAATGTTTGCTGGTTGGAAATACTTTTGCAGTTCATGTAGTATATTACATTATATTACATAGCCACTACAAATAAGACAAGGAATTATATGCTGTTGAAGCATCACTAGTACATACTATTTCACTGATTCTCAAATCTTTTTGGTTCACAGTGCTCACTCTCCGTGGCACACATTATGGAACACTTGAATCGTAAAAGCAAACCTGTCTGCAATTAGAAATGCCAAAGTTTGGAAACTACTACAAGTACTAGTTCTGTATTCAACAGTGTACCAATGTGAACAAGAATTTTTAGCATTAGCTCACATTAAAAATAAAAGAACACATAAGCAACTTTCTTTCATGGGTGAAGAATTATAGATGTATTTGTCTGCAATTCCTCCCATACTGAACTATTTTGCAAAACTAAACAAGGCCATACTTCCCACACAAAAAAAATACATCAATGTATTATATAAACATTTTCTTAAATATATAATTCTAAGGTTAAGTAGTAGAAAACATAATCTCCACATGGAGTAAAAATGATCATATGAACATTTGAAAACACTTGCCTCAGAGAGTACCATGTACAGATTGTACATTAACTGATGTATAAATAATTGTAGAAGCAGATGCTCAAAAGTGACGTGCACATGCACAGAAGTTTGATATTGCTATCAACTTCGGTACACTACATTGTGCAAAAACTCAAAACTTACTGTGTTATTGAAACAAATTTATATGAACAAACAAACTATTTATACAAACAAAAAAACAAAAAAGGGAAGGGAATTTTTAATAATAAAACTAGTAATACAAAATGTTATAAATATTTTATTCATGAAAGTGAAAGAAGGTTTAATCACTTATCTTTGGAACCTCATATCATTAAGATAGTATTACATAATGATCTGTAAAAGTGTCCCTATTCACCCCAAGGATGGGGCCAATAGGGACAGTCATAAATAAAAGTTCAAAACCCTATTCTATCAGACATTGGAGTCAATAGGAACACAAGATTACTTTTTTGTAAAAAAAATACATTAAAATAAAAACATCCGATGCATTACCATCACTTAAGCAGGCATCTTCCTCATCATACTGTTAGAACACTACTAACAACTTGTTTCAATTCTTCAAAATAATGTTCAATGTCCTATGGAGTGACTCTAGCTATTTCCTACGTCAGATTTTGACAAATGCAAGATTAATTTTATCTTTATGACTGTTTATGAAAGACTGAGCCCAATCGGACCCTGGAAGGTTGTTCTTGAACTGCTTCGTTACTTTCCCCTCCCTGTCCAAATGATATTTAACAAAACTGCAAATCGAAGGTACACATTGGATACCCCATCTTCCACATCTTACAACACTATCCACTATCTTCTTCTCACAAGATTCACCAAAGGCTGTTCGGCTTCCTTTCATTTTTCTGTTTACAATTTGAGCAGACGACATTTTACTGTTCTGTTGCTAAGCAGATTTAGGTATTTGTAACTTCTCTGCAACAGATCAAAGTGACATTTTTCTCCTAATATCTTGCAGTGCATTTTCTAGGTCTTCTTGGGCAATCTACCTATGGTGACAACCTCTAAAATTACTCTCATTCTTTCTAACCAAGTTGTTCCTATTCACCCCTAAATGTCAAAAAAATGACAGTTTGAGGTAAAATATTCAACAGGTTTTCAAAATGAATATTACAATATTAACATTAATGCATATAACTTAGAAACAGAACCACTATTTACTTGAAATATTTTAAAATTATTTCACCAACGTGTCTTGCTTGCGTAGAGTAAATTTTGCCGTGAATACAAAACAACACTTAATCAATTTTAGCATTATTTCCAACCACTGAAATTATTCCAAAAATAATACAAACAACTGTTAAGAACTACAATCTGATACGAATTTTATTCACCATAAGGCATCAAAAATACATTATTTAACATCATGACAGTGAGAGAGAGAAGTTTTTGCTACACTGATATCCCTATTCGCCCCAATTCACGGTAGGTATTAGGTTCAAGAAAAGATAGAAGATTTATTAATGTAGTTACACAATTGCAAGGAATAAATGCATGTGATGTTAAATGTTCCATGAAGTCTGTAAACATTCCAAAACTACCTATGCCATCTTCAATTGCTGGAATTAAGATTTTCATATAATGGACAGGTATTACTTGGTGTGAAGTATCAAACAGATTCAATATCCTTAAGCATTTCCTTGCATTTCTGATTACATTCTCTTAATATCCCCTTGAATGAAATTGTCTTGGAATAGATAGTTTTCACGTGCAACACAAATGGTTTGCTTCTCTCAAGTTCAATTGCACAAACTCTATGCCAGTTAATTTTGTATTTCTGAGTGTCTGTTTCTTATTGGTGATGACTTTTCCAATTTTCTTGGTACCTTTGAAGTTGTCACATATGTGCATTTGTGACCCATCTACTACTACCCTCTTTTTGAGACTTCCTGCCATTACCTTACTGTAGTCCTCCAAGATATACAGTTGTAGTAGATTTTTGAGTCAGATTGCACAATACTGAAATTAGAACTGTTTGGGAAAACACTGTCCTAAAATGAGGTAATTCATTTTCATATTCATTAAATTTCATTTTTCAATTCAGCATGTGTAGATCATTAAACAAGGTATTCATCATAAGTACCTTTCTTATGTTTCAGTTCTGATCCCCATACATGTCAGAGCATAAAATGTCACATCCCTTACAATATTGGTTATAATGTGTTTTTGCAAACAGGAATCCATTTCCTGGGTGCCTTGACCTGCAGTGTCTTCTATCCAAACATAAAAGAATTTTGGTTTTATTTTCCAGAATAGATTCCAGTATTGTACACCCAAAGTTGCCTCTTGTAAAAAATAACATTTGTTCAGAATCTTGGCATGAGCTTTGTTTTTTCAATACCATAACATGAAATTACTTTTCTAGAAAAGTCATCTAATATTTTCTGTAAAGAGACCCAACAGCCAAATATCACTTCGTTCTGTATAAAGAAAATAAGATGTTGATGATTCTGTTTCGTAGTTGATTCAACCTCTCACAACTGGCAGCAAAGACCTGATGTCTCTTCCAATATATATGTGATATTTCTATTAGAATATTCAATTTACGTGCAATGCAATTTTATATAAGTTTTAAGAGTTGAAATTTCTGTACATCTTGGAAATGTTAAAAATGGTGCTTGGTTCCTTTTATATAAAAGCCTTCCTTTTGTGTAGAATTCATATGTTTTGAGTAATTCAACCATTTAATTTACTCAGTGATTAAAATCTTTACTCCCAAGAAAACTATTTGGTTTTTAATTACCCTCCAGAAATTGCTGTCTTGATGCTGCTGTCTACCCATTTGATTCTGTCATGCTATGCACCAGGAAATTAATTGTCTTTTCTATTGGTGCACAGTAATGCATGATTTTTATTTAATACAGAATGTACTTCATTTTAATACAAAATGTGCTTCCGTCAAATGGATATTAAACAAATAATATTATGCTCCAATAGTGAAACAGCCTATTTTTCGGTATTATTAATGCAGTTTCTTAATATTGTAAAGTCATGAAATATGTTCATAATTAATTTTGAGAATTTACAAGAGTAGAAAAATCTATCAAAAAGAGTACAATAGAAATTTGTCTAAAAATTCTTAGTCATTAACTTCTATATCATCAATAGATTTTCTGTAATTTTTGAAATCTTGAATATCTCATAAATGAATATTAACAGTCAATAAACTTCATAGGTTTTTACAGAAAGAAACTTAGTGGGTGATGGACAACAACGAATCTTCAAAGGTGGATATAAAAAAAATAACTTAATATTTTCTTCAATAGATAAGTGTGTTTAAAATGTAAGTGCAATGCAGGCAAAAGCACTTCAATAATTTAAGTGGCACTCCTGAAATTGTGTCCAAAGCACAATCCAGGCCTCACATTGCCACTGATTTACTTCATGCTAACATTTCAAAAATAAATGAGTTCATTTTTATTTTTTAAAACTATTACAATTATGAAAATCAATCTTAATTCTTCAATCCTAAAAATTGATGTGCTTTGTGTGCAAACTGACATACTACTTTCATCCATATTTGTGCTATGATCAGAAAATTTTTTTTTTTTTTTTCAAGTAATTCAAGTAGTAGGCATGTATTCATTGAAAGGTTTTTTGAAAGGAATTGAAAGGAAATTCATTGAAAGGAAACATTTTGCAATTTAATTTTGTTCCTTACCAAACATTTTTTTTACTTTGCTTCAAAGTCATAAAGTTCAACCAAACCTGAGTCACATTCCCACAAACTCAAAACTCTATCAAAAATATTACTTTGAAAATCTTTGTCTGTATGCATTGCTTAAAAAAGTTAGTTTACAAGAGCATTAGTGCTAGTGGCGTAGCTGCGGTGGCAGGAAGGTAGTGTGTGCATATGACATCATTTATTGTAAGGGTGACACTATCTGATAATTTTAATTTAAAATCATATAATTTGACAGTTTTCATTAAAAATTGCATTTGTGAACTTTGTTAATTTACTATAATATATTTCATACTACAGTACATTTTTAAGATTTTTCAAATTATTTAAAGCTGTTGGCACAACTCCCAAATGCACAACTCCCTTAATTGAAATAAATTTTTACTAAAATTTGTATTACTAAAATATTGGCAATCGTTGAAAATTCCTTTAACCCAATTATTAAAGTATGAAATAATTTTAACAAGCATAGTATTAAATATATTTTCATTTTTAATAAAAAAATCATTTATACAATATTATATTATAAAAAAATTATTTATCTGTGATACAAATTTTAACGCTGAATTTGGTGGAGGGAACAGCAATATTTATTTATTTATTAATTTATTTTATGTCAGAAAAACAGTTAAAAACTGCGTATGACGTGCTATGGGGAAAAGTGAATTGTGTGCACATTTTCAAAATTCTGTGATCTCTACACTTACTCATATACTACTTAAATTTTGAAGTTTTGAAAGGGAGAAAAAAAAACAAAAACTCCCATGCAATAAAATCTATGTTCAAGGATAAACAAGCAATAAATTTTGAATTTTAAATTTTGAAAGGGAGTAAATTTTGAATTTTGAAAGGGAAAAAAAAACAAAAACTCCCATGAATAAAATCTATTTCAAGGATAAAAAGCAATAAATTTTGTTTTAAAAAAAAAAAACAAGTAAAATAATTTTAAATAAAAACTTCCTGCCGCGACAACATGGAAACGATAATTTGAATAATTGTATTTCCCACTGAATTCTAGAAGACGTGCACAGAAAATGAAGTTACATTTATGTCCAGAAGCAAAACAAGGGGCCATCTCAGCATTTACTCAATGGATCAGGGAAACTGGACGAAAATCCTGATCAAGATGGGGGGCATTGACCCGGAAGCTGTAGTACAATAGTTGTTACAGGTTGTTTATACTCATTTATACAGTCCAAATGGTAATATTGCCTCACTTGTTACAAACTCTAGCTATGCATTTATCATCAGTAACATACTGTGGCAATAATTATTTCCAGAGGTGATTGATGTTTCAGGGAGGTGTCTATCAGGGGCAGATCCAGCCAATCATTGGGGGTGGGGGGCATCATAGATTTTTGTTAAATAATAAACATATTTGTTTTTATATTGTATATTATTTGTGTACTGTAGATATGATACTATACAATATTATTTAAATGACATAATTCGAACATAAATATTTAAATCAATTTTGCCAAATAAAGCAAGGTAAACAAAAACTAGGACTTTTGGAGGGGGGCATGGCCCCTATGCCCCCTCCCCCGGACCCGCCTGTGGTGTCGACGCTTCTTTCCTGCTGAATGGTGATCTCCCGCGCCGACATGTACGTCGGCTTGCGAGGTATTTTCCTCCAGCGAAGCACCGCCCCAGCCAGGAAAAGCTCTAAACTCCCGACAAGTGTGGTAGTGTAGTGCGTTGAAGAGTAGTTGTATGTGTCAGAGAACACGGTAGGACAAGGAAGACGCGAAGATCGCGTGCGGTCCATGGCCTGTACGTTAGGGAACTGTTCCGGCATTTGCCTGGTATTAATCAGAGAAACATGGAACATCAGAGCAGCCAGCCGCTACAATTCTCCTCCAGACAGCGGCTGAACTCGATCTAGTTATGTAGCTAGTGTCCAAAAATTTCGCCACCATCGAGTCTGGAACTCGAGGACCTCGCGCTCAAAGTCGCTGTACAGATAGCGGTAATGCTGGCTCTGAGCTAGCTCTTCCGGTATTTCCAATGATCCTCAAATACAGACAAGACAAGGCCAATGGAACAAAATCCTTCGATCAATCGTTCACTGCACCGGTAGTGGACCGTTCGAACTTGAGGTTCTGGACAACAGCGGCGGAAGAAGGGGAGGAGAGGCAGAGGGGCTCTGGCCCCATCCTCCCTTTCTACACGGCAAGATCCTCTTAGCAGAGCACAACTGTCCAAATGTGAACACAAACAAGCGCAGCTTGTAAGCCTCGCTCGCACCAGGTGCCAATCTGACGTCGCCGTCGTGGAAACTGTGAACCAGGTAGCGGTAGCGGCGGCGGCAGATTTCGTATCAAAGCGCCAGCCAGGCTTACGAGCAGTGCTTGCCCGTGTATGGCCATCTTCGAGAGATCTCGGATCCCAGCATGCTTCCCGTCGCGTCGCCACTGCGGCGCCCGGGGTAAACACGCAAGCGGGAGGGAGGGTTTATGGGTGTTGGTGGCACTCACCGGCCGTTGGCGTCCGTGGGCTGGTTCATGATGCGCGTCTTCACCACGTCGGCGGGGGTGCCCATGGTGGCGGCCACCAGCCCGGCGCACGCACTGCAACGACGCGGCGCGACGCGACGCGTTGGCTTCAGGGAGCGGAAGAGGGGAATAGACGCTGGGAGGGGGGGCTTAAGGTACCCTCTACGGTACTGAATTATCTCATCCCAAATTATTTCCGTACAAAGCGTTTTTTTTTCTGACCATGAGCGTGCAATTGAAATAAACGCATTTCGTAGGCAATATTTATTTTCGGGGGATCTCATTCTTTTACTGGATGCTATTTCACTCATGGAAAAGATTAAGCAAAACAATGAAATCCCAAAATTATAGAGGCAAAGTTAAGCAAGAGGCGGAACAAAATGAAACGATTTGTGGAAGGGCGGGGATAACTATTATTATATCAAAAAGTACTCGTAATGAAATGTCTAATCCAGAATAAGTTGGCTTACTATCAATGTTTATGATTTCATTCGGTTCGATTCTCGGCAGCCGCCCTTAAGCAGCGCGCCCGATAGTTGGCCCAAGAATGACCGGGGGCTTCCAGAAGTTATCAGACTTCCATGAAGGCGACGCTGGGAAAAGTAGGGCAGGCGAGGCAGTGTAGGTTGTGAAAGACGGGCTGGGAAGGGGGACTGAGTAGTGCAGGCCGGGAAGGGTGGGCGGACAGGCATTGCTGGGCTTGGCGGGGTGGAAAGGGTAGGATACGAACGGCAGACTGAAAAGGGCAAACTGGGAAATGCAGGCTGGGGAGGGCAGGATAGGACGGGCAGACTCAAAGGAGCAGGCGGGGAAGCGCAAGGGGCTGGCCGGGCCGGGCCGGGGGGGCCGGACAGCATGTGCGTGAGGTGCGAATCCGGCAGCGCGGTGTGCGTGAGGATGAAGCGCTTGGCCGAGTCGTAGGTGGTGAGGTCGCCCAGGTTGACGAGGGCGGCGCGCTGCACGTTGGGGATGCTGCCCTTCCACAGGCCGCGCACGCCGCCCTCCGCCACGATCTTGCGGAAGGCGGCGCGGGGCGGCTGCCCCAGCAGGCGCCGCCGCCCCTCCATCTGCACGTGCACCTTCACCAGGTCCGTGGCCGACTTCCTGCGACAGAGCGCGCCGCGACGCGCCCGCACACGTTACGCCACTCTCCGTACCACTCGTTCCAGAACGGCACCAGCCTCGCAAATTGTGGCATCGAGCGCAATAGTGGCCTAACGGCAGTCTTCCGCGAGAACAAGAGTAGTCTAACTATCGTCACTGGAGATTGGTCGCTGTGGTTCTCGGAAAAGACAGCAGTTAGGTCCCAATTGCGCTCACTCCGTCAATTATAGGTCGGTATCACTGGAATCGCTTTCTCATATGACACTTTTCTAACTGATTGACTGATTGGTGACTCCGGGCACGTCAACCGCTAAGCGCGTTAATTTTGAAAGTGTAGTGCGTGTTTTTATCATGGGAGTTGGGGGTGATCTTTCTCCGTTGGATGGCGAGATCCGGCGCCGACTTACAACGGTTTGCGGGGATTTTCCCCATCCAGGTATCCCCCATCAGCGTGACACCGCCTCAGTCAGGACAAACTCTTAGCTCCCAACTGGTCTCCCGACATATGGGATAGTGTAATGCATGTAAGTGTAAAAGTGTGCAGGTAAGGGGTAAGGATAGGACAAGCAAGAGGAAGGAAAGATCGCCTGCGGTCCGTGGCCCGTTTGTTACAGTAGTTCTCCGGCATTCGCCTAGTGTTGATCGGAGAAACAACGGAAAAATACCGATCAGAGCAGCCGGTCGCTAGAATTCTCCTCCAGACAACGGCTGAAATCGACCTAGTTGTCAAGCTATTGTCGAAAATCCTTCCATTGTTGGAACTCGAACCCAAGGACTTCACGATCAGTCACTGCAATGACATCAGTTGAAGCCCTAAACCACATTTGTCGGTGTGGTATTCAGAGCAGTATGGAATTCTCATTTTCAAAAAGGGATATCTCCCTAGATGAAAAAAGAATTCAAAGAAATGTCTTTAGAGTGCTTAAAGATATTAAAGAATAACTATATCAAAACTTTGCTTGGTGGACTTATGCTGTTATGGAATTCATGGCTACAACTGCCCACTAGTGATGACAGAGGCAGGAGGGGACCAGCGAAGTCCCAGCCTCGCTTCCCGGAGTTATTTAACAAAATATATATAAAAAATTCGTCAGTGGGTTGCGGGTTGCATTTGATACGAATATTTAAATGCTTTTTTTTAACAAATCCCTCTTAATTTAAAAGCCAAGATGCAATTCGTCACGTCTCGCGTCTCCTTGAAATTCTCTTTCTTTAGAGACATCATTTATAAAGATTAGTTTCCCGTGAGAGCCACAAAAGGTACACTACAGAAATAATATAGGATGGATTAATTTGTATATTTTTGTAGAGTATATATACTATAAAATATTATTTTTTTAAATAATTGCATAAATCTAACATGTGTAATAAATTTATGCAGATACAAAAGGCAACAAACTTTTTTTCTCTAGGTCTTTGGGGGGTGGGATCATGGACCCCATACCCCCCTAGATCCGCCACTGAAAATGTTTATATATTTATGAAGTAATACAAACGTGTGTTAAAAACAATTGGGGACTCCTATCCAGCGTACCGGTAGCGGTAGCTCAGTGCATCAACTGATGTCACTGCAGCGCCTCTGACCGGAGGTCCTAGGTTCCCACTCCCCACGGTGGCAGGATTTTCGACACTAGCTTTTCAGCTAGGGCGAATTCAGTCGCTGTCTGGAGGAGAATTCTAGCGGCCGGCTGCTCTGATCGGTAGTTTTCCGTGGTTTCTCCGATCAACACCAGGCGAATGCCGGAGCAGTACCCTACCAAACGGGCCACGGACCGCGCGCAATCTTTCCTTCCTCTTCCTTGTCCTATCCTCTCCTCTTACACACACACATACACTAACATGCACCACACTACCCCATATTTCGGGAGCTTAGAGCTTCTCCCAGCTGGGGCGGTGCCCCGCTGGTGGGAGAGTCCTTGTTAGGGGGAAACCCCACTAACCGACGGTAGGTCGGTGCCGGATCTCGCCATTCAGCGGGGGAAGATCACCGTTATCTACCGAGAAAAAACATGCACTACACTAACGGGACTAATGACCAAAGCAGTTGATGCACCCGGAAACACGAGAGAATCAATCAATCAAACCTATCCAGCGTGGGTCTTAAGCGCTTGCTTAACCCATTTATGCATTAATCTCTTTCAACAACTCTAATTTTCTTCTCTACTATGTCAGCGGTGTTTAAGACAGTGCGATTTGGAAGCTTTTACAGCAATGGATCAATACAAGAAACTTTTTTGGAACCCAACAGTGCTGGTTTGCATTCCTTCAGACCCACATTTCAATACAGTCCTCAGTGTACAGGACCGTCGCAAATTGGTCTGCGGCGCCCTGATAATCGTTTGGATATGTTTTAAGTTGTCATTCAACGTAGTAATGTTTATAATCTCCAAAGTACAACATTAAGACACCATGTCTCTAAGAGCTTACGTATGAGATTAGCACTGTGCTGTTACCGTTTCGTAGCTAATACATAAATATAACAATTCCCACATGATCTGCGGAACTCAGTTTGCTACATACTTGACGTCAAAAGAGAGAATTTGTCATGATGCCCTCTTACTGCAGTATCAAGACGTATCTATTACGTTTAACTTCACCGTTGACATTGCTAATCTGCCACGGGCGTCTAATAGGTCTGCTTTTCGGGACGTCTCAAAAAACGACCTTGACTCGACAGGCTATCAGGCTGCGCGATCAGGCTGCTTTGAGTTTGGGAAGCAAAATTTTAAAGGGTAAGCAAAACTGGTGCGGGAGTGAGAATAAACTTCCTTTAAATAAAAAGATAAGAAAATGTTCTAAGATATGTGGGATATGAATGAAAGAAAACTGTAGTAGTAAAGTGAGTTATAGATATGGATTTAGAAGATATTCTACAGGTGAGCTGGGGTCCGCCTATTAATAAACCCGCATTTCTTGGCTGTATGCAACAGTCGAGATGACATCTCCTCAGCCAAAGGAGATTCAGGCGCACTATCAACATCCTTACCACACCGGAAAGGCACCTCCTGGTTCTCGCTTGAAGACGCCGTCCCTCAGCTGCTCATACGTCACAATGCGGATGCCAGAATAAACCACATGCCGGTAGATGGCGGGCGTGACTCCTCTCCAAAGACACAGGGGGCCTTCTTCTCTGGCGATGCCGGCTGCCGTCCGCAGCATCCCGCGGTACGCCCCCTGCGCACAGACCCGGAGTCGCGGCAGTGTCCAGGAACCGACGACGGTACCCCGCGGGTCCCGCAGCGGCCCTTACCTTGGAAGCCTCGCCCGCCGGCCCGGCTGCCACCAGTGCAGCTCGCTCTCCCTGGATCTGCAGCCGAGTCTTGGTCAGGTCCAGAGGATACGTGACTGTGACAGAACACGCGCGCGTCACGGCGGGCGACCGTCGCGGCCGTCGCCCCCGCGCCGGGCACGCATGGGCGCGTGAGCTAACCCCCCAGGCATTGCCCCAGAATACGACGGCCCGGTGGCTCGCTCGCGACGGCCCACACATCGAAGGAAATTCGAACGATTACCTGCCGCCTCGAATTTCACAAGCCAGTCCATGTATAGGTTATTGAGCAATCGTTACATATGCGGTGTTTACGTAACGTATAGAAATACATGCTATACGAGCAATAAAATGAATTACTGCGTATGTCAAAAGCTTTACGTCAATTTTATGTGTGAACACATTAATAAATAATATCACCGACACCTACCTACTTCAGCTACACTGGCAGCAGCAACCGAAACAAGATAGGTGCACCAAAATGCGTCCGCGTAACCATTCTTGGGTGGTGGAAGAACTGGCGGAGGCACCATATTCGAACGATTGCTAATTGTTGTGGCATTGATAACTCAAACCTAAAAGATAGAAATGCATTGACTCAACTAATCCAGGTTATCTGCACCGTTCATGAGAAATCAGCTGATTCATTGCTCGGGTTCACGGAATGCAAATCCGAAGGTTAATTTTAGCTTCACGTTCTGCGCGTGGCCCACATAATCCACATTACACACCGCACGCAAACACCACCTTACCATTGCTATATAAAATCGTGACCTTCGCTGATATCAATGAATACCAAAAAAAGGTCACACGGAACGCGTTACTCATTTGTCACCATTTCTACAAGGTGGAAATAAAAAGACGAGTTTCCGTTTCCTCGCAAGAGAGGCGAATGTGCTTACGCCAGAGATATTAGACACTTTAGAAAATAGCTGTAAATATTTTGGTGACCAAAAATCAAGACTATTCATTAGCGCGCTACATTGACGTAGCAGTTGCGTAGTTTCCGAGACTGGTAGGGCGTTGTGTTTCCTGGCAAGTGATTGGAGTGCTTCGTCGTCCGCGGATTGATCCCACTCGTGAGCCTCAGCGCTCTATGGGAATCGGGAATGGAACATTAATGGAAGCAAGTGGGAGTGTGCTGTGAGAGATACTGTGATTTACTAAGGTGGGACGAACTGGACGAACTGGGGGAAGAAAATCTCGAACAATGTTTGTTTGCTTAAAGTGTTGACGCTGATACTGTGTGAGGAATTTAAACGTCGCCGTGTTCTTGCGGCTGAAGTTTATTGTTCAAGTCTTCATTACGGAACTTATCATTGAAAGCGCTTCGATGAAAGTTTAACCTGTGTGTGTGGACTTAGGGTTTATTTGGATATTGTTAGTGAATCTTGACGATATTGAGACTCGCCAAGTGTTTTGAACTATGGAAGCCATTGCGAAACACGATTTTAACGCGACGGCCGATGATGAATTGAGTTTCAGGAAAAGTCAAGTGTTGAAGGTTTGTATTTTACATAACTTCAAAATGTGAATGAAACTTGTAAATTAATTATATCTATGCTTCATCGAATGGATTTGATAGTGATTTGTGTCTATTTATAATTGTATATCAGCCCAAAATATGTTTTCGAAATCTTGACATTGTCTTTCTCTTGGTATCTGCAGATTCTTAATATGGAAGATGACATGAATTGGTACAGAGCAGAATTGGATGGTAAAGAAGGTTTAATTCCTAGCAACTATATTGAGATGAAAAGTCATGGGTGAGTTAATTTAATAATACTTTCAGCAAGTTTGTAGGCTGCTGATAGTGATTTTGTGACAACTGTTTAATTTTGAAGAATATGAATCTATTATTTTTATTGATTTATAAAAAGTTAGTAACAAAAGATGGTGATTATATTTTTGTCATTAATATAGAATGTGTAATACATGTTATAGAAATACATTATTAAACTGATCTCTTTGTTTGTTTTGTTCTTAGTATTCATGCTCTGAACAAAACTCTTTGACAGAGTTAGTGTTTTAAATTGATAATCGTATATTTTTTAAATATATTGTGTCAACATCGTAAAAAAGACATTACGTTCTAATGAGATCAATCAAAAAAATTGTGAATTTTCTTTTAATGTTAAAATATTTGTTGTTATCTCAGCATTTCTGAAAACTGTTTGAATAATGCTATTTTGAATTTCACATTTGTTTGCTCTTTCTCTGAAAAGAACAGATTGTCAGTTCACTAAAATTTTCTAAATAGCAAAAATATTTTAATGCTAATTCTGTTTAATTTGCTATGGTGCATTTGTGATTAAAAATCTTTTCTTTTTTTAGGGAGATTTTGCCTGTTAATTTAATATTTGTGGATTTTAGAAAACCTATTTTAAATCAATACTTCTGCTGGAAAATTCGATTTTTACCCAAAACTTTTCCAAGTTCAAATTTAAATTGATGTCCACAGCATCTTGCACATAATTCTTGATTTCCTTGCAAAATCTTCATGACATGTCAAGTTGGGGATTTATTATTACCATTCTTATTATCATTACTACTTCTAATTCATTTAATTTTTTGTTATTATACTGGAATTATAGTCTAGCATTTCAGTATATTATATTATAGTACTAATTATACGGGCTTATAGTGTTATTATACTAGTATACTAGTTTCCTTTAGGTTGAACCAAGTGCAGGACAGAGAAAAATATTTTTATTTATCTTGTAGTTTCTGATAACAACTCTTCAGTTATTAATTTTGTCTTCATGATGTATTATTAACCAGACTAAATCATGTCTATAATTGTTTGTATTATAATATTTGCAACAAATATTTGGCATTGGAACTTTCATTGAATGTAGTTCTTTGAAGTGTAAATTCATGAAATAGGCAATGTTGAATGATAATTTATTAACTAACAAGTAAATATTATAAACTGAAGAGTAAATATTTACAAAAGTTTCCACTGTAGTGTTCATAAGAAGTAATATTGACTGGTAATTTGTTCCATGAAATCTACAATAATAAATACCAACTCTTTTCTTACAGTTGGTATTATGGACGCATCACTCGAGCAGATGCTGAAAAATTACTCCTCAATAAACATGAGGGCGCATTTCTTATACGTGTTAGTGAAAGTTCTCCTGGTGATTTTTCCTTGTCAGTGAAGTAAGTTAATTTTTCTTAATAGATGCTTTAAATTGTAAGTTCTTTATTGTAGGTAGTGGTAGATATTAGATAAAGTATATATTCATATATTGAAATTATTTTAACAGATATAAATAATAACATATATGTTATTGTGTGTTGTACAAATGATGTTAGTAGATATTTGACAATATGAAATGAACTTCAATCTTTCTTAATATATTCTTTTTATGTAAATTAAGAAGATTTTTTTTTTTTTTTTTTATAAAACGAAATTGAAACTTTGTAGTGTTCATTTACATTGTCAATTGCTGTGATTCTTTAAAAATATAGTCTTAAATTTCCATTTTTACAGATGTTCAGATGGTGTCCAACATTTTAAAGTATTGCGAGATCCACAAGGGAAATTTTTCTTATGGGTTGTCAAGTTCACAAGTTTGAATGAGTTAGTGGAATACCATCGCACTTCATCAGTGTCTCGATCACAAGATGTTAAATTGCGAGACATGGTGCCTGAGGAAGTATGTTTCATTTTCTGTTTCTTGAAAAATGGTGTTTGTGTTGCATGTTATCCTGTATATTTACTAAAAGTTACTTTTTTCATTATTTTTTCAGTTTTTAGTGCAAGCCCTTTATGACTTCACTCCTCAGGAACCTGGAGAATTGGAATTCCGACGTGGAGATGTCATCACAGTAACAGATCGAAGTGACCAACATTGGTGGCATGGAGAAATAGGAGCCCGTAAAGGGCTATTTCCTGCAACCTACGTCACCCCTTACCACTCCTAGACTTCTAAGTTACAGTCATCTCCCTTAACTGCCATGGATTTGATGCATTTTTAGGTTTATTTGCAATTTTTATTTCAAAATTTTTTTTTATACCTAAAGCTTATTTAATTTAAGTGGACAAAATAATTGCATTTGTTGACTGTTGAAGAACATATACCTGTTGTTACTCCTTTTCACTGAAGCTATTCATGCATGAAATGTTTATGCATGTAAACTTATGTATTATTTCTCGACAAACCAATTGGAGTAGAAAGTTCAATTTCATGCATACCGATTACTCAGAATGAGTGGTATTGTGCAGTATGTTGACTGCTCCAGTTTTTATTCGACTGCAGGTGAAAATTTTTAGGGACTATTCTCAACAAGGCCCTTCCCAGAAGAGTTACAGTTGTGTTGTATGCGGGCCTATTAACTAACTTCACAAGTGTTGCTTTCATCTACAGACTCGTTAATTGTTGCCAATTTTTTATGATAATCTCTACCAATAAACAGTCAGGTTGACCAGTGAGTGGAGGAACCAGTTTGAGGCCTTAATCATAGTTTTCTTTAACCTAATGAATATGTAATAATGAGTTTTTGTGTATTTTGAATGCGATGTTCCTTGCTAGCTAATTATTGAGAGCCTGAGAGACACTTTACCTATATTTATGTAATAACCCTTGACTTCCTAAAATTTATGTTATACAATATCTCCTTTCAAGTGTGAGAAAGTGGGATGGAGCTGTGGAACCTTGTTGGAATGGGGTAACAAACTTCATTAGAGCCTCATTTTGTGGCTGTTTGGGCCGGAAAGTGTAGCAGGATTGTGTGGTTTGTAGATCTGCATAATTATTTTTCATTTACAATTTGTATTGAAGACTGGAAGTTACTTTTATTCTTTTTAATTCACACTTTTCTCCGGTGCGAATGATAATTCTTTGTTTTTTCCAGCCCCATTCTAACTTGGTTGTGAACTGATGACCATTTAGTATTTGCATTCAGTAGTCCTAGAACTCTCTGTTAATGCATTTTAATTTGTTTTGAAACATAACATTTGTGATCGCTACACTTACTCCTCTCATTCTTTGGTGTTAGTTTCCTGCTAGGTGACCAGTCCTATTGTAGAGATATTGCTGTATTTTCTTTCTGTACATTATGATTGTTAGTTGTGTGTTGAAATGTATAATTTGTGAATATGGATTTGACAGATACTTAAGTGCTACCTTTTTATTGACATTTGTTTCAACACATAGTTGAGCAAGAGCTTGTTTTGCAATGAGCAATTCCAGTGGCACACACATTTGACACAAAATGTGCTGCTGGTTGCTACCTGGTGTAATTTATGGAGATATGTCAGCGAAAGCCCAGGCTTGTGTGTTGTGCTGTACGTGTGCTACTGTGCCGTGCATGGTTTTCTACTTGAGATTGTGATGTGAATTGCATTGTATTTGATAACTAAATGTGAATATTGTATTGGGTATGTCACTCACAGTGGGAGGAGGAGAAAAAAATGATGTACAATATTTTTGCTACATCTTTGACTTTTAATGTCATGTACTTTGTGGTAATAGGAACAACTGTCCTATTAATCTGACAGTGACTTTTAGAATTGATTTGATTTGATCATAAATTATGTACTTCATAATGAATTTTTAATATATCATTAAGGATTCTGTGCATTGCATCTATGATTCTAAAGAAGTTGTTGTGTTAATTTAATAAACTTAAAAACTTATCCTGAGTTATTTGTGTATGATATAGCATTAACCATTACTTCCAGTGTTCGAGATTAAATTGTATCTTGTAGAAATGTGCCATTCTACAAGAGAATATCTGAGAAATTTTTTAGAAAGACAATGTGATAATCTCATTACAATCACAGTATACCACCTATGATGTACATATCCACTTATAATAAAATGATATATGCTTGTATTGGCCATTTTTCCTTTCCGGGAAGTCACAAATATTTCCGCATCAATTTCTTGCCACATACCGAGTCCACAAATACCGCACGCTCGAGAGACGAGGGGGCTCCAAGCGATAAGATATTGCTGCTTACAGGGAAATCCTGTGACTACCCCAGTGATTCATCAGGCGAGATTTTAAAGTGCGCTTCGATTCGGGAGGGAAGGGTTATTTCCTTACAAAGTTGTGTACACTTAACGATGCTTTGTAATAAGAATGCATTAACAGGCTCCAGACTAGTACTAGTATTTTTTTAGTATACCACCTTGACTCCAGTACCGATGTGATCAATGATTCGGTGTCCTTTTGCTAAAAGCAAAATTTGCTAAATCCTCAAATTTACCACAAATTGGAATGACATGAACTCCGCAATGACTTGATGCGGCTCGCTATTTCCGTTTCGATGTATTGGAAGCAGCTGCATTTCAGTTCCAATTTTATTTTGATGCGCTGCTTAACCCACATAATAGCACTGCCCCGCCCAGAATGTAATGTACCCTTATTTTACCATTACAGCAGTAAGAAGAATAATTTCATACATCCATTTGTACGTTTCTATCAGTCAGAGATTTAAATTATTAAGAGAAATCATGAAATTCTGATTTTGAGATCTGACCTTGAAATATATCTACGAGAATTGTAAAGCAGTTGGTAGCAATGGCAGATGATCCTTTGCGCGGTAATTCAACAATCATCCTGCTAGATATAATACCTTGGAAAGGAATATTTATGGAAATATAAAAACACGATTTTGGGTATTTAAAAACTACATGGAAATGGATTTATGTATTATTTTTCGCTTCATCTTAGAAATTGCTTTGTCCACTTCCGATGTGCGTATTATCTTGCACTTGACGAAAATATGCCAAGTTATGCCTCAAAATCTTTCATATATAATATCTTTTTATAAAAAAATATATTGTAAATAATGTCAATATTCGACGGATATTTGAAAATAGTTTACTTGATATAACATCTTACCTTTCGTTCTACGCTCTTCCGTTAAAATATCGTTCGAAGAAGTTAAGATCGTTAGTGCTCCCTAATATTGGGATACATCAATAGTCAAAAATTAAATCATCGCAGTTTAAAATCAAGTGCACTGGCAAGCGGCATTCGCATATTCTATTGAGAAAATTTAATAGTACTAGCAGCGGAAAGTATGTGCGGCAGTAGCGGCTCGTGGGTATTCGCACGTTCGCATGTGCACACCCAAATAAATTCAATTAAACTCTCTTAAAATAAATTCTCTTAAACATCTCTTAACAAGAGGGAATACAAGTCCTCTCAGAGCAATTACGAAACATGGCATTTTAAAACACGCGCCGTTCGGAAGCAGCGATTGCCGGTTCGTCCGCCTTTCTCCCGTGAAAGCCTGCGGGAGCACACTCGGGAGAATGCGACCGAGGAAACGGCGTCCTAGGCTGCCGCGGGGCTGCAGGGGAAGAAGGGGGAACAACGGTGGCTTATGAAGGACTGGAGCAATCCCCCCGCGGTGCTCCTTCTACGGCGCCGGCGCAGTGACGATCTGGGGAAATGCCTTGTCGTGTCTCGACGATACCACTCGAGTACCACAAGTTTTTAACAGAAGTAAGTGTGACATTGGACGAAGAAAGTGTGAGATATATCTCCACTTAAATCAGCTTTCGCACTATCGCACAAAACGCGAGCGCATTGCTGTGCAGTGTTGCATTCATAAAAATGTTAATTGTATATAATATGTGTATTCTCTTGTGTTTTAAAGTGAGTTGCCATTACAAAACCATTCCGAAGTATTCAAACCCCAAATGTATTTTGTAAACGTAAGTATTGGGCCACGTTTCAATGTGTTTTGAGAAACCGAAATCAGAGAGTTCGTTTTTCTGTCAAGGTTATTTGTGCAACTAACAATGAATAGCATTGAAAATATGAAACGTAAGAAATCAATGATTTCAATGAAAAAGCCACAGAAAAAAAATTGCTGAAAAGAAACAACGGAATGGAATTGTTCGGCATGCTATCAGACTTCATAAGATGATTTGTGTTTAATTGTCATTATTAATGTTAATGTGTGTAAATGTATGTCTGTGTGTGTGTGTGTGAGGAAGAGAGAGAGAGTGGGAGGAAGGGAGAAAGAAGAGAAATGTTGCACACCCTAATGGCATGACCACGAGCCGCCACTGATGTGCGGTGAACAAATAACGAGAAATCATGAACAGAATGAAGGACAAGCAAATCACCTTCTCGACTCTTTGCTCGCTCGCAGAGTATGACATTTAAGTGTGGGAGCCAATGTGTCGGAAACTGGAGTAGATATCTTAAGAATGGGCAATCGCCAGGGCCTCCAGAGTCCTAGGCATTTATCTGTCGTATTACTGATTGTCATTGTATTACGATTGTCAACTTCTACTGAAGGTGGTTGCCGTTCTGAATTCAGTAGATTTTTGTAATGCTCGACAACTTATTAGAGAGTTATCCAAGCAAGAGCGTATCCAGCCGATCATTTGGCGGGCGACATCGTAGATTTTTGTTAAATAATATACATATTTGTTATTATATTGTGTATATATATATATATATATATATATATATATATATATATATATATATATATATATATATGACACAATAGTATTGAAATAAACTGAATATATTTTAATGATCTATTTGATGTTCTTCCAACGTAATCCGTTCTGAATGTGTATAGATGGGCGCCAGGAAAAGATTACGCTAATACTATCATACAAGTCAACCTTCAACTCTGATTATAAATAAATTAGTGTCCGGCTACCTGGGTCGATGGGTTTCATAGAAATAATCTCTATTGTCTGCTAATAGATGATTATCCGATCTGCCATCTATACAGAGTGGTCGAGGAATCTGAAAAGCAAATATATTTCTACGTCGTATCTTGCTATGTCATTATTAGAATGGTTGGCTCAATGAGAATCATGTATTCATTTCACAAAACATGGAAATTTATTAAACGATTTTGGTACTTATTTATTCTATACAATATAAAAAAAACTTTGATCATGACCTGTTCCAACTTATAATGTAATATTCGTTTTCGCTCGCTCTTGGACGACGGTGCCTCGTTCTACCGTCTTCATTCTTCTCCGACGTCGTTGTCCTCAGGTCCAGATACCATCTTCACTCTTCTTTTCTTGCAGAAGCACACTTCAATCACCGTTCATCACTGCTTCCGAAGTTAATAAAGTCTAATTCGTTCGCCAATTTATGAATTCCAAGTTCATCCCACGCGTATGATGAATACTCAACGATCAACAAACTATCTGCTGTTAGCATTCCAGTCCAGTTACTAATAAATTCGCCGAAGCCCTCCTTCTAACTCGTTCACTTGAAATATTTTATGTCTTACCGTCCACACATAGCATTCAAATTCAAGTTCTACCAATATCTACTCCCTAGTAAATGCTTACAAGTCCCAAAAAAATCTCCTAACATTATTTGTCCACGATCCGTTCAACACCACGGTATCAGTCAGAATGAATGCCTATCATATTCTTTCAACCCTTCAAAACTCGCTTCATCTTTTCGATTGTTTTTTTTTTACAGACAAGCTCGATGTACTTCCGTGCCTAGCCAATCCCTAAATTTCTTACCAAATGAACTAGCCGTCTCCGCGATTGTCACTGCATGAAGATTGTTGATCTTGACGACGGCTCGCTTACCGTTGCTATGCTGACATATTCACCTATATTTATCCCTATAATTTACGTTGTTTATAATAAATATTGTACTATATTATGTCTCACATATTGGTATGTCTCTCTCTCTCTCTCTCTCTCTCTCTCTCTATATATATATATATATATATATATATATATATATATGTGTGTGTGTGTGTGTGCCTGGGTGCGTGTATGAGTGTGTGCGTGTGCGCGCGTGTGCGTGCGTCCGTGGGTGCGTGCGTGCGTGTGCGCGCGTGTGTGCGCGTGTGTGTGCCTATGTGCGCGCGCGTGGGGGGGGGATTGTAGAGCATGGATTTAGGCATGTTCCGTCTCCAGGAGTTTCATTTGGTCATTCCATCGCAGTAGTGGGCGTCCCACATTTCTTTTGCTTTGGGGTCTGTACCCAAAACTTTGAAGAGGGATGCGCGAACTATCCATTCTCTGAATGTGATCATACCATTGAGAATCTAATATTTGGCCTATATTGCAAACTTGAAATTCTGACCTAATATCTTCAATTTTCTTGTGGTCCCTCAAAGAGTATCCCGCTACTGGTCCGAGCAACCTCATTTCTGCTGCTTCAATATTTTTTTCTCTGCTGGGTGGTTATTGTCTATGCCTCAGCATCATACAAGAATCACCAAGGTTCCATAGAATTTAAGAACAGTGTCTTTTCTTACTTTCTTCAACAGATGTTGCTTCATTGTACCAAGTAGCTGCAGGATTTTAGAGTTTTTGTTCTTGGTCTTTGGAATGATCATAAGCTATATTGCATCCCAGATAATTAAAATGTGAAAATTGTTCAATTACGTAGTTATTTATTGCAATCTTTAATCGAAGAGAAAGGATTGCTTTAAAACCCATTACTTTGGTTTTGGGCGTGGATTATTTTAAATTAAACTCTTTAGTGATGTCAAAAAGACTAAAGAGGCCTCTTTGTAGATTTTCTTTCGAGTCTTCTAGCATAACCTGGTCATCTGCAAATATTCTATTCAAGGCAATTTTTCCAATAAAATTTGTTTTCAATTTGCTTTCTAATCACGTTATCAAAATATAAATTAAAGGGAATGGGTGAAATGGGACACCCCTATCTTACGCCTTGATTTATTATTCTGTATTCATTACTACTTGGTCCATATCCTGGCTTTACTTTTATAGTAGTATCCACGTACACTCTAAGGAATGGCTCTTACTACACGTGGAATCCCTCTTCTTAGCAACACCTTCCACAATTTTGTTGGATTAACAGTCTCGAATGCCTTTTATAAATCTACAATTCTAAGAACGCGGGAACATTATACTGTCTATGCTTTTCTATTAGCTGTGAGACTATATATGCAATCTATACAGGACCTACTTTTCCTAAACCCGTTTTGCTCGTTTAATAAGAACACCTCTGAAAGGTGCTAGCCTCTGATTTATAATTTTGGTATATATTTTGTATCAGGAATTCAAAATGCTTATCCCTCTGTAATTAGAGCAGTTCTTCCTATCGCCCTTTTTATATAAGGGGACGACCACGCCAGTCCTCCATTCTTCTGGGATGTGATTGTATATCCAGCAAGTATTAAGAAAGTCCAGCAGCTCTTGGAAACATCTTTTAGATGCATGCTTGAAGAGTTCATTGTTTATGTTATCTGACCCAGGCGCTTTTCTATTTTTAATGCGTTTAAGAGCCCTTTTCAACTCGTCCATTGTTATCGGGTCAACTATTTCTTCCTTGAAAACCACTCGTATTTCCCCTTCTTGCTGTTCCTCACTTGTCCATAGATTTGAAAGATAATGAAGCCACTTGTCATCCGGAATCGAATTAAGTTTTACATTCTCATTCTTTTTAAGTTGTTTCAATATTTTGTAGGCTTTTGTCTGTCGTCCATGCAGGTCGTATTACATTTCACTAAGAAATGTTTCCCAGTTCTGGCGATTCATGTGCCACCCTTTTTTAACTATTGCTGATTATCTTTTATATTCTTGTTTATCGTGAAGAGATCGAGAGAAAAGATACTGTAGATAGGCATCCTTCTTTTTTCTTATGAGATCTTTTGTTCTGTGCAGACACCCGGAGTGGGAGTGGGAGGTTGTGGGAGGCACAGAGATGGCAGCAGACACTGTCGGTCCCAAGCCCGGATAAAGGAGGAGGGTCCCTAGTATGACACTTCTTTCAACTGTCCTGCTTTGGTCACTAGACCCCTGTGGTTTCGACCCCGATTTTATTAGGTTTCGATGGCCAGGGAGGCATTCACTTTCGGTACTTCTCTTTGCTTATATTTCTGTCTTCTTTCTTATTACTCTGCTTCTGAACTTATTCAATTTTCTATCTTATTTTTCTCAGAGGGTAGATAGAACTCTAAGCCCCGTTAAGGCAGTCTGCCTAGGGTAGGTCAGAGAGTATACTAATAGAGACGGCACTCGATGTTAATCCGAACGCTCTTATTCAAATTTCTAATTTTCATGGAGGGGGGAAGCCGCCATCTGGGCCCCCGTTTGAGCCAATAGCGTCGAAGGGCGTTCTACCAATGGAGGTGGCGCGTATTGACGACCGGGACATTTAAAATGAAGTTGTTTTCAAAATGGCGTCAAATGAAAACATTATTTTTATGTAAAATACGCTAGGTAATTAAGAAGACTAAAGTATTAGGATTTGGAATCCTAAGTCACTGAATGGAATTATTGTCCGGGAGTGCAAAATAAAAAGTTATTTTAAAACACAATATTTATTTTAAATTATGTAAATAGTCATACACAATATAAACAATAATACAATTTTTTACAAAATAAATGTGAGCAAGTAATCAGACATAAAGATTATTTTACTTTGCAATTGACTAAATACTGAAACCATGAATTTAGACAATTGTCCAAATATAACTAGTGACCATTACTTCTTTAATATTGCATCATTATTAAAACTAGTGAGAACCCGTCAAAATTTGACGGTGAGATCTGAGATAAATGTAAAATACTGTTCTAAGGCTAACGTTCCACAATATGTTGCATTGTTTGGATCTTTATTATAACCTTAAGATATTCTGTGATGTGTAGTTCCCAAAATTTTGAACACACGTATGGTCCGTGCCCAGTGGCAGTGTGGTTGCCCACATATTCCAATAATACACCAAATGACACAAAAGAAAGAGCACTATTATACTCACAGATATTATTTTTAAAGTTTTTTGATGTGTCATCCTCTATAAACAAAGTTGATTACTTCTGGCATATTGCTCGAAGGTAAACTTATTTTCCCATTTAAGCAACACAGAGTTTGCAGAATTTCTCTCATGGGAAGTACAAAGCAGAACAAAACTGACATTTTCTGCATTGACTTTCTCATTCTCTGCATCCAGTTAATGTACGTAGCGTCTTTGGGGCACATGAGCAACGATTCGAATTCGCATAACCTTTGAACAATTTCACTACTGCAGAACAAGTGAGCAAAACGCACTGTCCGAATGTTCTCTACAAAATACATCACAAAAGCAAACACGCAAACTGTCAACGCCACAATGCAATTATTACACTGAAACAAAACCTTGACGAAATGTAAACAAATCTCAACAATCAAATCAAAACATCATGCAATGTCAGCCTTTGGAAGAAAACAATTGACTATTTATAAGCGTACTATTAAAGAATGATTTAATTAATTAATTTACACCGTAAATGTTGGTGAATCAACACAAAGTATCTGATAACACATCAAGGGATTCTTTCATTTAAAGGAAGAAATACTACAATCGATTCAGTAGAAGCTCTAAACGAAGCCATGGCAGAATACCTTATTTTTTTAAATATATGGATGACATTCCAGCTATCAACACCTGTCAAATGTCAGCCTATTATCAAAATTGCAACTAAGGTGCAATACAAATTAATATTATTGATAAGTTTTATAAATAAAGAAGAAACTTGCATCTGCATAAACAGTCCACAAAATCTATCTTTTTTTACTTGCTTTCTTCAAAAATGCAATATTACACATTAAACTGCATTACAATAAACATGTTTTACCTCCTACCTAGTACAAGTGATGAACTAAGTAAAAAAAAATTACGTGATTCTACTTCAACTTCATTTATCTCAAAGCAGAGTTTTTGGACTTAGTAGGTTTCACTAATATTCCGATATCACAGGCCACATATTTGTCCAAAAGCATGACTAGTTGCTCAATGGATCGTGGATGAAAATCCAAAGGCCAGAATACTAATATAATATAATTATATTACAAACTACTAATATATACAAACTATACTAATATATACAAACAAAAATTAAATATCAACAACAGTTAAAAATGAAGCAAAATATATACAAACATATATAGAAACTAATACTAATGATACTAAGATATACAAACAAACAATAATTAAATATATACAACAATGTTAAAAATGCAAAATATATACAAACACTGAACTTCAATAATATTAGACAATTAAAAAAAAAAATAAATTGAAAAAAAGGTAAAAAATATCTACAAAACTTCCTCCCCTTCCAATAACCTTATATTTATGTCACGGCAATACGCCCTTAACACCAATCTAGAAATGGTATCTACCATAATGGATACCATTTTGCAGCTGTGATCTGGACAATTAAGCCAGCTATAGTCCAAATTTGCTGTTAGGAAACTAACAACATCACCCTTTATGCTTCTTGAGTGCAAACTTCGAGTTTCAACAAACTTTGACACAAAAGATTTCCTCATGTTCTTCATGAACTTCTCCACCACGTGGAGAAGGATCTGCAATACAAAGAGACATGGTATTATTGACACACAAAACACAGGCCAAACATTTATCTTCAATTAAAAAGGCATTTGCACTCACCAAAACATGTGGGGAGGACATGCAAAATGTCCCCTTCCTCATGTTCTTCACGAACTTCTCCGCCAGGTGTAGAAGGATCTGCAATACAAAGAGACATGGTATTATTGACACACAAAACACAGGGCAAACATTTATCTTCAATTAAAAAGGCATTTGCACTCACCAGAACATTCGGGGAACTCGGGAGAAATGTTGTCCACTACATGCAGGGCAGGTAGAGCAGAGCCTGCAAAAGAAATAAGGATGTTTAATTAAATTAAAAAAGAAAGAAAGTTTTCTTATTACAGCTTCTAGTTGCTTAAAAAAAAACCTACGCCTTTCTTGTGGTAATCCTTCTAAAAACGACCTTAGTGCTCCCTCCGGCAACTCAGCAAAAATTATGGGCTCCGCATTATGTGTAGTCTGCCTGCTGCAGTGAACATTTCCGGCGTGAAGTGCTCCATACATACATATCTCAAGCTTATGAGAATTTTCCAAGGGCTAGATGCCAAAGTCGGGTCCCCAATTGCCTTTAACCATTTCATACACCTGTAATAAAATTAGTAATGTATTATTGAGCTATTATAGTTATATCAACATCACCTTAATGTTAATTATCAATTACATGATAATTACATTATTTAAATTAATTTCATGTATTATTTAGTGACATAGTTTATTTACTATGTCACTAAATAGTACATGAAAAAATTGTTATAGAACCATGCTAAGCATTTCATATCGCTTACCTTTCAGGATCTCTTGGAAACTTAAAGAATTGCTGTTCACTCCTTCTATTTTGGTTGTATCGGCAATTGGGTACCCTACAACGCCTAAATTGGGGCATTTCGAGAAACACACAAACGCAGAAACACACAAACGCTAAAACACACAAACGCTAAAACACACAAAAGCTCTGGCAAAAACGTTCAGATGAAACCGTTTCGTTTACACACAAAGCATGTTAATGATTGCCAGTTCTGTCCTGTAGATTTCGCGCGCCGCGCCTTTGCGCCCTTCGACGCTATTGGCCCGCGGAGGGCCCCACATGGCGGAATTCGAATTCAAAATTTTGAATTCAATTTGAAATTCAAATAAGAACAGGCCCCGGCCTATCTACTGGCAGAGGACTGGGGTAGGTCAACCCGAAATATTGCCTAGTACACCGGAAGACTGTGTGCTTCGTACTCCCGCTGACTGACGGTCACCGGCATCTGTAACCAATCACAGGCTAGTATGGAATTTATATGAAACACTGTATGTGTAGTCAAATCAACTTTTGAATATGAGAGAAAAAATATTGAAGAAAGGGAAATAAAATAATAGTAATTACTGTTGTATTAAAAATAATATTTTTAGATATGAAAGAAATTATGTATTGAGTGATTTGAGTCGCCCAGTCACGGTCAGTAATTTGATTAACTACGTGTATTCCTTTTCCGTAAGGAACTCTCCCAGTGGCATCCACACGCGTAAGCTATGTTTTGATATTTATCTTGAATGCTTCTTTTAGAAACATAATTAAATACAGTTTTTATGCCAGATTATACTGATTAGTAGTATTGCGCGTAGTTTGTAAGTTACAAAGTTGACAAAACTTATCAGTACTTTTGTTCGTCAGGAAGCACGTGGTAGTGGTTGTTGCCGGTCATGTTCATTTTCTTTTATCATTAAAGCAAAATCTTTCTTGTATTCATTGCAGGTTATCGTTGCTCTAAAACGCCGAGATGTCGGGAGGATCAGACATTTTAAGTTTGAAAGAAGATGATGTGACGAAAATGTTGGCTGCATTTACCCATCTGGGAACTGACAATGTTAATTTCCAGATGGAGCAGTATGTGTACCAAAGGCGTTCTGATGGTAAGGAAACTTCAACAGGCAGGGTCTTTCCGTGGTAATATTTGCCCCTATTTATTACTTCCATTTTTTAATTGTTCATAGGAGTCCATATTATCAATCTCCGACGCACGTGGGAAAAGCTCTTGCTGGCTGCCAGAGCTGTTGTGGCAATTGAACATCCTGCAGAAGTGTTCGTGATTTCATCTCGTCCTTACGGACAGAGAGCAGTTCTAAAATTCGCTGCACATACAGGTGCTACACCCATTGCGGGCCGCTTTACTCCTGGTGCCTTTACCAATCAAATTCAGGTACACATTTGTTTTACAAAATAAGTTTTTAAAGCATTAAATAAGTGTCCCAAATGGACTAAATTTTCTAGAATCTTGAGTACAAAAATGTTTGGAATGTGTGTGATTGGAATGTAGGCTGGTGGTTCTTGAAACGGTGTAAAACAAGTGCACATAGTGTAATTTAAGGGAATAGAATAGATCTTTTTAAAAATACTTGATAGGTGTGACTGGGTGTTTAAGCTGTTCTAGTGGTTTTGTTAATGAGATTAAGAAAGTTTCAAATCAAAGTGTGAAGTGAAGTTGAATATCCTCAATAAAGAAGTGTGATGTTTTGAAAGGTTTATGATAATGTTACAGAAAGTCATGATAATTTGTTGGCGTGGAATTGTGTGTATTTTCGCAATTCAAGTCTTCTTCAAATAGGTTTGTGTGTCTACTCAGATGGAAGGTATGCATTTTCTTAAAAGTGAGTGTTCCCTTTAAAATAAATTCTCTTAAAAGTGAGGGAGTATATAAGACGTGAGCGCCGGAGCGACAGCGGAGCGCGAACAGTCAGGCGAGGCGGAAGGCCTCGCGAACGTAGCACGTTGGATCCATCGGGTAGCGACGTGCAGTAGCACGTCACGGACCACTTGGTGAAAAAAATGCGTTGGTTAAAGAATTGTGTAGGTTATAAAATTAAATTTGTAGCGTGAAAAATACGAATAATCAGTTCACTACGTTGGTACAGAGATTTATACGTACAGGGGGTTTTGGAGCAGGGGGGTAGCTATTCTCCCAATCTACCTTTATTTTAAATAATTATATTTATTGCTGTAACATCATGAACCTCCATGCGACTACTACGTATAAACACGGTGTAAGATATATAGGTGTGTCAACTAGCCGCCTTTTGGGCAGATTTTCTGAAGCCAGTTTGAGGCTAGTTCCTAACTCGTCCGTACGGTGCGCACGATCGGTATGGGCATAACAAGTCGTGGCCAGGTGATGGCCGGCATGGTGTCGCTCACGTTTCCAGCGTAGTATTTTTGTCAATCGGAGAAACGCTAACGTAAATGTATTAAAGCCTATTTCGATGTATTACAATGTGCGATGGAGGTGTTATTTTTTAAAAATTTACCACCGATTGAAGATTTGCATTTTAAATCAGGAGGTGAGGTTATTCTAAAGAGAAAAACAAAAATAATATTATAATAATAAACAGGGATTACATTTACGAAAAACACTTCAACTGTGATTTACTATTAATCAAGTGACGGTCACGTTGCTTTGCAACCCATAATGTCAGCAATCAATCGATAGGATTGTACTTAACTGCAGTGTACTGGATCATTTGTGAAGACAATTTCAATATAATTAATAATTTTATAATAAGAAATAGTCATTTGCAATAATATTTTGCACATTCTTTTGAGATTGTTTAATAAAAATAAATTTTATCCTATTACTGATGATTACTTACAAATCATATTTTCACACAATACCAATATTCACTACTACGAAACATGTCAAAGAAATGACATTCATGAGGCGTCAGTATCAACAGCTCACAACAAGAAATCTTTATATAATATGGGTATGTTATTTTACAACTTATTGCCAGATGACATTAAACAATTAAAATCAGTACACAAATTTAAGTTACAAGTAAAATCTTTTCTGCTGCTTAACTGTTTCTATTCAATTAGAATCTATACTGATCATCAAAAAGAAAAATAATGTATAGTTTAACAAAACAATGATACACAAAGCATTAGTTCACATTTGTATTGTATTGTATTGTATTATATAAAAAAGACTTAATATGCCTGTAACAAGTAAATGTACTTAAGCTTGAGGGTCAATAATCCCCACTTTGATGAGGTTTTATGTCCAGTTCTTTTCGATCCATCAAGGAAATTCTGATATGCCTTGATTTGCTTTTGGATATAAATGCAGCTTCCCCATGTGCACGTATTGTTGAGCTTTCCTATTGCTAGTACTGGTAGGAGTAGAGCTGGGAGTGCGTTACTATTTTGTTAGCCATACAAAAATCCCACCCACAGTTCATTTACCGATGCAAATAAATTTTCTAGAACTCAGGAGCAAAACTTGTAGTGTTTTAAATGTTGCAAACCTCAGGTTTTTTTAATTTTTTATAATTATTAATCACTTTTATTCATCTTTCAATTATTTACAGTTAAAATGTTGGGAAGAGATTTTAGAGCTCAAAAAAACGTTTGCAGAGGGTACTCGTCCTCATACGTCACATTCTTTACTGTTTTTTGACTAAATAAATCTTGCAGTTAATAAATTATACAAGTTACAGGAAATTTTCTTTGCAAACAATAAAATAAGTCAAGACAAGAATGATGACTATAGACGGGAGTATTGAGGGGCAATAAATTGAATGTGAGGATGATGGCTGGGCTAGCATGGATGTCCATGTTGATGGATTGAATAGCTCACAAGTAGGGTTCAGCCTGCCTAGAAGGATGAAGACTGTTGAGAAGATTGAATTATGTGAAACTTAGGTGTGTTGCAATACTGTGATAATTTAATAATCCAATAATATAAAAATAAATAAGTAAATGAATATAAAATTACTAGTGGTTTAATTTCCCAAAGAAAACCGTAGTCACCTCTCACAAGACCTGTATTTGTTTCCCATCAATTTATGTTTGTATTTGACATAATCATGATTATGTGAAAGGGTTTTTATCACATTCAGGCATAATCAGTCAACTTCTTTCTGCAAATTCAATTCAATTCAATTCAGTCAAACCTTAAATGGAGCGTCCATTTAAATGAATTGAACACAAAATTAAGTTCATTATGCTACGCGTTCAGAATTCTTGCAAATTCAGTCAGCCTTCATACTGCTCGTTGTGTATACTTCGCGAATGTTCATTCCCGCCTGAAATATGGCATAATATTCTGGGAAATACATCTTATAACTCCCAGACTTTTAGATTACAAAAGCGATTGTCGAATAATAACAAATCCGCCCACATGATTCATGTAAGCCTCTCTTCATTAATCTAGGAATTCTACCATTACCGTGTCTTTTATTTACGAATCAGTGGTTTTGTAAAAATGACTTGCTCAAGAGCGGGAATATTTTTCAGAAAATGCAAGTCTATTACTATAACACTTGACGTAGAAATCATATTCATCAGGTGACAGTATCAACAGCTCATTACAAAAAATTCACATACAATACATGTACATTATTTTACAACACTTTGCCAGATGACATTAAACGATTAAATTCAATAGAAAAGTTCAAATCCCAAGTGAAATCGTTTCTGCTGCATAACTGTTTCTATACAATTAGAGACTATACTGAGCATCACAAGAAAAATAACATTAATTTTAACAATGATACATAATGCATTATTTACCACTTGGACTGTGTAAATGAGTATAAACAACCTGTAACAACTATTGTACTACAGCTTCCGGGTCAAATGACCCCCATCTCGATCAGGTTTTTCGTCAGTTTCCTGATCCATTGAGCAAATGCTGAGATGGCCCCTTGTTTCTTCTGGACATAAATGTAACTTCATTTCTGTGCACGTCTTCTAGAATTCAGTGGGAAATACAATTATTCAAATTACTCGTTTCCATGTTGTCGGCAGGAAGTAATAAGAGCCAAAATTTATTGCTTATTTATCCTTGAAAATAGATTTTATTACATGGGAGTTTTTTGATTGTTTTTTCTCCTTTCAAAATTCAAAATTTTATTGCTTATTTATCCTTGAAAATAGATTTTATTACATGGGAGTTTTGTTTTTTTTCTCCCTTTCAAAATTCAAAATTTATTGCTTATTAATTTTTGAAAATAGATTTTACTATATGGGAGTTTTTGTTTTTTTTTCTCTCTTTCAAAAATTCAAAATTTAAGTAGTATATGACTTAGTGTAGGGATCACAGAATTTTGAAAATGTGCACACAATTCACTTTTCCCCATAGCACGTCATACGCAGTTTTTAACTGTTTTTTGACGTAAAATAAATAAATAAACAAATACATAAATAAATAAAATCCGTAATTTGTTACATCCAATGAATGAGAAGAAAGTGCATAATACCATTATTCCTAGCGAGAATTTCATGTTGAACATACTTTGGCCATTTTCTTACTTTGGACACTTTTTTTAATGTTCTCACAATTTAATTGACGAGCAAGTTGCCGCATCCTCATTGTCACGTAATAGTGCAAGCACAGTGTCAAAATTTCTGTTTTGTGTTCAGCACATGGAAATGTTAGTTTTACATTATCTAGGACTGCATCCATTGTCTGCTGGTAAACATCACTTGTTGTACTGAATTTGCTGAAGAAATATTCAGCTTCTTTAAGCAATTTGAAAATGTTGAGGCTGGGATGTGTAAGATACCCTCTGGTTTTAATATTTACTAGTACAGCCTCTGGAATGCAGTGATGTAGATGGTTCAATTTCCCATTTGCTGAAGAAATATTCAGCTTCTTTAAGCAATTTGAAAATGTTGAGGCTGGGATGTGTAATTTATACAAAGTTCACAAGAAGTTGATTTCAGTAGTTTGCGAACAATGAAGCCTGTGACATAGTACACAATGGAGTCAATAATTTCAGAACTACAGTAATCGTGATCAATAACATCATCACATTCACATTCTGTCTGTATCAGTCCATCCAAACGGGATTTTAGTTTTTCAACATGAACTGATACATGAGACTCATGAGAAGAACTAAAAATATTTGAAGTCTTCAAAGTAAAGGAGTTTTTGAAGTATCTTCCATCACTGAGCAATTTCCATATTTTGGTGGTTTTATAATTTTATAAAATGAAATCATTTTATACAATTGCAAAAAAGTTGGAAAAGCAGGGTGGTCATTCTGGACTCCACACTGTCTAATAATTCCAAAGAATTTCTAAAATAAAAATCATTAAAGGTAAAAGTAATAAATATTGTAAATTCATAAATGTTTGGATAATTGCATTCAAAATCCACATTGATTTTATACTTACTTCTAAACAATCTTGATTCATCTTGGCTGTTAAAACATATTTAAAGCCACATTCATCGAGTAAATGCTTAGAAAGATCTATAGTAGATTTTATGGTAACTCTAAGCCCATTAGCAGTGGAAGCCGATAAAAACTGCTCAGATTTAATTAATCCTTTATCAACTTCTTCTTCCCAGTTATTCAGCCACTGCAAGGCATCTTGTAAAACCTGAATTGGATGTACAGTATATACTCATATCCTGTTACTTACAATTAATTGACTTGTGCATTTTACATCTGTACAGTGTACAAACAGCTGTTCAAATTACAACAACAAAGTTGAAGAAACAAATGAGAAAGTTATTTAGTTATAGTATTTTTACTTAAGTAAGCATAATTATTTTTATCTACCTCAAAATCTCTACTATTTTCAGTTATTCCTTCCTTTGGAAACCGTCGATTAAGGGCATCAAACAAATTATTAATTTTTTTTGTAAATTCAATTGTTGCTTCTGAACCTTTGAAGCATTCTAAATGTTTCTGCTTATAAAATTCCAAACCTTTTGCTACAGAGTCACTAAAAATCTGTGAAAAATAATGTAATGACATACTTCGTATATGATTAATGTAGCGACAGGATCATCATTGTAAATAATTTTGTACCTGGGTAGCTAATTTAACTCGCATCTTTAAAAATTGATGGGGTTGATGTGATCAATTGTTAATTTTGGACAAATTTTGAGGTGGCCTTTGTTTGAATTATCTTGGTCAAATAAATGTTTGTAATACATCCAAGAAACTTCTGAGTTTTTTATCTAGAAAATTATAAGAAAACATTTTTGAAATGTTCCTACTTGCTCATAAATATCCAAATTTCGAAATTTACAGGAAAAATTAGTATATTTTAAACAGTTTTATTACTTACCTTTAGTACTTTCTGTGTAAATAAACGAGTTCTGATACATTTAACAAGGTGGGGTGCATCTGAGAAAACAAATACTTTATTTTCTGTCAATGGGTGTTCAAAAAAGTGTTTGTTTTCTTGTAACTTCCCTGAAACTCCCAAGATATCCCACATTTTCCTGTTTGTGGATGCTCCATCACATACTAATCCTTTTACAAATCCACCAGCTTTTTCAATATAAATTATAGCATTTAACACAATCTGTGCTAATAGTGTTCCTTTTACTTGGGCATTTGAAGCAAATACGGCAATAGGTTGTTGGAAATTTTGTGATAGAGACGAAAACATAATGACAAGGGCCATATCAGCCTGATCAGTCATACTTTGTGAATCATTGTCCCCAGTGCCTGTCAATTGATTTTTAGCCATGGAAATTCATGGTTTTGGTGTTCACTGCTACACTTTTGCGGACTTTCATCTCGTCTACAACAACCATTCCATGCCTTTCTTGTGGATTCATTGTAGAAAACTTTTTTTTCAAACATTTAAAGAAATTTTCATCAAAGCCTGTCTCAATATCTACCATTCGCAAATACCTCCTTACTGTACTTACAGAAGGCAAAGGGAGTATATTGTTGTGGTGTAAATATTTGTACTGCTTTGGACTTCTTATGTGAAGCAAAAGACTCTGAAGTAACCATTGATGTGAAAATCTGTGGCCTTTTGCAGACGAGGCTTTTCCAATAGTGATGCATTCTTTGATCAATGAAAGCTAAGGGCAATAAAAAAAATTGATTTCGTTGTTGCTCAGGTCATTTTATTGCAAAGAATATACGTATATTTTATATAATGAATATAAATTTATAAATAATACCTGCTGTTCTGGAAGATTAAGTTTCATCAACTGTTCATGAACCTTCATTTCTGATAAATTTTTAAAATTTTCATGAACACTCACAAGTTGTTTCTTCAATGTGTCTACTTTATTTTCTAATCTTTTAATCGATTGACTTTGCAATTTAACAGTTTTTTTTAGCATTTCTGCATTCTTTCTAATGAGTACACCTACTTTGCCAGTGTTTTGGTTCTTGTTCATCCTTAAAGCTTGCTGGTCAAAGAGTTTGAACAATTTTTTTTTCCATTTAAATGTACATCAGCACACTGCACGTTTTTTGTATTGTAATATGCAAGAGCAGGTCCTCCATTACATAATTCACACTTGTCCAGAACTTTTAATAAATTCTCAATATCAAATAAATTTTCATTTTTTAAAATCAAGATATTTATCAAGAATTACCTACAAATTAATAAAAAGAATGAGGTATCAATTAATTATTTATTTCAATATTAATAATACTCAATACATACATTATTTTCTGAAATAAAATTACAAAATGTTACAAAAAAATACAATAACAATATAAGTACAAAATATGATTGACAATTCTTAACATCACAGATTTATAAATATATAAATTACATACACTTAACATTCAGTTTACTTTTATACTTTATTCTAATTAATTCATATATAATCTGTTTTAATTAAATTTATTAATTTATAATTTGTTTTTGAATAGCCTTTTATGTTATTCTTGTAATTTTTTATGTCATCTGGCATCAGCATATCTTAATTCTGTATACGCAAGTCAGTATGGTATTATGAGTTATTGATCTGTATGTCTATTTCTAGTGTACTTCCTCACTTCTGATTACAAGTGGGCAGTTTTGTATATCAATAGATAACATTATGTTTTTGTGGGTGGACAATCATGGAAAGGTTAGAATTGTAAATTCTTTAAAGAGTCTTTCATGTGACACTTGTAGGCTCAATAATAATAATAATAATAATAATAATAATAATAATAATAATAATAATAATAATAATAATAATAATAATAATAAAACAATACTTGAATAATAGTAATAATAAAAATAATAGTGATAATTAAAGTATTAGTGTAGGTAAATAACAGTTTTATAGTAATAAACATGTAATATATAGAATTTAGTATACTTTGAAAATTGACTAAAATACGGAAGTGCCACTGGTCTGACATTAAAATAATTAGTTAAATCATGTTCATTTTACAATATTTATGCATAGTACCTACTTACCTGTAAAGAAATAACATCAATAGCCTTTTTATAATTATGTCTTCGCAACAATTTGTGAAAAATAATCAAATTGTCTGGTTCATGTTTCACCATCATGTCCCAAGATTTCCCAGGAAGATGAATGATTTGCTTATTTAAAACCATTTTTTCAAAGATTAATTCTTGACAGATATTCAAAGAATTTTCAGGAATTCCTGAGACTCCTCTCAACATGTTTTCCTTATCATCTGAAAAATTTAATAGAATGAAAAAAAGTTTTTTAATTCAATTAGTTCATTAATTTTTACTGTTAGAAGCTTGTAATTCATTATAATTAGAAGAAAAAAATGATTAAAAAGTAATATACAAGTACACATACCTTTGCAAAAATCGAGAACATTACGAACAGTTTCAGCTGGTTCAAACACGTTTTCATTATCATCTGCTGAAAATACATTAGTATAAATATTTGAATTTTATCATGCCAATAACATGTACAGTATGAGGATCATAGTCACCAGATGTTTCCTGGGCATGGTGTTTCATTGCCACAGTCCTTACATCTACTGCATCCATAATAACAGCTGAAAGTACAACAGTTTCACAGGAATCTAAAATAAATAGATGAATTCTTACATTTAAAAATCTTAAAAATTACAATTTTAATTATGAACAATCCTATTTTCTTGTCATGTAAATCATGTCCTCTAAAAGTTATCTACTTTCAATGGTATTTAAAATACATACCGTTGTAAAAATTCCCAGAATCATCCAGTTTGAATTTACTTGGAACAGCTCGGGTTTAAGTTTTTTCCTAGTGACTTCTGAAAACTGTTTAATAATTTAGTATTACAAAATATTTATTTATATTCTTTGATTATATGTGGATGTTCTTTAACTTTTGTTACATTTCTCAACGTTGATAGTATGTGATTATACAAATTACTTTAATTATTTTACAATTAACTCATTCACAGTATACGATAAATTCTTGAAATGTGTACTTACAGCATTTCGCATAACAATGATCTCTTCACTGTTGAAATGCTTTTCGCAGACATAATCGCTGTCTCTCAACTTTCTTTTTTTCTGGGGAACAATATCAACCCATTTCTTTCTTGTATCTTCTTGCTTGGGGACACAAAATAAAGCAGTTTCCTGTGAATTACATACTGCACTGTCACTACTGCACAGTTTTACAAAACATCTTCTACCCATTTTCAAAACTGTTCACTCTACTTGACTGTCGCAAATCTCTGATTTGAAATTTGAAATAATGGATCATGGTCATGCTACGTCATACCCAAACATCGCAGCGCTTACATGCGAGAACTACGAGAACTAGCCTCACACTAGCTTCAACTTGGGGCTGGGAGTGAACACACCTATATATCTTACACCGTGGTATAAACAAGGATTCAGTTCATGGAGTCGATTCTCTTCTAATGAACCAAATCAGTGAATCAAAGGAACCGTGCCACCCTAAACTCGGGATTTACCTTTTGAAATACTCTCATTTTGTCATTTCTTTTGGTAGTGGGAGTGAAATGTAATTTATAGCATTTACACTTCAAAAATTTTTATAATTGTACAATATTTTAGCTAGGTTGATGAATTCTTAAGCAGCATCTAAAATCTTTTATCTTAACTGAAGATTTATAGCTTTATAATATTTTATAGGCTGCTTTCCGTGAGCCTCGTTTAGTGATTGTGACCGATCCTCAGCAAGATCATCAACCAATTACGGAAGCTTCATATGTGAACATCCCTGTGATTGCCTTTTGCAATACAGATGCTCCTCTTCGTTTTGTGGATATTGCAATTCCTTGCAATAATAAGGTATGTAAATTGTTGATTAGTTGTTTAATAGCTTATTGTTCAGAATGAGTTATGAATAAATTCAACTACTTGTTTCAGAGTGCCCATTCCATTGGTTTAATGTGGTGGCTTCTGGCCCGAGAAATTCTGCGGCTAAGAGGGGCGATTATCAGAGAAGCAAAGTGGGATGTTGTTGTTGATTTGTTCTTTTATCGTGATCCAGAAGAGGTATGCAGTTTTTGTTATTTCTGTGTATTTTGTGTTAGAAATTTGAGAAAGATGTGAATTTATTAGTTTTTTAACTAGTCTTATAATATGAAGAATTTTAATTATACTTATAAGCTGGTGTTAGAATATTCACATTTCAGAATTAGATGGAGGGGACAAGTTACAGAATGTACAACTAAGGGTGGCTTACGCAACAAAAATATTTTCTTAATGTTTAGAAATATAATATTATTAGCTGAAGCATGCACAGAAGTGCATTTTCTTTGTATGTAATTTGTTAGGTGTGGGCTATGTTCCCAGTTTTTCGGTGCTGGGCATTCTTGTCGATCGTTTTTTCCCTCTCCCTGCACTGTTCCAACGTATTATTCGCAGGTGTGCTTGCGGAGTTTACAGGCATGTGTCATTCGGAATCTTTCTTAAGAAATACAATATTATATTTAAACATTGTTTATGAACGTTTGGGGGCTATTTCTTTACCTTGTGCATTTCACAAATTGACATTGCTGTATGACAACAAAAGCCAAGAATTATACAGTAACTCATGAGAATGAGGGTTTTCCAAATGAATGAGCATGGTTGAACTTGTTTGTATGTTTAATTTTGTGACAATATCATCTTTAAATTCTAGGTACTGTGCAAAGTTTTTTTGGTGAACAGATATGTTTAAGATTTCACACAGTATTACACGTAAAGAAAGAGCACTAGAATGGCCATTTCAGTAGAAATCTCTAATTTTCAGAAGGGCTTTTCAAGCTATTGTAGAAGCAGTTAATTAATTTCTCTAAATTACAGTCTGTTTCTTCATCAAATTCTGTGTGTGGCTTTCTTTTTCTTTCCGTCTCTCGTTCATACATGAAGTATTTGGGCATTTGAGTAGGAAATTATGCATTACATAGATCCTAGGTTGGTGTATTTTAACTGTGGAGGCAAAAAGAGCCTTGTCATCAACTTGATCATGTGTTGCGAAGTGTCAATTAGGCCCTAAAAGTAGTTTATGGATGTTATTTTGTTTGGGTTTGAATTGACGGTTTGTGTTCTCATGGTAATTGATTCCTTCCCTCTGTGCAATAAAGTATAAGAGCCTCTTTTTTTATTATTTGTTTATTTAATACAAAAGAGTATTAGATGAGTATTCTTCTTTTGTAGGCTGAGAAAGAAGAGCAAGCAACAAAGGAGGTTCTTGCTGTGCCAATAAAAACAGAAATTCCAGAGTTTACACAACCATCGGAAGTATGGGCTAGTGATGTACCGGCAACAGAGGCCACTACCAACTGGGATGCTGAAACTCCTGCAGTGGCAGCTGCAGCTGCTCCTGTACCGGGTGTAACTCCTGTGCCGGGAGCCCCAGCAGTTGCTCCTGCTGCAGGTGCTGCTCCTGCACCTACTGCTGCCACTGCTGCTGCTGCTGCGGCTGCTCCTGCTGCATTCAATGCTTCTGACGACTGGGCCAACCAGGTATACTGTGATTCCATGTGTTCAGTTTTAGGAAGTTCTTGACATTCCTTTTGTATGGTTTTCCACTAGAATTCAGTACCAAATGCTGGTTTCAAGTCTAATGAGTTTCAAATGATTTCATTTTTCCAGTAAGATTTTTAAAAGGAACTTAAGTGTGCCTTATTTTACTATTTGCTTTGTTTTTTTTTTTCTTTTTGAAGAAAGTTTGGGAATGTCATTGAGTGTTTGAGGTTCTATTAGTTCCTTAATCTTTTTTTGAATTGAATTGAATTGAATTTGCCTTATTTTACGTGGCGAGACACAGGCCATAAGGCCTGCTCTTCCGTCTGACCACGCAAATTTCGTTACACTCCTTTCACCAATCATGAGAGAAAGAAGGTATTACTTGGGCGCGAAACAGGCGATTTGAATTTTGCTCAGAGCGTCATTTAGAGCTTGAGGATCTTTTACATGCAGTAAATGTACTAACATGGGACAGCCGGCTTTACTTCGCCTCCGAAGGAAGGCGTACGAAGGATTTTTTCGCCCTTTAAAATCCACGGCTTCTATCGGGTTTGAACCCGCAAACTTGGGTATAGCAGTCCGATACGCTAACCGCTACACCATCGCCGCCGCCAATTGGTTATAGTTTGAAACACGGTACACCCTTAGAGAAGCGATGCAGCAAGGGGAGGGGAAGAGAGAAGGGGAGGGGACAGGAGGGGAGTCTCCTTAAGCCCACTCTTGAATAATGCTAAGCGCTCTAATAGAAATAAAAAAACTTACCTATAGGTGATTTTCATCGCTCACCCTTCATACACTTTCTCTCCGCCACATTTTAATACCAAAATTGCTTTAAAAGGCAAGTTTTCTCGCTTTGCTCGCCCAGATCCAAGTCACTGCGAGGCTCGTGCCTTTGGCACTTGTGTTTATGAACATCCTTGAGTCTATCCACCGCATAATTACCAATTCACTTTTATAAGAAAGCACTTCATAAAAAAACCTCGAGAATTCGAACTGTGTAGTTGCTAACATGTTTTGAAGAAAGAACACTACAAGCTTTATCACACAGGCACACCACTCCAAATGCGGTACTATTTAGTAATGGAGCTCCGGCAAGATACTAGAGTGAAATTGCCTCCCCTTACAATCGCCTAACCACCCCTCGTTCTCTCCACCGTGGATTTACCGCTTGCTGGAGCGACGCGATGTGCCGGTTTAAATTACTTCCTTAGGTTGTTCCGTGTTCTAGACTTCAACCCTCTTTTTAAAATCAAGTATGCTAAGTTGTGTGGAAATTCTTGATTGAGCAATCTTGATTATGGAGGCCAAGTAAAAAAGGCTGTTTTTTGTGTGTGAACTTTTTTTAAGTTAGTTTTACATTCTGAACAAATTTGGCAAAAAATACAGTACATGTTCCTTTTCAGGTGGGTGATGATTGGACACCTGGACCAACCACGACTACTGAGTGGGGAGGCAGTAACAACTGGCCTTGAACAGTTTTTGTTCACATACTGCTGTAATGTGAAGGGTAATAAAGTTTGTACTTGAAGTTCGTTCTTTTATTTCTTTGGTAATTTTTGGTCTCATGATATAACCTAAGTTTCCTTGTTTGTAGCACTTCTTTGTGCTGCGTAGTAAACAATGGTTGCTATAAAGTGTGTGAGCTTTTGAGTTCCTCAAAGTGATTTTTGTTCTTTTGAGTTCACTTCTTGGAAGTTCTGAAGTGATATCTATTGTTAGTCCTAAACCCCGTTTAGGCTGTGACTTTTGCGACCATTCCAAATGATACATATTACAAAAGCCCATTTTACACAGTCATTTTTTCATTTTTTGTTGTACAGAAAAGTGACAGACCAGATCCAGATTACATCCAGATGTAATTTTTTGAAAAAATGTCACATGCTTCATTTTTCAGTACAGATTTTATCCGGTTCGACTTATGTGCTCCTGGTGTCACTGTGTGGAACCTTTTCTGGTTTTCTATTCCTGTGGTGTGATTTGCTCTTTTGTTTTGAGAGCATTCTATTGGGTTGATTTGTAATGTGAAGTGATAATGTAGTGAGAAATGAAACTGGTTCTGTGTTCTAATGTCGTCTTACACTGTGCTAGTGGGCTAACAATGTAACTTTGTTACTATAGATGCTATGTTCAGCTGTTTGATCTTCAGCACTTTTTGCAGCATCCAGAGGAAATATTTTCATTACGATTATGCGCAGAAAACAAAAGGACTGTGTAAAAGCTTGCTCTCATTTATCCAGTTTTGGAGATCGATATAGAATGAACATCCCTTTTCCATCCATTTTGTATTCAGAAAAAATCCTAAAACAGGCTTAAGGTTTAAGGTTTTTTAATGAGCACAAAATATACTATCGGTAATAGTAGACGTATAAAAAAAAATATAATATCAATTACTTATCTTACAACTATAATTCTGTGGACTTAGCAGACACATTTTGTTTCAAATTGGGTGTCATTTTACAGTCAGGGTACTCACTTATGGTATTGTCTAACATTTCATTATTGCATGATTATATTTCACAGTGACAGTGCTGGGATCTCTGCAAACAAATTTCAGTTAGCCCACTAGTACATTTATAAAAGAAATAAGAAAACTTGTACTAAATTTTACTTGACTGAGCATGTGGTACCAAAGTGATGTGAAGAGAACAATTTGTTTCACAAAAATGATAAAACTTGATGAAACAAAAATTGAGATATTTCATAAGATATTTCAAGTGGCATCAGGTAATAAAATCAGCTCCACAAATTATGCATTACATTTACTTTCACTGGTAGCAAGTGCAAACCAACACTCGTGCTTACTGATAGGTTTCCTTGTTATGTTATCTGCATTGTGTAAATGATAATGGTTGCGAACATGTGTACTTGTGGTATGTGTGTGTGCATGTTTGGAGAATTGTGAAAAATAGAAACTTTTGTCAATACATTTGTTGCTTGACAGACATTTTCTGAACTGTTTCTTGAAACCTCAAATTGCTGTTGAATACTTTTGAACACTTAGTACTTCAGCCCAAGAAATAACAATTTTTATCACTTACAAAAACTAGAGGTGCTACAACACAACTTCTTGCATTATTGGGATTGGTTATGTAATATAATATTGCAATTTCCGTCCACTTAAGTATTCACTTGAGAGAAAACCTCCAAACCAATTCAAATACATCTGTGGTGCGTATCTGAAATATTTTCAATAACCAGGAACAGGAGTAATTCCTTACTTCTACAAAAGAAACTAGCTTGAATAAATCTCATCTGTTACAGTATTAGAAGCTCATTATACAAACAAGAATTTAATACAAGCTTGCTTGATTACATCAAAGTGAGCTTCCAATTTTTGAAACAATCTACCTAACCTTTTTAAATAAAAGTGTATAAATTCAACCTTCATAGCTGAAGGCTATCCAATAATGTGACTTATGAATGCTTAAAAATATGGTTATAAATTTAGAGGTTTTATCATTTAAATATATCCGGATCACAATAGAAACGTGTAAGAGAAGAATCCTGTTTAAGCAAATACATCATTACAAATTCGTTTGAGCATTGTCTCACTGTGTGTGGTGTGTAATTCCAACTAGTTGTAACTACGGTTTCATTTCATAATGGCCATATTGTGTGTATATTCTGTTTTAGCTGTATATATGATCTCAACTATAATATAATTGAATGTACTATTTTATTGAACGTAGAGACATTGTAACGTGAAGGTTAAATAAATGAAGCTGTCTTATCGCTCCCATTAGTGAATAATAATAATAAGAAGAAGAATTCTAAGCATTTCAGACTGCCTTATTCCGGCATTGTTAACTGACTGACTGCTGGTGAAATGAAGTGCAAGAAATTAGAATTTGCAATTACAGAATTACAACTGAGTCAACTGGGTCAACTGAGAAGTTGACCGAGATTAGATAATTAACTAGTACAAGAATGTGTGATTCTGAAGCACCACTAGTAAACAGTTTTCATTAAGGATATTTCATAAATTTCTTAGCTTCAATTTTTTTCTTTCTTTTTCCAGTTTTTTTGCTGTTTTTGAATACATAAGTATTGTTGAAAATGGGAGTGGCATCACATTTCACCATTCTTTGCTACATACAAAGAAAAATTTAATTAAAAAATTCAGAGCCTTTTTGAGAAATTAATTGTTTAGAAATTGCCTATGTTTGATGGCAAATTGTGCAAAAACTATACTGCGGCTTTTACAGAGCAGTGTGTGAAGTAAAACAGCTGTTACGGTGTAATCCAATCAAAAGGTTCAATGCTACCATAGTGACATCACTGCAATGCTATCCTGATTAAATAAGGATGGCACTGTAACAGCTCATCAAATGTCAAATGCAACGATGTAAAAATCACAGTATACTCGCATTTAAAAAAAATTGTGCAAGACTATTTCAAGAACTTTTTTTGATGAACTGATTTCATTAATGAACAAATACAATCTTCAGTATTGTAATTGTAGGAAGGCACTCAACAAATGTTGAACTTTTGCAATTTTGGAAAATTCAGAGCGAGTACAAAAGTGACCTATGCCATGACTTTAGGCATCTTTTGCTTTATCCACGGAAGAAATTTGGAGCCGTTTTTGAGAAAATTTTGGAAATGTTGAGGCTTCAAATAAAGTACCTCCAAAAATCAAAATCGTGTTTCAACTTTGTGGGGCTAGGACATCCATCAGATCAAATGGAGAATATCAATTTGGGTGAATATCCTGCTGACTGAATAACCGCTAGTGTTGTTAAAGCCAAAGCCCGGCATAACTTCGTGGGGTACGAATGGTTTCAAAAATTTTCCAAGAACACCCACTTTCTGTCCTTGGGTAGCACAGACAGCCATGTTGCTGTTTTTGTGCACTTCCCAAGCTGATGTGAAAAAGGCAAACATATTCTTTGGCTTTATGCCTATGTCATCTTTTCCAGATTCTGTTTCGACTTCAATTCGTCTCATCAGCTTGGGAAGTGCACGAAAACAGCAACATGGCTGTCTGTGCTACCCAAGGACAGAAAGTGGGTGTTTTGGAAAACTTTTGAAACCAACCGCTAGTGTTGTTCACAGACACGTTTTACCATTGATTTATCAATGATTGATTGATTTGTTAAGGACCCATCAAACCTTGCTTCTGACTATATGTGTTAGAGGAAGTAATTTACTACATACAGGAACAAGATTTATCTTCTTTTCCATTACTAGGGATTGGGAATAAAGAGTTTTGTTGAAAAATTGCTATTTTCCCCCCCGCAGCATTACAATACTTTCTCTAATTGTCGAGAGACATCTAATAGCTGACTATATGGATTCATTGGTCATTGGCTATTGTGGCAAATGCCATAGTGGCTGGTGCGCTGGACTTCAAATATGGCTTTGGATGATAGATAATTTTTTTCTCTACTAGACCATTGTAAAAATTATGACTTTTTCATTTCTGTTTTTATTATTCATTTTCCGTTTGTGGACACTTCGTACCAAAGGGTAACTCTGGATAAGATGGTAAAAAGTTCCCCTAAACCAAATGATGTATGAGTGGTTACATTATAATTCCAATAGAAAAATAATATTTTTGAAAGGTTTCTTAGCCCCTGACCCACCACCAACACCCCCTCTACAGTAAAAAATGTGTTGTTTTTTTAAGTTTAATTTTTTTCAGCAGCTTAACACTATTTTATCTGACTGAAAAAATGTGATAAATGAGAAGACAATTTATACTATCAGAAACATATTATTTCATATTTTCTCATTCCCAATCCAAACACTCAAAAAGAAAATATTTTTTTTTGTCTTTAAACCATGGAACAGGCTAGAAAAAATCTCAAATGTTCCTCTTAAAAGACAAATTATTGTGAATTTTTTTCAGAATTTTTCGATAGCTGGGCTGCAGTTAAAAAATAAAAACCATTTTTCTGCCTTTAAATCACCTAGACTTTAAATCTACTTTGAAAATTACTGCAACAGTCCTGTGCATTTATTTTAGTGTTTATTTTTAATTTTTAAATTTAGTTATAAATTATAATTTTTTTAATCTTTCTAATCCTTTCATTAGTATATCATATGCTGATCATATGATAGTTTTTGACTGTTTATGAGAAAATAATTTGGTCACAAGTGAAGTGTACAAGTGGGGGACATGTGGAGAAGTAAAGGGGAACAGATTGAACCCAGATATGCCAGACCTGTTTTACTGTCTTAGAACATCGACTCGGGCACAAAAAAAATCTTAAAACTTCATGTCAGAACACTTGTTCATTTTTTCACATTTTTTTAATTGCTGGGTCATAGTAAGGCTTTTGTAGTTAGGTACTTCACTCTCCAGTAGACGCCGCGTCCTAGGTACCTGCGTTCTTTCTCCAGGAGAAATGTCATGGAATGGTGTCTGAAACATTGGTAACTATGCGGCATCTGGACTGCAGGATAGTTACTGACTGGCAGGGAAGCCTACGCTCTCACATCTATAGATGTTTCAGATTAGAGAAGAAGTTTTATTTTCCCTTACCTAAGTATTTATTCTTGTATATGTATAAATAAGTATATACAATCCGGACTCTGTAAAAACTCTGTCCTTTGTAAATAATAATTGTATGAAAACTGAAAATTGATTTAATGTAGCACCCAACTGCGAACATCTATCCCTCGAAATGTGATTTACAGAATTAGACGCACTTCTGTGCGAGAGAACCCATTCCAATATTGCTGAGCATTGTGATAAAAATTCAGAGAAAATAAAATACTTCCTTTTAATTTTTATGATGAAAGATCTTTTTGGTCTTTTCCTTCAATTTAATTTTACATTGATTTCGTCTTCTCTTTTCTGACTACCCATGATATGGAGAGGAGGCACCCAAAAGAACTAATTATGCAAAATTGAAAAAAATCATAAATGTCGTATTTTGAAGAATACTACCTAAGAACATAATTTGGATCCAGCCTTTCCTCCTTGATTTCCCGTCGCCCATCTATCCTTCACCAGCACCCGAACTGCCCCTCATCATTTCCCATTTGTCATTACCCGTGCTCCAAAACATATCTTGAGAATTTACTTCCTCAAAAATGTTGTGCCCCCATGAGATACGCAAATATGGTGTAAAAGGAGGCCTAGGCACTTCTGAGTTATACCAGGTTATAATGTGTGTTGTAATAATAGTTCAAATGTATAATAAACACTAAAATAAATGCACAGAACTGTTGCAGTCATTTTCAAAGTATATTTAAAATCAAGGTGATTTAAAGGCAGGAAAATGGTTTTTATTTTTTTTACTGTCTCCCATTGTTGAAAAAAATTCACAACAATTTGTGTTTTAAGAGGAACATTTGAGATTTTGTTCAAGCCTGTTCCATGGTTCTAAGACAGTAAAAATTATTTTTTATTCTTTTTTCAAAAATACTTTTTTGTGTTTGAGTCTAAAAAAAAAATTTTTAAAGGTTTTATTTTTTCTGATAAAATAGTGTTAGGTTGCTGAAGAAAATTAAAATTAAAAAACTGTTTGTGGCTGTAGCGGGTGGGTTGGTGGGACAGAGGCTAAAAAACTTTAAAAATATTATGTTAGTATTATAATGTAACCACTCGTATGTCATTTGGTTTAGGAGAACTTTTTACCATCCTATCTGGGGGTACCCTTTGTAACTTTTATCACCTGTCAGACACCTTATTTTACTGACAGAGAACTCATTAGTTAGAGTTCTTGGTTTCTGTTTATCCCTGTTTCCGAACACGGTTTAATTACAAATTTTAGTGCACTTATTCCTATTAATTTTTGTGTCTGCAGTGAAATAGAATAAAATCCAACTATTAAACTATTATTTGATTAAGGATTTATGAAAATGAGCATTTTGTGCAAAGAAATGCATCTTGTGATAATTGTGTGCGCACGTACACATGCATGTACGTACACACGCGTGCACACACACACACAAGTTAATTCCTCTGTGAGGTAGGAAATGCTGTAAAAAGCCAAAATTAAACTGGGTTGAATGATCTGCCTGATTGATGATTATCTAGTGGCAAGATGATGTTTTAAATGCAGTGGGTATTACCATAGGCACAAAGACTGCACGAACACATTAGTTTGCCCACATTGTGCAGAAAACCACAAAATGTCTGAATCTAAGGCAGAGCTAAATAAACATAGATGTATTAATTGTATTAAATACAACAAATTTAGTAAAGCAAGTCTGCGAAAACCATTCCTCACTAGATAAACAGTACCCAAGATTTAAGGCAGTCATCAAAAGTTACATAGAAAACACAAGCTACTCATATGGATAGTACACTAGGAACAAGGAAATACTTACAAGATTCACATCTGGCAATAATACAATTTAACTTATACCACTCTAAAAGGGCAACAGATCAACTTTTGAAAACAACAGAAAACGATAACATAGATTCATAGAGCTCTGATTCAAGAACCATATGTAAGAGAAAACAAAGTAACAGGAATACCTAATAAATATGAAACAATTTCATCAGGATCAGGCAAAAAGACAGCAACCATTGTAATCACAAATCCCAACATTGATTCCTTTTTAATTCAGCAAATATCAGATAAAGACATGGTCTCAATAGAAATTATATAACAAAACTCAAAATTGTATCTCATCAGCATGTATTTAGACTGCACAAAACCAGTTATGACTATTTAAACAAAATTGACAAAGCAATAAAGCAAATTAAAAATCACAGTATACTAATAGGAATGGTCATGGTCAACAACTTGGCATGACACCACATCAAATCACGTAGGTCAAGTTCTAGAAGAGTACCTCTCAAGTAACATTGATCCACAATAATAAATGCAAAACTTATACATTTTATTAAAGATTGGTCAATACAAGAAGAAAGTCTTTCAGATCACAATTATGTAAGGTTTAAAATTGGAAAAATGAACAATCATCAGACAAAAAAGAACAATCCTAACATCAAATACTTCGTAAAAGAGAACAGTATACCAAAATATGAAAAACAAATTTTGGTATACTCAACAAATTAGTTGGTGAAGAGAGTCAGGAACAAAATACTGAGAAATTAGATAAAAAATTATCAATGACTGTAAAAGGAGACAATATTGAAATAATGATGGAAAACTTTCAATCATTATTAATTATAGCATGTAATCAATCATTTCACATCAGGAGCAAGGCAAGACTAAATCTCAAAAAGAGAACAGTTCCTTGGTGGATGGAGGCACTAACATCAATGAGGAAATTAACAAATGCTCTTCGCAGATACCAGAGAACCAAACAAAATAATGAACAGAGAGAAGTACATAAAACAAGTTACTTTCGACAAAAAAGAAAATATCAAACATGATTGAAAAAAGAAAAAGAAACTCCTGGAAACAATTGAAACAACCTGTGATGTAACGCCCTCGACAAATCCATGGAACATAATATATAAAATTGCTGGAGGTAAAATAAGAAAAAACATATCCATTACCTCACTTAGAAAACCAGATGAATCACTAACAGGAAGTTTCGAAGAAACTATGCAATACATGATTAACACCCTCCTCCCCACCGATGATAAAAAAGAAGACAACGAGCGTCGCAAAGAAGTATGCCGACTCATTAGAAACCATGCAATCAGAAAATGACATCCCATTTACACAACAAGAAATCAGAACTGTATAGGAAAAATAGATCCAAAGAAAGCAACGGGAAAATTCCATCAAGTAAGATCTTCCAACTAGTCATTCAATCATTTCCTCAATTTATCACAACACTGTATAATAAATGTTACAATAGAGGATGTTTCCCTAAAATGTGGAAAAAAAGCTCTTATCATTTCAATTATCAAACCAGAAAAGGAAAACAGTATTGAAGTCTCTAAATGTAGGTTAATTAGCTTGTTGAATGTGGGAGGAAAAATAGTAGAAAAATTATTAATTAATAGAATCATGCATTATGCATACTCTAAGGAGTTGATGAACCCTAATCAATTCGGCTTCACACCACAAAGAAGTACAATAGATGCTGCAATGGTTGTTAAAGAAGAAATTCAGAAAGCATTCCACAACAAATTAATAGTAGGAATAGTCAGTCTAGATGTTAAAGGAGCATTTGATGCAGCATGGTGGCCCAGTATACTAAACTCGTTAAGAGAATTGCAGTACCCTAATTATCTCTACAATCTAGCAAAAAGCTACTTAAATGACAGAACTGCCACATTAACAACCAATAACTTCAAAATCAGGTAAGAAATGAGCAGAGGCTGCCCCCAAGGATCATGCTTTGGTCCAGGGTTCTGGAACATCCAATACAATTCTGTACTCAATATAAAATATAGTAAACATTCAAGCACATATGCATTTGCAAACGATTTTATACTGGTAACAAAAGGGATTACAGTAAACGAGGTAGAATTAATTCATTAATATAATCAACAGAAATAAATAAATAAATAAAAAAAAGAAGAAGAAGAAGAAAGAAAGAAAGAAATTTCAGTCTTTCTCAGAAATAAAACACTAGAGCAAGTAAATCAATTGAAATATCTTGGCATAATATTCTATCACAAACTTTCATTCAAAAAATATATACAGTAAAACCCCTCTTTTACACTTTTCATGGGACCATAGGAAAAATGGTGTAAATTGCAGGAAATGTAAATAAGGGGAAATGATTTTTTCTCTTCAAAACTATAAATAAATTGTATTTAAATACTAAAAGACCAATAAGAATTATAATATTCAGTATTATACACAAATAAGATTATACAGACAAAAAGAAATCAGATATTTTGGTTTGTTTTCTTCTTTTAGCTTGGACTGATTGAATTTGAGACTCTAGTTCATACACTTTATCAAAAGTAGTATCACCACCATCTGCAGCAGAGAGGTATTTTTTTATTGTTTCTAGGGCTGCAAATGCTTGTGCACTCGTGGGAGGAGGTTGATCATAATCGTAACTGTCATCTTCACTTCCATCAGCATCTTCACCAACAGCATTGTTTTGAAGATAATCTTGAACAATATCTTCTAATGATGATTGTTCATCAGCAGTACGAACATCATTGTCCACAGATACAAACTCTTCAAATGAAGTTTGAGACTTAATACTTGTCCAGCCCTCACACTCAAAATCAGAAGCATCTTCCACGGCCTCTTCTGTATCTGCCAGGAAGCCAGCTTTCTTAAAACAGTTAGCAATAGTAGACTGCTTTACTTCCCTCCATGATTTTGCAATAAAATGCAAGGCATCTAATATCGAAATCTTCATTTCTGCTGCATCCTTACCACATTCAATGTACCTTAAATATTTCTGGACTAAATTTCTACGATAGTGCACTTTAGACTGCTTTACTTCCCTCCATGATTTTGCAATAAAATGCAGGATCTAATCCCAAATCCAAGGGCTGCAGTACACTTGTGCTTTTGGCTGGAAAAACCTCCATTCTTATTTTTTTTAAATTCAACGTTTTGGGGATGTGCTGGGCATTGATCTACAAATAGGAGGATTTTTCTATTTTGTGCTCCCATTTAGCATCAAGAGCATGAACTTGCTGAGTAAATAACTCTGAAGTCATCCATGCTTTTTTGTTTGAGGCATACGATGTTGACAATGTTCTTATGTTTTTAAAGCAACGTGGCTTTTTTGCTTTGCCAATAACAAACGGACGCAAGGTTTCCGTTCCATTTGCGTTTGTCCCCAACATTACCGTGAGTCGAACTTTACTATGTTTGCCCCATGGCAAGGTTCATTTTCATCGCAAACGTTTTATTCGGCAGAAGATAAAAAATAACCCGGTTTCATCGATATTGAAAATATCTCTTGCATCATATTCACTAATTAATTCATGAAGGGTGGAGTCTTTCCAGGAAGAAACAATACTTTTATCAACACTATTCGATTCTCCACAAATTGCCCTATATACAACATTGTACCGTTTCTTAAAACGATCAATCCAACCATTGGATGCAACAAAATCGTCTATTCCTAGCATATCTGCCACGTTTTAGCCTTTTCCTCAAAATTGTACCATTAATTGGTATATTGGATGCCCTTGTTGTCTCGAACCAGTTTTTAAAATCTCTTCCAGTTTCTCATATTTTGAGTATTTCACGTACTTTCTCTTTTAGATTGTTGTCCGCACTCCTTTGCACTCTGTTCGATTATTTTCGACACTTCACGATTGTATTTAGAGTTGAAATAGAAATTTCCAACTGCTTCGCCAACACAACACGTGGTCCTGAAAAAGCGTCCACTTTCTTCAAAATCTCCATTTTCTGTTCAATAGAAAAACTTCTTCTATCTTTCTTCTCCATTGTACACCACTTCTACAGCTCGAAGTTTTCGCACAATTCCACCCCGCAATTTACTTAAAATTACTATCACTTTCGCACTATCACAAGCCACAATGAACGCAGTACTGAATGGCCTAAGTCTCCCTCGGACCGACGCCACCCAGAACGACGCGACGTGAAAAAATCGCGCTCCTTGCGAGACCGGAAATCGGAAAAACGGCTTGTGTTGTGGCAAGCAAACTGTTGTATATTGCGGGAAAACTGAAATTATACTAACGTAAATGGGGGGTATTTATAACATGATGAATATACGAAAACTGATGGGACCGACAAGAAATGTTGTAAATGCCGGGAAAACGTAAATTGCGGGAACGTAAAAGCGGGGTTTTACTGTAGATCATGCAAGTGACAAATGTCACAAACTAATCCACATATAACATGATGAATATACGAAAACTGATGGGACCGACAAGAAATGTTGTAAATGCCGGGAAAACGTAAATTGCGGGAACGTAAAAGCGGGGTTTTACTGTAGATCATGCAAGTGACAAATGTCACAAACTAATCCACAGACTCTCCAAATCTGCAAAAATAAATTGGCATATGAATCATGGAGCTATATACAAAGGAGCAATATTGCCTTTGTTATTGTATGGTGCACCAGTATGGATTGAAGCAATGAATCTAAAGAACAATCGGACTAAATATATCAGAGTTCAGAGACTAATAAACGTCAAAATTGGTAAAGCATTTTGAACCACATCTTCAGAAGCCTTGTGCAGAATAACCAGTTTAGCACCAATAGTCATAAAAGCAAGGGTAGCAAAACTATACAACTTATTAAAAAATTACAATGTAGATAAACCAACATCGTATAAATTCTGGCCACACCCAGCACAAATAATACAAATGGAAGAAACTGATACAAATTGTTATAGTTTTGAAATATTTACAGATGGAAGCAAAAATGAAAAAAGGAGTAGGGTCAAGAGTAGCCATTTTTAGTCACAAGAAATTAACAAATGGACTGCAACTCAAATTAAATAATAAAGGCACTGTAAATCAAGCAGAACAATATGTCGTATACAAAGACACTATGAATGTAATAATTGCCATTCACCAGATCCATTATCATGTCTATTTAATATAAGAAATAAGACAAAAAATTAGAGAACTACAAGCAGAGAATTGGATAATAAATATTAAATGGGTGAAATCTCACAATAATAACAATGGTAATGAAAAAAAAAAAACCAAAGCAAAACCAAAAAAAACACAACAAAAGACTTCTTTCCAATAGTACAAGACAGATTATCAATAGAAATTCCAATGTGCAATAAAATCAGTACTGTCCTGACAGGACATGGACCATTAAAAACATACTACCACAGATCCAAAACAAGACATTCAGACAACCCAACCTGCCCCTGTTCAAGAGGAGAACAATCAGTGGATAACATAATATATGACTGCCAAATTTTGGGAAATGCAAGGCAGCACCTAACTCAAAAATTAAACAACCTAGGACTACAATGGCCAATTCCGAAGAAAAGCCTTTTACTAACACACACCAAAGAATTCTTTGAATTTATAAAAGCAATAGATTTTGAAAAGCTCCAATAAATAAAGAAAAATTAACTTCAAACATACATTCACAGGAACAAGAGATATAATGAAATCTAATAAAATGGATCAAACTAAAAATAAGACTTAGATTACATTAAGTACAATAATAATTACCAATCAATCACAAATTGGAAAAATAGTTGTAACATTATATTCATCAATATACCATATTGTTAAATACAACAAAAGGAGATTATCGCACTAGATAAATTGTAATCGGAAATTGCCAACCTATAAACAATAAAATTTAAATAGTTTATAATTGTTTTAAATGCAAATGTATTATAAATGTAAAATTGGACTTAAAATATATTTAAAAAAGTTAATTTAAGAATAATAACAAAGCATGTAGTATTACTGCTGTAATGGAGCATGCTGGTAAAACACACACACACAATGAATGTTGGTATAAGAGCGATTAACTCCAACAGCGTATGGCTGATCTCCATGAAAGTTGGCTCATCTGCGTGTTTTTTCCCCCAGAAAGTTTATGTGCTGTCAATTTTGTTGTAACTCCACTAAATGGTGCTGTAGAACAAAACTAAATATTTATGCCAAATGGAACCCACAACATTTGGCAGCATTTTTGAATGTATATCCTTAAATCACTTCTAAACGAAGCTTTCTAGGACATTAAAAACTAAAGTTTCGATGCCAAAGGTCTCAAAGAAACGTTTCTCACACTGTAATCTACAGGATGAGATCATCATGAACATTGTATTCCGTTTTTGCTGGTCTGGCACTTCTCAATATTACCCCACCTGCTCAGAGACATGCAAAATCTGCAACTAAATGTGAATGAGAGGGACAGAGAGACACACACACATAAAGACAGAGTCAGACTAAGACAGGGACAGAGAGAGATGGAGAAAGAGATACAGAGAGATGAAGAGAGAGAGAGAGAGAAGGAGAAAGAGGGAGATGAAGGGCTCAATGACTACTGGATTCCGCTAGTTATGTAATAAAATTCTATGATGTTCCCCTCCAAAATGATCGGCTGGATCTTCCCCTGGGGAGCAAGCAGGCCTTGATGAAGCAGGATGAAAAGCACTCAATAGAAGTAGGCAGAGCAGGGCAGGAATAGATGGAATTTCTTTTCCTGTGTAATAGACAATTGTGATAAAAAAAACAAAACGGGGCAATGCTGGGTAATTCAGTTTGGTGCAAAATGCAAGGGATCTTTGTGTATAAAATTTATTGTAAAGAGATAACTATTGTGAAATGTTTTTGGCCTGGTGGAATTGTGATATGTGATGAAAACACAATTTTAAAATTTAAACAAGTGGTTTCTGGTAGATGTTACCAAGTTGCACTTTTTCCTCATTCTCCTGTTAGTAAGTTCAATAATAAATATACTATTATTAAAACAGCCACAAATTGTTGCAATAACTCAAATGAATTATTTCATCTTATTAGCCAAAACAAAATTATGCCATTAGTGGAAAAATTAATGGTTAAGTTTGGATAATAGTGGTTAATATTATGTTGAATTTTACTTTGGGCAACTTCATTACTGCTGTTGGTATTTAAAGGGTACAACAAACCATGGTAGTTATAGGGTTCATTACCTTTTTATTATTAAGAACTAGGACTTCAATTTCAAGTAATATGTTGAAGTATGAAGTGAAATGTGAATTATGTTCCAATGTGGGAAAATATGTAAACTTCCAGTCCTGAACTGTCTACAGTTGAGATAACAGGTTTTCTCTGTCATTCTAGAGCAGGGGTCCCCAAGGGGGTTGATATTAACTCTGAGGGTCAATGAGGAGTCTATAGCCAAATATCAACCGGCAACTAATAGGTATAATGAAGATCCCATTGATTACAAAAAATATTAAATAAACTTGGTAATTAATTATTTTCGAATATAGAGTAAGAAAACATAATAATAAATTAAAAATTCGCACCTCTTCTTTTGTACTCGTCGCTCATCCTTTGGATGAAAATAGTAGCTAGACTGGTGCAACCATTTCACAGTACAAATCCCCTGGATTAAGGGGTTCTTCTTTAGGACCCCCCTCCCCCTGAAGGTAAACAATAAAAAAAATTGCAACCCATGCTTATTTTCTCCATTGCATTCACCATATTGTTACAACAATTAGATTTAAAACTCTTAATGTCACTTTTATTGCAGAAAGGGCCCCATTTTGAGTTTCTTCACCTGGGCATGTAAAAATCTAATTTTGCAACTGTTTAGGATGTTAAAAAACTCAACAGATTAGAACTATATGATGATATAGCATCACATAGTTCTAACTTCATGATATACCATTGTGGAAAAAAAATACTTCCTGCCATACACACTGGAGAAATGTCATTTAAAAAACTCAACATCTTGTAAGCATTACACAACAATAAGAATTAGACAGCTTCTCTGAAGCAGAAGCGTCATTGATTATTGAATATCTAGATATTTACCAAAATATCAGTGTATGAAATTGTTACCTTTAAACTTGTGAATAATTCTTTATTATGATTCTATATGATAATGAAGAATAACTTTGGTCAGAGGTTAATGAAACCAACAATTCTTTTAAAAGGGGTCGATGAACAAAAAATTGTGAGAATCCCTGTTTAAAAGCCATCTATTTTGTTATAAATATAATGTGCACTGCATTAAGAAACAGATATCTAAGCTTTTTTGTCAGTAGTAATGGAATTTTTATTTTATGAGCTGAAGATAATCTCACTTTGCAGTGAATCACTCAGTCTTCAATGTATTATTCAATTTGTCAGTGGTGCATTACTCCACAATTTGCCTTTCGTAAACAATTAGTATTAGTTTGGTGATAGGGTTTGGTGATAGGTTCAACCATTGGTATCAGGTTTATCGACTCTTAATAATGAACTGGCTGGGTTGGCCATTTTATGGGTATTGCAGGAAGGAATGGGAAAGAGAAAAACTGTGTGTTTTTTGGCTCACAAGTGTGATGGAAATTTGCAGTCTCATTGTTTTTATGTAAATTTCAGAGGCTGAAAGCCAGAGCCTCGCACCTATTTTAGTACTGCATGTAATAAACATGCTGAATATTTTATTCAGCGGAATGTTATATTACTGAAGGATAAATCAATAACAATCAGAAAATTACATTTCTGATTTCCCCTTCTTTATTAATTATATAATCTTCAAAATATCAAGATCATCCTTCTCTTCAGAACCATTGATGTGTACAGGCTTCAGAAAGATTGTCAGTAGAGTCACCTAAATATCTGTAATACAATTATTATTACATTTATTTGGTTCATCTTCTTTATCTTAGGGATAGTTTTGAAAATCCTGGCATTGAGGTGATAATTTACGAATAATTTCTGTAGGCTTTTCATGATTTAATAAATGAACATGTGCATATGTGCAGGATTAGCTTTAATTAAATAAACCTTCTTGACTGCAGTACCATCTTTACTTGATTGGGAATAACATTTTGTAAAAACAGGACTGGGGAAAAGTAACCATTAATGGATAGTAGATCCAATAGAAAGTTTTTGATATAAAAACATTCTCTCACAAGGACTAGTAATAATAGCTGTGCAAACGAACAATCAAAGATAACAAAGAGTATCTTGCAAAGCAAGTTCCCATTTCATAGAAGAGAGATTCTTTGATTTTAATGCTAGAAGAATGGATTTCCTTATATCCTATTCCTTATATCATTCCTTATTTCCTTATTCCATACATCATTGCATCTTTCAACTCGAACACTTCCCATCAGATTGTAGGGAGTTGAACAAATACTTTGAATGTTGTGATCAAATAGAAACTCATTTAATTCATTTGAAATAAAAAGGGAGATCCATGATTGGTATGGATATAAGAAGGCATTCCAAGTATTGTAAAGGGACGATTTTTTTGGAACGAGTTTTTTAAAAACTGTAGAAGCAGTTATTCCTGAGCAAGGGGAAGAAAACAGGAATTGAGAATATTCATCAGTTATAATACGTAAATATTTATTTCAGGTTCCAGATGGACTAAGGTCTTCAAAATCTATATGTAATCATTCAATTAGAGAAGTAGCTTTTATTATTCAATGATAACATAGGGTTCTTTTTCAGCAAAATAGAGTAGTGTTCTAGATATAAACATCCACAAGTCTTTCAGAATGAGATAAGGTTGCAGCAATAGCCTAATCAGAAGCGTTTGTTTCTTCAGAAGATCTAGCATTATAGTTAGTAGAGTGAATTCTTGCATCATCTTCTTGAAGAGACGGAGCCGCAAGAGGAGCCCAGTGCCTTCCCGGCTCTCCCTCGCCAGCATGTCCCACTGCGAAACGGCCCGAACTCCACTTCACGACGCGCTGCACGCCCTGTGTTCCGCTCGCGCTATTCTCGGAAGGAGTTCATCACGTCCCTCCGGCGGCCGTGCCACGGAAGATGCGTCCCACGAGCAGGCGAAGACACTGCGCAACATGCGCGACGCTGGTATTCTCGAGGACGCCCCGGGCACAAACCTTCGCATGCTTTGAATTGCGAAACCTAATGGCGGACACGGGTTGATATGCGACATCTCACCCTGGACCGAGTATTACCGTGACTCACCGTCAGTGTCGCTCCCTTCTGCTGTTAAAGTGCTCCAGGACGTACAGTGTTATAAGTACGCCGTCAGAATAGATTTAATGGACGGTTTTTATCATGTGCCATTAGCAAAAGGGACACGCAAGCATTTTTCTGTGCAGTGTGGTCGCAACTTCTATCAGTTCGCTGCCTTGCCCATGGGGTGGGCGTTGTCCCCCCTATTGATGCAGGTCGCTATGACGGCAGCCGTTAACTACGCCTGTGTCTCCAAAAGTTGTATCTACTATGATGACTTCTTGTTGCTGTCAAATGATGTGAACCAGCTCGCCAGTGATGTGCAAAAACTACAGGAGCTAGGGTTTCAAATAAACGTTAAGAAATCGGTACTTCATCCCGTTTCCACTATTAAGTATTTAGGAGTGTTTATTGATCTTGTGAATAAATGTGTAAGTGTTGATGCTACTTATCTGAGTGCTGTTCGCTCAGTTCCCACCAAGTGGCTCCTAAATGCGCGTTTCACCACATCCTACTCGGGGATGGTCGGGTGGCTAGCCATTGCCAGCACGGCTACCTACCCTCTAGCCCGTCTTATCCGCCTTTGGCCGCAGCTGGCGGGCCCCTGGATAAGCCGCATCCAGCACCTCGCCCGACACGCTCGTCGTCTACGCCGACGCCACACCCGAGCAGTGTGCCTGGTACGCGGAGGGCGTCACCAGGTCGTGGCAGACACCAGTCGGTTATGATATATTTCATGCCGAGTTTCTAGCAGCCCCCGGTGCAATCCTAGATTTTAGAAATTACCATGTTAAATTGTTTATTGATAACTTTGCTGTAATTTGTAACTTGCGGTGCAAACTGGCGCACATATGGGACCCATGTCTTTGTATCCTTGCATATATTGCTTATAAATTTTGATCTTTCTCTGTACATTATGTGCCAAGTAAAGAAAATAAAGCAGACGCCCCGTCTCGCTTGGCCTCCGGCGGATCTGCGGGCCCCTGACCAATCAGAGGCCGCCGTTGCGCGTCCCTACGCAACGGCGACTTCTTGATCGGTTGGGGGCTCCGTCAGTTCACAGCCGGAGCCTAATAAAATTTTATTAGGCGCACCCGCTCTCTCCGGGCTCACTGCGCATGTTGCGCAGTGTCTTCGCCAGTCGCCTGCTCGTGGGACGCATCTTCCGTGGCACGGCCGCCGGAGGGACGTGATGAACTCCTTCCGAGAATAGCGCGTGCGGCGCGTCGTGAAGTGGAGTTCGGGCACGTTTCGCAGTGGGACGTGCTGGCGAGGGAGAGCCGGGAAGGCACTGGGATCCTCTTACGGCTCCGTCTCTTGTTCACGGTCTGGCTGGTCCTGCTGGGCGCTGAGCTCGGCTATTATGGGTCGCCAAAATTGCCAGTCTATAGGCACTGCTTCAGGTTGTTCCGGAGGTTGGATCACGTTTAATCGCTCATCAAAGAGCAGCAAGAAGGCTCCGGGGTCCCACTCGTCGGCGAGGTCAGGTTGAGGTGCCCTGTGCCACTGTGCACCCGGGCGCGCGGGGGCGGTGCGCGGTGGCACCGGCGCGGCCGCAACCTCCCATAGAGTGCCTGCGCCGCGCCCGCGGCCGCGCGGAAAGCGCTGGGCCGTTTGTCTATAAGCTGGGCGCTGGGCTGGAGGCGGCGGCGGCGGCGGCTCGGTGATTTGCAACCCAAATAAATCACTATCTAATGAGTTGTGAGCCGCCACACGCCACCCCTTTTTGAGCGCTATTGTCATCAGCCGGACCCTTTCGATCAGAAAGGAGCGGTCGGCGTCTTCTAGTTGCTGCTGAAGAGGCCGCATCATTGTCAAATATCTGCATTCTACTTTATCCCTCTTCCCTAGCGTGGGATTCTGTACCTGAGCTGTGATAAAATCCCACGCCCTTTCTAGGTCGAACTTGGGTGTCGGCTGAGGAACTTGAATGAGACGTTGCAACGCGGCCAGCAGCGCCGCCGCCTGGGATGCGTCCTCTATACCTGAAGTTTGGGTTCATAATTTCAATAGCTTTTGTAGTTAAAGGAAATTTGTAAGTTTGTACAAAAGAGAGTATTTTGTCAGAATATTTTTTAACCCAACAAGAGTACTGAACAAACATTGTTGTAATTCTTTGTAGCAAAGACTTATTTTAGAGAGCTGGAACTTCAATCAGAGAGCAAAGTCGTACAGGATCCAGTTGAATTGTTGCATTGAGAATTAAGTAGCCAAGAAGACTTCCCATCATTTGTGCTCATCTTTATTCAAAGTTAATTGATATTTGGAAACAGCTAGTAAAAAATTATTTAAATTTTCATCATGTTGTTCTTAGGATTTTCCACCAAAAGCTACATTATCCCAGTTTGCAAAAGTATCTCTTAAATGTTTGGTTTGGATTACAGTACGTTCGAATCTGAAAACAAGCAACTGCGTTAGTAACACCAAAAGAGATGTGAAGAAATGGATATAATTTTTCACGAGCTTCAAAAGCAGTGTTTTGTTATCGTCTTCACATGTAAGAACTTGTTGATATTCACTACAAAGATCTCCAATTCTGAAAATATTGTAATGAGATCTTTTCAGAATTAAATGATCAATATGAAGCAGTAGAAAATGTTATACATTTATTAAAGGTTTGGAAGCAATCTATTACTAAATGTTTCTAGCAATTACTGTTTGACATTACAATAATTTGAGCTTCCAAGGAGAAAGTCTTCTTTCAACAATTCCTTCATTCATATAAAAGTGTCTGCATTTCAGTAGATACAAAATTAGCACCTTCATTTGAATAACCTTGGGCTTCAAAAGCAATTGGAGGATAAACTTGAAAATTGTTTAATAAGTATAACTATTGCAGATAATACATTACAAAATGATTTCTTTAAAAGGATTTGGTTCTTGTGGGACATCAAAAATTATCTCTGAGAAAGTAAATTCAATAAAACATAACAAATTGTAACATAATATTAAACACCTTGGAGCACAGAAATATGAAAATTCTTGTGTTTGTGATCCATAATTTGTAAACTAACGTCAGTGCAGGTAATTGTTTACAATTTTATATCAGACAACAGGGGACTGACATAAGAATAAGCATACATATACTTTAGTGTGGAAAAAAATTTAATTGGTTTATCTTTACAAAATTCAAATTGACAAAACTTCCAGTGCCAATAAGAACTCCAACTCGAAATCCATTAAAATATCCTTGCACTGACGATTTCTTGAGGGAAGTTGGAAAAGCTGCTAGTCATGGCAGACATAGGGCTATGATTATATTCTTCAAAAGAACAAACTGAAGTAAAACATTGTCTTTTAAAGCAATTTCTACAAATAATGACTTTAGCTGGACACCTGAATCATGTGTGTCTGTCTTCCACCAAAATAATGTCTTTCATAGACACAGTGACAATACAACTAGATTCTCGACAATTGGAAGCAGTTAATGAAGGCACAGAGTGGAAAAAAAATTCAGTTTGTTTCAGAGCTAATTTAATAGATTTAGCTTCCTCTATAACAACTTTAAGAGGTAAAATTGTATTTCCCAAAAGTGTGTGAAAATTTTAGTAGATTAGACAATTTGCTTATACTTTCATTGACAGGGGGCTGTCAATGAAAAAATATTTACCAAAAATTGTGAAGTAATTGCACATTTTTGATTTTACTTACAATAATTTTTATTTTCAGTTATTTAAAATTTATTTTTGAGAGGGTGTTATTTGAAATTGTATCGTATTCAAAATGAAATTTAAAAGTTTAGAATAGTGTTAATTTCAGATTCCCCTCAAATGGATGTGTTACATTGTGTGTGTTTGTCATGTCATTATAAAATGACCCTTATGTGATTATAACATGTGTGACATGAAACCTTATGTGATTATATTAAATATATTGCATTAAAAAAAAAAAAAAAAAAAAGCATAAATGTGAGAAAAATCCTTGAACTTTCCAAAAACTAAAAAATTGGAAATTGTTCTAAGTGTTCCTGCAGCGTAATGGATGAATTTGGGTAAAAAACGTGGAGAAAGTTTTGAATCCACCCATGAAAGGTGCCCTATTTAAACTGAATTCCCGATAGAAACTCCTGAAAATGGATAAAAAAAAATCCAATATTGGACAAAAACAGCTAAAAGTATATGAAAATTCTTTGAAGAAATGTAGTCAAGTCAGAGTCCCTCCTACAACCGTCCGAAAATTCATATAAAAATTGGCTGAAAAGTGGTTAAGATGGCCCAGAAATGTAAGTTGGCTCCCTTTCTTGTTGTATGCTGCACATGCAAGTGAAGTTAGTCTGAATTTGCTTCAACATTCTCAATATTTCAGGTCTAAATAAAATGTCAGTTTAAGAGGACATTACACAGATCTGCTGAATAAATTTAATATACCTCTTCACACTGTAGGCTTTATTCAGCAGAATGTCACTTTAGTTACTGAGAGATGAACAACAATAGATAATAATTTTGTGATATTACACAAGAGTGAAGGGAGTCAGCTTGGTCATACTAATACTTAAGCATGAAAATGTGAGAGCATTTTTATGATTTCCAGAATCAGGAGCGTTTTATATTACCCTCACTTTTTTGTTAAAAACACTCAGCACCTTGAAGTTAAATGGCTGAACTAAAGTACAGTTTAACCAATGAAGTGAACTTGAGGTATTCATGAAAAATGCTCTTACTCTTATTCCTTTTAATCGTCTTTATAAAAAAAGTTGTAATAATTTTTAATTGATTTAATGGCTCTAGTTTAATTTTTAGTTATATGCCTGAAATAATGCAGATTTAATGAAGTGAGTACTTCAAGAAGCAACATGTTGTTGAATGCCCATAATTTACATTCAGGCTTGTGAGAGGGGCTTTCAGATAATCAATTGCTCACCACTGGGTTAACTGCTTTCCATTCTTATTGAACAGTAGATAAGTGTTCACAGTTTCTATTTGATAACTGATCATTTGTTGAAGGAAATTTTCAAATACAATTAATTAATTTTTATTTTGCTTGAATGATAGATTCAGTTCATTAAAAGGAAATTTTCAGAAATCTTCAGAATAGTCATCAACCTTTAAAATATTTTTTTTACCATAATGACAGCTACTGCAACAATAGAATTTTTTGAACAAGGAACAAGTTTTTTTTGTTGTTTTTTTTCAACAATAGAGTGCAATAAAAATGTTATTTACGTAAATTTATATTACCTAATTCATAAAATTGTTCAAAAAGCCGTACCTTCCATTCATATTGAAAATAGCTAAAATAATATGTGAATTGTTATGAAATAAAGTATTAAGCAATTTAAAGTTGAGGTTAAATGGTTCTCTATTAAAAAATCACAGTGAAAAATTATTGCATTTATTTTCTTAAACAAATTAAATGAATGAATTGATTAGCAGTCAGTTGAAGTCATGGCTTGAGAAAGACACTATGTTGTTTAGTGATGATCTAGAGAGTAAGTTTGAAAGAGGATTTTATGTACAGGTGAAAGTATATTGGGAAACACTAAAATCAGAACATAGGAAAATTTCAGGGAAAACTTGGCAAAATGTATGCTCTTGATTCTAGTGAATCTGATAATGATAAACACTAAGTTCTCAAAAGATGTTTTTATAATAAAAATAAACATTTTAGTTAAGATTTCATTAACCCTTATTCATTACAAGAGTAAATAGATTTTATGAAAAAAAAAAAAATAATGGTTGTATATTTTGAATAACTAACTCACAACCACTTGTCTGTGCAATTTATAATTCACGGAGGACTCAAAAAATTCAGTGAAATGAACCTGCTATTCTTTGGTTGTTATTTATGATTAAATCTGCCTACATACTTGAAATTGTTTGATGCCAATACTAATATTGTTGTTCATATTGTTGTTCAATTTATATAATTTTAATTGGCCATGCTCTGTTTCATGTCCATATTTTATAATTAATAATTTGAATAACATTTCCTTTAATATTTTATGGGTATCGACATACGACAAGACTATATCTTACATGATCGTATGTGAGCGGGCTGTCCGTTTGGACCAGGGCTTTCTGGAAGTTTTGTTAGCTAAGAAATTGATTGCAACTAAAAATGAATTATCAGCCTTGTTTCAAAGAACAAATATAATGTTTATTTCCATAGAAAATCATTAACATGGTTTAATGAGTTCATTTACGCTCACTACAGATTCTGCTGTGAACCTTCTTTACACACAATCTGTTTAAATGTTCTTACTTCATGTCTTTGCACACATTCAATACCTTCTAGGATGAACTCCAGGTGAAGAAAATGTCCAGTTACTGTGAGGTCCTCTCTCTTCAGTCGTTTTGATGTCATACCCTATTTTGCCCCATTAGCACAATATTATACAATGTCAGTTTCTAACGAAAATAGGAATCCGCTTATTTGCTGAATTATTAAAAGTTCGTCAGATAGCTATCTTAAAATGATGCAGTAATTCTTCTCGAATTATTCTGATGCTAATTGATTGTTAATATTATGCTAGCCCACTCCCCTCCTATATACTTATACTTTCAGAGTTATGTCTTCACTGATCTATCATGACATTGTCCACCATAGTCTTCTAATAAAAACCCACAATGTACCAGACCTGATATGAACAGCACGATGGTCAGTAGTTGAAAGGGACTGACCTACTTCCTTTATACATTATCATGCCTCCCAGATATACATATTTTTCATTATAAGGAACTTTGACCTCCTCTCCCACTTTGTTATTCTACTGTGATCATTCATTTTTCCTGGGCTTTTTGATTTACACTTGCTCTCATGGCAACCTGTCCATTCTGGTTTCATTTCCTCCATATGCCTAACCTAAAACATATTGACTTAATAAATATTATTATAGTGTTTTATTAATAAAATTTGGGGCTCTCTGGGCTTATCACACCAGATTGCCTGTAATGATTGCGGACTTCAGCTCATTTTTATAGCATAATTATGGTTAAAAAAAAAGGGGTGCAGTTCTTTTTATTTAACATCTTATATTTATTCTGATAATTATACAGGAATCTTGCCAAATTGAATTCAGAGAAAACAGGGGGAAAAAAAGAGAGAGAGAGGGAAAAAAAAAAAAAAAAGACAGTGTGAAAACATTTTTTGAGACCAATAGGGACTACCTGTTTTAACAAATTATTTTTCTGATTTAATTAGGTCAAGTTTCAATTCAGTATAGTTTGTTAAGAAATAAAAAAATCATTGCTATTAAATATTTATAATGTATATGTTCTTGGAAATGTACAAAAACTAGAACCATACATAAAAAACATGATGAAATGAGATAAATCAAGAAATATTCAAAACTTCAAAATGTGGCTTTCATATCAACTTGCAATGTCACATAGATACAGACTTTCATACTGATATATGGCTGGCTTAAAACACGGTTTGGTTAAGTATACATCTTTATGTCTTGAGACACTTGATTACTATTGCTTACATGTGGCAAATTATACACACATCTCATGGCCTTTCAAGCAATAATGTTCAGAAGGGATTCATTATATTCCAGTTCTTTTTTGTATTATTTGCTCAGAAATCACATTTCCATGTACTCTGAAACGGTACACACAAGTGTAATCTGGATTTCCGTGGTTGTCATGAATATGTAGCAGAACAGCCTTGAAGGGGTAGTTCAGGGCATTCTGAAAATATAACGTAAATTATTTTCACATACATTGTCAACAATTTTAAGGTTTAAAAGGGATGTGAAAATATATTTAAGACATGGATCTATCTGTACAATCATTTAAGATATACTCATACATCATTTAAGTATAATAATTTAAGATTAAAAAAATACCAATAATAAAAAATATAATCTACAGCTTTTACTGAAAGTACAGGTTCTGTACTTAAGTACAGAACCTGTACGTTCAGTAAGGATCAGAAAAGTACAGATCTGTACTTTCAGTAAGGATTAGGAAAATACAGATCTGTACGTTCAATAACTAACTGGAGGTACAATTTTTTTTAATTTATTGCAAAAGAAAATGTTATGAGAACAGTATTTAACCTCTTGTATCTTCAAGAGGGATTCATCTTTAATTCAGGTATAATGACGAAAAATAACTATTTTGCATTTTGAACACAGGTTCAAGAGCTTTGGAGAACTTAACACAGGGCCAAGCTTACTGTGGCAAATTAATCAAGGAATTAATAAATTTTAATACCAAACATCTTTCTACAGTTTGAATCAGAGTGAATCAGATTTATATCTATTTCTTTATTTTTATGTCAAAAACAGTTAATCTGTATCTTGGAGATTTGGTGATCCACAAATTCAAGAAGAAGTTGGATTTCCTCTTTCTTGGGATGGTAGAATTATATTGAATTTTAAAATTCTATAATAAAATGAAGAGTAAAATATATAAATGCAATATTTTAAACCCACTATTTTACTATAATAGAGAGAAGTTTCTTTATTTTAATTCTAAATTTAATAAAATATATACAATTTAATATAAAAGTAAATAGGTATTCAAAGAGGAAAGAAACAGTTGTATTCAATGTCCACCCCCTGATAAATTGCTAAAACATTTCTTAAATGAAATGTCTTATGTTCAAGCATTTGATGTCATTGTCTTTTAATAATACTATATTTTTTGAAAGCCTCTGCATTAATTTCTCTGTAATAGTAAAACAAGCAGTTAAAAATCTATGACTACAAATTTCTATCAAAATTGAATACATCTTATTTGTCGTAAATATGATCATACGTTGAATGTAGTATTGTACTTACCGAAAGAACAAATGTTTGTTGTGGAGGTCCATCAAGAGTGTAAGAGAACTGCCCCAGCTCTGGTCCCAAAGTGTCATGTGTTGTTTCTAAGCCCTGTACAGTGAAATCGTGTTGATGTTTCTTCATAAAAAAATCACATGTTATTATACAAAATGAAACTACCCAATAATACTTGAATATTCTTGTTGATTTTTCCACACTTCCTCTAGCATAAAGCCAATGAATGGAATATCCAGTAATGAATATCAGTTTAAAGATTTGCAGACTTCTATTGTAAAGTGGGGATCATTTTTTAATAATCTGATTAGCAAGTTGTGAAATTTAGTGATGTCTATAAAATGAAAAAAATATAATATAAATATACCGGGTGGACCAAAAGTCACTACCCATGATTTCTTCTTCTCTATTATGGATTTAATCTCGCCTGAAATTAATTTTCTGCCTGTCACATTCATCTGCCTACATATGTTATTTCCATGTTGATTTGTTGTGAAAGAAGAATTAATTTTTTGTATTCAAAGATGGTTCAAAGTGTGTTAAGAACTTGCGAGGGACAATAGAAATGCTTCCCAGATCACTTGATCTCACTCCCATGGATTTTTCATTTTGGGGATTGATTACAGATATGTAATATATATATATATATATATATATATATATATATATATATATATATATATATATATAATTGTTAAGTTTCAACGATTTTATTTTATTAAGGGAAAAGACGAGTAGGCTTGCCGACGCCCCCTTTGCCAGTAATTTGTGAGGGCTACCCCCACAGCAGCCCGGGGATGCACTCGGTGTCTTATAGGCATTACGGGTTCAAAAAACAGAATTTTTACTTTCTCGTTTGCATAGTACACAGAAAGTGAAGTAATGCTGAAAAAAGCGCACGTCGAGATTTTGACGGAATCGATGGCAAGATTTTGGGGGTCCTTGATAAAAACAATTTTTTCTTCTTCCAAAATGTCCGTCTGTTAACTGTACTTTAGCTTCTAAACGTTCATAGGATTTTCAACAAAATGGACAGTCCCCTATCGTTCCCCTCAATTTTACACAGGATCTTTTAATTTTTGGGGACACTTTAAACGAAAACAATACGATGTTTTCGCAATTTTTTTCAAAAATTGCTCAAGATTTCTTTCTTTCTTTCTTTTGCTTGACGAGAAAAATATGCCGATGAAAATGTCGCAGGTCCGATTTTAAGAAAATACTCTAAAATTTCGAAAATTGCAAACATTGTTTGGATCCCCTTCTTCAACTATAACATTTTAAGACGAAGCTCTTTTGTTAATGAAATTTGTTCTGCCAAATTGAATCGTTAATTATTGCCTTGTTCAACGTTTTTCAAAATATTAATTATTTCCTTAATCTTTTAGTAAAGTCATCTGAATTTTTCAAGCGATGGCTGAAAGTGTTAGTAGAGTATAAGTTTCTACTCGGGTGTTCGGGAGGTGCCGCGTCTTAGGCCTCATACGCCAACGTTTCGGCTATCAAGCTGCGACCTTCGTCAGGGCGAAATGCCTTCCTCAGGAAGGTCGTAGCGTTGGCATCTGGGCCTAGGACGCAGCGTCTCTCGGATACTGAGTCCGGCCGCGGAAGCCTTCGCTTTCAGGACAGATGACGTATACTGCGGTTTTCAGTTGCGTATGAAGGATATCTGCTGTTTCGGTGTCATCCCATCGCAAGGCTGAACGCGACCATTATGACGTCACTGTAGTGACGTATAAGGTCCCAATTGGACAAATCACAAAACAGCTGATATCCTTCAAACGCAGCTCTGTGAAAACCGCAGTATAACCGTTAGAACGCGAAAGTATAGAACGAATTTCCTAAGGATGAGCCAAAGTGACAGTTCACGAAAACAAGTGAACATCACATGTATTTCAGAGAAGTATCCTTCCGCCGTGATAGCTGTTCAGTCACGCCCCTTCGTAAAGTGCTAATGGCTCCAGTGAAAACACCCCTATGCTAAGAGTTTCGCTGAGGAAAATGCATGTCCGCGAGTCCGGGAAGTATTTAAATTTAATTACGTATGTGGAAAATCTCTTAACATGCTCTCAGAATCTGTAAAAGAATACTACCACGACTGTAAATAGAAAGAAAGATGATTTTAAGCCAGAAACACGTGCACCGGTACGCATCTCGTATTCAAGTCTCGGTTTTAAAATAAACAGAATATTTATCACACAAAAAGTAAATTCAATGTAACATATAAAGAAAAAAATATTTTTTACAGAAGAGCACATTACACTGCACTTCCTAATATCAATTATTTCTCGCAGCGCAGTATATTTTTGTCGGACGAGGACACCACAAAAGGAAGTGTCGAAGCCATTTACAAGTTAGCCAACTGCAAACGAACGCATGCGGGAAGGGAGTCTAATAGGCTCAACGACCACAGAACCTTCAGTTATATTGCCAGCACTTTGGCTCATCCTTAGGAAAATCGCTCTTATACGTTCTATGGAAGCTCGTGGCTATGGAGCGCGTGTTGTTGGCGGTGGCGCACCGTGACGGAGCAGCGGCGCGGCGCGGAGGCGCGGCTGCCGGTGAGCGCGGCGGAGGCCGGGATGTGCTCCAGGGTGACGTGGGTGAGGCGCGCGGGCAGCGCCAGCGCCACCGCCACGCGGCCCTCGGCGCCGCGGAACGCCCAGCACGCGCCGGGCTCCAGCGACGGCTGCCGACACACGCAACGCCGTCAAATGATTGGCTTTTGCACGATATAGGTTGATGTCTTTCATTTTTTTTGCCGAATCAAAGTCAAAGGAAAAAAAAACCTGACAAAATGCAATTGAGATTATACAAGAAATACCGTCAAACGGAGCGAGACTGTGTCACTTGGCGTGAGAATATGCTAAGCTTCATTTCATGAGCTATACGCATCCAATTGGCAGATATCGGAACATTGCTGTTTCTAACTTTCACAAATAGTAATCCTGAAAAGTCCTGCTTTATAAAAGTTAATCATTTTTGCGCCAAGTGCCGTGATCAGTGTGGGTTTTGTTTGTTGGGCTTTTGTGAATGCCGACTGTGTCAAGTAATTTAATATGCCAATAGCACACAAAATACTCAATAAAGCAATCCCACGCTAATTATGCCCAGTTAATAGGCACGGCACTTGGCACGAAAAGAATCACTTTCATAAAGCAAGACTTTCCAAGATCATCTCATTGTGCAAGCTTGAAACAAGCAATGTTCCTATACCTGACAATAGGATGCGTGTATTTCAAGAAATGGAGCCTGGCATATTCTCAATCCATGTGGCACAGTCACATGGTTTGACGGTAATTATTACGGACATGAAGTATAAACATTTTTTCTACGATTGCATAAAAGTGCTTCTGTTACGAATCGTTATTTATTTGTGGCATTCATTTCATGGTTATATAAAAAAAGCACCGTCTTAATCAAATATTTTCAAATTTATTTCAAATATTAATATCTAGAATAAAGTGTGTGATACGACATACCGTATTTCGAGTACGTTATATAGGGACATGAATGCGCAAACATTAGTAAGGGATGTCTATTTATTTTGTTATATTTCCATACGTGAAGCCCCCTTTTTCACGCTAACAAGACTATCGTGGCAACCATCTTTTTAATGGACATTCAAGAAAATGACCTACTTTACGTGCGGATAGCAATGCACAGAATCCGTCTTTTTATACGGTTGTAGAAAAAGCTTTTTTACCCGGTGACGTGGCGTCACGATGAATAATGACTTTCAAGCTGATGTTACATTATTCAGATGCCTTCACGCACACGCAGCGGGACATGAAATTCCTCGTTTGTATACGACCGTAGAAAAAATAATTAACAATTAGATACGGTTCTGATTACTTGATATCTGTAACCCATTAACGCTCAAATTAATTTCGGTGCACGTCGCGCTCTCATCGTAGTCGCACACCTACGCACACGGACATTGTTGGATCTATCTGGCAACAACTTTTGTCGCGGAATTTTTATGTTGCTAAATTACATAACTAGAGCGTTTGAAAGCGCTACATATAGTTTCTCGATCTCTTTAAAGATAATCAAAATGTTAATGATCTATTTACTTATTTAACGAAAATAAAGTTCAAAACAGTTTCTGAATCTGGAGAAGTAAAATCTGCACTTTTCTTGGGCTCCGAAAGCACTCTCCCCGCTCTTTTCTTTTTTTTTTTTTTAAGGTAAATTATGAATAAAAGTTACACAGAGCGTTTTGAGCAAAATTTGATAACATGAAATATTTTCTCCAGCATAATAGACACGATTTTTTTAATCTGAAAATGAACTACATATTTTTATTCTTATTCATTACTGGTAATGAAGGAAGGACTCTAGTGAAGGAATTGACTCCTGCGAAATTGTGGTTTGATGTTACTGTTGTCGAAATAACTAAGTTCCCCACTTTCACCCCACGGAGATCAAGATAACGTGAGCAGATAGTGAAGCTACATTCATGTCCAGAAGTAAAGCATCTCAGCATTTGCTCGATGAATCCGGAGAAACTTTTGTCCATTTTGCGGCATGTCGGTTGAGATTTGGACTCCAGAGTGGTTGCTGCCTTGGTATTAAATTGAGCTTGACTTTTTGTTAGGCGAAGTCACTCTGGGGTGCATGGACACAAATTCCTTGCTCCGTGGCATCGTACCTGGATGATGTTGCGCGGGGACTTCTCCACGGGCCACAGCGGCACGCCCCACAGCGTTTCCCAGGCGCCCGTGGGGTAGGGGCTGGTGTCCGGCGTGGCGAGGATGGCGCCGCCCGCCGACTCCAGCGCCAGGTCCGGCATCGGCTCGCGGCCCTCCGCGTCCGCCTCCGCCGCCAACCGGCGCTCCAGGCGCGCGCTTAGCGTCGCCGTCGCCTCTGCCGCGCGCTCCTGCACGCGCGAGTTGGGGAATTGTTACTCACTGATGCTTTGAAACTACCCTGACACGGGCTCTGTTTAGCCCGTTGTTTTGTTAGTTTTTTTTTGCTTTGTTTACAATTAATTCAAAATTATAAATTAATATACAAGGCCACTTTCAAATTAAATCGTGTTCAGTAAGAATTTAATGTTAGTGGTTACCAAACCAGACTTAAAACATTGATGGTTTTTTGGTAGATGTCTTGTGAACAAGTATATTTTGCTATCACGTCGAATCCACTGCTGTGCATGATGGAAATACATGGGTGAGCTCATGGTGGAAATAACAAGGTGTAGCGGTGCGCATGCCGCCGACTGTGGACCAATAATATTATACCCCACCAACTGTGCGCCAAATTCAAATTATCTACGCGGGCGCGGACATTTGAAAATTATTTAAAATAACGATATTTGTTATTAAAATTACTCGTTTAATTTAGTGAAGACCTTCAATACTAATTCATTTGAGATATTCATGAAATGCTCGCAGTTTAAATATTTCAGGTCTTGTATACCAAAACTGTGAACAAATACAATGACCTGACCTAACCTACAATATTTGGCCAACAAAACCACGATCTTCCACTGCTTTCGCACTGCCTTGCCAAACACGTCCTATCTCCTTCGCAAACGGGAAGCAAATGAACACGTGCGCCAGCCGTTTTCGCTTCATCCCTGGGTTCAAACGTGATTGGCTGCTACTGCGCATCTTCCGGAGCGCTACACCTTGTTATTTCCACCATGGGTGAGCTATTGCACATCGTATATTGACTTCAGCCAATGGGCTTCAGGCACCAGATAGCGGGAATTTTAAATGCAGCCAGATACCAAAATTATCACCTTCGTACAGGTCATTGAAACTGATACATGAAGCATTTTTTAAAAATATTGCATCTTTTATTTTAATTATACCTTCATCGTGTTATTTTTCGTTGAACATTGTCATTTTATGCCACTTTCAAAATGTTTCTCGACACTTCTCGCTCCCCATGCATTACCGCGACCCGCATTTGCCCTTGTGGTGGTCACGTGGTCGTGACGCAAACTGATATTGCGCAGAACGAGCAACAATCGGTGCGCCGGACTAACTTAGATATCTTTACGCGCCACGTTACGAAAACCCTAGTATATATAGAAAGATTTTCCTAAGAATGAGCCAAAGTGACAGCCAGTGCTGGCAACATAACGGAAGGTTCTGGGGTCGTTGTGTCCTTGAGCCCATTTAACTCCCTGAATTCGTTCGTTTGCAATTGGCTAACTTGTAAATGACTTCGACGTTTCCTTTTGTGATGTCCTCATCCGACAAAAATGTAGTGCGCCACGAGAAATAATTGAAATTAAGAAGTGCAATGTTATGTGCTCTTCTGTAAAAAATATTTTTTTCTAGAAATATTAAATTGAATGAACTTTTTGTGTGACAATATTATGTTTGTTTTAAAACCGAGACTTGAATGTGAGATGCGTACTGGTGCACGTGTTTTCGGCTATTGTGCTGTTGTGTGGCGAGCTGTGATTGAGAGCTTATATTAACATTCGTGGCAGTTTTCTTTTACAGATTGTGAGAGCATGTTAAGAGATTTTCCACATACGTAATTAAATTTAAATATTTCCCGGACTCCCGTAGGTGCATATATCTCAGCGAAAGTCTTATAGCGTTTTCCATTCGTTGCACTGAAACCCACCCTAGTGCAGGGGAAAAACGTCATCGCTCCGCAACAGTGCTGCCCCACACGCGTGAAGGGCAGCTACGAATGAAACGGATTCCGGAACTGAGTCAGTACTTGTGTACTACGCAGTGAAATTATACTCAGCTCTTCTTCGTCAGTCACACTGATGGAACTCCAAAAATAATGATTTTGAATTATGATCGTTGTTATAATTTTTATGAAGTCTTTTGGTAATTCTTACTTCTTAATTCATAAATTATTAACGTGTGATTTCTTTATTTAAAAACTACGAAAACTTAATATTCGTATGAGTCGAAATTTCTTTTTTCGAGATTTGCCAGTGATCGATATAGGACACAAGATTTTGGACCGAAAGGCTTCTGCAGAATTGTTTGATTACTGTAAACAATAAAAATATTAACATGAACATTTCCACTGGTATATGTATGGGCGTGCGAGAAACATTTCTTGGCATATATATTTGAATGATTTTGTAGGGGTCACTATTTTATTTTCACTTTATTAGCGTTTCGAAATTGAGACGTACCTAAAACACTTTAGTTTCTAAATAGCACTGGATTTGTTAACATGAAGTTATTCAAGGTTAAATTTTCGGAAAACACTATATTAGATTTTCCGAACTTTGTGTAAGTCACAAAAATTATTTTAAGACATTTCTTGCAAAACATAATATACTCCATCATTCGAAGTTTCCCTGCGTGACAATAGATCCTCAATTGCCTTCACAATTTCACCACGAATCTAAATCAGCATGGATAACTTCCGTACCTAACCTCACAATGGCCCGGTGCACTGGACAGTTTAGGGCGCCCCGGGTGCGTGTTGATGTGCGAATGGAACATGCGCTTCTTTGCACTGGTGCGTCCTAGCGGTCGAATGGAACACGAAAGCTGCCCTGGGTGCGCACTGAGTGCACACCAGTGCGGCGAATAGAAAACGCTATTAGACTTCTGCGTAGTGATGTCTTCACGGGAACCATAACCAAACACTTTACGAAGAGGCGTGGCTGAACAGCTGTTGCGGCGGAGGGATACTTCTTCGAATGACATGTGATGTTCACTTGTTTAGCGAACTGTCGCTTTGGCTCATTCTTAGGAAAACCCTGATGAAGGAAGGCTGCTCACCCTGACGCGGCGCAGCTCGGAGCGCATGAGGCGCAGCTCGGCGCGCAGCTGCGCGAGGCCGAGGGCGAGGGCGGCGCCGGGCGCGGCGGCGTCGGGGCGCAGGGCGAGGCGCGCGTCGGCGGGGGGCGCCGGCAGCTGGCGTGACGCGGGCAGCGCCGCCCGCCCCGAGGCCTCCTCGAGGCTCAGCCCTAGCAGCGCGCACGCCGCCAGCAACGCCGCGCACCCTGCGCACACGCCGCCCAACGCACTCAACCTGCTTTCTAGGCACACTTGTTTTTCAATATGTATATAGTGACGTCATGGGATTAGACATCCCCATAACGCCACCATCAGCTACGAAAAGAAGCCCATGAACAGAGAGGAGTAGGGTACGCGGCGGAGCGATGGCTGCGCCATCTACGCACAGCTTTTCGAACTCTGACGCCCGAACTAGGGAATAATGTTTTTCCGGGAGGTCACGAATAGAGGAGAATATTCACCCCTCCAAAAATTTCCCCAAGTTTGCTCTCAACCGCCGAGCGGGACGGACGTACCTTGGCTCCGAATCCTTGCGCCGTTATCGGTTCCAAAGTCCAAATTTGTTAGTTATTTAGTGTTGCTTTGTTAGTTAGTTATTTTTGAACGTGTTTTGATTTGAGATTTAAATGTAAACAATCAACAAATGTAAATGTAGTTCAGTTCTAATGTTTTGAGACAATAAAGACATTTTTCTATTAAATACCATTTTGATAATAATTTGTTCACGTCTGTATATGCATTAGATATTACGTTAAAAGCTTACTATTTATCTCTTAAAAAGTAAAACGTAAAAAAAAAGCAGATACCACTTGATGCTATAGGCTTTTTTCCAAACTTCCTGTCCATAATAAGACCATTAAATTCTTAGCATTTGATCGAACAAATTACAGAGAGACATACATAATAACTAGTGGTGTTAAAACAGCACGTATTTTCTCGCCAGTGTTTTCACGCAAAACTTCGCTAAAAGTATTCCAATCTAAAAATTAATTTTTAAAATCTTTAAGAAACAGATTTCATTAAGGGGAAAAAACTCTATCTTCGTAATTGTAGTTGTTGGAAGACTTCGAAAAAAATTTGAATTTTTGCAATTTTCGAAAAATCAGTTTTCAAGGATGAGACCCACACCATTCTCTTAAACGTCGTTCACACTATCCAACAAAATTTAATCAAAAAAGACGGAGCAATTTTTTGAAAATGTCCTAGGGGCTTCTTGTAAATAACTCCCAAAAATTAAAATATCGGTTTGAAATTTAAGGGGCCTCAACATCAATCAGATCGATAGGGAACATCAATTTTGGAGAAAATCAGCTGAACAGTTCAGGCACTAGCGTTGTTCACAGACAGATAAACAGACGGACGGACAGACAGACGTTTTGCCGTCATTCGATTTTTCGGTATCAAGGGCCCATAAAACACGGATTTTGGCTAAACCACGTGTTAGAGGATATTTTTTTCTAACTTTATCAACTGGATTTATCCACTTTTTATAACCAGGGCCCTGTAATAAGAATTTTTCTGCCGAAAATTCGCGCAGCATTATATAACTTTCTCTCTACTGCATAAGCGGTAGCGAGAAAGTAAAAATAAATAAATTTGGTTAAAAAATGCGGATATGACCTTTGTGCTTAGCACGGTGGAATTATTTTCGTGAGTGATAATCGCATCACAATTTTCTTATGTTAACTGTAAATCAGATATGAGGGAAAGATCTGTACTTATTTTGCAAGACCGGTACTCAGAAACCCAGTACTTTATTTTCGGGCAATTAAATTGAAAATAATGTGTTCTTTGTCGTTTCTGTCTGTTCTTTCGTTTCTTCTGGGAATTCCTTGCTTTAATAGGACGTAACATCTCTTTCCAATGTTCGAGGATAAGAGTTCAGTAAGAGGGATGACGCTGAGGAAATAATATGTACTGTTTTTGTTGTATCGTCTTATTGATACTTTATTCAAGATATGCACATGTGTATTTTAAGATATGAACCATTGTAGCTTTTCCACGTTACTTTTTCCGATAAAACTTCAAAAATACATTTGCATAAGTGGAGCATTTAAATGTAAAATCTAATGAAATTACTTTTTAACATTCTCATTCACACTGTTTAAATCAACCGTTCCCCGTCGGCGAATTTATTTTGAAACTGCTTGACTGTAGATGAATGGAGGGATAACATTTATCTGACATTTCAGACAATGAGTTGTTTCCGCCTAACTGGCCTTTCTGGAAGAGGAATATATTTAGCATAAATCGCTACAGGCCCGTTGTGGATAGAATTGCATGAGAAATACATTCAACTCGTTCATTTGACAAGCCCATCGGTATTGAATTCACATACGCATCACAGCAATTACTTTAAGTAATTTATTATTAAATTTTGAAGAAATTAGTAGGTGCACTGTTTGAAATTGTACATGTTCTTTTACGGGAGCTAAACTAAAATACATAATGTCGTTTTGATACAGCTAAACCAAATTATTCATACCGTCATTTTTATGAGAACACTGAAAGACAGAATGTGAGTAATCCATGTTAAGTCCGAACTTATGAGTGTTTCTCAGGAAAGTCGCACAAGGAAGATCTAGGTGACAAAATAATTGGGTAGTTTCCCTTGTCTTTAGCGTATAACCGTAATTACAAAAACGATCAGTTGGTTTTAACAATGGATTCAGTAAGTTATTTTGAGCCTTTCAAGATGCCAAGAAAAAAAAAAAAACACGATTTGGCGATTGTATTTAATATTGGAACAAATATTCCTACATTATAACAAAGTAAATGACCCGAACTTGGGGGTACTTTGCATGAAGGCCCTGGCATATACTCTTTCATGCTAGCAAGATACAACTTCACTAAGTAAATGCTGACGGTCCTTGCTTCGCTTCTCGACTCTAATGTAGTTTCACCCCAACCACCCGCCCCGATAAAACGCAAACCAGCTTTTGAAAGAAAAGAAAGCCCGTTTTTTTCTTCTTTTTTTATTTCGTCCCGTGTTTCATCGTAGACAATTACATTAGCGGCGCACCGCACCTTTCCTCATCGCCGAGCGAGTGAACGCGGGAGAACTCGACTCTGGCGCGCCCCAAATTGCGCTTTCAGCGCTGACAGCGCTTTCGTGCAGAATGGCCTTTCCGAATGCACGCTGATTGCGCTGATGACGTCACAGCGTTTGCGGTCGTTCTGCCGCTCGCTCCAGCCACACACACACGCGCGCGCGCGCGCGAGCTACGCGCGGTAACGACACGATTGCTCACCGTCGCCCCGCGGTTTCGCCATCTTTTTCGGTTTGTGTTCTTCCTTGTGGCAGCGATTGTTTAGGTTCTGCTGAAGGCTTGGGCTGCTTGAAATGTTTGATTGATCACCAGGCCGTCAATTACCATGGTCGTTGGCCCTTTACGTGTAGTGCATTTTTTTTATCACGGGAGGTGGCGGTGTTCTTCTTCCGCTGCATGGTGAGAGGTCTCCGACATATTTATCGGCTTGTGGGGTTTTCCCCATCCAGATATCTCCCGCCTAGATTGGGTCACTGCCAAAGCCGGGTCAAGCTCTAAGCTCCCGACTGTGTAGTGCATGTAAGTGTAAGTAAGGGGGGCGAGAATAAGACAAGGAAGAGGAAGAATGGATCACGAGCAGTCCGTGGCATATTTGTTACGTTATTGCTCCGGCATTAGCCAGGTGGTGATCGAAGAAATCACGAAAAACTACCGATCACAGCACCCGGCCGCTAGATTTCTCCTCCAGACAGCGGCTGAATTTGTTACAGCTAATTGCGAACATTCTGCAACCGTCGGGACTCGAACATAAGGACTTCCAGTCAGAAGTGACATCAGTTAATGCTCTGAGCCACCTCAGGCGATTAAAACGTAAAGAGGTATCGTTTGCCGGTTTGCCATAACTCGAAATTTGGCCCTTTTGAATTATTAATACGAAAAAATTGGCTTCCCGAGACATTCAGGTCGTACACTGCGCGATTCACAAATGTCTCGATGTTACATCATGATTCATTGAGATATCTCAACTTCCAAAGTGAATCCTGATAACTTGTTTTTAAGGTTACTATTATTACAGGACATGAGAATATAAAAGCGTCTTGAAATTAAAGATTTTACCCCTTATTTTCACATTAAAGCAGCAACTCGGCTAACTATAATTCGTTGATGTTTGGAAGACGCACAAATAATGGTCTAATTAATTTAATGCATTTAAGAAAATCTAATAAATGAATTTGATTCTATAGCTTGGAAATAAATACTGTTTTCCGCTTATAATTCTACAGGCTGTTAAATTAAAATGTAAACGAAGGCACAATCGGGGTGGACAAAAAAAATCATGAAACTCGCACGGAGGGAGTGTTATGTATGACATAAAGGTTTCTAGCTGATTATCTTGCTGAATACGGGTTTGTGAATTCATGTCGAAATGTGAAATACACATCCATGACGAAAATCTCGTTAACGATCGTTTCGGACTAGCGTAGCTTTGACAGAAAAAATCCGCTTGCCTGTTGTAAGCGCAAATCATAACACGCAGTCGTGCGACTAATGGGCATGTAAAGAGAAACACGCTATTCAGAGCTCTGGCACAAACTTGGCCGAGATCCACATGGCGTGACTGTCATGTTGATTTGGGGGCACATGGGCCACTGATTCTCACTTCGCCAGTTGTATTGTCATCATTGCATTGACTTGGAACACAAGTATTGAAATATCCTTCCTTGTCAAATATGCCAGCGTCATTAGCCGAATCACTTAACTGCGCTCCGTGAAGTCATGGAAATTAAGCAACTCGAGACACCATATTTTCCTAGACGGATGACCGCCCTGGAACCCCAATTACTAACGGCGCCGAATTCCTGATCGAAGGGATAAAAGGCACCGACTGTGACGTGACGAGACAAAATTTCAATGGAGGGTTACTTCGCTAACGCTCATACCCAAGAAGGGCATACACTATCACAATAAAGGTAATATGACATATTGTCAATAACATGCGATATAATTGGGATAGTATTTCCCACTGCCTAACTTTACAGACTAACAATACTCATTTCTAAACAATACTCATTGCAAACTTGCGCTACAGAATTTATTTCCAGTAAAGAAAAGAAACATCAAATGCTAGTATGCTGTTTTGACATATAAAATAGAATTGACTACATCGAGGATAATAACTCCTGAGGAAACGCGTCTCTAATAATAACATGTATTGTCAATAACCTATTATCAAAATTATCTAAAAAAACACGGAATTTTGCAGTCTTAAAACGGGCCACTGAACCATGTTTGCTGCCTATAGTAAATTTGCTGTACCCATTCTAGAAAATAGTTATCTACAAAATGTTGTATTTTGCCCACCAGTCTCCCCTTAATTCATTAACACTAGATCACATCGTGTATCGTTATTTAGAGCAGATTTGTTTTTTAATTGTCACTGTTCGCTATTTCCCGGGAAAGCCAATGATCAGTTCTCACTTGATCGCCAGCCTCTTGGCAGGAGAAATGCAGGTTTATACATGAGCATACGTGATATACGTGCCCATGAGAGAATATACATCCTGCATTATTATTATTATCATGACTCGGGATAACAAAGCAATACTCAATAATATTTTGTGCTTCAGAACGCCATGAGGCCAAAAGGGAATCTTCTCCTATATTATTTCAGTAGTATAGATAACTTTTGCGGCGCTCTCACACGCAACCAATCTTTGTAAATGAGGTCTCTAAAGAAAGAGAATTTCACGGAGACGTAACGAATTGTATTTAAAAATATGAAGGATTTGTTTAAAAAACGCATCTAAATATTCATGTCAAATGCAAACCGCAACACTCGGACAAATTTTTGAATCTATATTATTAAATAACTCCTAAACGAAGCGTTTCTGGGCCTTAAAAACTAAAATTTTGAGGTCAAAGACCTCAAGGAAACCATCCTCACTCCGTAATCTTCAGGATGAGATCTTGAACATTCCATTCCATTTCTGCTGGTTCAACGCTTCTCGATTTTACCCCATCTGTTCAGAACCCGTAGAATCAGTAACTGTATGTGAAATTAAACTAATTACTTGATATTTTACGCGACTGAATTTCACGGGTGTACTTCTGTGCGCGGTAATAACGTTAAATAAGAATAGTTTGTATTGACAAAGGTGTATTGTATTGTTATCATCAATTACAGGGAGACATATAGAACAAGTGACGGGGATAAGAGGGTCTTGAAGAAAAATATATATTACAGTCTTAATATGGAAATGGAAAACAGGGAAGAGGGTGGGATTTAACTTGCGAGAGTTCTCGCACGGGTACGCTAGTATTTTATAATTTCCTTAAAAAATGCACCCGGACGCTTTCTTTGTGCTACAAAAGAGGACATGTGGTAACCGTAATGAAGTGAGACTCACCCGCCAGAGCGAGGGCCCATCGCGGCGTGCGCGTGGCGCGACCCGCCCCCTCGCTACCGTCTCCACCTGCCCGTGCTCCCCGCCGCTCCGCTCGCTCTTCTTGCTCTTCCAGCAAAGAGGTGGGGGACGGCGGAAAGACGGTGCGGCCAGGGTACGGGATCCTACAGTCCACGTCTGTCGTGTCTGCTACATCATGCTCTGAAAGAAATACATTTCTTTGTGATTAGAAGGAAGTTGTCTTTCTAACTTGGTTTTATTTTCACAAGCTGATTTTTGTAATCGGCAAACACGCTAATGGAGGTGAAGTGTCGACTAGAAAATGAATTTTTGAATACTGACTTTGAAAAATTGAAATATTGTTTATATGCCACATTTGTTTCGCAGATACTAGATTGTTGAGTTTTTGATTTAGCCTCTTTTCTGTGAGGTGCAGCTGAACAACGGTAATGGAGCGGTTAACGTGAGGTGACAAAGTCGTTCGAGATATTTTTTGATAACGTTACCCCTAATAATTATATATTCCGGTTTTCCTTGTACCATTTAATGTTTTCTCGGTATCTGCGGCTTGGACTTCAGCTCTCCCAGAAGCCGACGAAACATATTCATAAGTAGAGCATTCACTAATTTTTTGTAGTAAAGAAAGTCATTCAACATCTTAATTGAATACTTCATAATTAACTAAAAATTAGCAAAAAAATTAATTCAGCATAAATGAATGAAATTTACTTTATAGGAAACATCAAGACAGCTAGGCTCTACACCTATTCCCCCTGGAAAAATCTTGGTTACGTGACTGTCAATCACACATTTTAACACAAAAGCAATGCTTACATGTGCATTTTTGCTTATGCGTGCATTCTTCCATTTGTAACTTAATTCATCTGAGAATAGGCTTATTTTAAAGAAAATTCTTTGGATGAGCCTGAAATTAATACTATTTACAAAAAAGTATCAAAACTCAAAAGACAAAACTTCAGGAAGGAACAGACGGAACAGATGAAATACAAGCAATGGAGACAAGCCTGGAGTCAGAGTGGTACGAGTGCGTATTTTATTTTGCAGATGCGCTAAATAGGTGATGCATTCAACTTCTCGTGGTGATGAATCAGTTTCCAGTGCGCGCAATTGGCCCTTCGTTCTACTGCAGGCATTAATCATTGAGACTAAAGCAAGGGCAAACGGAGTGATAAATATAGGGCAATTATTTTGAACAAACTGATTAGAATTTAAAAAAGGGGGAGAGAACGAGAGCTAGAGAGGGAGGGCGAACAAGCGAGAGAGAGAGAGAGAGGGAGAGAGAGAGAGAGAGAGAGAGAGAGAGAGAGAGAGAGAGAGAGAGAGAGAGAGAGAGAGAGAGAGGAGTGAGGTGGACATATGGCTGGGCGTGGGGATGTGCCAGGCATGGACCTTGCCACTGACATCTTCGCATCTACCCAACAGCGACAGACTCACCGGGTGGCGAGCGTCCGCGGGCGAGGGCGCGGCGCGAGGCCGGCGTTGGCGCGGGCGAGCGTGTGGGCGTGTTCCAGGGCGCGGGGCTGGCGCGGGGCTTGGCGAGGCGATGGCGCAGCGACGAGCAGGTGCAGTCGCCGCCCGCCGAGCAGTCCAGGCCGTAGGGCAGCGACGACGCCGACGGCGCCGGCGACCCTACCCGCAAACCCACACCTCTCAGCTTCCCTCTCGCCCGCGCTCGAGCGAGCCTTCAGGGTAAAACAGGTCATGAAGAAAATGCGCTAGAGATCGTATAAGAAATAGGTGGAGTGAAGGAGAATGTAGAGCTAATCCAACTAGGTCCAATTGTAAATAAATATACGAGTGCATACTCAGAATGCGTGTTCTGGATACCCGTACGTGTTTCAGCCGAGATATTGTGATAATGACCGTTGTCTCTGCAGCGTTTTAGATGGAGAAGTCGTAAGTTTGAGTCCTGACGGGGTCGGATTTTCATAATTAGCTAGATAGCTAGGTCGAATTCAGAGTTTTCTCCTATTAACACCAGACGAACGCTGGGGAAGCCAAACAAACGGAGCGTGCGATCTTCCTTCCTCTTCGTGGTCCTATTCTCACCCCTTTCTTACACATACTTACAAGGACCACACTATCGGGAGCAAAGAGTTTGCTCCTGTTGGGACCGTGCTCACCAAGCTGACGTGTGAGTCGGCGCCCCAACTCATTTTACAGCGGGTAAGGAACGCTGTCAATTCCCGCAATATAACATGCACTGCACTTACAGGAATGCTGTCCTAAAATGTTGACGCGCCTGGAACCAATTCTCAGTTTCTCGCTAATTCATAGTGCATTCAATTATGCTAATTCATAGTGCATGCGTGAGGCTATACGAAACGACTCGTTCAAAAGTCGCCCAAGAGGCAAGCCTAATCGGAACACCCTCTAGATCAAGCATTTCAAACTGCGCCCCCACGAGTTACTCGCCCTCCTGAGAGACTCGGTTCACTCCCCCGCTCCGCTCTCACTCCCCCCCCCAAATCCAGAAAGGGGTGTAAACGCTGAGCGAGGAATAAAAGATGAGAGTGTCCTCAAAATATCACCAAGAACGCTGGTTTCATAAGAAAATGTTTGCCTGATGTTTTCATCGAACGAACGAAATTTGAATTTGGTTGTATAATGTACTTCTTTTTTACTTTATTCCAAGTTCCTATAAGTTCAATTGCCTATATTTTACGCCAAATTTAGCAAAGACTACTCGTATTTTGAAAAAAACCGTACATGACCTTATTTCAAGGTCTGTTTTTGAATATATTAAAAACATCTCTATCTTCATTATTGTAGTTAAAGGAAGTCGCAGAAAAAATTAAAATTTTTGCATTTTTGAAAATTCAATTCAAATCGGGTCTGTGCCATTTTATCTATATGAACCATTATTCGAAGAAAAAATATTTGAAACCAATATTGGGAAAATTTTGAAAACATCGTTGGGACTTCATGTAAAATACCCTCCGAAATCAAAATATCCGCTTCAAATTCAAGGAGCTGCGACACCAGCCTGACAGATTGGGGAGTATCAGTTTTGGTGAAAATCCTACCTATGATTTACTAATACGTTATTGCTTTGATACGGAGCTCGAAATACACTGCGTAAATTACCTAACTTGAGAAAGGATCGTGGTTACGATAGGGTTGCCATAAGCTGAGAAGTAAAAATATGGACGGACATACTACTAGGATTTATTTTCGGAAACTGATATTCACATATATTAATTTATTGGTAATATCCTCATTAGTAATACATTTTTAGAATAATTTCTGTGTTATGGTTACGGAAAATAATTTTACTTCTACTTCATATCAATCATACTTTCTGAAAACATTACCTTTGGTAGAAATTCACGATTTCCTTTAATAACTTCAGAAAATAGACAACAGGTCAATTGTGAATTCACTTCAATTTGTAGTATACTCTTTATATTTTATACTGGCAGTGTATTTGTTCCTAGATACTATACATTTTTCATCAATTAAAAAATTCTCTCAATAGGAGTTGATGTTCTTCGAAGGCAAGATATAACTTTATTAAGTTTTCCAAAATTTAAAGTGCGTTTTGACATGGTTGTTTAAGACGTGAAGTAGACGTATTACACTTAGCCCCTCTGCATACCAAAGAGCACGTCTAGGTTGATTTGGGCCAGCGTCACAAATATCACATTCACGTCAACGAATCATGCTACGTGACGGGTACTTTGATGTCTCAGCGTAGCCAGCAGGAAGCAATTTACTTGGCCCTCTTTGTTTGAGACAACGATGTCTTACACTATATAACCTCCTAGAAGCGAGCACATATAAAAGGCTGTTCATTAATTACGAGAGGTGATTTTGACGATTTTTCAACTCCCCCCCCCCTGGTTAAATGTGGTGAGATTTGGCTCGATCCCCTCCTCCTTTCTAATCTCTCATGAGATTTTTCAAAATGCGTATTTTTAATGTAAATACGTTAATTTGTGATTGATTGCATTGAGATTTATTTGAAACATAATTTGCTTAATTTTATTTATTTAAGACTAAATATGACTAGTATTTAGGAAATAGAGTGCCTGAATTACAGTATTACAATATTACTGCACAGAATTACAATATTATTGCACTTCTAAAAACGCCCGGTAATTTTCCTTTAATTTAAAAAAATGGTTTATCTCATTGATGGTAAAAAGTTTGGTAATTTTTGTTAGATTCTTTTTCTCGGTATACTCTGCTATTTATTGTAGCATTCACTTAATCGTGATAAAATTATTGTTAATAAAAACATTTAGCCATATTTTAATATAGAAACGTGTTTTACTTAAAATGTCTCAGTTTTTTTTTCGCAATTTAGCACTGTTTTTAGCGAAAAAAATTACGCGATATTTACCGAGATTCCCCCTCTCCCAAGTAAGATTCGATTGACCCCCTCCCCCTCAAGACCTCACGTAAAATATGGATGGCCCCTAACAATAAAATTTTGTTCCTGTATATAAACGAAAATATGGACATTTGGCTTTTTTTCTTCGACATATTGTATGGACAGGCACACTGCAAAATACGTGTCCGTGAAAAATACCGACATATGGCAACATTGTGTCAACCGTTAGTGAAACATTCGACCATTTATTATATGTACAGATTTACAATACCTGCTTGTAAAAGTGAACGGAGCATTTAAATAACTACTTGTAAATAATTAAAAGAGAGTTATTGAATAGTTGTTCTAGAAAAATAAATAATGAATCTAAATAATAAATTTAGTTTCTCGCATGATTTTTCATTTTCATAAGCTGACAATGCCTAACAGAGGTTATGTTGACTTCGGCACCCGTACTTTTCTTTTTTCTGCGTTGAATATTAGTCCATATTGTTTACTATGAAAGAGAATTATCGTCAAATAATATGTGGTTGTGTTTGGTACAACATTTTAAGTTAGGGTGGTTTTATCTCTTACCCCAAGAGAAACAGTGGTGACAACAGCATGATTTGTACTGCATAACTCCGAGGCCGAGATCCAATACTTCCGGTTGCGAGGAATTTTGCAGCAGTTTTTTTTATGAATTACTCCTCAGAACGCCCGGTGTGGTATGTTATATTTAATACCATCCGATTTCTAAAACTAGTGGTGCTAAAACACCACGTACTTTCTCGTCCGTACTTTCACGTAAAATTACTCAAAATTTCGGAAATATTGTACTGGACCTTATTTAAAAATTAAAAAATCAACAACAAATGAACAACTTCGCACTATCCAACAACAAAATTTAATCGAAATCGATGGAACCATTTTTTTTAAATTTGGAAAATGTCTCAGGGGCTTCATGTAAAGTACCCCCAAAAATAAAATATCGGTTTCCAATTCAATGGGCCGCGACATCGACCAGATCGATTGGGGAATATCAGTTTTGGAGCAAATAGGCTGAGCGATTTAGCCGCTTGCGTTGTTCACTGACAGACGTCATTCAATTTTTGGATATCTAGGACCCACAACAATGGATTCTGGCTACATCACCTGTTAGAGGATGTGTTTCTAAATTTAGCAACTGGATTTATCCATTTTTTTGTTACCAGGGCCCTGTAATAAAAGTTTTTCTGCCGAATATTCTCCATTTTTTAATTACTAAAAATGTAATTACTAAAACATTACTAAAGTGCGCGATTAGTACTTTCTCTCTACTCCCTATCTTGTAAAATAAGTACAATCTGTCAGAACCGTCCAAAGAAAAGGAGACAAGTAGCTAATACGTAACCACAACAAAAAAATGACACACACACACACACAAAACTAGAAAGCTCTCATATATCATTTGATTGATCAAACACATTTGTTTTAATATTTTTTGTCCAATAGGGAACAAAATTAATATTTAAAATTAATTTCGTTCTCTAACTTGAATCTGCTGATTGACTAATGGTTCGGCAGTTTTAAAACCTGCAATTCTCGAGGCAGTGGATTTTTGAAAGTCTCCAATGCCTTGCTACACTCTTGAGTTATCCCAAAGTACTTGCCACTCTCGAAAAAAAATTGCTGGACAAATCTAGCCTTAATGAGGGTCAATAATTGCTCAAAAGATACCTATGCAAGTATTGGGCAAACAATTGACATTGTTGTTCGTTTCCTCGCGGTGAATCATAAAATTAGTTGATAACGTTAGCTCACAGTGGTGCCCAATTACAAATATTCAACAGTGGAGCCCATTTAGGGGGTGGGCTAATAAATAACTCTAGAGCTGTTAGTAACCTTCTAATACATCATATAATTTCATTGTTCTTAATTCTGAACGAAATAATTTTATTTATTTTGGTTCTATTTAGTCCTGAATAGTATTCAGCTTAATATTTTAATGATTATTCCTGAAATATTTGTATTATTTCCTAAAAATAATAGTTTTTTCTTACTTTCAAAGTAACAAAACATTTAACAAAAACAACATTATAACTTATAACACACAAAAGTGATGTACAAATGTAAATGTAATACATACTTCTTTAATATTACATTTTTAAGTGCAAAGCAAATTATATGCTGAGAATAATTTAATGAGCTGCTGAGAATGTATTTTAATATATTTTTGGTTAAAAATTATGCTTGTATTTCAACAAATATATGTGAGAGGATATATAAATAAATACTATTAAGATAATATTTGAGGGTAATAATTTCTTTGTATTATTGATAGTAACAGAATGCAAACTTTTTATGTTCATAAAACTGAGCAACAGAAATTACTGATACTTTTGAATGTACAGAAAATTCCTGTGACTGAAAGCAATGGGAAGAAACAGAAATTATTGTGTAAATTCTGGAAAAAATGCTATATTAATATTTTCTAGACTCTCCCCAAAGAAAGGAAACTCACAATTAATTTAAACTTAAAGCTTTTTGTTTAATTTCTTTGAATAAATAGCTCTTTTTTCATATTTATAAAATATTTTTGCACTTTAGTCATGATGCTATTTCTGATTTTTAAGTAAACTGTAGTGCCAATAAATATATTATTTTATAATGCTTAGATTGATTACTACGATTTATGATCTTAATAAGAGCAATTGTATGCTTGTAATTATAAGATGTGAGAAGTAAGAGTACTCCTAGTATTATAATCTAGGAAGAAAGGTTTGTAACCATTGTATAGTAAATTATAGTTCTTACCTTTCTTTCTACTGGAGCCTGAAGATGTTGGACTGTTGCAGTACTTGTCAGCAACTTTACCTCTCTCTTTATGTGGAGAATAAACATAACCTGTGGTGACAGATGCACTGTTTTAAAAGACAAATCTTTACTGTACTTACAGGATGATACTTATTGGAAGTCTCTCATACTTGGAACTGGTGACGATGGTGCAGTACAAATACTGCAAACTGAAACATTTTTTAAAAAATTATAACAATGTTTATATCCACTGCACATTCTTTTTTCAATGAATTTCTTTTAATCTTTACATATTTAAATGAACAATGTAATTAGAGAAAGGTCACCTGATCTGGAAGAATTATGAGTGTTGGCTTTCTCCTTCTGCCTGGCACTGGTACGCATTTTGGCAGAAAGTGTTACATAGCAGATTGACTAATGGTTCGGCAGTTTTAAAACCTGTACCCACAGCGGGCAATTGCGGTTCGACAAATGAACGGGAATGAGCGTTCGCTTCGGTTTACAATGATCCGTATTATGTGATATACGACGAGGTCGAGTTGGGGATTGGAAACATTCCTAAAGTTCGGGATATATGGCATTTGCCGCAGTGTTATGAATTCTTTTATTTTTCATAGGAATATGAAGCTATCGTTATAACGATCGGTTGCACAGTTGCCAAATCGTGAATGCAGTTCACGATTCTGCCGCTGGATGGCGTTGCATATTTGTTTCTTGCGTTTGAATTGTGAGTTTTCGAAGGGACCGAATGCCAACGGACAAAACCGAATGTTCGAAGACCCTCACGGCACTGGTTGTAAAGGCTAATAGAAAAAGATAAATGACTGAAGCGTTTTTCGATATCGTTCATTTATTTCACCTCCCATTGCTCGTACTCTGAGGTCAGTTTGCGAGCAAATAAGAAACCTTTATAGTTTCTTTCCTCTTTTGCTGTCATGTTTGTATTAAATACTACGTAAAATATTTGTGAAAGTCATTGATTTATATGTGAGATATTGTAATAATACTAATTATTATTTAATTATTGAAATTATTATTTCTTTGTGAATATTCGAAAAACTTTATGAAATTGCATTTTTTCTCATTCTATGCGTGTTCAAACAATAAATAGTACGTCAATAAACAGTTTTTTCAATGTCTCAACCTTAGAACTGCACACTGTCTACTGGACCCCAACATTTCAAATTTACATCGAGAGGAAATTTCTGACAGCCACATAACGTTCTACTTCCTAGATTTGAATTAAACTATTAGCTTCTCCTGCTACTTAACAGTCTCAGTTGGTGTCAATACTTCGCCGAGGATAAAAGCTAATTCGTTGATGGTGCAACTAGGGTCAACTGAAACCAATGGATAGTTTCTGATTGTTCCGCACACAAGAAGGTAGAAATACTCTTTTTTCCTAAAACAGGGTTACCAGAAATTTTTTTCCCAGCGGAGGACATATTACATTTCTATAGTTCACCATGTAGAGACAATGTACTCAACAATTCCAAACCATTAATAGTCATTGTTTATTTTATTTATTTATTTTACGTCAAAAAAACAGTTAAAAACTGCGTATGACGTTGAAAATCATGTTAGACTTCGCGTCATTAAAAATGAAAGTTCGTCCCCGCACTTAGCTTTGTTATCCACCAAACAATAAGCATAAATAAGTTTTATATCACAGTAAGCCTAATGATCTATTATGCAGGACATTTATTTGAGTAAAAATGTTGATATTCAAAACATGAAATCCCTTTAATTAATTAAATTACTTGAAAAATATGTCAGTATTTTTTCAATTCAACAGAACAAAAAGGACATTTCATATAGATTTAAAAAAGGAGGGAGGACAATGTTAAAAAAGGAGTACATTTCCTCCGTGTGTTTGTTACCATTCTGTTAAAATCTGAAGGAAGATTATACGTTAAAAAATATGATAAATTTTACTTTTTAAATTTCATTTTGGTGTTTCTTCTTGTTTTCATTCATTTTTTTTACTTTCGTGTGATACATTTCTTTCTAGTTGCAGTATTCCGAAATATATGTACTGGATAGGATGTATGTATGTCCAATTCAGTCAAACCTTAAATGGAACGTCCATTTAAATGAATTGAACACAAAATTAAGTTAATTATGCTACGCGTTCAGAATTCTTGCAAATTCAGTCAGCCTTCATACTGCTCGTTGTGTATACTTCGCGAATGTTCATTCCCGCCTGAGATATGGCATAATATTCTGGGGAAATACATCTTATAGCTCCCAGACTTTTAGATTACAAAAACGAATTGTACGAATAATAACCAAATCCCACCCACGTGATTCATGTAAGCCTCTCTTCATTAATCTAGGAATTCTACCATTACCATGTCTTTTTATTTACGAATCAGTGGTTTTTGTAAAAAATGACTTACTCAAGGGCGGGAATATATTTTCAGAAAATGCCGAAGTCTATTACTATAACACTCGACGTAGAAATCATATTCATCAGGTAACAGTATCAACAGCTCATTACAAAAAATTCACATACAATACATGTACATTATTTTACAACACTTTGCCAGATGACATTAAACGATTAAATTCAATAGAAAAGTTTACATCCCAAGTGAAATCGTTTCTGCTGCATAACTGTTTCTATACAATTAAAGACTATACTGAGCACCACAAGAAAAGTAACATTAATTTTAACAATGATACAAAATGCATTATTTACCATTTGGACTGTATAAATGAGTATAAACAATCTGTAACAACTATTGTACTACAGCTTCCGGGTCAATGCCCCCCATCTTGATCAGGATTTTCGTCCAGTTTCCCTGATCCATTGAGCAAATGCTGAGATGGCCCCTTGTTTTGCTTCTGGACATAAATGTAAGTTCTTTTTCTGTGCACGTCTTCTAGAATTCAGTGGGAAATACGATTATTAAAATTATCGTTTCCATGTTGTCGCGGCAGGAAGTAATAAGAGCCAAAATTTATTGCTTGTTTATCCTTGAAAATAGATTTTATTACATGGGAGTTTTTGTTTTTTCTCCCTTTCAAAAATTCAAAATTTAAGTAGTATTAGACTTAGTGTAGGGATCACAGAATTTTGAAAATGTGCACACAATTCACTTTTCCCCATAGCACGTCATACGCAGTTTTTAACTGTTTTTTTTGACGTAAAATAAATAAATAAAATAAATAAAAATAAATAGATTATGGTCTTATCAGGTGTTACACCATATCCTTCGGAAGCGACAATTTCCCACTTTTTTAAATGAACAAATTTGCATTTACCGTAACCAAATTCCCTACGTATCTTACTGTTAAATCTGGAGGGAAAGTTAAGAATGTTCTTTTGATTTTGCTTATATTTTCAGATCATCCATGTACAATAGATGGTTGATAATTTAGTGGTCATTTAATCGTGTGGTTGGTTTGTATCCGTATGTTGTGCTACTACGGAGTGTTTTAATGTGCGAGTTCAATGACAAGCAGAACCATTGTGCACTTTTTTTTAAAAAAAATTCGTTGCGACGTTGTTGATGCAACGCGTCTCTTAACCCTTGTTGGGCGTTGAGCGCTTTCTTCTGGAGTAATCCTCCGTTACTGAGAATAATCTCAAGTCAAGTCTCATCACGTCGCAGTCAGTCAGTGCCTTTTATCCCTTCGGCCAGGGGCTCGACGACGTTAGATCCCGGGGTTTCTGGCCGGTCACCCAACCAAGAACCCGCTAGTCTCGAATTCGCTTAACCTTCGTGACTTCACGGAGCGTAGTAAACGAATTCGTCTAGCGCCGCCGGCTTAATGAGTCGCCTTGGAAGATACCTCTTCTACTATACTAGATGGATCTGCAGATTACAGACTTCAGTGGACAAGTGCCGAACTGCGTTCCAGTTCTCCATCATATGGCGAAGAAAGTTCCTTTTTTGTTACTTAGTGTATATTTAGGACGTCTAATAGAAAGGAAAGTGGAATGGAGTCAAATGTTTTCTTACTGTCGCTGTATGTCGTGCTGACATTTCTTTTTTTTTTTACTATCTCGCTGCCGCCTACGCGGTCGAGAGGAAGTTATGTAATTCTACGAAAAAAAAGCGAATGTTCGGCAGAAAAACTCATTGCCGGGCCCTGGAAACGAAAAAGTGGATAAATACAGTTGCTAAATTTAGAAAAAAACCTCTAGCATGTGGTGTAGACAGAATCAATGTTTTGTGGGTCCTTGATACTATAAAATCGATTGACGGCAAAACGTATGTCCGTCTGTATGAGTATTTTTGCATAATTTTATGTCAAACATAGGCAATATTAAGTTTTAAATCGTAGAAAGCGGTCTGTTTATTATTTTTCGTAATTATTGCCCGAAGTATGAAACTAAGAGATCTATATACTGTTGTAAAGTACTCTCATAGTTGTGTGAAAAATACAGTTCTATATTTCACTGCAAATATTCTTATCCGTGATACAAAAAATAATATTTTTCTAAATCATGACCCGTTTGTTGCCCAAATCATGCATTGAATATTTTCGAAAACTCATCTTCAACCATCGGATTATTTAAATATGTATCTTTTAAAAATTTGAGTGGAATATTTTTCATTCTGAGATGCTTTAAATGAAATTCTTTATATTATATTCTAACATCACCACCAGCGTGGCAGTCGTCGGAAAGAATACTCTTTCGAGCTTTGAATATCTCAGGGGGCAGGATCTTTAGGGTGTGAGAAAGACACACCCAGACACAGAATTAGGTAAAACAGTAATATATTCTTGAAATATTGCACAAATCAACCCTTTACACTGTCACAAAATAAGAGAGGAAAAAAAAACCCAATTGCTGACTGCGCGTTTGAACGCATGCAAACCTCTGGTAACCATGGTAACCTCCTGTAAACCATGGTAAGACCTCTTAGAGAAATTTTCTAAAGAAATATTTGCTTATGGTTTCACTCTTCGCATTGCAAGCGATAATTTTCCTTATAACACCTGTGCACGGAGTTCTTGCTTGGCCAATACTAGTGAATGAAATTTAATAATTTTTTTACACTTTCTGAATTAATTTACCAGCACACATTATTACAGGTCTTACTGCTATTCACATACGACATTTCCTCGTCAACTACATACAAAATAAGGAATACTAATTATCTTTAATACAGCTTCGGAATGAAATGTATTACCGGAGTACGAGGTTATGAAATACTTCACCATTACTCAATTTTAAGGCGAACATGCAAATTTTAGTATTCTGGTTTCTGGTGCCAAAACTACGTTTCCAGTTCCTGTCTCCCACCTCAGTTTTACGCAAATTTGGAAATTCAGCCGTGCCGCCACTCGCGTTCTTGCAACGTAGCCCGCTACAATGCCGCTCCGAAGGCCACTTGGTCTTCTTTGCGCCTGTCACCAGATCCAGGGACCCCCCCAGATCCACGTACCAGTCTTCTTAACGCCCTCCACCAGATCCACGGTCCAGTCTTCTTAACGCCCACCGCCAGATCCACGTCTCGTCTACCTTCGCCCGCCTTCTTGCGACACGAGTACGCGTATTGCCCAGTCTCTCCGCGTGTGCGTGTCGCCTCACTAATGCTTTACAAAAACTCTCACAGTTTCGCAACCACAGCCACTATTCTGATTCGTTCTAAATTTCACACTTCTTACTGCAATCTCCTATAATGTTCTTCTTACACCACGTAGCCTCGCTACTCTAACATTTCCCACTTCCTAACACCTCCAGAACTTGCGTGTTTTAGCGCTGCGATCGTAGTGGGTAGATGGATAATACCGCCAAAATAAATCTATGTGGGTAGCGTTGATTAAACCTCAGTGCCTCGTGGTTATTTTCAGTCCACGGCACCATAATTTTCTTCCGTGAGGTTGGCACCCTGATTGTTTACAAACCAGCAACATGAAATGAAAATCGCGCGGCAGAATTTGTTGTGAATTTGTAATCTTTCAAGTTTTGCATGGATATTTTTATAATTTGCAAATGGCCTTGGAACATTGAATTTGAAGAATATGAAGTCAATAAGAAGAAAACGGTAAATCCCGAGTTTAGGGTGGCACGGTTCCTTTGATTCACTGATACGGTTCATTAAAAGAGAATCGACTCCATGACCTGAAACCTTATTTATACGTACTAGTTGTCGCATGTAGTTAAGTTCATGATGTTACAGCAATAAATATAATTATTTAAAATAAAGGTAGATCGGGAGAATAGATACCTCCTGTTCCAAAGCCCCACTGTACGTATAAATCTCTGTAGCAACGTACTCTCACTAAGCGAACTGATTATTCGTATTTTTCACGCTACAAATTTAATTTTATAACCTACACAATTCTTTAACCAACGCATTTTTTTCACCAAGTGGTCCGCGACGTGCTACCGCACGTCGCTACCCGACGGATGCAACGTGCTACGCTCTCGAGACATGGTTCGCGCCTCCGCTGTCGCTCCGGCGCTCACGCTGTATTATATACCTACCTCACTTTTAAGATAATTTATTGTAAAGGGAACACTCACTTTTAAGAAAAGTCATACTTTCCATCTGAGTAGACACACAAACCTGTTTGAAGAAGACTTGAAATGCAAAAATACACACAATTCCACGCCAGGTGACTTCTCATTTAATATAGAACATAAATAATATTTCTTAAACGGTGAATAAAACTTATTCACCGTATTCACACAACCATACAAAATAGTGAACTTTTAATGCTTATATACATTCGCTTTCAGAACAAAAATCAGACTGAGTTAGTGAAGTTTTAAAAACTTAAAAAATTAGGGGACAAAACTATGGTTGTATTACGCAATTCAGTGAAATTCAGTGTAGTTGTAGAAGCTTTTGCAACAGAATTTTATGAACTAATTGAGCATAATTATACTAGCATTGGAGAATAACGCCGGAGAACAGCTTACAGGTAATACTTTATGTTAATATTAGAAAACAAAACGTAGAAGTAGAATTTAGCTGTGCTAAATTCTAAGTATTCACATTATTCATACCTGCAAGTATTTTTTTCAGCCATTATAATTTTGAAATTTCAAGTTCATTTTCCATATGATAAGGCCATTGGGTGTTGGGAATTTTTGAACGCAAGTATAACATTAACATCTACTACGATGCATTGATAAGTTAAATGCTAGATACTGTAAGAACATATGTGATATATACGCATGAAAGGAATGAAGTATGAAAGAAATTTTCCACATGAAAATACTTTGAAAACAGTTTATAGCGACGCCACATTCAACTAGAAAGCACATAAGAACGATGTCTAGTTATTTTTGACATTTTTCTTGCTCAGAACAGAGTTTTGGAATGTATTCAGAATTTCATTAATATTCATTCAATTAATATTAATCATTACAAACAAACAATAAAAAAAGATATATTACCGATTTAGAACATATATTTCATATAATTGTATTTATGTGCATGTGTCTAAAACAACAAAAAATGTCGATTTAAGGGGTGGCATGAACCTCGAACCTCCCCGTTAGATCCCTCATTGCACGCGCATCATGTAACAATTTAATGATTACATCATGTTCTTCTTTACCTTCTTCGCAGTTTCTCGTATATCCTATAGTGCCGGTATTTTTATCTCAATTCTGTTAAAAGATCTTCCATTTAGCTCCTCTTTATGACAGTTATTTAGCACATCATTATACAATTTTACCCTAATGGTACGATGGGCTGGCGGGTTACGTAGGCCACAGGTGACAGTAAACTTGATACTAGGGGCGCGCGGACAGCATGGACGTGTGGATTGGGTAAGTGCCGGGAAAGCCGCACCTGGGTCATGCACCAGTTTAAGTGGAAGAGGGCAGACCACCTAAGCAGTGGTTCCTCTACCCGAAAGGATACAACCTAGTATGGTCGTACATGTAGAGAGGTTAAAAATAAGTAAATAAAATAAAATTAAAGTGTTATTTTCCCCACTTTTCTTGCCGGTAATTTCAAATACTAAAAAGTCTTTTTAGGAGGTAATCGAAACTCATTTATCGATTATAAAACCATTTTTAAATGTCACTGCGAATGAATTCATGTCACGTTTTGCGGCAAATTCTTCTATCCCTGCTTTATGGATCAAATGTAGTTGGGGATTCCAAATCTCCCTCTATTATTGCTTGCGTTTGTTCTTCTTATCAGCAGATTGATACGATGCCTATTCCCCGCTACATTGTCTTCGTGTAGTGTTGTAGGGTCTGCATCATATTCTCGGATTGGATGGGAGTGGCAAACGGAGAGGTGGAGTGGGCGGGGAAAGGAGCCTCTCACTAAAGGTTTACATTCTTCCTACGAGTTCATCGGCCAGCACTCGCTCGCCCCTTTCTCTCGAGATCATGCCCTCTGTTGATTGGTTAGTTGTTGGTGATTCCGGACGCGTCAACTATTGAGATCATCGATCGCGTAAGTGTAGTGCGTGTTTTTCATCTGGATGTTGCGGTGACCTCCCCCACCGGATGGCGACATCCGGCGCTGACCTACCGTCGACTAGCGAGGTTTTCCCGAACCAGGTATCTTCTACCAGCGAGGCACCGCCTCAGCCGGGACAAGTACTAAGTCCCTGACCGGTCTCCCGGTATGAGTGGTAATGAATTGCATGTTAGTGTACGTGTGTGTGTGTGTGTGTGTAAAGAGTGAGGGTAGGTCAAGGAAGAGGCAGGAAAGAGGAAGAAATATTGCTAAACCTAAAATATGAATTTTATTCATGTATATTTTTATAATGTCTCGTTTTTCTCTGAAAGTCCCAGATTTTTGAATAAAAAATTGAAGAGAACCGTTTCTTGGAACAACAATTATGAGAACTCAAGTTTTGGAATGCTTTGTGAATATTTCGTCTGGCAGGACGGCATATGACTTGTTTGATTGGGGTGATTTTTAATGTTTGTCTTAGTCCGTTTAGATTAGTCATTGGATGACGTCTGAAAACTGTCCGTATGAATCAATTTTCCAGCCTATGGAGTTAGTCGTAGTTGTAGATTTACATGTGGAGGCCCTTCCAGCGATCATGGGACACTGAGATATTTGGCTGTCTTGTAAGTGCTTTGCTTCTCTCACCTTTGTATCCCAACACTGGATAGAGTAGCATGTGGCAGCTAGAGATATTTATTAAGGCAGAGTTGAAAAATTGAAATAAAATGAAGAGTAAAGAAATATAACAGAAAGGAATACTCTTTGCACTTGAATGGAATTTAAATAATTCTACCACAACGATTATTATATTGAAACGTTTCATTTACCAGTTCATGTAACCGCTGAGTAAGTGACCCGTGTACTCCAATGGCGAGTCATGAACATTATTTAAGTATACCGCACTTTATGGAAGCTACCTCTATCTTTGTCTTTTATTTTGAGTTTTTTCTGAAATCCCAATACTATAAAATTCCGACCTTAAAGATTGTTCTATAATGCAATTACACAAACCACTATCTTCTGGAGCATTAACACACTCCATTTTCACAAAAACGTGAGAAGCGTAACTTACAAACGACCAAAGAAGGAATGCTCACCGCAATATTTTGGTGTTCCATTTCGTATATTAAAATAAAACGAAACATGTAGTTGTAGGTAAAATATGTAATCGTATCAAAATATGGAAAATAAAAATAGTTTCAATTCACTCAGAATGTCTTGTAAACTCTAAAAAAATTATTGAATGCAGGTATCTGGTTCCTGTAAAAACATGTAATTGCATGGAAATCCGTTCCCTAGTAATGACACATTCCACAAAAACATTTTTAATTTCCCCTCCCAAAATTGGTCTCTGGATCCGCTCCTCCACCTGATACAACAGCAGAAATGACTTCAGGAAATGCAGAAGAGGTTAGTTAGAAGAAGAAATGCAACACGCGCACGCAGCACTTTCGTCGCAATCGCAGCCCTAAAATAAAAGTATTGCATGAGAGGACAGAACGGAAGAACTTGGTGAGTCAACAGCCGAAAAGAGTTCTAGCAATATACTATACCAATCGATTCTATATCTCATGATTTAGGTACGTCAGACTCTGAACCACAAGAACGACAGGAAGCTGTTCCTAAAACTTCACCCCTTCTCATACCAGGTGTGGAAAAAACAAAACAAAAACTGAACTGCTACATGAAACAAAAATAGAAAAGGAAACCGGAATGCGTCATATTACTCCAAAGAACTACAAACTTCAATTCATTGAAGCGGTTTCTCTTAATAGTTTTATTAAAATAAAAGTAATAATAATAAAATAATAATAATAATGTTATTATTGATAATATCTGCGTCCCGCGCTGGGCAACCACTAAAACGTAACTCTCTAAGAAAACAATAATACTTCTATTTTCGCCCCGCGCTGGGTGAAAACTGCTACGTAATTTAATTACGATTAAATTTAATTTACGATTAATAAAAAAACCGTACTTTGCCGGCCCGGTGGCCGAGATCGCTAAGGCAGTAGTGTCGTAGTGATCTCGGACCGAAGGGTCGCGGGTTCGAGTCCCGCCTCGAGCATGGTTGTATTTGTGTTCGTCCTTTCACCCCTTATCATCAATCACCATATCGTTTCATCCACATAGTTACCATACCGTTAACAGCAATAGTGGTCGCTAATGACCTTAGATGTTGAAGCGACCTTAAATAAACCAATTAAAAAAAAAACAGTACTAATAATGTTCTATATTTCTTCGCTTTAAACCAATCCACGGGTTCAGAAATTTATATTTTGGGGTAAATACCCGGACCCATACGGTAACCGGAATGTTTTCATCAATATTCTGGGGATAGCATGCGTCGCATATTGCTAGTGGTAACTATCGTTTCCTACTTAACAAGCGAAAGAAAACAAAGTTTTAGAATTTTAATATTGCGACTACAGCGACCATTTTCTGCCATAAATAATTTTACCTTTATTACTTAATTCAGCAACTACCTAAACTACTTACACATACACTGAACAATAATAATTGGAAGTACGTACGAATATTTACACCCTTTGAAATAACAACTTTATTACACATTTACACCTATTTACACTATTTCAAAAGCAAGCAAATCATTCACACCATACATGCATGCGTTTTCTCTTTTACTTTTACATGCATGCGTTTACCTGTTAAACATATTATTACTAAAACCATTCTTGGCCTTCTCATATTATTGCGCCTCAAAAAATAGTTCAAAAGTTTTGCACTTTCCAGGAATGCAGCGATACCAACCTTACGCCACCAGAAGTCTTCTCTCCGTTGACCTCCAGAAAAATATTATTTCTCCAAATTAAATTCCTCACTATATATACTTTCATATAACTCGAGACTTTTACTTAAAAAACGCATTAACGGCCGGCGATCAGAAACGCCTCACACGTCTGTCCACCATGCCGTCCACAATCTTTCTGTTCTTTTTCCACTGCTCGTCAACAAGAAAAAAATCTGCCATCACTTTCGCCTGACAACTGCTATATAATATTGTTTGTCCTTTTCTCGGTTATTTGAATAATTCTATCATATCACTTATTCCCAGGATTAAACACAGTGTTTTGAGACTTTTATACAGTACATTTTATCAGTTTTATTGCCTTTAACATTTTAAAATTTTAAATTACATCAAGAACTTATTGACTTTTCCCTTTTAACTGCCTTTCAAATAAATTGTTCTTTTCGGTTTAATTGCCAAAATACGTAATATCTGCGCTAATGTTTATATAACTTGTACTCTTTATTTATTTACGTTCGGTCTAGTACGTCCGGTTGTTAGTAATCACGTTTTGTTAAATACGGCTCAGTTTTAAATAAGTCTTGCTTTTCATTTTCCTTGTTTAGATTGCAAATTCATTTTGAGGATTAACATTTAATAATTCAAAATTAATATTTTTGACGATTCCGTTTGGATTGTCACAGTTTGAAGGGCTCTGGAATAAAGATTAACCTCGAGACGTTGGTAGAATACCGTGCTTTTGTCCATGAAAAACAGGAAAAAGTTGCTTTGCATACTCACCAACGAAAGAAAGAAAGAGCCTTTAGAGTAGTTCTGAGAGCAATAGTAGAACAGTAGAAACAGAATACATTAAAAAGGAACTTGAACATGCAGGGCATAACGTAAGACAAATTTGTTATATCAAACCCAGTCACCAAACAATCTCTACCATTGATCTTCATAGTCATTCACCTCAGTCCGAAAAACAAAGAAATTTAAAACATTCAAGAAACGCTGAATCTACAACATTAAGAAAATTAGATTTAAATTCCACATGAAAAATGAGAAGTACCTCAATGTAAAATATGTCATAGCGTTTGAAACATATATTGGTAAATCAGTCAGAGCAGATTGAAACATTAAAAAACTTCAATATAAAGCTAGGAATGAAAATTGGATACTACAACACAGAAGATAATTGGAAGCAGTTCTAAAGACACAGGAAATTGACTTAATACTAATAGCGTAAACCCACTTAAGTTCTAAACTATTCTTGAATTTATTGTGTAATGTATATCATACAAATCACCCTGATGGTACCGCCGACTGCGGCACAATTCTCGTAAAGTATCAAAAGTAGTGAACGACCACCCTTCTAAGAAAATTTTCGAATTCAGGCCACGTCAGTGCAAGTGCCTGACATATAAGACAATTTTACTATGACAGCTGCATATAGCCAACACCACTTAGACACAGGTATGTCTAGGTGGTGTTGATATAGCCCACCAAAACACGAAATAAACAAAACAGCGTCGAATATATAGCGGAAATATATCGGTTGGCGAACCCGATTTGGGAATAAAAAATAGCGACTTGTTAGGGAAAACAACTATTGCAATGCTCATGAATATCCTAACGACGGGACAACCAATGTATTGGCTAATGAAGTATATAAGAAACCAGTCATCATCGACTTTTTGTAACAAAAGGACTGACAAATTAAACAAAAACTGAACATTTTCAGAACCTGATGTCCGATCATTTGTTCATATTATTAACGATCAATTACTATGTATTAGATGAAATTAAACTAGCAACATGGAGTTATAAAAGAACCAATTGGCATAGTTTTCAAGAACGAATTGATAAAAATTCCACCGCAAACATCAAACTCAAAATAGAAGACAACACAAAAGAAGCAATCGAGTACTAACTTAGTACATTCAACACGCTACGTGAAATTCTACATCAAGACAGTAAGATGCATCAAAATAAAACTTACCCAAAACTAATCACAGAGCTACTAATAGAGAAGCGTTACCTTAAAAATGTGTGGCAAAGAGCATACTAATCAAATCAATGAAAGACCTCACAGAAAACTTGAACCAAAAGAGAAAGAAATAATGTATTTGGCATGAATTATTTTCGTCAAAGAACAGTAAACTGTATGTGATTTATTGAGGAGAAATAGTATTATATGCACATTTTTTCTTGAGCTCTAGAACTTCTTTCCCACCCTTTTACTAAACATAGTTGTCTGATGAATTACAGTACCATCAACAGCGAGGTTAGCAACCAATGAATACTAGACATTTTCGCTCTCGAGTTGTAAAAGACTAATTTGCATCGGTAAACAAAGAACTAATTTGATTTTTTACTATTGCTAACCAAATAGCAACCCAAATCTCTGGTATCCCTACTACAACTAGCGGAAAGAGAACTCAACAAAACGTGCACATAGTGAAGCAACATTTATATTCAGAAGCAGAACAAGGAGCCATCTCAGTATTTGCTCAATGTATTAGAAAAACTGAACGAAAAATCCGATCGAGATCGGGGTCTCTGACCGAGAAGCTGACGTACATTACACGTTAAAGACCTATTTAGTTTTTTTAATTATTCACTACAAATTCTGACTAAAACATTATTTTTCATAGTTAAGAACATTATTTTTCTTTTTGGTGGCCAGTATGCAGTGTCCGGAAGCTTCCGTTACAAAAAAGTATCCCAGATTTTATGTTGACTTTCAAGAAAAATGGCAGATCATTGTTTTTCGAAAAAAATGTCTTCTCACTGTTTCTCGCTACAGAATAGAGAGAAAGTTAAGTATTGCTGCACGAAAAAACAGCAAATTTTCGGCAGAAAAACTTTTATTATAATGCCCTGGTAACGAAAAAGTGGATAATTCCAATTTATAAATGTAGAAAAACCCTCTATCACGTGGTGCAGCTAGAATCCAAGTTTTGTAGGTTCTTGGTGCTGAAAAATCGAATGACAGCAAAACGTTCAGCCAATTTTCTCCAAAATTGATATTCCCCAATCGATCTTGCTGATGTCGCAGCCTCTTGAATTTGAAACCGATATTTTAATTTTGGGGAGTAGTTTACATGAAGCCCCTGGGACATTTACTAAAGAAGGCGTCCTTTTTGATTAAATTTTGTTGGATTGTGTGGAGGGTGTTTAAGAGAATTGTGCAGGTCTCATGTGCGTTAAAAACCCTGATTTTTCGAAAATTGCAATTTTTTTTCGGAGTCTTCCTACAGCTAAAATATTTAAGATAGAGATTTCTTTTCTTAATGAAATCTGATCCTTAAAGATAGATTTTGAAATAAGGTCATGAACAATTTTTCGAAAATTTGAGAACTTTTCGCGTAATTTTGCATGAAAATGCAGGCGAGAAATTACGTGCTGTTTTAGCACATCTAGCTATTCTTTATTATTAAACCTACATTAGTAAAAGAATGTGAGCAGGCATTTCAGGACTCAAAAAACTTGCGCGGATTATACATATAACTGATTCAGGGTGTATCACGCCTTGAATAAATAAATAAAGAAAGAAAGAAAGAAGGAAAGAAAGAAGAAAAAAAGAAACAGCATTATTAAGCAGCAATGAAGTGTAGGTACTGCTAAAACGATTGCTTACATGTGTATATTATGTCTTTTAAATACAAAAGAACGACTTTCATATAATTATTTTTCCCGAAAGTTTGAATTAAAAACAAATCGAGTAAGCCATTTACGTAACAATAAATTAATTAAATCAATGTATATCAGATAAAAAAATCAGTGATTTTTTAGTTACGAGGATTGAGTCAAAACACGCCTTTCTTGGAAGAATTTGTAGCTAAAGTGACATATTTAATTAGGAAGTTATTTTTCCCTTATTTCCCCTCATATTTTGTGTAGTCATTGAATTATGAATTTATATTATTTTTTTATATATTAATAAAATCAAATTTTCTTAAATGTCTTCAAACTCATTGTTTTTTATAACATGTTTGGGATTAAACTAAAAGAAATCTTGTACTTATCTAATGAAATAATGTGTCCAACATTTCAAGAGATTACTTTTGAAATATCTACACATTTTTGTTTGGAGATGAATGATGTAGGAGTATGGCTAAATTCCTTTTGAATCATCATTCGTGAACATACATACACAGCTTAACACACGGCTCACGATTGATGTTACATGTATTGTGAGTAAAATATTTATAAGTAAAAAATGTTTTACCGAAACGATGGACACTTGGTTTACCTTTCGTAAATGATGGCATCATGATCTTGAGTTCGTAATTTATACCTATTCATTTAGTAAACATTAATTTAAATAAATGAAAGAGAACCTTCAATCGTGGCGTTTTATGAAAGTCCATTTCTTCTTCTTCGTCGACTTTTTTTCCGGATCAGGTCTGAAGACTTTTCTGCATCGTTTTAGATAATACTAGTACATTATCTGGATTCATTTTGGATGTTGTAGGCATCAATAAAACTACAAACAAAAACGCTTCTTTATATTAAAATTTATATTTATATATATCACAATACCAATATGCTTCAGTACCAAAACAATAAAAATGACTGTTTTAAAATGCATTTTATTATTGTATTAAATTCAAATAATTGACAAAAGTGACCAAAGGGGCAAAAGTGGTGGGATTCAAACGACTTATTTCTCAGTTTTGATTGATTCCAATTTTGAAACATCATTTCAAAGATGTTTTATGAAAGTTTTTATAACAGTCATGCATTTCCTTTGTAGACATATTTCCTTTATAAATAGTTTCATCTCAGAATGTACTTAATTTTATCGCTATTTTGAGGTGATATAGTTAGGTGTTGCTATTGTCTTTTTCCATCTGAGGAAAAGTTTAAATGTTTCTTTAGTGGTTTGAATTATTATAATACATTTAATTTCATTAGTTATCATATTTATTTCTTAATATTTCATATGCAGTTATTTCGCTATGAAGTTTTTATAAAAATCGTAACTTGCCACTTTTGCAGTCGTGTTCTTTGCATTTGTTTCAACTATCCGTGTTAACGTTCTTACAAAAAGACCTCTAATTTGTAAAACAACTATGGATGGGTGCGTAAATGAATTAAAAACTTAAGTTGCAAACTTTGGCGACGCGAGTCAACTTGAAAACGATCGTCCAGAAACGAGCTCCAAAAAGTAGTTACTATTTGTAGCTGGTGGTGTGTCATTTTTTGTCCGGAACTATCTACATTTCTGTTATTCCAGATGCTCCAAAATCTCAAAGTATTCTGAACAGAATTCTTACTACAGAACTTAAAGGGTTTTTCAGTTTACATTCCATTTATAAACGAATTCTCAAGGATAGGATTGGGGATATATCAGTTACTTTGTACAGAAAGTTCGAAGCGTATTAAATGTTGAAAATCACAATATATAGTGTTTTTTCGGGTTAGAAATTGCCTTGTACTTATATAAACGACATAAATAAATGTTTTGCCAATCAGTAATGAACAATGTTTTGTAATAAAATGAGAGTCAATCGTAAAATTTTCGCTTTGTATACAGTTTAAATAAAGTTTATTTAAAAAAGGTGTAATAATGAAAAATAAAAAAAATCAGGAATTGGGGAACTTGGCCTAATGCTGTTTTATCTACTTTTATAGAATAACCTCATATATTTTATAGAGTATATTTTTTTCATCTTGATATTTAACATATTGTAATTGATTGCTACAGTGAAAAGTTTAACTTACTTTCTTCACCATAGTTTCATACATTTTGTGCATTACAACCACAATGCAGCAGTTCTGCAACATTGCATTCACCTGTATTTGATAAAACTATTGATGGTCCCAGTGCAAGATGTTTTTTTTTCTTCTAGATAATCTATATTTCCTGACAATGAAATACAATGTCTTTCGCATTTATGGAAAATGAATCACTTATGCTGCTTAAAGAACTAACATCTTTATATATGTTACAAATATTTTATTGATGAAATTAGTTTATTGGTACAAAACAACATTTTTGGTGTTGCATATTTTGTTTCATATTATATCAGTTCCTGGTTAGATGTTGTATGAAAAGGAATGATATTATGAACTCTTGATGAATATTGTTGCCTGGTCAGGTGAATAAGCACTTTCCATGTTCTCTGACTCTGTAACATTCATTCATTTTTCGTTCATTAAATGTATGTATGCTATTTTGGTCATTTATGGTACAAAAATTAATATTGCTTTATTTAACAAATCACAACATTTTAGAAGAAATTAATAGAAATTTTACCATGCACTAATGAAATGAGGGTTAGAACTAATTTTTGCATCAACAAAGATGAAAATTAACCTGCACAAAAAATACAGATAAAATTTGATTATATTGTGAAGGTATAAGGTACGAGTGTATTCACAACCTAGAAGTAGTAGAACATTTCGTCCCCAGGTTCACTATTTCAGACTTTGAAAGGGAGCAGTAACATCACTAATAATTAAAATACAATACTTAAAAATACTACAATTTATTATTTCTTTGAATGTTATGGAAGTCTTCTTAACAGGTTTCCATTAAAAAACTATGCCCCCTTAAATGATAATTCGCAAGTTCCTTTCTACCATGAAATACCACAGTGCTGTAATGACTTTTTCAGTTACTGGCTACAGTCCTTGCATAAGCTCTAAACAGTGTACATAACAAGATCTGTGTAGCCTGTAAATGCACTGAGAAAGACAATAGTAATTGTTTCAGTGTCGAAGCACTTAGGAGTTTGCTTTACTCTTAACTTTTGCAGTCCATCCTGATCAGCATGTAATGACAACAAATGGTGCTTTTTTTGAAAGATGAGCACAGATTATTTGATGTGACTTCAGAATCAACTACAAGAAAGTGCATTGTAAGTGTTCTCCAACAAAATATTTAATTCATTAATAATGTTTTTCGAGACTTAATTCGTACCAGTCTTGTAAATTTTAATGAATAGTGCAACTCTGGGGGTGTCCATTACCAGAAAGGTGTTGAACATCAGCAAACAGAAAGTACAATAAAATCGCTAATAACAAGTATCATTGGGTTATCGGCACGAGAGGGCATCGAAGACATCTACAAAACTTTAAAAGAGTGCAGAAATGCCCATAATGGACTTTGCTTAGGGCAGAGTACGTAAATGGGGACCTGACTGGCAGTGTTGTTTCTCTTGAGAGTTATTTTCTTCAGAACAAGAGCTGTCAGCCTATTGGCAGACTGTAGGAAATAGGCATTTTTAAGAAGCATCTGAAGTAAACAACTCTCATGAATAATAGGAGGCTGTTTTGGAGAACGACTTGTTTGCATATTCTTCAACACACTTAACAAATGAAAAGGTACAAAGTACACATCTGCCGAAAGTACGGTTGTATCTTGTAATCTGTTGAAGAAACGCAACCTAGGAAATGAGTGCACGTTGTGGAAACTATCTTCCGATGGTGCCCACTTTTTTCACAATTTCTGTCGAAATCGACGAGAATAAATGTTTCTACACGAACATGTAATCAATATGTTAAGTTAATACTTTCTCATTTATTTCAAAGTTGTAACAGTGAAGCTTCAAATGAGATGTACATTTGAGTCCTAAACTCGAGTTTGTAACTTCGTCACTGTTAGATGAGGTACATTCCTTCTGCCAGCATCCTCTAGTCTTCATCTTCACGTCTTGACGTTTCAAAATTAATCGGTAGCAAGAATGAGCACGCTTCTTTAGTTTTACTACTTTGCTTTCATTTGAAAGTCAATTCTACATATTTATAACACGTCAGAATTGCTTTGAAGCGGAGTTCAATTGAAAAAAGATTAGTAAGGCAACGAATTCATTTTTTCTGGATTCGTAACGTGGTCGCAACTTACTCCACTTAAAAGTTCAGACGAAAATTTCATCTTGTCTATGTCAAGATTTTTTTCATAACACTCACGTTGAACTTTTACAACAGTAGTTCTCTCTTCAAAAATATGGCGCCGCCGCGCTCCGGCGGAGGGTCGCTGCGGCGGAGGGGGCAGGCGCGTAGTTCTAAAGCGTAATCATGTTTAGGATAGAACCTCAAACCTACGCCTGTTTGACAAGAAACCTGGGATTTTGCGCAATATAGGGAATAACGTCACAAACTCTGTAAGAAATACCCATTAATAGATTCGTGTCGCTCGTTATACGTCTAAATACTCTGAAAACGAATTTAATTAAGAAGTACCTTGAATACAAAATTAGTAAGAATTTTTTTTAAAGATATTGTGCTTGTATATCCAATTGATTAAAAAAAAAATTTAAAATTGTGAGAAAAATCAGTAATTTCTTTTTATTGTTGTTTGATTTTTTTATTTTACCTATCAGAATCGTTAAACTAATACGGATATAAATATCCGTGGACACATTTAGATACGTAGAAAAAAAATTGCAGTATATGCATATATAACTAATTGGTACGGCCTTACGAATGCCCATAATTAATGATAACGGAAAGTTATGAATTAATAACCGGAATTACCGGGTTATCATTCGGATGTACTTTGCATTATAAGGCTGTTACACCTGCTATCAAGTTGTTGCTAATTTTTTGAATACTATAGTGCTCTAAAGTGGCCCACAAAAATGCGCAAGAATCCCAAGAATCCCGATTAGTGGGATTGATTTGAAGCCGTATCCCTAACATGGGTACGATTTAGGAACGTGCTGTGGGGCGGGGCGGGGCGGGGGTGGTGGCGGGGTGGGGCGGGGCTGCGTGCAGCGGCTCAGGCGGCCGAGGCCGGGCCCGGGACGAGGGCCCGCCGCGGGAATAAGGCACAGGCGCGTCGGCGCGCGCCCCGCGCGGCCTCGCGGGCCCCCGCCCCCGGCCCCGCCACCCCCGCCGCCCCCACCCACGCCGCCGCCCGCGCGCGCGCCGCCCCGCGCCGCCCCGCGCCGCCCGCCGCGCCGGCCCTCTGGCGGCGGCGGCCGCTGCGCTGACGGCGCGAGCCGTGGCTGACCCAGCCGCCCCCGCCGCCGCCGCGCGCGCGTTGTAGGGTGCGCGGGGGCGGCGGGGCAGCGGGCGGGCACCGAGCGGTGCCGCATCGATCGGCCGGCGTCGGTGGCGGGGCGGCCGGGCGAACCACGGGATGGGGCTCGGGAGGCGGGGCGGGGCGCGCGGAGGCTGCATGTACAAAGAGACACAGCGTCCTCGTTTATTATTAAAAATATAGAAGCTATGTGGTGCGACTCGCGTGCCGCCGCCGGCGACCGGCCGCCTGCCGCCGCCGCCCCGCGGAAGGGCCGTGGGCGCGCGCGGGGGGCGGCGACGGCGGCGGCGGGGACGCCCGCACCCTCGCGGCGGCACTCAACAACTGTGCGTCGGCGACGCAGCAAGGGTCGACTCGAAGGAACGCGACGGCGCCGTCGACGTCGTCGTCGTGGTCGGCGGGGGCGGCGGGCCGCTGGTGCTGCGAGCGAGTCAGTAAGGCATGCGCAGGCGCGGGTCCGGCGGCGGAGGCGGTCGCTTGTGGCACCAGCGCCGGCAGCAGCGGCACATCAGCACCAGGCACGCGACGGCCAGCAGCGCCACCGTGCCGGCCACCAGCGCCATCGTCAGCTGCGGGTCCGCCGACGGCTGCTCGGGCGTCGCGCAGATCCGCTCCGCCTCATCGGCGCCCGCCCCACCGCCGCCGCCCACGCCGCCGCCCGCCGCGCCCGCGCTGCCCTCCGAGCTGCGGACACGTCACACAGAGGCTTGGGAATGCACTTTTTCGGGAAGGAATTGCAAATGAATATTGGTTTCGGAAAACAAATACACCTTCGAACACAAGACATCAAGGCTTATAGTCATTTATCAGTAACATTAATCCCTTGGTTTTTGTAATTCTTGGAAGATCCTTTGTTTTTTTAGGTAGACATTTATATTTTATCAATTTTTATTATAATTTTTTAACATGTTTTTAGAGACCAACGTTTCGAAGGTCATTGCCCTTCTTTTTCAGGGTCTAATGAATGTGTAAATGTGATATATATATATATATTAAAACAAAAAAGTTTAAATGATGAATATCATTATAAATTAGATAAGTAAAAATATAAATTAGATGAAGTACAACCTGCGTGAGGAACTGTATCAATTAATTTTGTAAAATTTCATGATTGACCTGAATTAAATTATAGTAATATGTTGTGATTATTTTTGATTTTGAAATAATATCTCGCTCGCGTTTGTTTTATTCACAGCCTCCTAACTTGTTTTTAGTCTACTGTTCACTGGTCACTCTTTTCCTCTCTGAAAATAAACATTCTCGTTCTAATATACATAGTAGTACCAGAGAAAATTAAAGCAGAACATATTGTGTACATTTTTAAACACACAAACATTTTAAGATATGAAAGGCTGAGGGCAGTAATACAATAAGCCACACCACCCAAAATAGCCTATGGTACTCTGAAATATTAATTTATCGTCTTTGGTCGAAGAGTGTCTCATTTTGTCACTACTCCAAGCCCTATATAAATGTTAAAGAGACATATAAAAAATGTAATTCTTACGTTCACCTAAATCGAGATAATAAGATTTACGAATATCGGGAGGCGTGGTGTGGCTGACGTGACTCAATTTCTTGTTGTCGCACGTCCTTCATTGGCAACTAACTATGGATTTTGAGCAACAAATACACACGCAAACATATAACGTGTTCCTATAGACATTCATCAATAAAATGATCAATCTATTCGGTTTTGTCTATTCATTACTCTTTCTCATCTGTCTTTCCTCTCTTTTTTCCTCTCTGGAGATGTACTTTTTCATCTAATCTACACCCAAGATACTGATAATGTTGTGATACGTAATTCGACACCATACGATAAATATAGATGGGAAGAAAACCAAATAAGACAAGAAAAGAAAATTGATAGTGCAAGTAGGAATGTTCGTAACAAACTCTTCGTACGTAGTACTTCGTAACTTGTTCCTTTAAAACACTTCTAGCAAGTATTCGAGAGTGAAGAAAGAAAATCTGAATATCTTTAAGTGTTTGTCTATGTTTGGAAAGACATCCATTATAGTAACCACAGTCCTTATTGCGCACAATGACGCATTTTCAATTGCAGAGGCATTTAATGCAAATGCTGTCTAATTGTCTCTGAAATCTAAATCTTTTGTAATACAGAAGAGGGTCTTGGTAAACTGAGAAGATAGTAGTTGAGGCGAAGTTGCGAGTTTCAAACTTTCGCATCTTCGCACAGATAATTTTATGAAGTCCTTCTTTCCTTGGGAGAGAAATTTACGAAACCCGAATAACGCGATCTGTACCGCAAGAAGCCGCACGGATTTGAAAGTCATGAATAAAAGGGATTTAACGTAATCTATATCTCCTTAAAAATCTTAAATATTGCAAAGAATTTTATTACAACGCATCGGGAATTTTATTACAAGAAGAATTTTATTACAACACAATATTAAATCTATAGATTCTGATTATAAACTTCTTTGCCGATTGTAGTCGAACTGGAGGCAATGCAAATTTTAATTAATGTTCTAAGAATAAAAGGAGGTCTCATATATCATGAGAGAGAGCGAGAGAGAGAGAGTGTGAGAGAGCTAGAGCGAGAGCGAGAGAGAGCGCGAGAGAGCGCGCGAGAGAGAGCGAGAGAGAGAGCGAGAGAGAGTGAGAGGGGGAGAGGGAGAGCGAGAGAGAGAGAGAGATCCTAATTTAATGGAGTAGGGAATTTGCAAGTCGCAATTCAAAACATTAGAGACAGATTCATTTACGTGATTTTCATTGAGAAGTGCGATAAAACCGGACCATTAAATTCTCTTTAATTATCCAATTATTTAACGCCGGATTAGAACAAACAAATATCTCTCAAGTTTTAGTCCCAAATGTTCAGCCTTATAATAAAACTTAAAAGTCACAATTAAGAACTTTCTTCATTGTTTCCCGTAATTCGGTTTTAGTCTATGCATTGATTCTTACGAAAACATCAGTAAGTTATGCACTCATAAACATCGCAATCCTTTAAAGACGGAGCTTGCAGCGTCAGTATTGCGGCGGCTCTATGGCAAAGAGCTCACAGCCCCATTCTTCTCTAGCTCTATCACCTCCCTCACGCTTGGCTCCCTCCGTTCTCCCCACCCTCCTCGCCTTTCGTCCGTTCTTCCCTGGTCGTTTTTAAGAACGCTTCCCACGCCTCCAAATCGGCCCTACTGTCCCGTCGGGGGCGAGTCGTCGCTAGTGGAAGTATCTCTTTGAGAAAACCCCGCTAGATGATTTGTAGGTCAGTGGCGGGTGTCGACAACACGATCACCACCACCACCACCACCACCACCTCTCACGATAAAATATTCACTACGTTTACAGTACTAATGATCGTAGTAGTTGACGCGCCGGGAAACGCCAATCAATCAATCGTTGGGTAACTCCCACTCGTCCCCCGTCCCAAAGCCCAACCGCGACGTCCCCGCGCTGATCGTCCAGTGTCCACACCGCAATGAGTGCCCACCCTGCTTGCCCCGCCCGGATCGCCTGGCACCACTCACGCTTCGCCCGTGCCTCCGTCACGTCGCACCCCAACCTACACAGTCCCGCCCCCTCCACCCCGCGTCGCCCCCTCCCCGTCACACTGCTTCAATTGCACCGCTCCTCTGCCGCCCCACGTCGCCCTCTCATCGCCAACCCCGCCCCCTCGCCCCACCACTATCTCTTATATAGGCTGAGATGGCTCGGGGCATCAACTGATGTCACCGCAGTGCCTCTTACCAGGAAGTCGCTCTTAAGTTCGAGGCCCAGATGACGGAAGGGTGCTTTTTATTTTTATTTTTTAATTTTTTAAAATTTTTATTGCACCCGAGCAGTGGATAAACTACTTTGCAGGTCTGAAAATGGACACAAATACTAAACAAATAATACAGTATTAACTCAAAAGCACCGAGGTACTTGCAAATTAAAGTAACTTAACCCAATTTTATATGTGACAGGGAATCCCTTCTGGGAACCTCATTTATAAGGATATAATGCTCAAGACAGTGGTTTGATGGCAGGGGAAAAGGGAGAAGGCGAGTGAGCACAGGATTACGTGTTTATGATCTTTGGGAAGAGGTCTGAATTGATCTTTGGGAAAGAGTGATTTGATTCTGGTTGGACCATTACTGGATTTTCCCAGGTGGTAGAGTTTGGCACCGAGAACTAGGTTTAAGTTGGAGAGAATTTTTTGATCATGTTGAAATGTGCTGAGTAATGGTATCGATGTTCAATTCTTTCGGGAACTATTTATTGGATACATACAATGGAGCGATAACCGACGTTTATTTTAAAAAAAATTGAATTCCTTTTAGGTTTGTTTGTGCTGGAGTACCTAGAAGTACCTATCCTACTGTGTGGATAGGTTCACTTCTGATCGACATCCGACATCTTCTACATTCACTTCTGATCGACATCCGGCGAAGTAATAATATAATAAATAACCCCCTAATACGGGTCTCGGACTGTGCGCGATGTTTCCTTCCTCTTCCTTGTGCTGACCTTTCCCCTTACTCATACACACCCTACGTGCCCTACACTACCATACTTGTCGGAAGACTTGTCGGATGCATCGAGCTTGTCCGGGCTGGGGTGCTGCCCCGCTGGAGGGAGATACCGAGTTGTGGAAAAATCTGCAAGCCGACGTGTAGCTCGGTGGCGGATCTCGCCATCCAGCGGGAGAAGATCACCGCCACCTCCCGCGATAAAATATTCACAAGACTTACGGGACTGTACTTCGCTTCTTTTTAAAGCGGCCGAAGACATTATGTCATTGCACCTCCTGCCTTACAAAATGAATCTTTTTAATTCATTCGCAAACGTCTTTCTCAACGGAGCTAGTAACCTAAGAAATGTGAGCACCACAATTAAAAAGATTCATTTTATAAGGCGGGAGATGTAACAATGAATTAACGTCATCGGCCACTATCAAAAAATCGAAGAATAATTACTACAATAATTGCCGCGCCAGGAAATAGCTATAATTAGATAAATAAATAGGTAAATAAATAAATACATGGATAAATAAATAAGTAAATAATTAAATAAATAAATCGTCGTATAGTCATAGGTTCCCTCTGCCCAGCGCCGCGCGCCGCCGCAGGGCCTGGCGCTGCCCGGGCAGCGCGAAGCCACGGCGGCGGCGCGGCGCACAGTGGGGGGCGACCTCGCCACGGGGCACAAGCGCAAGGGGGAGACAAGGTCACTTTCACACAGCGCCGCAGGTGATGAAATGGGTTTCCTAAACTACTATACTTAGCAGTAAATATTTCTCTGGCTATCAATTTTGACAGTCAATTGAATAGCACACTACACATGTTTTCATACATATTGATGCTTTTTATTAAAAATAAATTTTTGATTTCAACATGTACGGTGTGCTTTTCAAATGTCTGTAAAAGTTGATGCCCAGAGACAAATCAAATACAATTTCGTAAACTACGTTATTATATGATGTGTATACTGGTTCAGAGCATCAATTGATATCACTGAACTGCTTCTGATTGGGAGATCGTAGGGTTCGTCTCCTGACGACGGCAGGATTTTTGACACTAGCTAGATAGGTCGAATTCAGCCGAAGTCTGGATGAGAATTATAGTGGCCGGCTTCTCTGATCGATAGTTTTTCGAGGTTTCTCCGATCAATCTTTGGCGATTGCCAGTACAGTTCTCTAACAAACGGACTATGGGCCGTGCGCGATCTTTCCTTCTTTCTTGACCTCTTCTTACCTCTTACTTACACACACTGACTACACTATTGCACATGTCGGGAGCTTAGAGATTGTCCAAGCTGGAGCGGCGTTTGGCTGGTGGGAGATACCTTGTTGGGAAAACCCGCATGCTGACGTGTAGATCGGCGTCAGATCTCACCAACCAGTTGGGGTAGATCACCGCCAACTATCGCGATAAAAATGCACTTCACTTACGACACTAATAACTTTAGCAGTTGACACACCCCTAAACACTAATCAGTCAATAGTCGTATAATCATTGGTACATAACTTTGTTTTATTCTTGTGTAAAGTCTCATGATTGAGACCGAATTGACTGTTCAAATAAGAAAGCTATTTTAATGGAATCAAATAAAAAAATAGATAATTCTTTAGTGAAGAATACTCTTTGTGCGATCGATTATAAGGTGCCGACAATGAAAATAGACAAGTTGGCCTTAAAGTGAACGACGTAACAACTTCCGCACATACTCAAGGGTATCAGCGGCGGAACGCTCCGACATCGCTAGGGCTAGGATTTTCATGATTTAGTATCTTTTTTCTCGTTCTCGAGAAACCCTTCTTCTTTGTAATAACATACTGACATATAGCAGTGTTCTGAGACGTGTGACATGTATTTGTTAGGACATTTTTTGTTGTTTTTTTTGGTTGAAAAGACATTTTTGAGTTTTGAGGTCATTGATCGTTTTTTACTTGTTTTCAAAAGTTTTATTTCATTTTTTAGTACTTATGTGCTCAACTCTAGATAGAAAAATCTTCCTGTCGCCGCCCTAAACATTATCATGTAAAAGTAAATCCTGTGAACGTGATGTCAATGTTTTTCAACGGCGAGAGGACGGAGAAAGTGGAGAGGTCCCTAAACTTTCATCTTCGGAATTTATGTCTTTGGTACAGACTGTTGTGATCTGTGAACTGACTATTGTTTCGTAAGCAAAGTCTGCGCGGAGTCTGGCAGGAAAATGGAAGCGCGCGAGGTTGGGGAAGCCGAACGTTGCCGTTTCAACAACAATGTGCTTCTCAGGATCCTTACGACGCTGCTGTACGAGGCAACGCCACGGCAATTCTAGATCGCCACGTGTTTGTGCGAGTAACTACCTCAAGAAAACCAATCAAATGTTTTAGGGCACTTTTAAGGCTTTTTAGGGTATTTTTGAATTTTTTTTAGGGCATAAATGCACCATTTTTAGGGCATTTTTAGTTTTTAGGCCTTTTAATCCTTGCCCTCGTCATCACATTTACCACCTACCGAGGCGCTGTGCCTCGCTGTGCGGTGTGGCGGCGGAGTGGTTCAGGGTGGATGGGCGCGAAGCGAGGGGGGGCGTCGACTGAGCCTCGGGTAGTGCGACAAATGGTCTAGTCAGGGGCGGAGGCGAACCATGGAGGCGGTGTGACGGGGCAGGCGATGATGGAGCCGCGAGGGCAGCGCTCAGTGGACCGACCGGGTGGGACGGGGGTGACGGGGGGTTGGCAGGGATGGAAGAGTCGTGGGGGGCGGGAATGTTAAAGCCACGTAGTGAGATGAGGGTGGAGGCAGGGATGAAGAGGGCGGGGGGGGGGGAGGGAGGGGTGAGGGTGGATCCATGGGGTGGCGTAATGGGGCGAGCCGAGGTTGGGGGGGGGGGGGGTTCAAGAGATAGTGAAAGCGGGGGGCCGAGCCGAGGCGAGGAAACGCGTGACTGGTAGAGTATTAGTAGAGCGGCTGATAGGCTTTGGGGGCGAGGGCGGGGAGAGGATGGGAGGGGGGTCGCGGGAGTGGGGGGCGCATGTTCGACCAAATGTGGGGACCCCGCCCGCATTGGAGGCGGGGATGAAGAAGCAACGTGGGGCTGAGGCCGAGGGAGAATGGAGCCATGGGGGGGGGAAGGGATGAGCGTGGCGCGCGGTCGACCGAGACTGCTTTGGTATTTGATTGATTGATTTTTTCGTGTTTCCGGGCGCGTCAACTGCGTTCGTCATTAGTCCCATAAGTGTAGTGCATGTTTCCCCCGGGAGATGGCGGTGAACTTCCCCCACTGGATGGAGAGATCCGGCGCCGACCTACCGTCGACGGGTTTTCCCCTAACCAGGACTCTCCCACCAGGGGGGCTCCACCCCAGCTGGGGAGAGCTCTCAGCTCCCGACCGGTCTCCCGGAATGAGTGGTAGTGTAGTGCATGTTAGTGTAAGTGTGTGTGTAAGGGGTGAGATAGGACAAGGAACAGGAAGGAAAGTTCGCGCGCGGCCCGTGGCCCGTTTGGTAGGGTACTGCTCCGGCATTCACCTTGTGTTGATCAGAAAAACTAAGGAAAACTACCGATCAGAGCAGCCGGCCGCTAGAATTCTCCTCCAGACAGCAACTGAATTCGACCTAGCTGACAAGCTAGTGTCGAAAATTCTGCCGCCGTGGGGAGTGGGAACCTAGGACCTCCGGTCAGAGGCGCTGCAGTGACATCAGTTGATGCACTGAGCTACCGCTCCCGGCCCGAGACTGCTTTGGGGTGATACATAACTAGGGCGGGGATGGAGATGCAACGGTGGCGAAGAAGACGCATGGCGACTTGGCGGGGGCGAGGAATGGAACCAAGGGAACTTTCGGGGAGTAGGTGAGTTGGGGGGTGATGCCGTGGGTGGCGTGGGGGGCGAGGGCCCGGGGGGGGGGGGGGGGTGTGGGGGGGGCGAGGCGCGACGGGAGCGGGGATGGAGGAGCAACGGAGGGCTCGGGCAAAGGGGGGTGGCGGAGGGGATGAAGTCGGGGGGGGGGGCGGGGATGATGGAGCCATGGAGCGAATAGGGGGGGGGGGGGCGCCCGGTCGACCGAGCCTGGAGCGGCGCCGCGATAAGGGGCGGAAGAACGCATGGCAACAAGATAAGAGGCCCGTCCTGGGAGTCGCTCTTCTTCTTCTTTCTCTGTTGCCGCAGCGTGTTTCTTATAGCGCCTTCTGTCACGTTTAACATCCGGCCGTCTTCTCCCCCTCCCTCGCGTTTTTGCCTCGGCTCTTGCAAACACATCAGCCGTCCTGCTGTTTTGTTGTTGTTCGCGAAGTTTAGTTCGGAGAAGTTGTGAAGTTTGTGCCAGAGGTGGATGAAATGAAACAGCATAACTTTACATAAGGGGTAGAAACGTTCACTCTTTCATATTCTTGGACTGCGAATCGGTCATGTGTGGAATTTCATTTGAAGCTGTCTGACTGTATGACTAGAACTTGCTTTCGAGTTCTTGCGGGGAAGGTGTAAGGAAGTACGGTCGCTACTATTATATGCTCTGAGCATTCGTGATGTCTACATTTCGACTGTGTAAGTAAATTATAAAACTCTGAGGACGTTATTTGCTTTAATCAAAATTCCACATTATTTCTGACTCTCATAGAAATATAAAAATTATTAACTCCTGAAGTTGAGGTTTTAAAACATATTATTAAGAACATTTCTTTTAAAATGTTGATATTTTATTTAATGGGATAACGTTTCAGTAAATTTGATGAATTCTTTTTTCTAATTTACGCTTGCAAAGCGTAAGTGTACATTTCTTCGAAGAAAAATAGAGACAATGGTGATAATTATATTATTCACTACATTTGGTTTCGATCGTATTTGCAAAGATAAAGGCATTTATTCTATTTTCAAAATGGTTTTTTTGGGTGCACGCAATCAATTTTACAATTATCTAGTAGCCTACACTTTCAGAAATCGCCCTCCCGACACACCCTCTACCGTCAGCTAAGAGAAACATATCGGCGCGGGGAGAACTAAATTACCAGAGTTTTGAGCTGCGACGCAATTCCCCAGGAGTTTCGAAACAATTGATCAGACTTGGCGCGTGGGGACACCCGGAGAAGTTGGTATATTAGTTGGAGCGGCGGGGCAGGGCAGAGCGGGGCGGGGCGGGGAGGGGTGGCGCGAAGCGAATCCTTAGGGCTACCGGAGGGCAGCTGGGGTCGAGTTGCTGGTGTCGCCGCCAGCGGAAGCCCCTGAAGGCGTGACGCCGCCCACACACCTGGGCCTCCAACGAAACCACGAGGACAGGGGTACTGTAATGCTGTGGTAAATTTTGCTCTGAACTGCGCAGGACCTGATCCGTCAACAAACGGTGGCCACTAACTTCCAGAAATGACATTTACCTGAGGTTTTTTGATCAAGTTAATTTTCATCTGATAAAATTTCAAATACAACTTAATTGAAATAAGACTTGATTCAACGGATTTGTTGTTTATGCGTTTTCATTGCGGAACTGTATTTATAATTTATAATAATGCCTAATTTTTTAAAGGATTAAAAGAAAATGTGAAGTTGAAGAAAACAATTTAGAAGTCATTTAACTGTATCACCATCCACGGGTGTTTGGAGAGTCACGTTCTCGCGCAAAGAAATTTCATGTGTACGCCGTACATCAACGCAGTTGCTAACCAGTCATATGCAAATGCCACATGCGTAACTTCGTTGTATGAAATTTCCCCCTATATACACATTAATAGAAAGTGATAGTCTTCGACTCCACTACATGCACTAGAAGTTTGTAACATTTGTTATGAAATACTGTAGTTCTAGACGACACCCTGAGAACCATTGAACGCTCGAGCCGTTATACCTGGTGCAATCGAGGCAGCCATTCACCAATAGTCGGAACCAATTGCTTCTGAAGCTGAAGAATAAGTGTTTTTGAGGTAGCAATTCACCTATAGAAATATTGAATAACGCTTTCAGCACCAACTGTAGGCAAAAATTGCCTAGTTTTGAGTAGCTTTCTATCGGTTGGTCATTGAATAATCTTTGTAAATAAAAGTTATACATTAATAATTATAATTAAAAGTTTAAAATTTCATTTAAATTAGATTATAGATACGTTACTTGCATTTACTCGTGATATATTAATTTAAAAATTTCAGGCTTTTTTCAGGCTTGAACTAGTGCCCTTTGAGATCGTGTCATAAGCTTCAGAACACAGCGTAGAATTCCCATAGTTCTAACCGTTCTTGAGAAGAATTGAACGCTTGGATCGTTATAACGTGTGCCTGGAGTACCTGATGGCATTGGGAAAGCAGTTAAACTAGAGTTCCAACCAATTGCTTGAGAAGAACCGGAATTTTAGGCCAGGTATGACAAGTCGCGATAAGCTTATTAAAGTTCGTGGGCACTGCGTCCAGAACAACTGGAGGAGCAACTGAAGGACGATTAACAGACAAAGATTCGTGTCTGTTCAAAGAGCTCTCGGCTCAGCAGCCAGAATTGTTAACTTACAGACTTACAGTATTAATTTGTTTATCATTTTTGCTTTGTACAACAATTAACAGAATGATTTAATTAGGCATAACACAAAACGTAAACAAGGAAAGAATTCGCCATTCAAACACATTCCTGCTCCATGGCAAAAATGTTTATGAAAGGCAGAATTTAAAAATAAAATAAACCAGAAATAGTAATAAATAGTGCAGAATTTAAACATCACACAAATCTCGGTTGTTTGAGAGAACAAATTCGGCATTGTATTAAGCCACTATTCCCTGCCTCATGCCTCTTCAGCTAGCGCGTGTACACCCCTTTCCGGATTTGGAGGGAAAATCAGAGCGGAGTCAGGGGAAGTTGCTTGTGCTCGCACGAGGCTTTTCAGGCGGGCCAGTAGCACGTGAGGGAGCGGTTTAACATGCCTGGTTTATTGTCCGATTTAAAAATAGTGACTTGTGACAGATCATCAGTTGGAATCAGAAACTTCGTTACGACTTTAATTTTAAGTATCCAAGCTGCGGTTTGGATAACCGCGTTACATCTGATGATCTGTCGCAAGATACTATATTTAAATCCGACAATAAATCAATCGGACTGATTGATTAGTGACTCCAGGCGAGTCAACTGCTACGGTTATGTCCCGTAAGAGTAGCCCATGCTTTTGTAGTGGAAGATGGATACGAGTTACACTGTTTTCCACTGTTGGATAACGAGTTCCGGCGCCGACTTACCCGGCGGCGTGTGGGTTTTCCTCATCCAGGTATCTCCCACCAGAGGGGCACTGCCCTAACCGAGACAAGCTCTGAGCTCTCGCCCAATCTGCAGGAATGTGTGGTTATGTAGTATTTGTTAGTGTGTGTGTGTGTGTGTGAGGGGTCCAGAAGGGACAAGGAAGAGGAAGGAAACATCGCGCGCAGTCGTGGCCCGTTTATTATTGTACTACTCCGGCATTCGCGTGATGTTGATCGGAGAAACCACGGAAGACAACCGATGAGAGCAGCCGGTCGCTAGAATTCTCCTCCAGAAGCGACTGAATTCAACGTAGCTCACAAGCTAGTGTCGAAAATCCTGCCGCCCGTCGAGACTCGAACACTAGCACCTCCCGGTCAGAGTCAGTGCACTGGCATCAGTTGCTGCCCTAAACAACCTTAGAGGGCACATTTCAAAGGGGGCGCTAGGGCGTCGTACCTGGTGCTGTTGGGGCAGTTGACGACGCCGTTGCAGACGAGGCGCGCCGGGATGCAGAGGCCCGCGTCGCCGGGGCAGAGGAAGTCGCAGCCGTCGGCGCCGCTGCCGCCGCCGCCGCCCTCCGTGAGCCGCGACGTGGCCAGCGAGCCGTCGGGGTTGCGCGGCAGGTGGAACAGCTCCGTCCACACCACTTTGAAGGCCGCGCGCGCCGGCGTCACCTGCGCACGCCCACGGCCACGCGAGTGCAGTCCTTACCGCTAGGTGCGCTGCCATTTAGCCTAATCCACTTTCATTATCTAGAGTCCAACTTTACGAAACGGAGAAGAGTTTCGTAATGAAAAGAGCACAAACGATGTAATGATGCACGGCCTACTAGTAACAACTTCCGTTTCGTAATAAGAGTTATTAGAGCACAAGTGATAGATCACTTAGATTTTTAGAGCATGACCTATTATTAACAACAATAATCCATTTGTAATAAGAATTATTAGAACACAAGTGAAAGAAATATTAGAACAATTTATGGCCTATTATTATTATTATTATTATTATTATTATTATTTTATTCCTTTCGTAATAAATATAATAGAACAAAGAGATAGATCACTCGGATTATTAGAATAATTCATGGCCTACTTGGCTACGATTAACAAGTATCATCGTTTCGTAAAAAAAAAAATTTAGAATGCAAATTTTCTAATAATCTTTGGTCTAAACTTAGATTTATGGAGCCCTAGATTTTAAAATAGAACATATGCAATCTAATGTAAATATCATGTGCAAAATAAATTATATAATATAAAAAATCTACTATTAAACTCAGCCTGCCTCCTTCCGCAGGACGAACAGATAACTTCAAAATTATAGTGCATTATTTTGTTTACAGAGTTGTTAAAACATTGTATCTAAACGTCTTATTTCGTAAATAACAATTATTTATCGTCAAAAACAGTAAAATCTATGTGATGCATGGGTAAGAAGTGCAATCTGCGCACATTTTTCTTGAGTTCCGGAATCACTACTCCTCCCTTTTACTTCACATAATTGAATTATGCATTCAGGTATCACAGTGCGTGGTTGGCAACATTTGAAAACACAAAAATGTTGCTTTTGTGAAATAGAAAACATTTTATATCGGCAACCGAACTGCACTTTGGTTTTTACTTGATTTCTGAAATACTTACATCCCTTTACCCATTCCTACTCCTCCCATGACTAGCACAAAGAGAGGAGCTCAACAAACCGTGCACATAATGAAGCTTCATTTACATCCAGAAGCAAAGCAAGGGGCCATCTCAGCATTTTCTCAATAGACCAAGGGAAACTGGAAGAAAACCTGTTTGATTTGGAGTTCATTGACCCAGAACTTGAAGCAAAATACTTGTAAGAGGAATATTTATTATTTTAGAATTATGCAGAAGAAGTGAATGACTAATTCTTTAATTTCATTGTTAAAATAAATATTAATTTTCCTTTTAGATAAGTTTTATTTTCGAAGTAAATGTTGGTAGCTTTTGCGAACATCTTGTGGAACATTTTCATTATGTCAGTACAGAAAAAAGTGACATCACAAAATCAATCATTATCGAGTTAAGTGGCGATGAGAAAAATGTTTAAAAATAATTAATTTTAGTAATAAAGTTTATAAGATAGTTCACATGGTGGTAAGGACGTTGAGTAAGATACTTCATCTATGGTCTCGATGCAAATGGTTCCGCACAATTTATGATAATTCTTCTATAAGATAACAATTTTCGAGATGTGTCAGTCTTCTTGTGTACCGACGATAAGAGGAAACTGAGATATAATCTTCCGCTCGAATAAAAAAATAGGTAATTTTATTAACATAGAATAACTTGTGTGTTTTGACTGTAGATTGGGAAACTTCCCTAGGAATGTTCGATTTTTGTGTTTGCGACGTTCTTTTTATTAATTGTGCGGGACGCAGCTACCCCTCGGTGTTAAGTGACATATAAGAGTGTCATTCTTTCTCGATTCTGGCCAGTGCTCGACCTCGACCTCAAGTATTGACAAAGAGAGTCGTCAGGTGTCATCTATTTATTTATTTTGAGGAATATAAACAACGCTTATATATATATATATATATATTGAGATATACCAAAATTTTCCTCTCTCTCTACATCTATATCTGCTAAAGATCTTAGCGTCCGGCTTGCTGGGTCAATGGGTCACGATATAATATAATCCTTATTACCTCTGTAATGGATTATAGGATCCGCCGACTATACAGCGCAGCTGGGAATCTGAAATGGAATGATTCTATTCCTAGTTCATTTCTGTTTGGATTGACTAAATGAAAATTCACTTTCTTTTCTAAAGAACAAAAATTTAACAAAGTTTATTTTTACTTTTTTATCAAACAATTTAATGAATTTAAGTTAGGCCTTTGATCATGATCTCTTTCAATTTACAATTTTACACCGCGGTTAACTTATCTTTTCTTCGTTGATGTCCCTCGTAGACTTCTCAGTCGAAATATCTTGCGATCTTGCCGTAGTCCAAAATTCCAACGAAATCCTCTTCGGCCCTATCCAAGCTGGTCTCAAACTATCAAAATTACCAGTCCCGATTACGTCCTATGACATAGTCCCGAACTTGATTACCACTCCCGACAAAGTTCTTATTTATACTTCAATATTGCTTCCACATGAAAATATCTACGATCAGTTCAGAAGCGCCTTTCAGAGCAGAATGAAATCTTTCTGCATGATTCATCCCTCGAAGACTTCGTATTAAACTACCTTCATTTTTTTCATAACATTTGACCGTCTAAACTTCTCCGCCCAATCCCAAAGTTTCTACTTTCGGCATCAACCCATCTCTTAATGCATTTAGAAAAAACAAAAACTACATTGTTTATTCACGGTCGTTGCTATGCTCTAGCTCTCGTGATATTTCGTAATGCATGTTCCACCATATTGTCTACAAATAAATGTTAGTTTATTTTAACGTGACATATCGGTATGTCACAGCTTCCCCTCTCCAAGCGTCATTTGGTTTGCTACGACCTAACTAAATGACAAGACTAAAATTGAACACTTTCTTCTTGCTTCTTCACACTAAACGACATTAACACTTTACACTTTGCACTGCAGTAGGTCTTGTTACTTGCTGCCTTAAAACTATTTACATTTTCCTTTCGGAATGTGCCAACAATAACCATTTCATCAGGTATTCTAATAGCCGTATCTGCTAATATTTGCTCCCCATTAACTTAATTGAATACACATAACATTAAATTAAACTCCTACACAAACTGACAAAATACACATAATAACAAAACAATAACAAAGAAAAACTATTACACCTAATATTTACAACTATTTACAAATCTCTGTTATGACCAGTATATTTAATCATGCGTGTCGTCCCTCATATACGGCTTCATGTTCCTGTAGTTATATGTTCCCATTTGCCGTCCATTTTCATCATTCAAAATCGCGGCATTCTTGCTTAATACTTTACCAATTCGATACGGTCCTTTATACAACGGGAAAAATTTATAAAATAGCTTCTTATCCACTGACGACACTTGAGGTACTCTAATTAACACTTCATCACCCTCCTTATACTCGCCTCGAAAGCATTGTTTCTGTTTTAGCTTTCTTTTGGCTGCTGCCTCCCTCAAATTGTCATAAATTATTCGCGTATTTCTCACATCATCTGGGTGTAGTCCAATTTGCCTGTACGACGCAGTAAAATCCAGTCCCGTGAATATCCGAGCTCCTTTTACCTTCCACATCATTTCATCTAATTTCGGCGGTTTTTCATGACGAGCGATGGTCTTGCTATTGAGTTTCCTAGCATCAACACAAAATCTGATCTTATTGTCTTTCTTACGAACTATCACTATTGGGCTTACATACGGTGTTATCGATTTTTTTATTATACCATCCTCAAGCATCGTGTTTATTTGTTTACGTACTTCGCTTTTATATACATGGGGGATCGGATATTGTTTCAGATTAAAAGGTTCCTTATCCATCAATTCAATTTTAAATTGATATCCTTTACGGGCTCCCTTGAACTTCCCAAAAATATCTCTATATTCATTGGCTAACATTTCAATAGCTTCACTAGCATCTATTCCGTTTTCGTCGACCGCGCCCTCTGCTGCCGTGTGGATCTGGTCCTGGTCTCTTCAATTTGTTCCGCAATATCGCAAATACACATATTCGCCCTCCTGGTCTTTGATCCCTAAACAATGTTGTTGCCCTTTGTCACCTCGTAACAATACACTCCTGTTATCTATGTCGACCTTGGCGTCACACATTTTTAGGCCATCAATCCCCAAAATAATTGGACGAATCAAATTCTTCACTACAATTGCCGGAAACTGAATTGTGATCCCTTGAACTTCCACTTCCACCCAAATTTGCCGACTTCTCGTTTCGATGCGCCTTCCATTAGCTGTCCGAATATCCAAACTCCTGGTGGGTAGCTCATCAATTTTATTTCCTTTTTCTTTAACTGCTCATACAATTTTTCCGACACTGCACAAACATTAGCACCTGTGTCAATTAAAATGTCTACAGGTATATTCCGAAATATCCCCTTCAAAATTAAACACGTGCTATTCTCCGCCCGTTCGTCCGTATCTTCCCTTAATAAATCTTCCGCCGATACTTCAATGCTAGTCAACTCCTTAATAACCATCACGCCCTCATTATCATCGTTAAATTTTAGGTGGCTTGGTATTATAAGCACCGATGCATGCATTGGTATATTTCCCTGTGAAGGCATCATGAATTCATTTTCTAACTGATCAATCTTGTCCTTAATGTCCGACATATATTTCCCAGATTCAGATTCTTGCACCATTTTAATGTTTCTAAGTCCCTCCTGTATTCGTTTTTCTAATTTACAATCCGAATTAACTAATTTAGATTCTCTGTTTTCAATTGTTTCGCCATGTTGAAGCGACATTGCGTTTGAATTATCTACACGCGATTCGACGATTGTCAACTTTTCGCATTGTTGGTCATGAAAATGTCCTAATGTCACAATGTTTTCCTGTGAATCATTAACTTGGGAATTAATTTTGTCGCCAGATTCTTTTAATTCCCTCTGCATTTGGTCGACTTGATTATTAAAAGACTCAATTTTACCATGAATAATGTTAAATTCAGCCGATGTATCCACCCGTAATTGCACTATTTCCTCGTGTATTTCCTGACGAACATTCTTCAATTCTAATGACATTTCCGATGTCATTCCTTCCAATTTAACGTTATTTCCTTTCTTGTGGTTCAATCTCAATAATTTCACGCAAATTTCTCCTCGGGTTAGTATTAGCAGACGCCAGATCATCTACATTAACATTCTCCATACGCAATTTTTTGCTCCTAGTATCCATTTTGAATTCTAATACAAATTAAAATCTCTCTGTTAAATTATTTTAAAATCACACCAATGAAATGGTCTTGGCCCTTTCTTATAACTAACAATTAATTTCAAATGTCAATCCATAAATTTCAGATTCCCTTTGGATCACTATATTATAATTTATAAGACTAATTTTATCCGTGTCACCAATTGTTATAAATTATAACAAATTATGCATCACGTTGAGGCGCCATTTTGAGATATACCAAAATTTTCCTCTCTCTCTACATCTATATCTGCTAAAGATCTTAGCGTCCGGCTTGCTGGGTCAATGGGTCACGATATAATATAATCCTTATTACCTCTGTAATGGATTATAGGATCCGCCGACTATACAGCGCAGCTGGGAATCTGAAATGGAATGATTCTATTCCTAGTTCATTTCTGTTTGGATTGACTAAATGAAAATTCACTTTCTTTTCTAAAGAACAAAAATTTAACAAAGTTTATTTTTACTTTTTTATCAAACAATTTAATGAATTTAAGTTAGGCCTTTGATCATGATCTCTTTCAATTTACAATTTTACACCGCGGTTAACTTATCTTTCTTCGTTGATGTCCTCGTAGACTTCTCAGTCGAAATATCTTGCGATCTTGCCGTAGTCCAAAATTCCAACGAAATCCTCTTCGGCCCTATCAAGCTGGTCTCAAACTATCAAAATTACCAGTCCCGATTACGTCCTATGACATAGTCCCGAACTTGATTACCACTCCCGACAAAGTTCCTATTTATACTTCAATATTGCTTCCACATGAAAATATCTACGATCAGTTCAGAAGCGCCTTTCAGAGCAGAATGAAATCTTTCTGCATGATTCATCCCTCGAAGACTTCGTATTAAACTACCTTCATTTTTTTCATAACATTTGACCGTCTAAACTTCTCCGCCCAATCCCAAAGTTTCTACTTTCGGCATCAACCCATCTCTTAATGCATTTAGAAAAACAAAACTACATTGTTTATTCACGGTCGTTGCTATGCTCTAGCTCTCGTGATATTTCGTAATGCATGTTCCACCATATTGTCTACAAATAAATGTTAGTTTATTTTAACGTGACATATCGGTATGTCACAATATATATATATATATATATATATATATATATATATATATATATATATATATATAGATATATAGATATATCGCTTTTATGTATATTTTATTATCAACAAAATACAAGAAATATTTCAATGACACAAGTCAAATTAATAAGCTGACTGGTTCATTTGAGCAGTCATTCATAATATTAGGTTTTTATATTGAACTTTATCACGTTCGATTACATAATTACCCAATGCATAAAATAATGTAATGCATTTGAGAGTAAAGAGATTTTATTTATCCACACAAAATAATGTAAATTTTCTGCAGTAACGTACTTTCTGGTGCCAACGAATCTTCACACTGTGAAACAATTCAGTATTAAGTTCTTTTTTATCAAAAGTTTCTTTCTCTTTTTAGTGCTTCTTAGTTCCTTTTTAAACGATCTTATATCGAAACTCTTAGCTCTGTAGACTGACAAATTCTATTGCTTTATTCTTTACCTCCGTCGTTCCTCGTTGCCTTCGATTTCCACTCACTGTCCGTCTTTTCCCCTCAGCGTTCAGTGTCAGATTTCGTTCTTTTTCGATTGCGGCCGGTGCTCTACCTAAGCTCATTGAAAACGATGTTCCAATAGAGTTGTCAGGTGTGACCAAGTGTGACAAATGGGACAGGAGGATTGGAGTGCGAGTTGGAAAAAAAGTGATAACGGTTTTTCCTTTTGATGCATTCTGCTTCAGGTGTGGAGACACCCTTTGGTCTCTTCCTCTGTCAAAGAAAGAGTGGCTTTTCTTACATTGGGATGACTTAATATAAGATATTTAAACAGACGTCTTTCAGTTGAACATATAGGAAATTTAAATGGAGGAATTTGCAAACTTCTACGTGCAAATGCAGAATTTTCTGATACATGTGTTCACATCTTCAAGTACATAGATGATGTTTCTTAAACGTTTACTCAAATATTGCATTATCAATATTTAAAACCAATTCATTGCCAATTAGGTATATTATTAATTGGTAATATTGAAACATTTCACAAATGTTTAGAATTTATCGTTTTTTTGTGCCATATGTCGTATAAAGTTGAATCTCTTATGTCCTTTTTAGGTAACGCATGTATATCTGAAGCGCACCCAGGAATTTTTTATGCGAGTGTGTGTGTAGGGGAGGTACAGGTACAGAATCCAGAAGACTTGATGTTACCTTAAAATATTTTTTCATTCATGCAAATAAAAAATATATTTTTATTTGTTGACTTAAAGTATATATTTTTAACGTTAACATTGGATATATTGATTGACTTTCGTAAGTGTAGACAACTAGTAAAGCATATTTTTGAATATGGCCTAGGGGGATGAAGCCCATGAGTCTGCCCCCCTTGGTTGCGCCACAGACGTTTATCATTTTTCATTTGTCGAATTCATTTTTACTATTTGATCGCGCGATGTGAAATTTTTCAAGGTCCAAGAAAGACCGAACAGATAACCGTTCGTAGTATGCTGCGAGGCTTAATGGATTATATGACGTTTGTTTTGTTTAGAAATAATGGCATATCGCCGTCGTTGTATCGAATCGTGCGAAGAGCCGCGATGATTTATCGAATATCGGTGGCGCGCGTGCGTATCCAGCGCGCTATTTATCGAATATCGAGAATTGCCACGGGCGTGTAATCAGTGTGCCGTGGCGCTTCTGTTTAGAAGCCGTCAATTTTACAGATTACCTGCTGTAACAGAATATCCGACTTGTTTGAAGCGGTCCACACCGCGGTGTCTCCCTAGCATGGATTTCTATAACCATCAGCATGTATTATCTGCATGGTCTGTGAATCACTCGGATACGTTGCCACGTCAACGAACAAAAAGCAGTGCAACGGGGAGAGAGATATCTCTCGGTTTGATGAAACACCCGTAGATAGCGTTTTCCTGTGAGATGGTGGAGACACCAGCCACAGCATGGGAGGTTTTGTTGTAAAGTTAGGTAACATGCAAATAAATTACTATTTGTTTAGTGACGGAAGAAAAACTCAATATTCAGTCAATTTCCTACTACATGTTCTCAAACTCGAAAGGTGTGCGTATATGTGATTCATAAAATATCATTTACAAGTGAACTTTTTGAGGGGCGTTTTTAACCCTAAAGTGCTACAGCAAGATTCTAATTATATTTTTAAACAAAATGTTCTTTCAGGAAAATTTGAGAAATTTTTATAGTTAAACTTTCAAGCATTTTTTTAAATCAAAAATCACTCTGTGTATCTTAGTATGATATTTAATGCGGTAATATCTGTATAATACAAGCATAGAACACGACTACTGAGCATTCTCAATTTATCTGAACCACTATATTCGTCTGTTCGGAATGAAATCGATCTCCAATACAATTTAACTACAGAAAATGCATAAATTCAGTACTGCACAATGCGCAAGAACGAAGTACATTTTAATCAGCAAAACTCCTCTCACTATGCGGATTAAGAAGTAAAAGCAGAAAAGCGATTTAAGAATGTAAATGGTGCTATGCATCGACCTGGCATTGCTTAGGTGACAATCCGTTTGTTTCCGGGAATAGTATAATTTGATTTCGAGATAGTGTAAAATTCATTTCGACTTCACAACTCGAAACTATTTGGTCGAGTTAAATATCTTATTGCCGTTCTGTTTAACTGCCAATGTGGTTACATTCAACATTACCTTCACGTTTCAAACTTTTTTCAGTTCGTGTCTGATTATTTACGCATCTCGCTTGGTCTGGTATTGGTCAATTATGGTTCATCATTTGGAGTGGCATTGGACATGAATATGAAATACCATTTTATTCTTCCAACGATTCTGGAGTTTTAGGCACATCTCGTGTAAGTTTCTTTTGAATCTAGTGGTCTCATGTTCTCAGAAGTTTAACTAAAATATGTATGCTTAGAATCTAATGAAAAAGAGTCAAAACATTTAGATCACAATAATAATAATAATAATAATAATAATAATAATAATAATAATAATAATTATTAAAAAACAGTGGAGCGTGAAGCGAAAGTACTCACGGTGGCGGTGAAGTGCACGAGCACGGCGGGGTCGGACCCAGCCATTTGTTTTAGAGTTAAAACATTTTGAATATTATTAGATTATATTATTAGATATAAAATTTACTATTAAAAGAAAAGAAGAGGGCGTGAAGAAAGTACTCACGGGGCGGTGAAGTGCACGAGCACGGCGGGGTCGGACCCAGCCATTTGTTTTAGAGTTAAAACATTTTGAATATTATTAGACAGTTATATTATTAGACTATTAAAATGTTTGGACTATTAAAAGATAAAGAAGATGGGCGGAATTGAAAGTACTCACGGCGGCGGTGAAGTGCACGAGCACGGCGGGGTCGGACGCAGCCATTTGTTTTAGAGTTAAAACATTTTGAATATTATTAGACAGTTATATTATTAGACTATTAAAATGTTTGGACTATTAAAAAGATAAAGAAGATGGGCGTGAATTGAAAGTACTCACGGCGGCGGTGAAGTGCACGAGCACGGCGGGGTCGGACCCAGCCATTTGTTTTAGAGTTAAAACATTTTGAATATTATTAGACATTAATTATTAGACTATTAAAAAGATAAAGAAGATGGGCGTGAAGCGAAAGTACTCACGGCGGCGGTGAAGTGCACGAGCACGGCGGGGTCGGGCCCCAGGTCGGCCGCGGGAGCACCGGCAGCTCGCGCAGCGCGCTGACGTTGGCGCCGCACACGGCGACGAGCGGCGCCGCGCGCGACGGCAGCCGCACCTCCAGCCGCCCCTCCTCGCACACGCGCGACGCGAAGCGCAGCTTGTCGAAGTGCAGCCACAGGTCGCGCTGCGGCGACACCCGGATCTGCGCAACAAACGGTTTGATACAGAAGACGGAATTGGAAAACACATGTAACACTTAAAAAAAATGCAAATAGCTAAAACGCAACTAAAGCTCAAGTAAAACACCTGGATCTGCGTAACAAACAGTTCGATACCATCGACAAAAAGACACATTTGGAAAACACACGTAATACTAAAATGACACAAGAGAATGAAAATGATTCGAGTTTCTAAGGACTGTCATTGACTATTCTGTGTTTTTGATTGTATAGTGATTCCGGGCGCCTCAAGTGCTAAGGCCGTTAGTTCCGTTAGTGTAGTGCACGATTCATCGCGGGAGATGGACCCCCCCCCCCGCAGAATGGAGAGATGCGGCGTCGACTAGCGTTGTTTTCTTCCACCAGCGGGCTACTGCTCCAGCGGGGACACGCTCTAACCTCCCGTCCGGTCTCCCGACATGTGGCAGCGTAGTGCATGTATGTGTGAAAGGGGTGATGGGGGGAGAAGGAAGAGTAAGGAAAGATCGGTCCATGGCCAGTTAGAGTACTGCTCCGGTATTCGCCTGAAGGTGATCGGAGAAACCACGGAAAACTACCGATCAGAGCAGCTGGTCGCTAGAATTCTCCCCTAGATATAATCTGAAATCGACCTATCTTAGCTAGTGGCGAAAATCCTTTCATCGTCTGGATTCGAACTCTAGCACCACTCGGTCTGAGGCTCTGCAATGACTCCAATAGATGCCCTGAGCCACCGTTGCCGGCCAACGCATTTTATTCCCAGTGCACTTTATTCCCAAATAGTTTTTAATTAATAAAAACGCGCCATATAATTATAACTACGAAATAGAATGTCGTCGTTCCCACCATTCATTCTTCGATTTCATTCACCGATCTCGCGACGTCGGAGTCGATTCTTTACGGTAAGGGATAAGACCCAAATATCGTTTCCTATATTATTGAAGTAGTATACATACTTCGTTCGGCCCTCACACTCAACTAATCGTTAAAAATGAGTTCTCTAAAGAAAGAGAATTTCACGGAGCCGTGGTGAATTGCACTTTGACTTTAAAAATAACAAGTATTTGTTTCCAAAAAACGCAAACAAATATTCATATCAAATACTACCCGCAACACTCTGTCGGAGTTTTGAATCTATATTCTAGAGGTCAAAGGCCTCAAAGAAACGTTCCTCGCCACATAACCTACAGGATAATAATCTTCTTGAACATTCTATTACATTTTTGCTGATTCGACGCTTCTCTACTCTACCTCAGCCGATCAGAACCTGTAGAACCTGCAACTGTATGTGAAATTAAACTAATTACTTGCATTCTACGCGACTGAATTACACGGGTGTACCTCTCTGCTCAGTAAAAACGTTAAATAAGAATAGTTTGTATTGACAAGGGTATATTGTATTGTTACCAATTACAAGAAGACAAGTGACGGAGGATAAGATGTTAAAAAAATATTACAGGATTCATATGGAAATGGAAAAATAGGAAAATAGAAAGTTTAACATGCGAGAGTTCACGCACAGGTTCGCTAGTGATTATGAAATACAATAAAATGACAATTATTGTTCAAAACTTGTATTTTTCTAGTTGTGCTGGTATTGTAGCCTATAAAAGATATCAGTGTTCAATTCCACTTCTTCACATGCCTTTTTCTAAATTGGGTTTGGCGACTATGTAACAGAAATTTATACGATAAAGGTTGGTCGGTGAACTGAATATTTGAAGGATCAGAGAACTGATACGATACTGATTCGTATTTGACTTTCCGGGGTAATGAAATAATAAATAATGATTTAAAAAATAATACTGAAATTGTGGCTGCTCTTCTTTTCCTATCACACCAAGGTCACAAGGGGAATATACGTGAGATTCACACTCCCATCGGTTTTCAACTACGCTAGATATGCCAGCTTCAAGGAATCTAAAAATATCCAAACTCCAGCAATATATCAATATGCTTGTCATTCAAAGGAAAATCAATTTTTCTTTTGAAGGGCGCCTTAAAACATGGACGTTGTGTACTGTGTTTTCACAAATTTAATGAAGTTATTTTTTACTAGTACAGGCTTCAGTATAATTTTTGTAATTATACATAACTGTTACAGACCCTATAAGAAGTTGTGCTTGTGTAGATTACTTTTTTTTTTTAAAAATTATTTCAGCCCTTTTATTTTTTTGATTATTTTTATCGAAAAATAAAGCAAACTGGATGGTTAGATTTCCAGTTTTAATTTTTATTTATTTATTTATTTTAGTATCTTGGAATCTCGCAGTATTCGTGACTGAGTCAGTGTGCCTACTTGCGACCACGCCGTCGAAGCCGCCCTGCTACTGCATTGTACTGCAACCGGAGCTCCGAGACGGCCGAGGCTTTGGGGAGACTTAGGGCTTCGCAACACACACGCTTTGAAGTGAGAGGGGCTTCGAAGTTGGTAACCAAGGCCTTGTTGCGAGTGCGACTCAGGTTGTACTGCAATGTTCACCCAACTCGTTCTGTCGTGCGGCGAACCTTGGCGCCACTCAAACTTTAGTGTTACTTAGCTGCCATTCAGGAATTGCTACAGCTGTCGGCGTTAGAATTTTGCTATGCTTCAGGCCCTGCCGAATTCTCAATAAAATTGTCTCGTAGATCTTAATTACCCTGTTTAGGATCTCGCCCGAAAGTCCTCTCTTCTCAGTTATGAAATGGTTCAGAGTATGGAAGTAAGGTTTGCTTTTAAAAATGGTGAGTAATGAGACAAACTATGTCTGATACCTGGAGTATTTTTGTTTACGGAGACTAATTTACTTGTAATTTGTTTTGGAATCTACTTTGTTGTTTAAACGAAGTGGACAAACACAGAAAAGAAAAATAAATATATTTATCGCTTTTAATACTTTGAGGTTAATTTTTCCTAAGCAACTTTTTCCACGTGGGGAGTAACGAATAGAATACAGAAAATGTTTACATACTCATCGAGGTCGTTAGCAGGTTGTGCTCACGATGCGTTAGATTCCTATGCTTGGATGATCCTTGGTATTCTCATATTTTTAATTACCAGTTGCACATTGATTAAATGTATTCAGAAGTGAAAATGATATTAAAATGCAAAAAAGAATGCATATTTATTACTGTTCCCCATTTTCATTTGATGCAAAATATACCCTGCACACTCATTCACGGCAATTTATATGATGTAGAAAGTATATTTAATTGCCAATTAGTAATTTTCGCCCAATGATTTATAAAATTATCATTTACAAATGAGTTTTGTCAAAGCTTTCAGAAGCTTTTTAAAAAATGTATACGTTGAATTAAATTAACAAGGTCATTGGGGCAAAAATGCTCTTACCGTAGACTTCGATAATGAGCAATATTGTTTTACAGGTTTCTGCAATCTCAGCACGTGCTTTTAGATTTTACGGCAAATTTCATACTTTTGAATTTGTTCACTCGTTGTTAACTCGTAATTTTTTGTCTGCAAACTTTCTTGTAATCATAGCTTTATCGTTAAGTATCGTAACATAATATAAATTTGGAATAAACAGTCATTTTTGAAGTGTTACGTAATAGCTGAATTTTGGATATGAAAGAGTGTGAATGGTTTCGGCAATTTTAAATTACAAAATTACTCATACTCAAAAGGAAGTCTATTCTTGGAACTTGATTTCTTTCTCTAAAAGCAACAAAATAGAGAGTAGTAGTACAAAACAAGCAATCCAAGACATACAAAACTTTCATAAAATGTACTCTCAGATCTAAAGGAACGAGAAAAAAACAATATAACAGAAAAATAAGGGGAGAGAAATTATGTTTTTGTTGCGTGAAGTTTCGAAAAACATCGAAAGTACGTTTCATAAGTCAAATTTAGTGAAAAATCACTTCATATCAATCAATTACCGATTTGATGCGTCCTTTCGAAAGCTGCTTAACAAAGATAATTCAAATTTTATTGAGAAGAAATCATGTCCCGATCAATATGGTAATTCTAAAAATATAAAATAATAACAATAATATTAATATTCTTTACGAAGATTAAATTCCGTGGTATTACTTAAAGGACCCTTTTGATATTTTTTAATTTTTAGAAGGTCCTTTGATTTTTAAGGGAGACATTCATTTTACATCAATTTGTATTATAATCCTAAAACAATGTGAAAATATTTTAAAAAATTGATATAAAATTAATGTCTTTCTTAAAAATTAAAGGCATTTCCAAGAATTAAAATAATAATAATAATAATAATAATAATAATAATAATAATAGTAATAATAATAAATCACTCATTCATCACTTATGATCTGCGACTAAGAATTCGCATCCAGCCCCTCCCGCCGAGACGGTGGATGGCGCTATCGGCAGTTTGACTTCTTTCTGCGGAAGTGGGCACTTGGAAGCTACAAACTGTGGACCAAATGGCAAAATTATACGGAACAGACGAGAGAGTGTTTCGCCAAAGGAAGCGGCAGAGAATACCAAACTGAATGACATTTCTCGCTCGATCGTCGACAAATATCACAAACAGAAACTCACAATTTGAAAATATGGAAAATATGTGCTATCTGTATTATGAATCCGAAAGACACATACAGAATAAATCAGTGCTTCAATTTATTTCTTTTTGAATACGATTACTTTGTGGTACGCAATGATAAAGAGCTCTAGATAACTCCTATTAGAGATTGATGCAATTGTGATTTTCACATTTCATAATTATTTCCATCTCTAAATACCTTTAATGAACACAAATATTTGATATTCAGGATATTTATTGTTTTGTATATAAAATGTAAGTGTCGTTTTGGAAATACTAATAAAATACAGTTAAAAATCGCTGATAAATTAATTTTTATCTTCTGCGCATGAGGCAAAGCCCGCAAATTCGTATAGAATTTTTGTCATCGGAAAGTCAAATTATTCATATGAGAATTCTGATATTTAAAAAAGTGAAATTCTGTTTTACCTAATTTTCGATATAGGTACGTAGGCGGCACTCTCAAAATCAATAGACGATATATCGGGGTTTGTCCTCGAAATTACAATGTGTGATTTCAATGTTTCATAATTCCAAGAGAGCTGGAAGTGTCATTATTTTTGGAATTTTTCCATAAAACGTGCAACAGCATTTGCATGGAGGTGCGTGGGCGATAAGTTCCAAAATCACACAGTAATGTATTGTAATCGAAACTGCAAGAATTTTCGTTTTGAAAGTTTTGTAAATATAACTTAGAAAAATAAAATGTTTAACGTTAAATCACGTAATAACGTGATTTAATCTATATAGTGTAAGTTAAATTAATGCTTTTAAAAATTATGATATTAAAATAAATAATTTCTTCCTGTATCTTTTTTCAACCAAGGTTAAAGGGTTAGAGGACAATGGGAATTATGTAGGTATGTTTTGAAATGTACAAAGCATTCGTAATCAAAATATTTTATTGTTTGACATTTTTAACTGCCTTATCTGCTTTTCAGCGTATTGCTTGTTTTGCTTTTGATAGAATACAAAAATACGAAGAAGTATCGTACTCAGCTGCTAAGAACATTCGGAACAAGGAAAAATAAAAAAAATTAAGAAATGAACTTACTTCGTTTTTCTAAAGGGTAGCCCCTATTTTAATTCTGAAAAAATGCAATAATAAAAATGCTATAAGCAAATGCAATAAGCGAGCCATATAATCCTTCGGATTCGAAAGCTTGAAATTTATTCTTTGGAAACGAAGTTTTTGTGTAATGTCTTACCCAAGAGTGTTCTCCTGGCATCCTGGTTATCGCAACACGAATGTAACTGATATGAAAGATCTATCTAAGTACAGTAAAACCTCGTTAACGCGAATTACAAAGGACCGAAATAATCGGAGTTCGTGTTATAAAAATTCGTGTTATCCGATTATTATAAATGTCCGTATTACTATAATCCCTTGCCAGGACCCAAGTTTTCTTCAAGTTACGGCGAAATTCGAGTTCATGATAATGAGAGTTTACTGTAATTGAATCTCGTCCTGGAACGTTTGAAGCAGCACAGGCCAGTCAATGCACCTTTCTTGGAACTGGTGTATCTCCCAAAGCCCATTCTGTGGCCCCCAAGCGGGAGTTTGCACGTGCTACGAGAGGGATTTTCATAGAAGGATAGATAGGGACACAACGTTCCCTCCGTTCGCGAAATGAGGAACTTCAACCGGTTCTTAGGCGGAGCGCGTTTGAGTATGGAGTTGCGAGTTCATGAATGAAGCTTTGTAGATTGGGAAGTCTCAAGTTCCGGTCTCGACGGTGGCGTATTTTCAACACCGCCTAAATAGCTGGATCCGACGATTCCACTACCTGGTTGGGGATTTTGAAGGATGGATGTATGATCGATCGTGCGTTTCGGGCCATTCTAGGCAAATGTCTGAGTAAAATAATGAGGCTCGGTCCCCAGTCCTAGCCTTAGTGCCGGGTGATAGGGTGGTGCCATGGGCGTATCCAAAGAAATACTGCGAGTATATGAGTGTTGGTCAAAGACCAACCGGAGCTGGGTTGTAGCTCCTTATGAGAGGGAGAGGTATCGTCTCCTCCGACTAATTCCAGCCGAATGCCGGTGCAGTTTTCTAAAAGAAAGTCTACGAACCGTGCTCGATCCCGTGCTTTCCCATATTTTCCCCAGATCCGTCCTGAGGTCGGGCGATTGCCTGGTCCTTTTTTTAAATTTATTTTTAGTTTATTATTCTTAAAAAAAAATACTCAGTTCAGATAAGGTTACTTTTCATACGTATTATCAGGCTAACTTACCAATCTTAAGTATTAACCTTAAATGCTATTACGAAAAGGGCGAAAATTCCATTTCAAGACCTCAGTCTGGATCTAAATCGACAATTGTTTCAGGTATATGAGGTATGGATCTTTTAAATTATTGTTTGAAAAGTGGGGTTTTTGGGAAGTTTGAAATTTGATAGGGTTGTGATTTCAAGTAGTTATAATAAAAGTTGCTCAGATATGTAATATACTTATGAAGCCTGATCTCTTACTTATATAGTCCATGCCTGCTAAACTAGAAAGCCTCTGGCTGTACTGAGACATGGATGCATGGGAGAACCTCGAGTTGCACTGTGGTGTGAAAGGAAGACAAAATAAAACGGTTAATGCAGATTTTCATGGTTGTAAGACATTAGAAACGTAAGAGTATTATAAACTTTTCGTGCTTCATATCTACGTATTGGACTTTTTCACAAAAGCGTGGCGTAGTAGGCATCGTCAAACAATTACAAAGGCAAACAAATAAACACGGTTTGCCTTTGTAATTTTGAAAATATGGGGCATTACCAGCTAAGAACTTTAAAGGGTGGTAAACAATGATCAATAAAGGGAGAATTTTCCAGAATGAAGTTTCACAATAATCATTATTATATTTTGTATTTTTCCTCCTTTTCTTAATTTTCTTCGAATTATTTCATTCATGACTCCTCCGATTATAGTAGCTTGAAAACCCTTTGCGGTTTCATCGCTACTTACTATGAAATAACAGGAGGTAGCAGTGTTCTCCTTTACTTCAGAATTGAACTGTTTCATTCTAATTGTTCTGTCTGAAGTTAAATTTTGCAACCAAGAAAAAACGACATGAATACATAAGACGTTTTATTATATTGAGTTTTATTATCTTAGGCTAAAATATTAACTTTCAAATTTTGAGAAATGAAACAAATTTCATTACTCCGTTAAAAATTAATTTATTAAGATCAATCATATTTTCATCTCATATTTAATTACTGTCGTACATTAATTTGAAATATCTAAAATAAAATGTCTAAAATGAAGCCGATCCGAATAAGATCCTAGTACTGACGCAATATAGCAGCACTGATAGGTTATATATATATATATATATATATATATATATATATATATATATATATTTAGAATTTATATATATATATATATATATATATATATATATATATATATATATATATATATAAACTAAGAATTTAGCTGCTGTCAGTAGTTCCCATAAGTAAGACCTAAAATAAAGCATCAAATAAAAAAGAATACTCATAAGCATACTCATAAAGAAAACTCAATAAAGCACTCATGTATTATTAGAAGTAGTGGTACAGTAGGAAATTCTCCCAAATGAATGTTTAATAGCAAGTATTCATGCGAACAAGAAAAATATATTAATCCCTTTGCGTCCGAACGTATTTGAAAAAAGGAAGTTCAGAGCCCAAAACGAAGAGGGATGTCTAATTTCACGGCCATTGCCATTTTTGATTCGAAAGCATTTGCTCTCTTTAAATGCAACGCAGAAGCAATTACGATGGGTCATTTAAAATGACAGGAGTGCCTTGATATCGGATCGTGTTTTTTGCGTCACAGTCATTACGGAACGCTAGTCACCAGAAAGAAAATGAGTTTAATCGATTTTTATCGTATACGTCATTGGGGGGTCTCATTTTTGAGACAACATACTTTTTTGACAGGGAAGAAACGTAATTTGGTGAAATACGTTCTGTAAAGAAAGAAATCTCGAAGAGTATACGAGAATATTGACTGTTCTGAATGGGCTGTGCGAGATACAACACTATCGTACAGATATTTATATTATTATAAGCTATGTAGAAATTAAATTAATACTGAAAACTTCTACTATACATCAAATTTAATTTTAATTTACTAGTGAAATACATAAATGTGTATGTGATCCTTTTCTCTTTAACTTTTACTAGAGAAAATTTCAAAAGACACTTATTGAATATATTTAGAAAGTAGTGGCGTAATTTTTTCTCTTCTTCTGACAATGTCTGAACATTTTATGAAGGTTGTTGCAAAGTTTCCTCCATTATTGAGATAGTAAAACAAACTGATAATGTAGCAATTTCCATATACGGCAAGGTTTCCAATGAGCTGAGTAAACAGTTTTACTGTTCGCGGAATGTGTCTCACTGCTGTTTATTTTAGAACTGATACTGAAAGGAATATATACGAAAATGGTATTGACGGCACTACAGAACGTTTGAAAAACTGCATATTTTAATTTTGAGAATTTTATACTCGTACTTCAAAATAGATATTTATGTAACATGAGCGTTATAAGGATTCTAAAGAACGGGAGGTGACAATAAGCCCGCGAGGGTTAACGCCTGTGGTACATAAAATATTTTACTCTTTACCTAATTTTAATGATTTACTTATTTACTAATTAACTAGATGTTAAGAGTCAAGACTCGGTTTGTGTTTTCATACTTCTCTCCAATAATTCCCTTTCATCATTTTCTCCATAAGAGTCGCATCATTCAACTGTTTTCATGTTTCCCTCGTGTCCATAATTCTCTCGATCTAGGTTTAGTTATGCGGTGTAAAACGACCGTGTATCGAAGGCAATAATAAGGAATAAAGTGTGAGTAAAGAATAAACATATTTTAAACATTGGATACTCTGTTGCAAGACTCGCTACCATCGTGGTTAGCGCACTGGTTCCCAAAACCAAAAACTGTGGGTACGAACTTTGAGTGAAGGACAGACAGAAACTCCTTAGTGTCCATATCAAACTTGCGGCATGTAACATAACCCTGGTTAAATACCAGAAACATTAAATCCTCCGACAAAATCTGTCCTAAGCTGATCCGTATTAGCTCAGTGGCAGAGCGACACAAGTAACGAATAATTATTGAGACCGTTGTGTCAGGCCCTGGCGGCGACAAATAATAGTTTGGGTGCCTATGTGGTGTCATTTTCGAAAAAGACCATTATGGAGACCTCGAACCCGTGTTTCGAGGGAGCCAGTGAACCATATCGCTCGTGAGCTGCAATAGTAGCTCAACTCAAAAAATACGAATTTCGATTAATCTTTCCAGAATTGCAGATTGGTCTACCTTTCAGAAGCATATCTTACAGTATAGTAGTCCGTCAACAAATGGCAGATGTGAGAATGCAAGAATGAAGCACTAAAATACAAGGTGAAACTTCAAACTCGTTTATCTCAATATCTAATTTTTTGGAATTGATTAATAATAACTAATTTGCATGTTGTATGAAGGGTATGTTGGTTTTATTTCCATTTGTATATTCCACAGCTTCAAAATTATGATAGAATAATGACATTTAATAACTTTTCAGCTAATGACTTGTGGTAAAAATGACTATAGCAAACCAATACACTATTTTTTCTTACGAAGATTATGTCTATTTTCAAATATTTTCATTCGAACAATAAGCATTTTAGTGGGGGAAAATCTTGTAAATTGATCGTTGTTCTTTCTTGGTGGTAATTTTGGGAAGTCATTTTCATATGTGGTAGTGAAATGTCAGCCAAAGACGAAACACCACTTGTCACGTATAATAACTCAAATTACAATGCATTGTTCCACTTATCAATATTTGAATTACCCAGATAAGGAAACTATGCGTTCTCTATTTCTAAATACAGTATTATGTTAATGATACGGATCGAGAAGAAGAAGATTAAAATATTTCACTTTTTAAAAAGACATGCTAAACTTCTTATTACTTTACTTAGTATGGGCTGCAGAGCGCTGCAACTGCACTAAATTGAGAGAAGTCTTCCTGAAATGCGGTCAACATAGGTAAATATGTAATTTATAACAGCTAATAATGTCTCAAAGAAGAGAAGAATAAAGAAAAAGCGAAGAAAAGACGAAGAATCAAAGAAAGAAAGCAAGGAAAGATAAAGAAGAAAACGTGGGAATTAAACTAGGCCCAGGAACGGGGACACCGTTACCTAGCCGGCAAAGTCGAACAAACATCAAATTGCCTATGCATATAACAGCAATAATAATAAATAATAATAAATAATAATAATAATAATAATAGTAGAAAGATGGATCTTTACTATATAAAACAGGATCAACAGGAATAATTCAACGATTCTAATAATAATAATAATAATAATAATAATAATAATAATAATAATAAGAAGAAGAAGAAGAAGAAGAAGAAGAAGAAAGAAAAAGAAGAAAAGAAGGAAGGGAGGAAGGAAGAAAAAGTGCAGCCGTTGGCTGGCGCTGGCGCGGCTCACCTCCCAGAGGCAGCGCAGCGCGCGCGGGGCCTCGACCAGGCCGAGGGCCTCGAGGTGCGGGAAGGCGAGCTCGCCGTCGGCGGCGGCCGGCAGCAGCGCGGGCCCGCACAGCGGGCCGTGCGCGAACTCGTAGCGCGCCGTGAAGAGCGGCGCCGCGTGCTTGAAGTAGGAGGCGGCGGCGGGCGCGCCGTCCACGGCCAGCTCCAGCTCGGGGCGCGGCCCGCGCGAGACGAGCTCGGGCGGCGCGCGCGCCCCGCCCCCGCGGCACAGGCACGCCGCCGCCCCGCCGCCCAGCGACGCGTTGCCGCCGCCGCCCGGCGCCGCCGCCGCCGCCGCCTCCGCGGGCTCCCACGCCAGCAGGCGGTCCACGCCGCGGTCCGTCCAGCAGTCGCTGCACCCCGCCGCGTTGTACGGGTGCTCCTGGGGAAACATGGGCATGAACGTTATTCTGCCACTGGGCAATTGTTGCTCGGAGGAAAAAGCTGCTGAAGCAATCAAGACGATAATAGACATACACGTACAGGTACAAACCCTATGTAAATGTTCACTTACATACAATGTGTACATATACACACTGCGAACACGCACACACATATACATACACACATATTGGGCCACCTCCATAACTTCTGAACCAACTATGGGTCACCCCAAGTATGGGCAACCCCACCAACTATGGGCAACCCCCATAACTTCCGAACGGTTCATGTTATCGAAAAGCAATTATCTGTCAACAATGCGGAATCATGAGGCAAATAATATGCTGTAGAGATATTGTTTGCAATATTTTAGTTTTCGAGAAATTTAATCGTCTTCAATTTTTAAAATTGAATTTTTCTCGTCAGCAATTGATTGATCTTGAGAAGAGGAATGCAATGATGTGACATATGTTAATGTTTTGATTAATAATAATTATATTAATAATTAATATAAAATTAAACTTTCCGATATGTCATTTTAAATTAAACATCTAGTGTATTTCCTGGAGACATTGCAATTTTCGCGTTTGAGAAACGTGGCCTTCCGGCGTCTGCATGCCACAGCACTGTTGCGAGAGGAGGAAAGGGCGCGAAGGCCATCTTTCCTAAGTGACATTTACTAGGACTGCAGGAAATATTGTACGTTTAATTTAAAATCACTAGTCAGAAAGTATAATTTTTATACTGAAAATATTATTAAAGCAGTAACATATGTTACATCATTGCATTCCTCTTTTTATGATCTGTATCTATGATAAACGAGAAAAATATTTGTCAACTATATGTGTATATATAATTTTTCGGCAACAGGACTGGGAGTATTTGATGTAGATAAGAGTTTGCTGAATTTAATATTTTAAGTATACGCGTAGAAAGAACTGGGAACTGTTAAGGCTAAATGCACCGAAAAATACTTATAGGAAAAATCAATAGATCGCAGCACTATCATACGGAATTTACTAGATCGATAACGTCTGAACAAATTGTCCGATTTTCGATCTGTAAACAGCATTGGACTCCTTTTTAAAATAGAATTCACGCTACGATGCCGTTTTTTCAAAAAATATTTCCAAAAAAAGTTTGAATCCGTTTTCTCATAGTTTCGGGAAGAAATTAAAAAATGTGGGCTTATAGCGCGATGGCGACGTGCTTCCTGAATCCAACGCCGTGTCAATCATGCAAATCGGATGAATAGGAGCGGCGTAAAGTGAAATTTCGGAAAATATACCTGATTTCCTCCCCTCCCCTTTCCCCTCCCTTTCCCCTGCGTCGCCCGATCCGCCTAGGCCCTCCATCGACGCCGCCGAACGGCCAAACCGCCTGCGGCACGGGAGGCCGAACTTCCAGACAGGCAAGCTGGACAGTCAGTCCATTTCAGTCTCAATATATTTTTCTTCACGTGTCAAACTAGTGATGCTGTAACACAGCCAAACGGTCTCGTATCATCTGTAATTGTTGTATAAAACTATATATCTTGTTCACATATTTCCGTCTTCCTTCGAATACCATCAAACAATTATTTGAGGCGGTACTCAAAATATCGATTCCGATTTGGAAACTGATTTCAAAAGAAAATGGAACTAATTGTGAGATATCACCAATATTCCATGTCCTAACATCTTATTTTACATACATTTTACTTCTAAGATCTTCCGTTATCATTCCACTACCACAAAGAATGAGCCGAAATTACGCACGAGCCTTTTATCCTGCGACTCGATTTTGATCTCAAAACGGCGTTTGTCTCCTTGATAGACTTCACCTGATGAATCTGTTTTCCCAAGTAAAATTTTAAAACAGTTTTCGTACTTTCGGACAAAATTGAAGTGGTAAAATAGCCGCAGGCGAGATGCATCCTGAATCCAACACTGTAACAAACATTAAAATATAATATTAAGAATCGTGACATGTCCCAGCTTACTTAGTAGTTATATTGATATAAAATGATTCTGTTATATTTGTATAAACTTGAAGATTGGAATAAGTAATTCCTGGCGCGTCATTTTGATACAAACTACGTAAATGATAATGTAAAAGGATGTGGTGTAAATCATTGTATTGTGACACATATATATGTATTTTAATGCATTAAATTGTCACGAAAGCAATACAACTTTAACCCTTAGACAGGAACACCACACTAGAAGAGGAATATCCGTCTATGAGGGGGATAAATTATGTTTTGTTATACAGTTATTAATTTGGCAACTTTTACATTTCTACATTAAGATACCATTTTTCTAAACATCGTACACGCTTATCAGTAACATTTAATCGAGTTGCAATTCAATTTATAAGATTTATATACTACTAGTAAAACGTAGCATACCAGTCACTGATAAACCTCATATTAGGGAATCAGAATGCAAACGTATTAAATCGGCGATCCTTATCTAGGTGTCAAGAATAGGGATGCAACATTGATGTTGATATTTTCAAATCATTGATTTTGTATAGACACATGAACATATTTCGTAAAAAAATGAAACATTTATGAAACCTGATGTTTATTATCGATGTGCTGGATGAGTTGTTGTGAATGAAAAGAACCGATAATCACAATTTTTTTCGTAAAAAAATGAAACATTTATGAAACCTGATGTTTATTATCGATGTGCTGGATGTGTTGTTGTATAAAAGTCAAAATATGAAATAATATTGCATTATTCCACGTCAATACATGTGTTCGAATAAAGCGAACGGTGATTGTAACATCCTTATCCAGTAGACTATCTTCAACCCAAGAAATGACCCCATTTTTCTGGCATTTCCTACGTATGTCCTACCGTACGCAGAGAGGCGGCCAACGCAAGCACTCTAGGTGTAAGGTCTCTCACCCACCTTCCTGTACCCATTTGAGGAAGTTGTGACTCACTCCATAAGACCCTCGGCGATAGTTTTCAGGTTTAGTTTCGCTGTTATTCTTTTTACTTTCTTTTGCCGTTTTGTCTAAATCGTAATTATAAATTAACAATCACAGCCACTGTCAAAACAAAATCTTCCGCACGAACTTGGTCGGTTTCTAAACCAGGTTTTTGAAAGATGTTTTAATTTTGAACATTGATATTTGCATTCGTATTACTTCAGCATCATTCCTTCGCTTTTCTTGCTATCCGCAACTGGGAGGACGCGCGATAATTCAGCGAGTTCTTCCTAATAATGGCAGAATGTATGCATGAAAGACTGAGGGTATCAAACACACTGTTCAGTGCTATGGTGTCTATTTGTCAACTCCAGTCCCGGTCAACAGCGGCTGTGAGCATCTCTCCTTTATCTGCAGGTCCCAATTCTTCTGGGGTCTCAACGCGCAGAGAATAGTACTAGAACATAGATCGCAAGCCATCCCTTGTTAGACCTATCTGGATATACACAGCAATAGGATGCTAGCAATTTCTTCATTGCTCACTCGGACTCGAACTGCCTTTTTCCTTTTGTTTGTGATATTTTGTATTAGTCATATCAATTATGCCACTTACACCCTTTTCTTCCGTTTCATTCTATCATTCCAAGCATAATTTCTTTTCTAGGATTTTGTTCTACTCACAGTATGTCCAAAATATTTTATTTTCCATTTTTTGGCTTTGGCTTTTAGAGAAAGTTCTGTTTTATTTTCAAAATTTCGACATTTATCTTTTTGCCCTCCCATTGTACGTTTAATATTTTCTTCCGTGTCCATACTTCAAAAGCATCTTCCTTTTTTCGGCCTATCTCAATGTTCAGCTTTTACACCACACAACAGGATTAGAAATACCATTTTCTCGATTATTTGGATTTTGGTCTACTGCAGGGTTTGATTTCTGACGGAACGGCGTTCCTGTATCTCGCTGATTCATTCTCGCTATTACATTATATTATAAATATATAATTATTTCTCTTAAATTAATAAATCATTTTGAGCGGTTCCGGGACCTAAAATTTTAGAAATCAATCACTTGATATGCCTGCATATTTTATGAATTTGTGTAATTTTCTTTCCCTCTTTTCTAAAATTATTCCTCTCTTTAGTTTTCTGTACAGTATCCAGAATTTGTTATTGTAATTCATAAGTATTTAACTTCGCCCGCCATGTATATCACTTCTCCGTTGATGTTCAGACTTCCTTTTTTACCAGTTGACATAAATGTTGTTTTCTTTAAATGTAAGTTCATAGAATATTTAAATTTTATAATAATAATAATATTTAGCTATCCTTATTACATAATTCCGAATTAAGTACAAATAAACATCTGCATAATTTTGATGACATAAAATTTTTGCGTTTTCTCGAAAGAAGTAAAGTGGACATGTCACGTTTTGAATGTTTGCTCTCATTTCGCGCTCCTTTGTATCAAGCCCAGTGCCGCGAGGGCACGCTCTCAATCACCCTTCTGAGCTGGAAGCAGGTCCACCTCTGGCACACTGCTGTTCTGATAGCGTGACTTTCCTGTCCTCTGCAGACATCTCGCCGCGTTCTTCGGCGGGCTGCGTGTTACTCTAGGGCAATTCGATATGCCCAAGCGTAGGAAGAGGGCGGTGAGTAGTTTTCAGTGGGCGAGAACATTGTGCAATGACGAAGTGAGATTATATTTACTCTATAAAATTAGTGGAATCATTCGCGTTTCCTTAATTATTAGCGACCGAGTGTGTATTTTGTGTGTATAAACAAAATTATAAATTAAACAATTAATAAAATTATGAAAGTATATTTGATTAATAAAAATTTTGTGAGATATTATTAACTAAAGTAACTTATTTTGTCAAGATGTATGCTGGAAGATGTAGATGGAAGCTATTGTTTTTCATTGAAAATACCGGTATAACGTTTATTAACGTCCATACCGGTAAAGACGTCCAATAGAGGTATTTACTAGTATATAACAATAAAGGTATTTGAGAAAGGTTGAAAAATACCGGTATTTTTACCGGTATTCAATACCTTTCGGTCGCTGTTCACTAGCAGAATCAAAGAAAACAAACTATCCTTGTTATCTTCTCTTCATTTGTATTTAAAGTATTTTAAGTATTTCTTTTTAAAACATCTATTTTATGTATTTAAATATATCTTCAAAAGACTATGCTCAAAAACTCAAAATAGAGTTTTAAATACACAAATATATTTCAAAGACAAGTATTTAAATATTGCTCAACCCTCTCTATAAACTAGTATGTGCGATCAGCAGTGTACTAATCTCAGTTCCCAGCTTGAGCGTAGTAGTACTAATACATATGCCACGAGTAAGTCCGGAAAATTTGAGAATGAAATTGCAAAATATGGACATAAATATATAAGGAAAACGCTAAATAAACGAATATGCAAAATCAGATTTTCCTGCAATATGTAACATTACAGGTGTACAATTACACTGTGTAAGTATCCTTACAATACACTTTCAAATAAAAGCGAGCGATGATACGACATCACACACTTTCTGGCATTATTTCTAACTTTGCAATTTTCGAAAATTGATAGAGTTCAACGAAAATTGTAATTCTTTAACGTCCCTTCTATCCATGGAAAAAATTGTTGTGATTTTGAGATTTTTAATATATACATCAATTTCATTCTTAAATTACTCTAAAACTACGCGGTTTTGCAATAAACTTACATGACCTTTGCAATCTTCGAAAATACGGCGGGTGGCGAAAATGAGACCACCATCATATTTTGTATCGTCTTTAAACAAAAATTGGAGCTCTTTTGAGAAAAGTTACAATTGTTTTAATTGCTTATACTTGCCCAAATTGCATGAAAACTACTCAAATGTTTCAGATATTAAACTTGATCTTATTTTCAGATCTGTCAGAACAGATTTCGTAAGGAAAAATATATCATCAATATTATAGTTGAAGGAAGACGCCTTTCAAAAATTGCACGTTAGCAATTTTCTAAACATAAGTGATGTCAACAAACACTATAAATCACATTTCTCTTGCGTTCTGTACGTAACACGAGGACAAAATTTAATCAAATAATTTGGTGACGGTTTGAGAAGATTTCGAAAATGATTTTGAGGTTTAATGTAAAGGATCCTCAAAAATCAAAATATCCGTTTGAAACTCCAAAGGATCGAGTTCTTTCCGTAGATTCGGAAAGATCAATTTGGAGAAAATTGGCAGAGCGGTTTGGGCGTTAGCGTTGACCATAAACAGACAGACATGTTTTGGTGTCAATCGATTTTTAGGTATCAAGGACACATGTATTGTATTTTTCGCAGACCACGAGTTAGAAGAAGTAATGTAATATTTAGCAAGAGGATTTATCCACTTTTACTTGACTAGGGCCCGAAAATAAGAGTTTTCCGGTATCCGATTACATAGTTTGTCGGAAAGTAGTTTTAAAATTAACAACAAAGAACACAATTTTAAAGTTTAGCTTCCGGATTTCACTTGGAAAACAGATTCATCAGGTGAAATCTATCAAGAGACAAACGCTGTTTTGAGATCAAAATCGAGTCGCAAGATAAAAGAGCTCGTACGTAATCTCGGTTCATACTTTCTGGTAGAGGAATGATAACGGAAGATCTTAGAAGTAAAATGTATGTAAAATAAGATGTTATGGCATAGAATATTGGTGATATCTACACAATTAATACCATTTTCTTTTTGAAGTCAGTTTCCCAAAACGGAATCGATATTTTGAGTACGCCTCAAATAATTGTTTGATGGTATTCGAAGGAAGACGGAAATATGTGAACAAGATATATAGTTTTATACGACTATTACAGATGATACGAGACCGTTTGGCTGTGTTACAGCATCACTAGTTTGACACGTGAAGAAAAATATATTGAGACTGAAAGGGACCGACTGTCCAGCTTGCCTGTCTGAAAGTTCGGCCTCCCGTGCCGCAGGCGGTTTGGCCGTTCGGCGGCGTCGATGGAGGGCCTAGGCGGGTCGGGTGACGCAGGGGGAAGGGGGAGGGAGGGGAAGGGGGGAGGGAAAACAGGTATATTTTCCGAAATTTCACTTTACGCCGCTCCTATTCATCCGATTTGCATGATTGACACGGCGTTGGATTCAGGAAGCACGTCGCCATCGCGCTATAAGCCCACATTTTTTAATTTCTTCCCGGAACTATGAGAAAACGGATTCAAACTTTTTTTGGAAATATTTTTTGAAAAAACGGCATCGTAGCGTGAATTCTATTTTAAACAGGAGTCCAGTGTCGTTTACAGATCGAAAATCGGACAATTTGTTTAGACGTTATCGGTCTAGTAAATTTTGCTTATTTTGGTGCTGCCACGTGGTGGCGACAAATGGAACTAGTGTCGGTACATTTAGCCTTAAAAGGAAAATTAATTAAGTCTTATCAACTTATAAGGCGGTGAGGATCAGTGACTTGAGTACACTTGTGCCAGAACGAAAGAAAAGAAAATGGTACTTGGCTCTGGAGCCATCGACACCGGGGAAGATTGAAAAAGGTTCTACGCGGCGACATCGGTCAACAGCGCGAAGATGGGTACTGCAATATAAGGTTTGACATTGGTCATGACCGAATGTTTCGTATTGTTACCAACAAACATTGAATAAACTTACAAGTTTCTGTGAATAGAGAAGATGATTTTCATTTAGCCGATTCCTGCAAATGAGTAGCTAGAAATGTATATTTGCTTTTCAGATTCCTCGGCCATTCTGTTCAAATGGCAGATCGAATAATCGGCTATTAACAGTCAATAGCGATTATTTCTTATAAGACCCATCGACCCAGTTAGCCGGATATTAATTTAACGGAAATAGCAGTTGAAGAGTAATTTTAATAATTAAATTAACGTAATCTTTTCATGGCGCCCATATTCTTATATAAATTTGGAACGGGTTACGTTTAATTTATATTTAATAATGTTAGAAGGGCAGAGGAAATATTAAATTTAAAAAGAAGTAGACAGTTTTTTTATATATATATATATATATATATATATATATATATATATATTACACATTGTGACATACCAATATGGGGACATGTTTTATTACATAATATTTGTCATAAATGGGCGAAATGGTTAGGGCAAATAATAAGCAATATGGCGCCTTAGTAACGACGTCGGGGTTGTTGTCAGGAAAAACAAACATTCATCTGACCGGGGAGGTGACGGCGTGAGTAGGAGGAAATGTAAGAGATTTGTTGATTGGTTGAAGAAGCGTCGACTGATTATTAAAACGGAAGTTTGGGGCATTTTGTCGAAACAAGAGAGAAGGCGAGGCATTGCGGCTTTTAAAAAGGACGATAAAATTCATTCTGTCGCTTGTCGTAACGGTGAGAAGTTCGCTCGCGAATAGATTAATTTGTGGATGTTAGGACTTGTAAAAATGTCGGGGATCTACAGTACGTGTTCAGACTTTGAAATATTTTCGTGTGGTAGAGCAAGAATCGGACTTGAGGGACATCTTCAGACTCTGTTTTCCAGAAGTGAACTTGTGATACTTTCTTTTTTTCAAAAAATTGGAAATTTTCCGAGAATTATCTTTTACTTATAAATGTATGTGGTTCACGAACGATACCGGACTTTGCATATTTTCTTGCTATAAATGGAAGATAGAACTGAGAAATTTTTTGCTGTGTAATCATAAAAGCACTGGATATTTATACGGAGAGAACGGGTATCAGACATAACATAGTGGAGCTAGAACAAATATTTGAGTGGTGCGAAACGGTAAATCGGCAGTGTTCGTATTTAAAGAAGAGAAGAAAAGAGAAACTAACCTCAAGTGTTCAGATAAATCTGAAAACGCAACAAAGAAAGCAATCTCCTTTAATCTGATCGCAACAGCTACTACTAATCTTAATGCCTTATTAAACGATTTGTATATTTGAATAAAAATAAACTGAAAGTCAGTATGGCTGTCTAAAAACATTGTGGGATACACGTAGTAAAAGAAATATTTTGCTCGTAGGATTGCGACACGAGACCGGGCCTCTTGTCGCAACCATTCCTACTCTAAGTATAAACTATCACTTTTATCAGTCGTGCCATAAATAACTGTTATCTGTAAAAGGTTCGTAGAATGTGTAATAACTGTTAAAGGTTCGTCGAATTTCTCTCTCTCTTTCTTTCATTCTCTTTCTTTCTCTTTCTTTCTCTCTCTCTTTCTTTCTCTCTCTCTCTCTCTCTCTCCCTCTTTCCCTCTCTAATTTCAATCAGGAGAAAACACGTATACCCACGCACGATCAAAATTCCTCTAGCATTCGCAGTTTACCTACGCGACTCGAAGCATGAAGATTGTGCTGCTGAAGCGGGAACATCAGCAGGTTTATTGCAGGTTTATTGCTGCCGAGCTCAACCATCCTTAACAGCTCAACTCTGCGAAGCTGCAGCGTGTGTCCATACCATGCAGTGTATTTAAGGTGTGCGGCCAGAAACAGAAAAGAAGTAAAGTTTACTCGAAAACGCACAATTTGAAGGGGAAACCGGTTGCAACAAATTGTCTGAAATAACGATAAAACATATGCTTGTTAATGGAATAATTAAGGGCTGAATAATTAATTCTGAGGGGGCTGAGTTCACACAACTGTATGCCAATTGTCAATGACGCGCGTCACTATATTACTTTGAAACCATTACTTTCCTTGACACATTGGGAAAATTATTCAAGCCTTGGTGAAAGAAATATGTAATAATTTCTGATAGTATCTTCCTACAGAATTTGCATTTAACTAAATTTAAAATTGTCACATTCGCATATGGAGTCTAATCAGTAGAGAGCGTTAGCCGGAAATAAATGTCATTCAATCCCATTAATAATATTCATGCAACTTGATCAATTCTTTCATTGTGATGGAGCAATGAATATTGACGGAGGTAGTCAGATCTGAATATGAATAATGTGAATGGATGATAAAAGAATTGAATGGAAAGGATATGAAATGAAAGATGATTGAGAAAGATTCAGAATTTAAATGACCAAGTTTGATATTACGGATAATTTCTCCGAATTACTATCGAAGTTGATATTTTGTTTATCTTCCATCAATAGTCTGTGTTTTCCATTCATTATAAGACGTTTGAGGGATCGAGATGTTTAACTCGCTGTTCCATTTGTGGTTACATTCTATTCTTTACATATAATTTTTATATGTGTATCGGTAAATTCTGGGAATTCCAGCGAATGCTTGTTACTTCTTTGAGGCAGACATTTTGTTATTACACTTTCATATTTGTATTGGCATTACAAATTTAACAATACAATACGCATTACGATCATCAAAATTCACATTAGGAACGCAATACTTCGTTTGATGGATGATTCCAAGCGCGTCAACAGCTCAGGTCATTAGCTCTGTACGTGTAGTGCATGTTTTTATCGTGGAAGGTGGTGGCCGTAATCTTTTCCACTCAGGATAGCGAGATCCGACTCCGACTTATACATCGGCTTGCAGAGATTTGTCCAACCAGGCATGCAAAATATTTCGTAGAGAAAGTAAACTCCAAGGGGCGAAAATATGATACGTGAAATACGTGTAAACGGAAATGCGTGATATTATCACAACTGAAATCGTTGAAGATGGCTACCAAGCAAATGTAACTCGGAGTTAGAAACTCTGTGGGACGCGAGGATTGTTTGAGCAGAGCGGGCTACGTGCTGCAATTGCAGGTGCTTGGCGGTGCGAAAACGGCTAGCGAGCGGCTCTGCTGTGTGGGGACAGCGTGCGCATCTGATGACCTTTTGTTCATACATGTCTCTGCGGAGGTAATTCCCGTGCTTTATGCTTATCAACCTTATTTATAGTACGGTGTTGTGCGAGACATTTAGCGACCGATAAACAACCTCACAAATACGCAAACACATACACGTATACACACCCGCTTTTACGGCTCTCACCAAGCTGAAAACAAACGTTTCCAAGAAGGGTAATGATAAGGCAAGTACGCCAGAGAACTGCTAGGTCGATTAGCTGCTGTAAATATTTTAGATGAGGACTGAGAAAGTTGTGACGCATTTGTCTAGTTACCAACTGTATTACTTTATTTACGGCATCGGGCGTTTCAGTAGGTCTTAGTTGAGTTACTAATTTGCTTGATAATAGGAAGTGTATACAAGACTTTTACTGTTGTGGTTCAAAACTTGCTCTTAATTCTAAGACCTGGTACTAGGTCGTCCTCTATTTGGGAGGGCAGTCCTCCACTGACGTCAATTGTCCTCTCGTCCTTTGTATTTTAAATGTCCTCATTTGACTAAATATTTAACATTTGTTGTCATTGATTGTATCACATGACTAACACCTGCTATGCCAAATGGAACATTTATAAAAACAAATGTGTTGATGTTTTTTTGTTTATCGAGTGCCCTCCTTTTTACATTCAGACATAGTTGGCAACCCTACCTGGTACGTCTGTAGTCTCCGCAGCCTTATCGAAACCTGATGAAGGCCGATTTAACTTAAACACACGCAAATACGATTTAATCACGTAACCCCTCCCTCCCGCGAGCCGAGGCAACTTTTAGGGCTGAGGTCCTCATTCGATCCGACGTTGTAGAGGATTCGAACCGTGCGCTTTGCCAGCACCGCGAGGCTTGCCCTAGTTGCGTCACGTGATCCCGGGCGGCGGTGAAGGGAGATCCCACTGTGCAACGGCGAGGGCCAAATGGCGGTGCAACAGCCAAATTGGCGAGGGGAAGGAAGATACAAAGCTTTGAACTCCAAGGGAAGACAAAACAACTCGTGCGGTTGCGATTCTAGTTACAGTCAGCCCTGTATTTAATTGTCGCTATAATAAATGTTGATGGAACTTTGTTACTTTACTCAGGATTGCGAACGGTTTTTGGTTCTATCGTAAGGACGGGGAGCAGTATCTCAGTGCATCAACTGATGTCACTGCAGCGCCTCTGACCGGCAGGTCCTAGGTTCCCAGTCCCCACGGCGGCAGGATTTTCGACACCAGCTTTTCAGCTAGGTCGAATTCAGTCACTGCCTGGAGGAGAATTATAGCGGCCGGCTGCTCTGATCAGTAGTTTTACGTTGTTTCTCCGATCAACACCAGGCGAATGCCGGAGCAGTACCCTAACAAACGGGCCACGGACCACGCGCGATCTATCCGTCCTCTTCCTTGTCCTATCCTCTCCCTTTACACACACACTTACACTAACATGCACTACACTACCACATATTCCGGGAGACCGATCTGGAGCTTAGAGCTTGTCCCGGCTGGGGCGGTGCCCCGCTGGTGGGAGAGTCCTGGTTGGGGGAAACCCCACTAGTCGACGGTACGTCGACGCCGGATCTCGCCATGCAGCGGGGGAAGATCACCGCCATCTCCCGAGAAAAACATGCACTACACTAACGGGACTAATGACCGAAGCAGTTGACGCGCCCGGAAACACGAATATATCAAATCTATCGTAAGGAAAGTATGTAATTGAATGACATGAATGAGAATATTCTGGAAGAGAAAAGACACACGCCCTTGGAAACACAACTCGATGAAAAGACACAACATTGAGACAAATTTATTGATTTAACATTTTACTTCTCCCACAATAAAAATAAAACTTAATTATTTCATAATTTCTTAATTTTAAGTATAACTCCGAACAACGCGTGATAAATCAAAAGATGGTTTACAGGGATCCCGAAGTTTGTTCTTTGTACTGTATCATATATTACGAAGCATTTTTTAAACTTTCACTTTAAAATTTCTTCACGTGTAATTTTTTCGTAATTTGAAGCAAATTACTCCCTGAAAGGTTTTAATAAAAACAAAAGGACAGAATGTAATTTATTGGTAAAATAAATGGTACAAAATTCCATCATAATATATTTCCAGATGTTTTATACAATAACTTAAGCTTCATGGAATAGAAAGTGGAATAGTTAATCTTCAAGTTTGAAGAACGTAATAAGGAATGTGAAATTCTTCTAGAATATAAACATCATTAGACTTATTTTAATGAAAAATTCTAAAACCTAAATGTTTCAAATTTTTATATATTTAAATACATTTCAGTGTTGGTTTATATCGATTTTTTTGACAATCACGACTCCCCTTATACCCTGTATTTTGAAATATTAATAACAGCCGAAAATATTACTCGGGGAATACCACCATGTGTATAATTTCTTTTGCGTGTTATGATCATTGTATTCAGTTTTCTGATTGTTTCATCAGTTAAAAACAAAAACAAATCATTCAGGAATATTGCAGAAATTTATGTCAGGAAGTTCACTGTCCTAATAGTTTTGTGATGTCCTATTACATGGGTCAGTTTTGCTAAGGGCAAATTGAAACTGAAATCATAAAATTACTTAAAGACTTTTTTAAAAAATGCACTTCCATATAATAATTTGGTAATAAAATGCAAATGTTAGTTTGTACGGAAATGTTGTGAAGAGTAACTTGTGTGAATGATGATGGAATAGAATGCACATGAAACGAGAAAACAACAATAAAACTTGCGAACGCAGTTTGTTCATCGCAGGAAATTCGAGGACCATAACCCAGAGGAGGAAAGTTAGCGCGCCGCCTACTACACTACGGTTCTTCTTCTCTGCCATTTTGAACCAGTTGACCTCGCGTTAAATACCCCCTAAATTTAAGGGTTAATCATAGCTTTGTTTTTTTGTTAATGCAGCTGCCAGGACTCCTGCCACGGGCGCAACGCCCTGGTCCACTCCGGACGCGCAGCCGGAGACAATAACTGGCGCGATGCGTGGACCGGCGAGATGGGATGGGGGGCCGGGAAGGAAGGGGGAGAGGGAAAGGGAGTATGGCCTGGGACAGGGAGAGTAGGGCACGGGACAGAGAGAGTAGGGTGCGAGACCGAGAGAGTAAGGCGCAAGACCGAGAGAGTAGGGCGCGAGACCGAGAGAGTAAGGCAGAGAGTAGGGCGCGGGACCGAGAGAGTAGGGTGCGAGACCGAGAGAGTAAGGCGCAAGACCGAGAGAGTAGGGTGCGAGACCGAGAGAGTAAGGCGCGAGACCGAGAGATTAGGGTGCGAGACCGAGAGAGTAGGGCGCGAGACCGAGAGAGTAGGGCGCGAGACCGAGAGAGTAGGCGCGAGGAGTGGGCGCGGGACAGAAGGGGGGACAGAGAGGAATAGGGCGTGGGAGGGGGCGGGAGGGGAAGGGGGGGGGGGGAGGGCAGGGATCACAGCGAGCGGGGCGGGCGGGGGCAGATAAACAGCGTTATGAGGGATAGAGCGGATGTAGGGCACCATGTACGCGGACTCCGACAGCTCAATAGCGGCAATGGGCTAAGTTACGCCGGTGTAGGTAGCAGATAGGACAACATTGCAACGTCCACCGGCAAACGTTACGAGAAGAGTATGGATGAGCGGCAAAAATAACGAAGAGTACACTGAAAAAAGGTTCCGTTTACATTACGTTCGAGAAGTCCATGCATGATATTCGCTACGTGAACATTACCGAAAGGCACGGATAAATCAGAAAAGACTGCTGTGCTTGTTTTTCTATAGTCGTATAGCCACCGACTGTGGATTAGAACAAATCCATATCCAGATTTATTACATTAACATTGGTTTTGTAGATTAACGTCTCAACTGCTCGTATTGTTATGAAGAAACTTGAAAATAATTTTGTTGTATAGATGGTCGTGCATTATACATTATTTGTTACTCTTAACTAGTAAAGTACCATTTACGTACTAAATACAGCCCATATTTATTGCTGGGCTTTATCTCTAGAATTATAATGTATCTGAAGATGTGAAGTGTTAAATTAAAACTCGCAAAGGTGGTTATGTCACATTCAGTATTATTTTTGAGTGATACTTTGATTAAAAGTTATTGAATCAATATATTCAAGCTACCGCTTTCTCCATTTATTGAAAACGGTGATTACATTTCTCAGTTGATTGTGAAGTGAGCATGAACCAGGTCAAATAAATAATCGGGTCAATTATTTACCCGAGTGAGGCAGAGCAAGTGAAGCAGAATGTTGATTGGCGTGCGTTGGCCCCTAAACGCGCGGCCGCTGGAACTGCCAGGGCAGGTACGTCGGATTGCCTGAGTAAACAGATCGTGTCGGTCGCGAGCGAAGCCTCCATGAGATGTAATGGAGACAGCGCTCGGCGACCGCACAGTGGTCTAAGATAGTTCACACACGCAAAACGCCTTAAATAAAAAAATCTGTTGCCATGAATTAACTTCAATATATGTATTTTGCTGTAAGTTTTGGATTCGAGTAATAATATAAGTATTTAAACATATTTTATTTACAGTAATGTCACACAACTATGAAAAATGTTGCAATTTCGCCCGCAAAATTTCAACGGTTGCCATATTTAACGGAACGGTACATGATAGTTGGTCTGAGCGTGAACATTTATTATTATTATTATTATTATTATTATTATTATTATTATTATTATTATTACTATTATTATTATTTATTTATTTTATTACATCTTTTCATTTCCTGAAAGATTTGTTGGTCCTCTTTTAAAATTAAACATCAAATGTAATTTAGTTAAAAACGTTACAATTCGGGCAAAACATTGTAGTTCTCTATTTAAATTAGAAACAGTATATAAAACCCAAATGAATTTTGAAATAGTTTTTGGGAGATATGTAAATGTAAACATGATTAAATAAATGTGAAAATCCCGTAGACGTATCAGTTATAAACGATCAAGTCTTTGAAGTATTTTCACTGCCATTAGTACGCAAGACGTTTTAACCGGCCAATACTATGAAGACGTTTTAAAACAATTAAAATCCATAAAAACCTTCGTCTATTTATAGTTTCCGGTTATATGATGTGACCAGAACTAATATTGAAAATATTATTATTATATTACACAAAGTTTAAAATATTCTGATATTTTTTCAAAACAGACACATTAATACCTTTTTCAATAATTTACTTTATTTTGTTTGACGTTTCAACCCTTCTTGCGGGGATGTTAAAAAATCATATCTTGGGTCCAGGATTGTGAAAGGACTTTGTTCATATTGTAAAACTAGTTAGAAGAATTTCATGTAGAAATTGTCAATATTATAACTTTTCGTTGTAATAATAGAGTCAATATTATACGTAAAATTTTATTAGGTTAAAAAAACTATTGATGTATTAAAATAATCTTTCCAACTGACATCGTATTCCTTAACGTTTACAAAAGGTTTTTTTCGGGCACGGCCGCCTTTCGGTGTGGTTCACACCAGTGTGCGACATGCGGGCTGCGGCAAGGCAACTAGAGACGGAGCTCGCGAGAGCGTAAGTGTCGGCGTAAAAGCAAATGGGGAAGAGGCTTCGGGAAAGAGCGGGCGTGAGCCCCACCTCGCGAAATAAAAGAACGTCTGGATACAGTCGCTCGCGGAGGTGCAGGGCATTTGAATGTTTCGTGGGAAGGGAGGAAGCCTTACATCCTTTGCCTGGATCGCACCGAAGTTTGTGGAATCCCCTCATTACGAGTAAATAAAGCTTCCGCAAAAAGCGTGTGCGAGCAGACTAACGAAAGCTGCCTCATCTCTAGTTCCTTTTCGATGAAATGACGGGGTGTATATTGACACACTGTACATCAAATAAGTGCTTATTGGTTAAATACTGCAAGAAAAAATGTTATTTACGAAATAAGTATTTTTAAAACAAATAATTAAACATGGGAGTGACGTCGTTTCGTACGCTTTAAAAACACAACATACCATAATTTCGTTTAAATTTGCATATTCATTTTTCGAAACCTGTCAGACTGATTTTGACAATAGTTTAAATGTCACCGATTATAAAAAAAACTGTAATCTAATATTACTTGACGAACCTGACTTGGCATTCCAATATTACAAAACTGATTTCGATAAAGCGGCTAAGATGGCTCAATGCATCAATTGATGTCCGGGACCGGGAGGTCTTAGGGTTTGAATTCCGATGCATGATTTTCAACACTAGGTAGGTATTTACTTATTTAGTAAATAACATTTTTTCTTGCAGTATTTAGCCAATAAGCACTTATTTGATGTACAGTTTGTCAGTATACACCCTGTCATTTCATCGAAAACGAACTATGTCGAATTTAGCCGCTGTCTAAAGGAGAATTCTAGCATCAGACTGCATTGATCGGTAGTTTTCCGTCATTTCTTTGATCACACTAGATGAATGCCGAAGCAGCACCCTCACAAACGGGCCACTCGAGCGTGTTTCCTGCCTCTTTCTTGTCCAGCTCTTTACTTACTTCTTTTACACTTGTCTGCACTACACTACCACACATTTCGTGGGACCAGGCGAGAACTTAGTTTGTTCCGGCTGGGCGGTGCCTTGTTGGGGGGAGATGCCTGGTTGGGAAAATCCCATTAGCCGATGTGTATGTCGACATCGAATCTCACCATCCAGCTTCGGAAGAACATCGCCCCCTCCCATGATAAAAAGCACGCACTACACTTTTGAGTTCATAGCAGTTGATGAGTCCGGAAGACACGACATAAATAAATAAATACATACATACGTTTCGTTAAGTTGCGTGATGTAGGGTGTACTCGTATGGATCAGGTCCTGGGCGTGGATAAATATTCTAATAATGCCTTCTAATGCCTCCTAACCACGCGGGCTTTGAATGATTGAGAGGCTTTAGAAATAATAATAAATTGAAAGATTACTTTTAAGAAAACACAGATATCTTTAAATGCCTGGAAAAATGTATCGAAACGAATTTGTTGTATATGCCAATCATGTGAAAAATGTTAACAAGTTTCTCAAGGGAGGACAGATCTTTTAACAGACAGGAATCTTTGTCTTTTAAAATTAACATTATCGTACAAGTTAATGCAATTATTGCACTCTTAAATGAAGCGAAAAAAAGATCTTTTCGATTAAAAATACTTAATTTTACTCTCTATTGATAATTAAAAATATGACAGATGTATTTCAGTTTTATTGGATAATTTCTTTGCTTTAGTAAAGGGAATTAGCATCGTTATCCTTTTTAAGGCAGAATCTGTCAGATGACTTCTCTAAGGACTTCTGTAAGGCTTATGGATCAGATAGTCACACCCACCATGGAGCATTTTGTACAACCCTTCCTTTTAAACCTCGTTCCAGTTGGTCTGGACGCAGTCTCCGCGAACTCTAGACAGCTAGTTACTGTGAATTCGTCGTGATATGAGTGAAACACAGACACGGAGTTTTTATGTACAGATTTTTTCATATTTTCTTTACAATATTCACACTCCTATGGAAACTACCGCTGCACTCCAGAGCACTACAAATCCTGAAGCAAGTTGCCCCAGCCTGAGTACCACAGCGTGCAAAAATCTTAGCGTCGCTCCTGGACTCCAATCCAGTGGAGAACGCCACCCTCGCAAGCCATGCTTGCGATAACCCCCTCATGGGTGATAAGGTGCCTCCGCACCGCGATTCGTCTGAAACTCGATTGCCCCCTGTAGTTTTGTACCCCAGCCTCTCTCACGAGGAACCACCCACGCTGTCGACCCCCGGCCCGCCCCGTCTCATTACCGGGTTTGGGCCCGGGCGCAAAACAGAGCTCATCGGCTAGCGGCCGTCCGACGCTGTGGGTGATTACATATTTTACATAATAATAATTACATATTTTTCGTCTTTCAACTTTCCGTTCTCAAAATTGAAATCGTCGCCATGCTAACACAATATCACATTTCTTCGTTACATATTTTTAGATATTTATTAGTATTATATTTCATATTTTACGTATTTTGCTATTGTCACAAACTATTTTTAATCTATCAATTTTCCTCAATTTCATTACATAGTTTTTATGAAAAGAAGTATTTTTAAAAAAATCTGAATTTTTCTCACATAGTTACCGAGTGCTGTGGACTCGAGGTGCGCTACATTAAGTTCGCCGCGCCTGCTTCAGTTATCTCAGTGATGGGAAGTGCGCGACTGAAATCTTTTTCTCCTTTAGGTGTGAAAAGTATTACATACTTCGCGTTTCGTGATATTTAACCCTAATTTCCGAGAAATTTTGGCGATCGCCGAGTGTAATAGTTTAAAGAGAATCCTGCAGACAGCAGTAATTGTTTGCTTATCGTACATATCGCCAGTTTTTAGGAGGGCTTCTATTGCGTCTAGTTTGCCTGGTAAACTATGATCCTGGAGAGCAATAGATGAAACTTTAATACTGACGAGAAAGGTGTAAAGTGCAAAACGTGCAACAATTTGTGCTCTCCAAATGACTTTTGAAACGTTTGTATTATTTTTAAAATTTGTCTGGGAAGTTTTTGATAAATGTAATTTCGAATCAGGTTTATGTGTTTTGGAATCTGTGTCTTTTAATATTACATATTATTTTCGATTCTACATATTTCTTACATATTCTTACCGGTTTCATTACATATTTATATACATATTTTGAAGTTTCATACTACATATTTTTCTCTAGTCATCACACCCCCTTACGCTACTGACTCCCACTTCCAAGAACACGCCCCCGGCGGCCCACACCCTCTCAAGGCGACAGAGCTCCGGTTGCCCCGCCAGCCCGGCGCCTGGACCAACCCCTGCCCTCGCCGGCCCACTCGCCTTGTGCGGTCCGATGAGAAAAATGCTATGACGTTACATTACCTTACTGGCGACCTTGATATGCTTGCTCTACGCATTTCTTTCAACCTTTCCAAACTTTTCAGCAGCGCAGATGTATCAGTGATATTGTCAGTGTGTTTGTGAATTTTTGATGCTGGTCTCTTCATCCAGATTCCTTGTTCTTGTACCTGTCCAAAATTTTTCCTGAGAAATTTCTTTTCTTGTTTCTCTATTTTTTTGATTTTCGTTTGTCCTCTGATTTTTGTAGATTCAACTGCATATAGTGCCTCGGAAAATACGACAGTGTTGTAGTGTCTCAATTTTGCATTAATGGATTTGGACATTTTGTTGTAATAGTTCCATGTGAGTTTGTATGCTTTTTGTAGTTTTCTTATTCTTTCCTCGTTGACCCTTAGGTTGATCCCTAATGTCTGGATGATTTCTCCCATGTATTCAAAATGCGGCACTTGTAAGATTTTCCCATGGGTAGTTGCAATAGGCAATTTATCTTGTACTCTTCCTATGTATTGTGTTTTCTCGTACGAAATTTGTAGGCCAGTTTTCTGGGCAATTTCGTGGAGGTTTTCTATTGTGTGTATGGTCCGTTTTCTATTATTCCTGAGGATTACGAGTTCATAAGCAAAATGGAATCCATTCTCTTTTTTAATGACAGTTTGGATTCGATTGACTTCTTTTTTCCATGTTCTGATAATTTTCTGGAGAATGATATTAAAGATCACTGGTGAAAGTCCGTCCCTCTGTCGCACACCCGTTTGGATCTCAAATGGATCGGAGATGTCTCCCATGAATTTAATATTGAACATTGTGCCAATTAACGTTGGCCAGGCGATTGCTTTTGCCTTTCTGTCGATGTCGAATTCTTCTACTGTGTAATAGAGTGTCACTCTGTCTATGGAGTCGTGGGCCTTCTTAAAGTCTACAAAAGTGATCACTGTGTTTATGGTGTTTCTCATTTGGAGAATCATTTTCAAATTCCAGATATGTTCTATAAAGGAGTGTCCTTTACAAGAAACCAGCCTGATATTCTATCTGCGGGTCAACTTGCTCTTCTAGTATATTCAAGAGAACGGTTGAAAGAATTTTGTACGTGACCGGCAAGAGTGAGATACCCCTGCAATTATTCGGGTCTGTTTTGTCCCCTCTCTTGTAAGGTGGGTGGATGATTGCGCATTTCCTTTCAGAAGGGATCTGTTCGGTTTACCAAAAGACTAATAAGATCCTGTGGATTTTCCCCGTTAATCTTTGATATTTTAGTTTCCACAGTTTAACAATAATTCTATTTTGTCCAGGGGCTCTAACGTTTTTCAGTGTCTTGATAATTTGCACTATTTCCTTTATGGTTGGAGGTTTAGCGTCGGGATTGGGTGTAGACGTTTCATAGTGAATATGCTTTGTGAGCCTTTAGCAATTGTGAAGTTTGTTAAAACAATCAGAGAGTATTTGGCAGTTCTTCTGCGTGTTGGTTTCTAGTAAACCGTCTGGTTTCTTGAAGCAAAGATTGTTATCCTGCAAGGTGTTCTTTGAAGGTCTTACAAAAATTTCTGTCATTTTTCTTAAAGTCTTGTTCTAATTATTATTATTATTATTATTATTATTATTATTATTATTATTATTATTATTATTATTATTATTATTATTATTATTATTTATTTGCAGCGTTGTCGAGCAAAACGTACTATGAGTAAGAAGTATATTACAGTTCAGTTCGGTGGGGTGTGAGGTGTGAGGTGAAGTGCTGTGAATACTAGCGTGATGCAGTTATTCCTTACTTTGTAAAATTTATTATTTGTAAATAAAATAGGATTCATGAATGTAAAGTTACGGTGTTCCACACTTAAGTGCAGAATTAATAATAAAATATTATATGCTAAAATATTGTTTACCGTCAAAGTTAATAATGCATACAACCGTCAAATATGATTATTTGTGAATGACGGTGAATGCTCTGGGAATGAACAATGCTTCCGTTAAGGAATGAAATATTTTCTTATACGAAACATAAAAAATATAGAATTCTAAATGAAATTAAAAATTTTTGAGAAGTTCCCGGGGACTTTTCTATTTTCTCTTTTTTCAATTTATTTTTCATTACCAGGATGCGCACGGAGCTCGTAGCCCAAGGGCCTATAGAGCCTCAATCCGACGCAGGGTTTCGCGGAGGACCATGTTCTCCTTTCCCGGAGAAGAGGCGGCATCTCGAGTCCTTCCGCTGTTTTTCACTGCTCTCTCGGGGGATGCGTTTCACAGAACTGAGCAGTAGAAGCGGAGGCGACGGCGGCAGCTGTGGCGGTGGCGAAAGTGGTGTTGTACGCGGTGTGGAGGAGGTGGGGATAAGGGAGAGGGCTGTGGAGGAGAAGGCGGGGGAACGTGGGAGGAGGCGGAGAATGTTTAGGAGACGGGAGAGAATGAAGGATGGAGGCGGTGGTGAAGGGTGAGAAAGCAGAAGGGGAGGCGGAGGGAGGGGAGAATGAGGGTGAGGAGGATGATGATTGATGAGGAGGGGGGGGGGAGGAGAGAGGAGGAGGAGGAGGAGGAGGAGGAGGAGGAGGAGGAGAAGGAAAGGGAGGCGGGAGCGACTGCGGGAATCTGCTCCCAGCAAAGATCAATCTTTTGCGCACGGGGAGCAGGAAAGCCCCACAGCGCCTGAGTGCTCGCTAAGAGGAGAAAGTTGCTCTAATATAATTCCTTCCCCGAGCAAGTATTTCGTTTTATATATGATTTTCGCTAAAATACACTGGTGTAGCTTGTTTCATGGTTCTTTCTCCGGTTGCTGGATACAATATCTGTAAGGAAAATTGAATCGAATAAGAGTAGAAGAGAAATGTAAAGTAAATCAATTCTTCAAATGTTTCATGCCTTCCAAGAGAAAGAATTTCGTTTAGTAGATGATGTTACACAGAATGAATCTTGTTTTTAGTCCCTTCTGTATTGCGCAGAATGCGGAATCTCGGTGGCATATTCCATGAAATAAGATGTTTCCATGTTTTCGGTATCATTGCCGCACAATACAAGTTTTTCTGTAAAAAAATCGTAGTTTTCCCGCATAATTGCAATACTTTCTCAACGCTACGTAAGATTTTATTCTATTTTTTTCTGCAAATTTACAATGTGTTCTTATTTGAACATTGAGCAAAATGTATACCGAATTTAAAAAAAAAAATACAAATAACTACTGAGCACTTTTTATAGGTTTCATAAGTCTTTAAATGGTTTTTCGTGTCAGTCTCCATACATGTGGGCCGTTATCAAGTAGGTAAATTGGAAGGTGATTCGCGTACTCGTACACTCTCTGATGTATTTGGCGGTGATGTATTTGGCTTGGTAATAAAGTCATCCAATGGAATTATGTCGACAAATCTCTAGAGAGTCTTGTTTATTACGAACCATGGGGCGTTGCGAAGACTTCTTATGTTTTAGTTTTGAATCTTGGAAGAAGACTAGATTATTACTAGTTATTAATTCTCAGCGGTGTTGTTTTAATCAATTCGCATTCCAAAGTATACTATTATTTGTTAGTTACTTTAGTGAATTTTCACAGGTTTATGTGTGAAGGCTTGAAGAGAACCAATGTACTCTTCAATGGGAGCTTTGTGACGAGTTACTGGATATACGGGGAGGTGAGGTATAAATGGAATTTTTCTGTAATTGGTTGTTAAAGGTTCTGTAAAGGTTGTTAAAGTTTGGGGAATTTTAAGAGTTGAAAAAATTTGTTTGGGGGATGGGAGAAGGGATGGGAAAAATTCTGTGGTATCGGCGACTTTCCGGTTGTTTGTAAATGGTGGGAAACATTTTTTCATTTATCTGTTTCGTTTATTTGTATAATTTGCGTGTACTCGAAAACCCTAGTAATTGGCTGGGTGGTCTCGTGAGCACATCTCTCATGTACCCGGCTGTTATTTATTCTTTTGACATTCATATGTTAAATGTTCGTTCTCGCATTTTACCTATCTAGCCATTACTCTGCAGTAGGTTCTCGTATTTATTTATTTATTTATTTATTTATTTATTTATTTATTTATTTATTTATTTATTTATTTATTTATTTATTTATTTATTTATTTTTTTTATTTATTTATTTATTTATTTATTTATTTATTTATTTATTTATTTATTTATTTATTTATTTATTTATTTATTTATTTATTTATTTATTTATTTATTTATTTATTTATTTATTTATTTATTTATTTATTTATTTATTTATTTATTTATTTATTTATTTATTTATTTATTTATTTATTTATTTATTTATTTATTTATTTATTTATTTTACGTCAAAAAACAGTTAAAAACTGCGTATGACGAGCTATGGGGAAAAGTGAATTGTGTGCACATTTTCAAAATTCTGTGATCCCTACACTAGTCCTATACTACTTAAATTTTGAATTTTGTATGACCGTGTTCTTGGCACTGATGGCATTGGACGGGTGTTTTTTATATGGTGGTTCAAATTTGATGATTGCATTCAAACGTTTGCGAATTTTGTGAATTTCTTAGAATTTTCGCGTAGTTCTAAATACATAATGTGATATACCAATATGTGGGACCTTGTATTACGTCACATTTATTGTAAACAGGGTGAATTATATGGATAGAAATTTGTAAATATGGCGGCATAGCAACGGTAGACGAGTTGTCGTCAAAGTCAGCAAACTTCATTGCTTTGAACCACGGGGCGCGGCTAGTTGACAAAGTAAACTGTTTGGGGATTGGCCGAGAAAGCAATGACAGTCTGGGGTGCGGCTAGTTGAATTTGTAGGGGATGTATTAACTTTTGCGCTTATATAAAAATATGAAAGCCATTCCCTTTACTTAATTTGAATGCTATCACTTTTATATTTGATTTATGTCATAAAGATTCAATCTGCACTCTCGTATGCCAAATCATTTCAATGTATTTATACGTTCGCCGAGGGGTCCATCCAAAATATGAACGATGAGTAAATATGCAACGGACGCGAAACATCCGACTGCAAATTTTTATTTTCCCACATATTTTCCTCTTATGATACTTTTGGAAGTCGCTTAGCAAAGCTGAGAATTTTTTTTTCTTTTTCCTCTCGCGGTGCAGCGTGCAGATTTAGCTCCGTGCTCGCTAGATCTGGCGCCGGTGCATGAAATGGGAAATTCTACTCGCAAATGGAGGAGGGCAGTGTACACGATCCGACAGGGCACGAACAATCTGACGGAGCACGAGTACTTCCAATGAAGAGAGCACGAAAAACGCAACTATGGCCGGTAGGGATGTTCAGTATTTCAATTACTATCCCCTCTATACATAATACACCCAGAGAAGATTATGGGTTTGTACCATTTACGGAACCTGAACAAAATCCGTAGTGTGCTACAGAGATAGCCTCTAAACATAATACCCAAGGAATAAGTTTCCATTTAAAGTAGAAGGGCCTCTAAACATAATACGCCAAGGCAATATTATGTTAGTACCATTTACGAGAGACCATCGACAAAAGCCCGTAAGTGTGCTACTGCTAGATACAACCCTCAGTCCTGTGTCAGCCTTATGATGCAAAAAGGCAATGTTGACGATAAAGGTATAGAGAGAAAGCAGGATTGATTGATTTGATTCATTGATGTTTCCGGATACGTCAACTACGAGAGTCATTAGTCCAGTTAATGTAGTGAATGTTATCGCGAGAGCTGGCGCTGTTCCTCCTCTCGTTGGGTGATGAGATCCAGCACTAACAACGCGTCGAATTGCGGGAGATTTCAGCCTCCAGGTATCTCCCCCATCAGGGCACCTCTCCAGCTGGGACAAGTTCTAAGCTCCCGTTATGTGTGGCAGAGTGTTACATATAAATGTATGAGTGTGTAAGGGGAGAGGATATGACAAAGGAGAAGGAAAGATCTCACGCGGTACGTAACCCATTTGTCAGGGTACTGTTTCTGCATTAGTCTAGATCTGATCGGAGACACCACGGATAACTACTGATCAGAGCAGCCCAGCCGGCCTCTACAATTCTCCTCCGACGTGGCGTGTCGAAAATCCTGCTCCGTCGGGAGTCACACGCAAGAACCTCTCGGTCATTTAAATTCGATAATGTAACTATTATACTAAAAAAGGAATCCTTTATTAATGAAGCTTAAATTCCTTGCACGTAATGCTGTCACTGAAAAAAATTTAGCTGTTAGGAAAGTAGGACATGCAAATTCACATTGATATGCAACCCACAACACACCATACGATTGTGCGTAATTTGGAAATAATGCGTTCTAGACCTTTAAACGCTGGTTAAATCGGGTTTGAAAGGGACAAACGTTACGTATTATTTTACAAAATGAGATTAATCTTTTTCATTTTTGGAGGTTTATTTCTGATGTGTAATCCCACCCCATAGAATGGTAGTAAGAAACGAGCAGAAATTGATAATTCAATTGAAGGAATTATGATAAACCAATGTGCACGATAAAATTAAGGTGATTGTATTATTTTGAAAGTAATTATAATTTCAACACTTAGCAGTATTAGGGTAGCAATCACGCACAGTACTGAGCTTCTAATGATGTAACTCTCAGTTTAGGTGCTAGCCTTTTGAAACTGAGCTTCAACAGGAAACTATTTTCATAATTGAAACCATCGATTACAATGTGTGCAATGATTGCACGGGCCTAACTGAAATTCTTTACTACGTGAACTTATTTTCTTTACAAATTTGAATACTTTTAGAGGACAATTTTCATGATTAAAGATAAGAACGTGTTGTTGACATTTTAAGAAACAATACTTCAATTTTGGGATTATTTTCACTTCCACTAATTTGACGGTTTCTCACACATTAACGACACATTTTGTTTGCATTCTATTTAAAACATTCAAGCAGTTGCAAATCATTGAAAACTATAAACCCTTAAAATAACATTAAAAATATCAAAATGCATCAAAATATTCAAACAAAGGACATGACCTTCGATCACTGATCGCATTTTGATCACGCATAAAACAGCAATGTCTCATGTCAGATGTGATAAAAATGTCAACAAACGAAATTTTTATTTTCCTTTTACGTTGTAGTTCTGTATTTAAATTTGTATTTTAGTACATTACTGTTTTACTTTTAACTTAAATTTCCTATTTTTATAATTGTGTCTTCGTAAACTATATACTGAATTGTTACTTTTCAATATTTGGTTTTGTAACCTATTTTGAAGATTGTAATTTTTAACTATTGTAAAATTTTATCAATTCAGCAATAACTAGGATTCATCATCAATAAATAATAATTCTATTAAATGCCATACTTTGTAGAATTTCTTAATATTTCTTAATTTTGTATGGTCATTTATTAATAGGGTGCTTGGAAGAGGCACCTGTTTAGAGAACATTGGAAGTTGTACAGATTTCCAGTCTTCCGCTCGGGGGAAGTATGTCACTACCTCATCGGTAGAGGAGAGGTAGAAAGAGTTATACCTGAAACCTTCCTCCACCAAGTGGAGTACTCTGAGAAAATTCACTCGGCTGTGCAGAACAATGCAATACCTGAAGAATTTTGCCACTCGACCATAAATACTGATTTTATGTTAAGTAAATAATCGTAAATATTTCACGATATATGGTCCTTTTTCGGTTTAACACGAAGAAAAACAATATAATGCGAGTGTCGTATTCGACCAAGCCCTGTGGTTCGACGCTATTAACTTTTTATGAAAGAAAGTGCAAAAAATGATTAGTTATGACTCATTATAAACGTTAAAAAGCATATGAAGCGAGTATTAACAAAATATGTGAATATTTCGTGAATTCAGGGAATCCCTTGCAAACAAAAAAAGGCAGTATTCGTCTTCTTCCGAATGCACTCGCTTTCTAGATGCGTATGGGTGTTGAATGATTTTGTTAGTACTTCGGGTGTGGTTTGAATTGGCATTCTGCACTAGAGCTATGTGCCATGTTTGCACCGAGGTACCGCACGGCAGGGCAATATATTATTGTTCGAGCATTGCAATCGAACTAATGATGCCTTTCCAACACTCTTTTCGAATGCACCGCATTGCAGAGAAGGGACGGTAAATGGATCCGTGTGCAAACGCGAATGTGCAACCGTATAGCAATGTAGATTCGAAAATCGTAACCTGATTTTTCTTAAAAATATTTTTCTAAAAAAAAAAAAAAAAAAATGCAAACCTCAAATAAATTTAGTCATGAGCACTATTGATTATTTATTTTTGGCCATATTTTGTGTTTTGTATTCTGTGTATTTAGAAGAAGCAGCGTGGAATGAAATGTTCAGATGTCGAATTGTTTTTGTGGTCATATATGTAGAATATCTAATGTTTTTTCGAAAAAAAAAGGATTTTAATTTACGCAAAAATGTATTGGGAATTGAATACGAGGAAGAATATATGTATTCGCAATATTTTTTGACCCCTTTCTCATATGTTTTTGTACTTCTGGCAAACATTTTCGAGACAGGGTACTTCATTGAGCTATTCAATCGTCAGAAATTCGCAATTCTTAATCTCCATTATCTTTTTTTCGAATTTTAATTGGTTTTGCGTTGACATTTGCGCACTCAAAGTATTGGAGTCTTTGTCGATAATGAGGGAAGAGCGATACGAAAATGGAGGATCAGCTACCACCTGGTCTTAGGTGGCAGTCACAGTTAAGCCGATTTGGGCCGAAATTTCGATCGGCTGACGTCAAACGTTTGTGTCCGATACATCTGATTCGTTCAAATACGTGCTGGTAAATTGAAATGGGCAAATAGAAACCGAACGTCCTCTTACGACAGCGCCCGGAAACATCGGCCGTCGGGCGAAGATCTGTTTCATTTTATTTGGTCGTTTCCATTCGCCCGAATTCAGCTTGATTGTCAATAAGAATATTCCCAAGATTCCGCAGTTCATTTTTTGAAACATTTGCGAGAAGTTTGCACAAGAGCATCTACATATTGCAGGAAGTTTTCGTCGGGTAGTCTTAGTCACGATTTCAAGTGCAACATTCTGGTACTTTTCGGATCAAATAAATCAGACGATTTTGTTCGCGGACCACCGATTTAGTTGCAAGCGACTAATATTTCGGCTGTACTGTGACTGTAGCCTTATGATGGGTGTGTGGCTGGGGAAGGAAGGAACGCGAGTGTTCCGGAACCTGTTGCTTAATGCTCTCCTTGACCTTTAAACTAGAATTGACAAGAGGAAATAATCAATTAAAGCAGCTGACCACTGGAATTCAGAGACACCCGCCAACCCTGCTGTCAGCTGGGGTCGATATAATCTGCCACCATTGGGGGTGGAATCTCGAGTATTCAAATCTACAGAACTTTAGTTGCGGCCTTGCAACAACTAGTGTGTACGGCGAATTTCGTTTCTGACCGAAAAAATGTGTTTCCGTTTCCCAACAAGTGCGGGTCGACACGTGGTTTAGTAGAAATAGTCATCGCGCTCAACAGCTGATACTGAGGTTCATATCTCAATCGATGCATGTGGGATTTGTGGTGAACCAAGCGAGGTCGGGGCAGGTTTTGTCGGGGTTCCCTTTTTCTCGCTTGCCTCTCATTCAGGTTTATCATTCATATCATATCTTCATAATCACTTATACGTCAGGTCACTCATTCATTCCTGGAGTGGCTTCGGACTCCCGAACGACTGAAGTGGCTCAAGGCATTAAGTTATGTCACAGCAATGTCTTTGACGAGAATGTCGTAGATTCGAGTCCTGACGGTGACAGGATTTTCAGCACTAGCTAATCAGTTCTGTCGAATTCAGCCACCGCCAGTATTGAATTGAATTGAATTTGCCTTATTTTACGTGGCGAGACTCAGGCCATGAGACCTGCTTTTCCGTTTGACCACGCAAATTTCGTTACACTCCTTCCAATCATGGGAGAAAGAAGGTATTACTTGGACGACGAAACAGGCGATTTGAATTTAGCTCAGAGGCGTCATTTAGGCTTGAGGATCTTTTACATGCAGTAAATGTACTAACATGGGACAGCCGGCTTTACTTCCCCTCCGAAGGAAGGCGTACGAAGGATTTTTTCGCCCTTAAAAATCCACGGCTTCGATCAGGTTTGAACCCGCAAACTTGGGCATAGCAATCCAATACGCTAACCGCTACACCATCGCCGCCCTACACCATCGCCGCCATCGTAGGAGAATTTTAGCGGCCTGTTGCTCTGATCTTTTTCGTGGTGTCTTCGATCAGTATCAGGCAAACGCCGGAGATCGAACAAACGAGTTCTGGACCGCGCGCGATCCTCCCTTCCTCTTTCTTGTCCTATCCTCAACCGTTATTTGCACATACAGAAACTTACATGCACTAGACTACCTCATGATGGAAGACTAGTTCAGAGCATAGCGCTTGTTCCGGCTGGGGCGGTACTCCGCTGTTGGGAGAAACGTGGATGGGAAAACACCGCAGGCCGACATGTAGATCGGTGCCGGATCTCATCATCCAGAAGGGGAAGATCATCGCCGCCTCCCGTGATAAGAACACAGTTACAGAACCAATGACCAAGCTGGACACGCGGTAGGACACACAAAATAATCAACAGAACTGGCTTCATCATAAAATTCGTACTTATAAATATCCTCGGTCTGCGTAATATTATTGTAGTGAAATATGTTATACATAGTGTCAATCCTTATTTGGAGAAACGGGACCGAAAATTAATTACGCGGCGAAAATCTATCTACTCAGCATCGTGTTTAACCTGAAACTCTACTTGGAAGTCGTCACAACGCAAGGCGCCCAAAGAGCCAGAGGAAAACAACGGCGTTAAGCGCGTGGTTACGGCGGCCGGGTGATCCTGGTAAACGCGAGCGAGCGAGTCGGCGGCGCGGCGTCAGCACGAGGCCGCTCGGTGCGTAGGGGCTAATGGCTGGCGGAGTAGGGGAATCATGGCCGGGAGAGGGGGGAGGGGGCGGGCACACAATTTGAGCCGCGGGAACATCGACGAACACGAGGCGGGATCTTGCTAACCGCGCTGCCTCACCGCGCTCGCTAGGCGTTATAAATAAGGAACAATAAACTCACGCCCCGGCGAGGGTTATTTGCCGCGCGAGAGAGGAGGAAATAAAAGCAGCGGCGCCGGGGAAAGGCGGGAGCGCGAGGAAGCGCGGGCGGGGAAAGCGCGTAATTGCGGGTGGAGGGAAGAGGGAGAGAAGGTAGGGAGAGCGGCGGCAAGGGAAATCTGTAGGAAAGGAATTGCCATGATGCCAGGAATTGCCATACGGCAAGGGAAGGAATTGGATAGGTGGGGAAAAGATGGATGAGGATATGGGAAGGGGTAGGATGACAAAGGAAAGGATTTGGCGTGAGGATAGGTTTGGACAAGTGAAGGAGTTGGCATGAAGATAGGACATGGGAAGGAGTTGACAGGAGGATGTGGGCATGGGCAGGATGGGTAAGGGAATGAATTGCCGTGACGATAGATAGGGCAAGGGAAAGGTTGAGAAGAGAGGGGGTTAACAAGGACCGGAAGTGCGGGCGTGGAGCGATGTTCGGTATGTTGGAGCAATGTAGTGCGCCGTTAGCGTGATTTGGGTAGCTAGGGTGGTCTTACGTAAGGCGAGTTAAGGCATGGTAGGTTAGGGTGGCCGGGTGGAGTTTGGAAGGACCGGGCAGGAAGGGGGGAAAGGTGGTAGGTTGGGGGGGGCGGGGTGGGGCGGGGCGGGGAGAGGCGGAGTTTGGCAGGGCAGGGTGGATGTTAGCTGGGCAGGGCGGAGTTGGCGGGCGGGGGCGGATTTGCAGGGCAGGGCAGAGCGGGATTAGGCAACGTCTAGCAGGAAGACCCGGGAAGAGCAGAGGTTGGCAGAACAGGACAGGAGGGGAGGAATTCAGTAGTGGTACTGGGCAACAAAGTATGAGGCACAGCATGATTAAAATGGAGTAGACGAGCAAGGCGGAGAGGATAAAGACGGAATAATAATAAATGCCGAGGAATTTCCAGAGAAAAAGCACGAAACAAAATAATGGGGAGGGTGTGTGCGCCGGGACAGACGAGGAGCGGTGGCGCACAGGGAGGAGGCAGTGCGAGGTCACGGTCGGAGCGGCGAGAGCGAAGTGAAGAACGAAGTTTATGGCCGGTGAGAGCAGAACGGGGGAGGGGAACTGGGCGCGAGTGACAACGAGGTGGCGACAGAAGATGCGCGGAAACGCCGAGACAAAATAGGAGAAGGGAACACTGAACAATGTTCATCCTGACAAACGAGAAGGAACTATTCACGTAAGAAATCTGCCATGAGAAGTGAGGATGATTTAAGTTGAAGAAAAAGAACGATGAAAAATGAGGCCGTGGGATATTTTAGGGCAGTGTCCTGTGGGGACCACAGAAACGCTTCAGTAACGGAGTTGGTGATGTACGAACTTAAATTTTGTTAGTCTACATTTGTGTTTGAAACTTTTGAAAATTTTAAATTAATTCGCTCATCAGCAATGTGTTTTTATTTATTATACTTATTTTACAAAAATTACCATGCACTGTTTGTTTATTTTCTTACAAATCAACATTTAAGAAATTCAATACATTTTCTGAACACTTTGTACATAAATGTTATCAAGCTATAATTCGGCATTCCCCAAAATTCTTCAGAGTAGTTAAGTGATCGTTCGACTGAAAAGAAGTCGAGGAACGTTGTTCTGAAGTAAAACATACGCTAAGGCCACACTTAAGAATTTTCAAGTAGAAGGATGAAGATAGAGAAACTGGATTGAATACTGTATTCAGTGGAGGGAACGAGGGGGTTGAAAGAGATGTGAGCTTAAAACGGAAATGTCTTGGTGTGCACAAGCTAGACATCTGTAAGCATACATAACGTATATGAGATAGCAGGCTGAATCTGAAGGGGCTAACAGGCGTAATTTGAAGAAAACAGAGTGACCCACAATTTCTATCCCTCTATGTTCTTCTGACAAACACTCTGGTTTTACTAAAATTAATGTCAGAAAAATAATGCTTATTCGTACAAAATAAAACAAGCAACAACGTGCAACCCTCGGGCCAAAATTGCCACATTTTATCATTTACGTGTATCACGAGAACTGTTTTGTCTCCTGTACTTCGTCTACTAGAATCAGAATCAAAATCTGTTCTATCCCTACTTGCATATTTCTATCAGCAGTTTATTGAAGTTTATGTGCTCCGCGCAGTAGACTGGAGTCTTGCAAGAATGGTGGGCATGAAAATAAAATTACCTCCGTTTTACCTTGTTGATAAAATTAATTCCTTGTCATGTCAAACTGATGCTTTGATATGTAATTGACCAACGTCTTGTTACTTCGGTTTAAATTAATATATAACTTATTTAGTTATTTATATTAGTTATATAATATAACTTATTATTTACACTTTTTGTTGACGTAATGTACGTACTGTACAACGAGAAACTAATTAAAAAGTTTTTCATGCTGGTGTTTTGTTTTCATACGTAATACAAAAAGAGATTTCATTAAATTTGTTGCATTTCTTTAGAACAACATTATTTCCATATTAAGGGATCCGCTAACAAAAGGGTTTCATTATTTCTTCGCTTTTGTTTTAAACCTTTTTGATATATAAAGTGAAACATTACGATTCCTAGTGTTTCTAGTTACTTGTTCATAGTTAACATATTTGAAGTTATTAAACTTTTACTACTAGAAATATCAGTCATGGTCTGCTTTTTCTTCGGCAGTTCGATGAACAAAATTGTTTTTCTCGTGGACTTTTGAGTATCTTGTCGCCGAGGCAACTTTTGGGCCACCAACATGATTGTAATTTTTGAAGAAATAAACAGTCCTGTAATACCGCTGGAATGATATACACAGTATATAGCTTACTAATTAATGTAGAAACATTTCACTGTAACGCACCAAAGTCATTAATTAACGTCCGATCATAACCACTCTGTAGAAACGCTTCGTCTAAATAAGAGTTCAGCCACAACTTCATAATTACGTACGTTTTAATAAAGCTCATGAATATAGCTCCATGAATCCGCTAAGAAAACCCAAGAAAACCGTTTGAAGATAAACGCCTTTATAGCAGATGAATTGTTCTGCCTTAACAAAACAATAATCACGAAACTAAGTAGTACATATAAAATGAGGATAATTTCGTTAAATGATTCCAAATATACGGTCTGAATATCACATAAAGGTGTATCGGAATGTTCATTTGAAGGTCGGGAAGCACACGTGCGGCCAATGCAGTTTTCTTCCCCGTGAGGCGCCGTGGCGCGTCGGCTTCCGTTACGTAGGCGAACAAACGCGCGGGGCCGCCGCAGCGGGGGTAGCCCTCCGCAAACACTTTCTCTCCGGCCGCAGAGTAATCAGTCCGCCCTGTCGTTTGAAGCGCGAGTAGGCCCTCGATGCGGAGCAGTGGCGGGGGCGGGGCGCAGAGTGGCGCATGGCATGGAGGGGAGCCGTGCGGAGCGGAGCTGATGTGGGGCGAGGCCACTGGGGCGCGCCTGCGTCGACAAAGACGCGCAGCCGACGCGACGACGGAAGGCGCCGCGCTTCAGGGCATGACGCCGCAGTGGGCCGCTGCCTCATCGAAACAGCAGAAACATTTTCACATGGGAGTTGGAGACTAATCTTTCTCCCTCTTTTATGATCCTTGTGTCACGCGTGTTCTTTCACATTGCTTCTGTCCGGCTTCTATACCGCTGTTTCTGTCCGGCTGTTTGTGACCGGCTTCTGTACCGCTGTTTCAAACCGGCTGGGTTCTGTCCGGCTGGTTCTGTCGGCTGGTTCTGTCCGGCTGGTTCTGTCCGGCTGCTTCTGTCCGGCTGCTTCTGTCCGGTTGCTTCTGTCCGGTTGCTTCTGTCCGACTCCTTGTGTCACCTTTCCGACACGCTCCCCGCCTCCCCAAATGTTCCAATCTGCATCCCTCAATCTCATGTATCGATTCATTTACAAGAAATATAGTTAATATATATTTGAATTCCTTGTTCAAGTTTACAAAACAATTGCAGTTGCAGTTGTTTCGAATGTGTTTATCACGCAATTTTAAATATTCTCCTTGTAAATGCATGTATTTTCATTCCAAGAAGTTACGAAGATCTTTTACAACACAGGAATAAGTGAAAGTTCTCCCGTGTTTTGAAGTTTCACAAATGGAACTAAAGTGACGTTAATAGTAATTTACGAACCTAGCCCTCTTGTGAGATTAACTTCTCTTCGTAGTAGCGGTAGCGAAAACAGATAGTTAATCGGCCAAGTCGTAAATGTGTTTTTAAGGGGAGGAGTGGGTGAAAATTTGAAAATTTACATCTTACATTCAAATAACTTCAAATTTTACCAGAAGAAGTAATACATTATACTTATGTATCCTACAAAGTTTTGTTACTCTGCTGTTTTTAGTTTTGAAGAAAAAATACTTTTTTGAATTTTTTTAAAAAATTTCTTATTATTTTATAAAATGCTCTACGTTCCACATGACGCAACATTCATCACTGATTTTTTTATGAATTACTCATAAAAGGTATATAATTACATTCATGGAATATAAATAAAATAAATGAGAGCGTTTCTGAGAAAAAATAATAAAGTATACAGTTATTACCTGATGGCTATAAAAAACACACATAAAAAAATAAATATTTTTAATTCAGTAATTAATGATTATAACACAAAAAGCTTCCATAGTTCTATGAAACTACATTTTCTTAAGATGTTTTAAAAGTTTCATTGAAATATATTAAAAATTGTAGAACGTGGAACTTTTTGAATTCCATAAAAGGTCAGGAAAGTGAAATGCGGGAAATTGAAAATGAAAATTTAACTTTATACAAATGCATTTTACTTTATCAACTTACATTTAAAATTCTCTAGAGCCATACATAGTACCCTCAACAACTTTTCTTTTCTTCTAGAACTGTATTTGTAATTTTGAGTTGCTTTTTTTGACATTTTGAAAACCTGGTTGTGCAGCTACTTCACTTTTCTGAAGACGGCGTTTATCCCTCATTGCCATTATTTTCTTCCCTTGAGGTTACATGTTAATGCCAGTTATATTTGATCTTATCTTTCCACTTGTTTCACACCCTGTATTATATTGAGAAACTGCTGATGTGACAGCAATTTCTATTTTCTTCTTCGAAACAAATATTTCTTTGGGGCACTTACTCCAAATCAGGCTATGCAAACTTTCGTTGGCATTTTGTGTTTTTCTGTAGCTCATTTGTTCCAGAGAACATCTACATAAAGTTCATGCCGGGAAATTCAAAAGCAAATACATTCAAAACTTTATGAGATGAAAACGTTTGGAAACTGAAAAAGGGGGCGTGGCCATCGACGCATTGAGATCTTTAAATGCTCGCAGAAGCCATTTAAATCGCGATAACGAAAAAATAAAAACACCAAAATTAACCACACATTCCAAACAAAATTATCACATCAAAAATTAAAAATCGTATTTTTCAAATTTTTTTGCCAATTTTCACCCACTCCTCCTTAAGTGCTTAGGTAAAAAACTCCATTGAAATGTATTTATGCTTTCGCTATTTTATTTTTGTCATATCGTGAGCATCAAAGACGTCAGCAGAGGAACAGTGTTATTATCCTATTATTAATGGCGTCAACTTGTTTAAATTCGCTGTGTCATTATTTTTCTCGATAAAATTTTAAGTAGGTACATAATCCATTTTATTCTTCTTTCATTCCTGCATGCTCGATTTTAGTCATTTTAAACCAAGTGTGGCGGACGAGCTGGTGGCGAGAAGAATCGAGACTTGTGACTGTAACATATGCTATGCCGTGCCGGCTCTAGGCATGGGCAGACCGGGCGATCGCCCAGGGACTCAAGGGACCCAATGATGGGACATTGGGGAATTTTTTTTTAAATTGAAAAAGAAATTTAAAGTCAAGAAAATGCTTATTGTAATTTTAAGTCGCGGTACAATAGTCATATTCAATAGATATTTCATAAAATTTTCAATTATTTTTTACCAAAAATTTTTTTGTGGAAATAAAAAAGTTTCTTGATACAACTTTGACATTTTACATTGGGGTGGGCGGGCATTGCCCCCAGCCCAAAATTGTCTAGCTCCGGCACTGATGCCATGTCGTTTGTTACTACTGTATTTGCGATATTACTTTTGTGAATTTCGCATTACGCGAATCCTATCGTTTTCTCTTAATTTTGATGAGAGAAGCGTGGAAAAAATCTACACAATGATATAATGTCTCTGGCCAGCGGAAAACTAACAGATTGTACTTCCCTCTGACAATTCGCAACACATTTTCAGGCAAAGTTATTTATTTTTCCGAACTGAAAATATCGAAGAATTTTTTAATTCTGTCGAATCTCCAAGAGCAATACTGAAGAAGATTTGATGCAACTAAGCCACTGGACTCACATTTCATAAATACCTGGCGTTGTTACAATAGTATCTGCCACAAGAGCAGACTATGTTGGGGAATTGCTATTTAAGGTGAATACGCGAATCAGAGATTTCAATACGGTAACTAAATGAGTTTTATATTTCAATATTACAGAAAAAATTACACGCGTAAATCCTCACACAGAAATACAATAAACACATGAAATCGAAAGAAAATATAAAATAATCGTTCAGCGCAGTGAATTACTCTGAATGTCATTCATCTATGATTGCGAGATTAACGTTGATTGGAGCACTCAGGGGAAATGGTGAAAGTTATGGTCTTGTGCGTTACTGGTTTCTTTAAAATACTTCTATCTTTAGATAAAAGAAGTTGTTTGAACATTCCATCTTCGTTACTACCATTTTGAAGGCGTTCAATATTTGCGAATTCTATTGAACATGTTACCTAAAGGTTATCATAGGCTTCCGCGGCCAGAGTCATGATCTGGGATGTCCGAATGACGCTGCGTTGAAGGCTGAGGTGCCGACGTTTCGACCGACATGTCGCGGTCGTCTTCAGGGCTGTACGGCCAATGTTGGTATTAGACTCAGGACGCAGACGTAAAGTAAGACGTTTGTCCGATTGTGAGGCGTGTTGTGTTCATTTGAGAGTAACATGCTTAGGAAGTTATGCGTTGCACATGCGACGAGTTGCTTTACCGCGTTCGTAAACCGAGAAGATCGATGGTCTGTGTCTCGATGTTACATCCTGGAAATGTGTAAGAAACGCCTATTGAAGTGTATAGTAATAATAGATTGAGTTAGGCAATATCGTCCAAATTCCAATATCGTTCATAATTGGCAGAGTGGAACTAGAAACGACACATCTTGCCTTCAAACACCGTGTATTAGTAACATTCAAAAGAGTTGTTTAGATGTTTAGCTACGAAAATACTCGTACGTTGGTTGATCAAATGATGAACGTGGATTGCCCGGTAAAAAAACCACAACAGCAAAACATCATTTCTGATCGCGGTGAAAAACAATCAAACTTCGTGCATCCGAGTAGAAATACGATAAAAATACTCAAGTAGTTTATTTTCTTTCGTGACACCCTCGTACATCTTTTGACCGCCCAGTACTCCGTTCCCCGCCACTGCGCGCGCGGAGCGTGGGCGGGCGGCACGCGGCAGCATCGGCTGGGTGCATCAGAGACGACGCGAGGGCGCGGGCGCAGGTGCGGGGGCCGGGCCGCCGGGGGGGGGGGGGGGCAGCGCGTTGCCTGTGTGCTCCAGCGGAACGGAATCCGCGACGCGGGATCCTCGTGGAGGGGGCGGGCCCGCTGTGGGGACGGGAGGCGGCGGAGCGGGACCCGGCGGAACGGCCGGGAGCAGCGGGGTTCGAGACGACGTGGCGGAACGGACCGGAACGACAGGGGGGAAAAGGGGGAGGGGCAAGGCGAAACGACAGCGGGAGCGCGGGATCAAAGGACGGGGGGGGGGGGGGGGAAAGGCGGGGGGAGGGACATGGCGGCTTCCGAAAGTAAAGCATTGCAGAATATGAACTTGGATGATGCCGCGGTTTCTTCCATGTTTGGTCGAATATCCTAAATCAAACGATGTTTGTATACGAATGCTTGTTGACACGTATTGTTTGAATAATATTTCTATCTACTTGACAGCGGCTGACAAAGAAGAGGAGGTTTCTTTATCCAATCAGGAGCTTTAAATTCTGATAACTTCACTGCAGAGTTGCCCAATACTTATTAAAAAAAAAAGAAATCTTACAGTGCGATGCAACTGAAAAATGAAGGGCTCCATTAGACCTCATTCACAATGCAAAAAACTTAAACGTAACGTATCCGCAAAACCTAGAAATGAGTTATTAAGCGACACCATTCACAATGCTCTGACATAACCGTAGACGTAAATCCATAAACTTAAAGATTTCACAAGCAGCAAGTTTTTTCATTAAGTTTATGTCGGAATTCTACAAAACACCAATTAGAGAATGAGCATGAAAGAAACAAATGCACAACAAAATCCGCGAGAAGCAAATAAAAGGTTGAATATAGATTGTGTTCAGGTAGTTTCTGATAATGTCTTTTCATTATTGTAACATTATTATAATGCATATAACTTGTTTCCTAACAGTTTGTATGCGTATAATGAATTTAAAGTAAGAATTCGGGCCATTTTTCTTGTGACTTTAACTTGACATGCCGAATAAAAAATTATTGTGTTGGAGAATTACTCGTGAATTTGGTACAAGTTGTTTATAAAATTAAGGAAATGCGAGCACTAATACAGCAGCTAATGACACATAAAAAGACAAATCGAGAGGAAAGTCGAAGAAAAAGTTCCAAATCAGGGTGACAAGATCTTTTCACCTCGCTAGAAACGAATCGATCAAGCTTGCATTCGTTGAATTCTGATTGATTCAGGCGGTACTTACGTTCCGGCTTACGGTCGTCATTGTGAATACTTGTTTTTACGTGTAAAGTTTACTGCTAAGCTTACCACATTATTTTACGTTTAACTTTGCATTATGAGTGAGATTTTATGCCTTTGGATATGCACCATGTGCGAGGTTCTGTGACTTCTGCTGTTGTATGCTCTTATCGCGATTAGTTTCTTGCCACTGCTGGGACTGTTGTGATGTGATGCAAAAACGACCACATGTTTGCCGCGTGAGGAAGTGGCAACATCGCTCTGCCCCACCCCAGTTGTCAAAGAAACAAATATCATTCGGATAATAGTTTTCGACACGTCGTGGTTGAATATTTTGCTTTCATTTAGACTGCAAATGAAATGTAACTATGGTCTGTTGCAGCAAAAATGTCGCCGGAGAAAACTATACAAAATTATTTTCCAAACACGCAACTTCTCAAGAACAACAAATAAAATACTCTCGTACAAATTCAATATTCGCGGGCATTGGAAATTGGTGTTATAAATGTTTAATGTAACTTTTGAGGATGATCAATTACCATCTGTCGGTGGAAGGCGTCTGATGCCTTGGGTTCTGAGTGCATGGAGATCTCTTTAAATTCCGTTCAAAGCGTTATTTTTCTCTGTGCCTAAATGAATCAAATCTACTCTTCCAATGTACACTAAAAAATAAAAAAATCTTACCTTGGGAGTTACAAATTAATCAATAAAATAATAATGTGTTATGAAATACAAGTAAATGAATAACATACCGCAGTATTTACAAGATTACACCTACCGGTTACTTTTCGAGTTTTCAGCAACTCGCCACGTGCGAGAAGTTACGTCCTTTAAAGCTCATTGATGTACCATCGTGGCCCAAGAACTATTTATCTGAGGAATATCCTCCACGCTGAGATTATGTTCATGAACAATGTGTATGTGGAAGTGATAAAATAAGAAAAGGATTTTTTAATTTGTTTGAAAGGTACGTAATTATGAATAGTGGGAAAGGAAGCATCCTCGAAAAGATAAAGCAAGCTTAGCAACCATAACCATAGATGACTGGTTAATTTGAGCGATACTTCTAGAAATCACGAAAAGATCGAATTAACAAATATACAACTATTTGATTAACGCTATTTTTTTTTTTTTGGAGGCAATTGTAATTATTTTTTATTCTCTTGAAATTATAAAATTCATTGGTTGATTTATATGAATGTTTAAATTCCAATTAACCTGCTGCTGGGAACTTAAAAACAATACCTTACGGTTCGAGCGCATCATTGATTGGGAAGTTGGGAACTGTATTCCGGCAAGGGTCTGGAAATGAACTTGATGTGTTGAAGATAACAAAAGTCAAGGGCAGACTTTCGATAAAGTATGCCTAGATTTTAGAAGTATAGAAGTTTAGAAGTATATTGAATTACTAGAGAAATGGTATGTTAACTTTAATAAGCAATGCTAACAGTTACTTTTTATAGTCACAAATTTAAATCCAGACCGGTGAACTTGTGGGACTGTTAGAATGTAATTCTTTGGCTGACTGCTGTAATAAGTGGTTTACGTGATATCTTTGAGGCGAATGAAGGAGCAGCACACTAGAATACGAACCGCGCGCGATCCTTCGTGTTCTATCCCGTTCTCATTAACATCCTTATATCCGAGCAATGCTTGTGTTTGTGTGGCCAATGACATTGATTCAGGAAAGTACCGACAAGCAGTAGCGTACCGTGATCATTTTTCCTGGGTAGGCTCTAAAGGAGATTAACGTATTTTTAACACTCCCCATCTGCCTTTTTTAAGTTGGTGTAGGCCTTTTAGTCGTAACTTCTAGTCTATCTAGTCGTCTGGTAAAGTCATAGTTCCTACAATAAACACTATCACTTTTATTATTCATTAATTATTTATCTCAACAAAACACAATGAACTAACATTAATTTTTTAACTTGTCAGATACAAAGAAGTGAAATCTTAAATTCTTGAATTAGCTCGTTTCACTATAATATTTTAGGTCGTCCCACAATAATATAGAATAAGCACAATATTTTAGTGTGTTCGTCAGTACTGCGAGAACTCAACTGAGGTCTTATTCTTTGACCGTACGTGCAGATGCCCCACACACAGGGGTGCGGGGGTGGCGAGCGGTCAGCTTGCACATCTGGGCACCATACCAGCGAGTGTCTTGGCGTGAGGGCGCGCCGCTGTCCCTACTGATCTCGAGGACTGCCGAAAGGCCCTTTTAGGCGGGCGTTCTGGGGAACCAAGCAGCCCGTATGAACAGAATATCAGCGTCTCGGGCACACGTTCTGCGCATGCGTTGAAGGCCAGAGCCTTCGTTCTCTCTATTGTAAGTTCTTCGGGAGTAAGTTATCCGAGATTCGGATACCTGCGTCAAACAGTGAAGCCTGCCGATGGAGTAAATGTGTCTTGTGCTGGGGAAAACCGGAGCAATAAATGCATTTTAAAATAACTATTGATTTAATTACAAATCTAAAACCAAACATTTTGTGGCAGCAAGTGATTGAGGGAACAATGCATGGATGCATTTCCAGAGGAAGATCTAAGCAATATTAAGAGATGTGCCTCCAGTGCGTCAAGCAACTAACGACGCGAAAGCAGTCACTAGAAGAAAATCTTCCTTCTACCTTCAGGGATAAGGAAATTAAGTAGAACGTGCTCAAAATAGACGTTACAAATACTTTTCTTCAGAAGTAAACTTTACTTTGGAAAGTGTACAAACTAACTTTACCTACCCAATTGTGTTGCAAACGTTGCGTCGAATTATTAAAATTAAAACTAATTAGAGGCCACTGCATCACGACGAGTATGTGAGTTTCTAGGGAAGGTAATGGATGAGGAGTAAGTTCAATAAGGAGCTGGATGTATGTAGGAGAAAGGAAGGTGAACACACCTGAACACCCACACGAGTGCAGGCGCATTAGGAACAGGAGAACGCTGAGGGAAGCGTATGAGCTGAAACTCAAACAAGATACTCTCCTTGTACGCGATTAGAATATGAAACCCGTCGGTGATTAAACCCTTTCCGGCTAGGGTACATTCCCTGCTTAATATTTTCTACCTAGATAAATAAAAATTGTCATTAAATTCGACGATGTAAAACGATTTTTATATTTACTATTCTTGGTTTTGCCTATCTAACAGGGTTCTTAATACACAAGCTCGCTATTTACCCGGACAAACATTTCAGGTTTAGCCAGTTTTAGTCACCTCGTCGTTCGTACAACATTAAAATGCCGCTAAAGATTGGGGGAGTATGCAAAAACAATTAATGAAAAGTACAGCTTAATGGTTTACGGGCTTATACGAAATAGTCTGTATATCTTACTACATATTTCAAAAATAAGTTTGAATAATTTTAACTCCATGTTTATGGAAGCACCTTAGTGACCCAGCCAGCCTTATTGATTTTCATGTTTAGTGATGCCGATGGTACAACCTTATAATTCAGTTGAAGATTGAAGAAAGAGGATTAATGCAATTAATGGAGTGGTGTGCTGAATGCGAGTGAATGATTGAAGAGCTTGATAGGAAACCTTGGCGGCGCATCCGTTTTCTTGATTTCTAAGCAGCGCCTCCCCCGATTAATTATTAATCCTGAGCTGATGGGCGAGATTGCCCGGAGGGGAGCCGGGCCAATGCGGTGGGCGAGAGACACGCACGTAGGCGGGGGAGAGAATATAGGGGCTAAAGCGAAGGCGGAAGCGGGGACAGGAGTGAGGGCCAAGGTTGTGATGGGAGCGAGAGGGTAGCAAGAGGAGCTGGGAGCGAGGGTGGGGAGCGAGGGCGGCGATGCGATGGGAGTGCCGCGAGTGCAACGCTCGGAGTGTGGCTCCCGGGGGGGGACGACAGGGGCCTTGGGACGTGCGCGGCGCGGAGGGGCGCGGTGCGGGGCTGTCCTCGCCTCGGCAACCGCTCGACGCAGGTAGTTGGGCGCGCGACCGAGGGGAACGGGCGTAATGCAGGAAGTTGTAACTAGTGAGCTAACCAGAGGAGCAGCACGCGGTCAAGGAAGCAGGCAAACGGATTTGCTGGTAGGATTCAAGGCATTGCGGCAGGATTGTTGGTTTAATTATACCGTAGTTAGCAAGCGTGCCTGCTCTGAGCGAAGCAAAATAATAAGGGAGTTGGATTAAACACGAAGACGAGAGTGAATTCGTAGTTCCTTCTCTCCATACCTGAAACTTCAAGGTTTCATGGTTTTCATTTACTGAAGCCTTCCATGAACAGTGGCTGTACTTGTTCATTTGTGAAGTAGCGTATTCAATTTATAATAATTTTGTGCGTTAGCAATTAGTCTAATAGAAAAATATTAGAGAAATAAAATTTTGTTATAGTAATTTAATAGAATATAACAAATTATCCTATTAATAAAAATGAAAATACTAGTCAAATGAGGAAAACAGAAAAAACTAGTACTGCTGCAGAATTGCACAGACTTTCTCGTTCTAATTAGTTTTCTAATCTCTTTAGTCTGGGCTATATTTCGGTTTTGTTCCATCCGCTTCTCAGCTGCCATCTATTGGCTAAAATTTTTTCTTCTTCTCTCAATTTTTTGAATTTTTAACAATAGAATTGAAATATTATTAGAAGAATAGGAGACGGAGATGGAGGTTTTGAATAAAAAACAAGAGAAAAACAACTTTTTCGGTATCAGGAACTCCTACAAATTGTATTTCCGTTGAAATCTCGATATCAATTTTCCACAGCATTACCTAACTTTCTCTATACTCTTACTTGTAGTTTTTAGTGTTAAAGAAGCCAAGTTTCATCCTAATATACCATCTCTAAGTATTTTTTTTTAAAAAAATGGAAGTTTATGTACCATTGAACGTGGGCGTGGTTGTTTCGAGACATCTTGGGTTTTAATTGAACGTCGTGGGTGTTTTTCTGCTTTTGTTGTGAGAAAAAGTTAATAGTTTGCTTTCTAGTGTTGAACACACTGTTTTTGGAAACAATTGAGGGTTGAATAGCGTCAAAATATTGGTGCTTGTGTTTGACCCCCATATCGACCAGGAATGCTCTGAAAACTTTAGAAGAAATTTTCAGTAACTTTAATACTTTCATTTTTGGGGTACATTTTCTCAAAACGTACTAATAGGAGGATGTTCAAATTTTAATAGAGCATGCAGCACACCAGTTTACGTACTTAAATGGGGCGGATTTATAAAATGTTAAATACCTTAGACAATATTCTTATAAATGTTACTATTTTTAAAAACAAAACATTACAATTCACAAAAATTTATATTTAAAAACTGGTAATATTTTTTAAAAAATGACTTCGTGTAAATACTTATAAATAGGGAACGGATTTCCATGTAATTACATGTTTTTCCAGGAACTAGATACCTGCATTCAATTATATTTTTTAGAGTTTACAAGACATTCTGAAAGTACTAGAACTATTTTTATATTACATACTTTTACATATTTTGGTATAATTACATATTTTTACATATTTGACCTATTACAATGTATTTCTTACATATTTCGCTACATTTTAATATCTTTATATGTCGATACGTCGAAACGGAACATTCCGGATGCGCGTTTGCAATATTTGTTATGGAATCATCTTTCTTACAAATCAAATGTGATGCTTTTATTACCACCATATCTCCGCCATGAATTGTCAAACTTACCTCCCCCAACCCCGATTACTGAGTACTTGCGAGTCAAGGATAAGCAGATTTTTATGAACGAAAATAACTTCAACTACGTGCTTGCTAATGTTGCAAGTAGCAAATTAGCAATCGATCCAAAACTAACAAATATTTTTTACAGAAAATTGTTGCGTTGCTCAATTTGGAGGGGGGGTATGTACAATTTACCACCTCTCCCCCCGTGGGATCCTTCACTTGCTATACGGTACTACTATTCACTTGTACACCTGCTCCTCTTAAATATTGTAATATTTACTATGAACGTATTTTATATTTCGAACAAATTTCTTATTGTTAAATTTGGAAATTTAAGTGGTCACAAATGTTGAATATTGATGTTAAAACAGCTATTAGAAGCCAACAATCATCTGAGAAGTCCTACTGAGAAGATTTCATATCCATAGCTTGTAAACTCTTGTTCTGTAATTAGATTAAGTATGCTAGTATATGGGTAATTTTTCATCTTCAATTTTCTCAAAAATGGAAAATCTGAAAAAAATGGCCATGAGAAGGTTCCAAACCTAAGAATTTGTTAGTTAGTAAGATATGATTTTTTGGTTTATTGAGTGCTGAGAAAAAATTGGCATTATGTGTAAAACTTTTTATTGGTTTCAAAACAGGTTTTTATTTATTGTAAGAAAACCATTAGTTGTAGCGTGTTCTAACAAGAAAATCCGCAATTTAGAGTAAATTTAGGGTTGTATGGACACCTCGTTTGCCTTTGTAGCCCTAAAATTAAGATTTTATGGAAAAACAAAATATTATTTCCATCTATTAGTATGATTCTTAGCATCTCTACTAGAGACCGCCATCAGCGCCCGCACGCTACGCGTGTTGCCTACTCTCTCAGGCGTAAAGTATAAATTTCTTAGGCAAAGAGTTCTGTACTTCTCTATGTTTATATCGATATTTCCCCGTTACCCCCTCTTCACCACTTCAGTGTTACCCCTTCTGGGTCTAGTATAAAAGACGTGCGCTTCTCGCGCACACCGCCTTTCGCCTCTTTAATTCTGCTACCATTTTTAAAGCTTGTTCCATTGTTTCGCATATTCTCTCTTACTAGCATGCCGGGCGCATGCTGTTTTGTACTTTTATGAGCTATTAATGGTATTTTTATGAAAGGCCCGGTTCCCTCAAAACCGTATTATATTATTGTAAATCTGTGTATGAGTGCATAATAGTCTAGAATTTTAGGAATGTGTGTTTTTATGACATGGAACTGGACCTTGTATTTGAAATATTTGTTGATTCATATGGTTGCGTAAATTTGCTAATGGTTTGAAGCAGGTTTACTCTGTATTTTGTTCTTGTTTTGTATTTGGAGCTTTTTGAAGCAACTTGTTTGTATGCTGGCCTCAGATTGTGTTGTGGAGAGCTAGTTTTTGGTACTGTGCATTACTTATGTGATTGTTAATGTTGCAGTTTTTCGCTCCTGCCGTGAGTAAGACTGCGTTCGGCCGCATTCGGCAGTTCGAAGCTTTTGGTAGGCGTCTGCTAGGCCCGTGCGGTATCCTCGAACCGCGGCCATTGGAAAGCAGCGCTAAGTATCCGGTCCCGTAGCCGGCAAAGAAGTCTGCTGTGCAACAGCGCGTCATCGGCACGAATTGGTTCGATCACATGCGGGCATTGTTGGGCCGTGTGGAAGTCGGCATTCGTGTGCGGTCACGGCTCTGTTGAATGAGATACGAGCGGGCATGAGGACCGTTCCTTCTCATTGCGGAGTATTCCTATTTCATTACTAAGTTTGTAAGAAGTCTTGGTAAGAGATCCATTTCCATGTAATTTGGTAATTATGCACTCGTACAAAACTTGGTTTTTATAGATAATGGCTCATTCTTAGTAGTTCAGCGTCTCACCCTTTTTTGTATTGAAAGAAGACCGAGGTTGGCTTCTTTGTCAATCTTGTAGATGTATGTATTCGACTTCCTCGCCCTAAAGTGGGCATTGTCAGGGTTGTTTGTAATACCGTAATTCTGCTTAGGTATAGGCGCATTGTTGGAAGCGCCTTTTAGTAGTGTTCCTGTTTCATTACAGTATTTTTGTATAGAGACGGCACCACCGTCTGTCAATTTTGTATTCCTATTTGTAGTTCGGTGTTATTTTTCTTGCAGCAACTTTCGTTTCTTTGTTCAAGAAAAATTGGTTTTGTAAGTTTCTAAATTGTAATAAATGCAACATTTGTGAGTTATTTGGATTGTTATATCTCCAATTTCCGAGATCCTTTAAAATTTATAATCCTGTTTTATTCAGAACCTGGAGCGTCCTTTCGAAAGGTTTCGAATGTGACGACAGTCTTCACGAAACTGATAGCTTAGGGGTTTTCTGTGTTAGCCCCGAATAATAATTCATTAGGTAAACGCATGGTCACCTCGCTTTCTGTTTTATAGCGAGGCTTCGTTTAAAATTGTAATTTGTGCTGTCTTATACAGCTGGCGACTGTTATTTGTCATTTATAATTGTTACCTTTCCCAAGTCACGAGGTTAGCCAAGTTTGAAATATAACTTATATCTGGTAAAGTCTAGTGTACAATTACTTCAATAGTGATATAACCTACTTTCATCCACTCCGAATACTTGTTAAGAACTGATCGGCGACGGTCTATGGTTTGAAAATGCTTGTAGAAAACAATTTAAACACAATGAATTTTTATTTTACATATTTTCTATTTTTTCTTACGTTTTGGAATAAATACGGAATATATACATACATATAAAATATGGAATATACACATATTTTGCATTTTTTATTAAATAAATTCCGTTCCCTACTTATGAATAATGAATCTACGCTCACATAAAATTTCAAGTCTATAAATTAAATAGTTTCTGAGAAAATGTTCCTTACATTAACATTGACGAGATAGGACATTCCGGCTCCCCTTAATAACAATTCTTCTTCCCTTGATGGATCCCTTAACTTAAAACACACAAATTCTGAAGACTACAGTACTCAATATCTGCCCTGTACAAACTACTCACAGAAGAATTGCCGAAATATAGTGTATAATTATTAAATGAAATTGTGCGTTTACGAAGAAGGGTGGTTTCTTACTGTGAGTATTCTTTCACTGGTAGGTAGAAATAATAGTAATATTAGTGAAATAATTTTCAAAAATATCAACATTTTAGTTACTAATTCTTGTCAATGAAAGTATCTTAAGCGCTTTGATTATTTCCAAAACTAGTTGATATGGATTTTCTAAATGTTTTGAACTACTACTGTAATTAAGTGCATAATTTTCCTTCTTCCCTTTTAATATTTGAAGATGCAATAATACTAATATTGTACTAATAATAATAACAACAACAACAACAATAATAATAATAATAATAATAATAATAAACAACAACCAGTGGTCTGCTGAAGCAAAATTGCCTCCCCTCCAACCCAAACTATGGTTTTCCAAAAAGTATCACACACCCTTCTCAAGAACAAGTAAAATGCTCTTGTATTACATCACAGTACATTAAATATTTCAAATAAACGTTTTCACGAATAACATAGTATAATAAATGCGGTCACATTGTACAAGCTTTTTAGTATTGAAAATAACAAAAGTTGCTGTTACAAACAAGTGAAGAGGAAATATTTAATGTTAGTTCCTTGGAGTCTTACTGTTTAATGTCGACAGATGTATCGTAAGCATGTGTCGTAAACACAGTGTGTGAGAATTCAGTTGGCATGTTCAGTATGACAGTAGACAGAATCACACAATCAAATATTTGCATTTTTTAGACAAATGGGTTGGAACTGTTTGAAAATATGAATATATTTATTATTATAACCTTTAAATCAAACTAATTCGTTAAATTATTTTATGTAAATGAAACATTCGTTTCCACTTTGGATTTCCATTTTCAATGTTTCATTTAGTCTGAACGAATTATTTAATTTTATGAGAGTAAAATAAACTCTTTCCACACTTAAATTGCATATTCATGATTCCAGTGTAATTAATAAATAATTTCTTCATTACTCGGAATTTACGAGGATTCAGAAAATATGAACAGAGATCTAAAAAAAGACCCGTAAATTATTCGCATAAAGTTTTTTTGCTTCCCTTTTGGCTAGTTTGCTGTATCGATAAAATATGATTCACGAGTGTATATAATGTAATCTTCAATATACTGCGGACACGTATGCCATAATACATAATGCCCACTGACATTGTCATTTGCACGTTCAAACATTTGTGTAGCGCGTTTATTTGTTTCTTTTTTTCGGGGAGGGGTACGCTCCAAACCCTATCCCACTTGTAGATCGGAACAACTTATTTCTTCTGAATTACTGAAACTATGTCGATCTATCATCATGTGTACAAAAAGGGTATTTCAGAATGATCACGCCAATCTAAATCACTTTTAATTCTTTTTTGCACTTTTTACCTTACTTCTCTCTCTCCCTCAGCCATTCTCTTTCTTATCTGCTAGCCGATGCAGCCAAGGAAATATCGCAGTAACCTAAACCTAAAGTCCACTGAATGGGCTTCCGTTAGACATATTTCTTCTTCTTTCTAGGGTTTTTATCCAGCCGACAGCCGGTTACCCTTTGCGTCCCGATGGGACGCATATTCGACCATACACTAGACACCAACACACTTGCGGGCTCCTCTGATCTGGGGTCAGCAGAACGCGAGGGCCTCCGCGACAACACATACATACAAAGACAAGGGACAAACAACCATGCCCAAGGCGGGACTCGAACCCGCGACCCTCCGGGCCGAAGCGCTGAGTCGGTACTCGCTCTTAGTCACCTCGGCCATCCAGGTCGGCTAGACATATTTCTCTGGTGGCAAAAAGAATTTAAATAATAATGGAATCAAATGGGTGGTGAACGGGTTCATTGTGAAAATTGATTGATGAACGGTGAACGCCATAGAAAGTAAACGAGATGAGTGTCAATAATAATAATAATAATAATAATAATAATAATAATAATAATAATAATAATATAAGAACTGCTGATTCTTAAAACATTAAATTACATGAAAAAGAAAAGAAATGTCTATCATCTCAAGCCGCTCTGAGAGTTTATACAATTAATACCGCACTGCACTGTCCTTCATTTCACTTCACACTTCACTGTAACACTAAAAACATTTATTTACTTACTTATTTATTTATTTATTTATTTATTTATTTATTTATTTATTTATTTATTTATTTATTTATTTATTTATTTATTTATTTATTTATTTATTTATTTATTTATTTATTTATTTATTTATTTATTTATTTATTTATTTATTTATTTATTTATTTATTTATTTATTTATTTATTTATTTATTTATTTATTTATTTATTTATTTATTTATTTATTTATTTATTTATTTATTTATTTATTTATTTATTTATTTATTTATTTATTTATTTATTTATTTATTTATTTATTTATTTATTTATTTATTTATTTATTTATTTATTTATTTATTTATTTATTTATTTATTTATTTATTTATTTATTTATTTATTTATTTATTTATTTACTTATTTATTTATTTATTTATTTAATTTATTTATTATTTTACGTCAAAAAACAGTTAAAAACTGCGTATGACGTGCTATGGGGAAAAGTGAATTGTGTACACATTTTCAAAATTCTGTGATCCCTACACTAAGTCATATACTACTTAAATTTTGAAGGGGAAAAAAAGAGCTCCCATGTAATAAAATCTATTTTCAAGGATAAAAAGGCCCTTACCCATGTTGTCCTTGGAAATAATACTTCCTGCTGTGACAACATGCAAAAGATAATTTGAATAATTGTATTTTCCACTGAATTCTAGAAGTGCACAGAAAATGAAGTTACATTTATGTCCAGAAGCAAAAAAAAAGGGGCCATCTCAACATTTGCTCAATAGATCAGGGAAACTGGACGAAAAACGTGATCGAGATGGGGTTCATTGACCTGGAGGCTGAAATACAATACTTGTTACATGTTGTTTATACACATTTATACAGTTCAAATGGTAAATAATGCATTATGTCTCATTGTTAAAATTAATGTTACTTTTCTTGTGATGCTCAGTATAGTCTCTAATTGTATAGAAACAGTTATGCAGCAGAAACGATTTCACTTGGGATTTATACTTTTCGATCGAATTTAATCGTTTAATGTCATCTGGCAAAGTGTTGTAAAATAATGTACATGTATTGTATGTGAATTTTTGTAATGAGCTGTTGATACTGTCACCTGATGAATATGATTTCTACGTCGAGTGTTATAGTAATAGACATCGGCATTTTCTGAAAATATATTCCCGCCCTTAAGCAAGTCATTTTTGACAAAAGCCACTGATTCGTAAATAAACAGACAAGGTAATGGTAAAATTCCTAGATTAATGAAGATAGGCTTACATGAATCACGTGGGTGGGATTTGGTTATTATTCGTACAATTCTTTTTTGTAATCTAAAAGTCTGGGAGCTATAAGATGTATTTCCTCAGAATATTATGCCATATCTCAGGCGGGAATGAACATTCGCGAAATATACACAACAAACAGTATGAAGGCTGATTGAATTTGCAAGAATTCTGAACGCGTAGCATAATGAACTTAATTTTATGTTCAATTCATTTAAATGGATGTTCCATTTAAGGTGTGAGTGAATTGAAAGACCTAAAAATGTTGTTGTCTAAACATCAGTTAATGGTACACCGTTCATTTTCAATGGAGCACAGAATTGTGTATTTGAAATGGAAAACCGCATTAAAACTGTTTTCTTTTCGTTTACTATTAATTTGTTATTTCGGAACCAATGTGAAACATCTGATATTGTACTATTTACGGTTTCTTGATTGCCAAGGATGTTCGTATCATCTGCAAAGAGAACCGTTCTTCCGTTTCGAATTGTCGAGGGCACATTGTTTACGTAAAGTAGGAACATAATAGGGCCTAAAATTGATCCTTGAGGAACTCCACGTGCAATGGGCAAAGAGTCGGAAAGGTTCGGAAAATTTTCGGGCAAAGAGTCGTAAAATTTCCTTCATTATTTCTCTGCTCTACAATGCACGACACCTCACTTGACTGTATAACTTATTATTCTTAGTTAACTACCTCATAAACTTAGAAATACCCCAAATTAATTTTCTAAACTGTCGAACGCTTCGAGGAAAGGGTTCAAAGGTTTTTGCAAGCAATCTATTCCAATCTCTTATCGTTCGATTTGTGAAAGAGAGTTTCCCGAGATCCGTTCTCTGTGGTTTTAAATTTATTTTTTATTATATTTTATTATATATATATATAATATAATATAATATAATATAATATAATATAATATAATATAATATAATATAATATAATATAATATAATATAATATAATATAATATAATATAATATAATATAATATAATATAATATATAATTTAAAAAAAGACTCAATATACCTGTAACAAATAATGTACTTCCGAGTCAATGACCCCATCTCGATCGGGGTTTTGTCCAGTTTCCTTGATCCATTGAGCAAATGCTGAGATGGCCCCTTGATTTGTTTCTGGACGTAAATGTAGCTTCACTATGCGCACGTTTTGTTGAACTTTCCTTTCGCTTGTAGTGGTAGTAGAGCTTAGGGTGAGTTTCTATTTTGTTAACAATACAGAAAAATCAAATCTGTTTGTTCTTTTACCGTTAAAAATAAGTTTTCTATAATTTGGCAACGAAAATATCTAGTATTTGAAATGTTAATCCCTCGCTTTTTTAAATTTGTTGTTGTTATTATTATTATTATTATTATTATTATTATTATTATTATTATTATTATTATTATTATTATTATTATTCATCTTTCAACTATTAATAGTTAAATTGTTGGGAAGGGATTCTGAAACTCAAGAATGCGTGCGCAGATGATTTTCTCCCCCATACGTCACATACAGTTTTTGACTAAATAAATAAAATATTTTGTGCCTGTGATTCCCTCTACTGATGTACGTAGGAATATTTAGCCGCCGTTTAATTTCTTTCCAAGATGGTTGACCGCTATCAGCTTTATACAAAGCGCAGTCTTGCCAATGTTCGCCTGTTTTCAAGTGAATCCCACCTTGCCGTTTTCTGGTCCCTGAAAGTAAACTTAGCTGTTCGCTGAATCCTTTCCAAATTCTTACACTGTATAATTTTGTGCGGATCCCAACAAATTGCTTCTTATTTCATTATAGGACGAACAAGCGATAAATAATCAATTTCTTTTGCGTTTAACGTACTCTTTTTTAAGATGCACATTACAAAATGAAGAGATCTTCACGCTTTCCCTACAACAAAATCTACGTGACTTTTCTAGTTTAATTTACTATCGAAATGGATTACTAGGTACTTGCACGAAGAAACTCTCGGAATAATGTCGTTACTTCAGCGGAAATTTGTTACGCTGTAATAATGACCTCTGCCAAAAATGACGGATTTGCTTTTAAAGCTATTTTATGGTCATGCCATTATTTTCCGCCCAGTAATGTTATATTATATGGTTATATATATGCGTTATGCATCAAGATCCCATTGCAGCATATTTTCATCGTCTTTCGAATTTATAATGCGATATATTATTCAATCGTCTGCAAAGAGCAGTTTAGAAAATTATCAATACCACTTGCACTTATTACACTTAAGAAAATTATGTATACCACAAAGTAAAATAATGAATTTTTTAAATGATTTTCTTAAATTAGTTGGTTAGGCTTTGTTTTGTAACCTAATTCTGCACCACTGCGTGCAAATGTAGATAAAAATTTATATTTTTTAATGACTTGAGGTTTTTGTTTCATTATTTGTACTCCGATGAGATATTATTACGTGAGTTAGCCATTAAATAAAAATTATCATGGAAACGGAAGTATATCAAATTTTAAAGTATCCATTCTGGGATATCTCGTTGTACCAAATTTCAAGTTTGGGTCAATTATTCGCATTGGGTATTACAAGGATAATGTTCAGCTTTTCTGAAAAGTGTCCTTAACGTCATCTACTTTGATATTAATAATGATGAATTGCATTACTGATGTTGGTGCTCTTTCAAAAAATTTATAATGAGAAATATATGAAGCCTGCACGTGAAAATGCTCGATTGGATGATGAACATTGGGTGCCTTCTGGCTTCTTATATTCACCTCTACATGTAATTATATTGTAGAACACATTAAAAGAAATATAAAGAAGATAAATTACATAGTTAAAGTCATTTACATTAACATTGTACTATATTACCACACAGATACAGAATTTTACAATTTATGCATTTAAGTATATCACAGAATTTAAATTTTTAATGGGCATGGTGTCATAATTTTTCCTGTTATATAATTATAAGTATTAAAAATGAAATACACCAAGTTCAATATTTTAAGACTGTTAATGAGGAAAGTAATTTAATCCGCATTTTATCTATCTATCTGCAAGTTAAGGGAATGAAATTGGTAAAATTATAATGATACTTACAAAGTTTCCAGTCATCTGACATAGTATGCAGCATACTTGTGGGTCAACAACGATATGTCTAAAGTTACATACGTGTCATCTTAAGTTAATGAAGGCACATAAACTAACCAAATCTTATTGAGTTACTAAAGAATTTCAACTCCATTAAAGGACAATAACTTATTTTCTGGAAGTTCTAAAACTCTATTAGGTTGTTCTGTAATAGTTCGTCAGAACATTCATTTAAAATTCTCTGTACGTTTTAGAAATTTTCATTTGGAAGTTTCTGGAAAGTTTGAATGTCCTTCTCTTGTGCGTGGCGCTATTACAGCACGACTAATCGAAATCTCATAACGCGTTATTACTTTCTAGAAATTTCCGTGTGGGTTTAGCGAAGGTGCTTCGTCGCTAAGCCTCGGGTATTGCGTTCTCCGAGCTCCACCTGGTTGGGACCGCGCGACGCCCTGCCTCTTGCACAGTGCTCCGAAAGGCGCAAAAAGCAGCCAAAAAACCAGGAGAGGTATCTCAAGACATTACCTAATGTCATTGCAGTACCTCTGACCGGGAGGTCTTAGGTTCGAGTCCTGACGGTGGCAGGATTTTCGACACTAGCTTTTCAGCTAGGTGGAATTCAGTTGCTGTCTGGAGGAGAATTCTACGGGCAGGCTGCTCTGCTCTGTCCGTGGTTTCTCCGAGCAGCACCAGGCAATGTCGGGGCAGTACCCTACCAAACGGGCCACGGACCACGCGTGAGCTTTCCTTCCTCTTCCTTGTCCTATTCTCGCTCCTTAACTACATACACTTGCACTACCACACATGCCGGGAGACTGGTCGCGAACTTACAGTGGTCGGGTGGGTGCTTGCTGGTGGGAGATACCTGGTTGGCGAAAATCACGCTAGCCAGCGGTAGGTCGGCGCCGGATTTTGCCTTCCAGCGGGGAAAGATCACCGCCACCTCCAGATGAAAAAAACATGCATAACACTTACGGGACTAATGACCTTACCTGTTGACGCCCCCGGAATCACTAATCAATCAATCCAAACAAGAAAAGAGGACAAAAATAATGGAAATGTAGACTTTTGCGGCCGCAATCAAGAATTACTTCGTTGTTCGGGTCCAGGCGCACGTTATTATTTCTCATAGGAAAATAAAAATGTTCAGTGCTTTAATTTCACGAAATTTGTTCATAATTTTTGTACGTTATTGTGTGAACGTCCTGCAAAACCTAGTCATTTTTAAGAATTTGGAGTGTCATAAATTCGCAGGACTTTGGAGTTCACATTTAAGATTAATGCTAATGTTGAAAAACTGGAATTTTCTACCGTTACTTCTATTCATTCTAATTAATGCCTTCCTAGAGTTTTTAGGTACGTACTACTTACTACTTTCATTTTTGTTGAAAATAATTTTCGGAAGAAACGTTGTCTGGAGCAAACTTATTTCTATGCTTCAATACTTATAAAAATAGCATTTATACACACGTATATGTATACAGCGATACGTATATTGTTAAACGTGTCATTGTTTAAGAAAAAAACTACGGAGTACGTAAGTTACTATTATTTCGTAAAAATTAAAATTACTTTTAATATGTAATTCTGTATTAAGAAACGAGGTCTAACCAATTTCCTGTATCATGGGACCATAGAGAAATGCCTGCACCGTCGCTTCTTGTACCCTGTCAACCTGGAAGTAATCGGGAAAAACACAGATAACCGATCAGCACAGCATGCCTCTAGACTTATTAGGTAGTAGTTGGCTTCTGTCCAGCCACTTAATTCCTGTCGTAATCCGTCACTGTCGCGATCCGCACCCTCGTCCCATTTTCCAGGTTCCTGGGTCTGGGTTTCGGATTTTCAATTCCGGGTTCGGATTTGAATTCGGAGTTCGGATTTTTGCTCGGGTTCCGATTTTTTGATACCGGATTCACATTCGGATTCTGGGTTCGATTTCGGCGGGTCAGGGTCCACTGAAAACAGTATTTTAGGACCTCTTGGATTGTGAAGCTATAGTTGCGAATTTTATCTCATTGAAGTAATTTATTCATGCCCGAATTTATCGCCATCCATACCACAGTGCTCCGAATGGAGCAGTGCGAGCTGCGTGGGCCACAGACTGCAGGTGGAGCCTTACCCGGAATCCGCTTTCAACTCAATAGTTCGGTAGCGCACCCCGACCTGTGGACATTTATCTTATCTTCATCCCCTGAACTAATTATCTGATACGCTTTTGACCTTTACGTGAATGGTCTGATGTTACATACGAAATGTGAGGGTTACAGCAAAAGGCATAATGAATATTCTTTTTTTCCATGAAAAGGCGGGTCAGGCAACACATTTTAAAATATAGGTACAGTTGGAAGGGAACTATACATGGTAATACAAAAGTGCTTAGAGGTGGGCTTCTGCTTTCCATAGTGATATTTCTGCGAAAAGAAATGTGGAAATCACTTTCGTTTTGAAACCATCTAAGCACGTTTATACTGGTTATAGGAAGAGTTATGAGACCCTGTTTCACGATAAATATATATGTCAACATAATTATAACTATATGTTTACATAATTATACAGTAATTTCGTTGCCGTGAGATAATATTTGCATAAGTTTCAACGTGTGAAACTTAAGACGTCAAGCGCCCAGAAATGCAGAAGGAGTTATGTAAAATAATAAAGAAGTGTCACGGAGTCAGCGCTAAGCGTGAAAACTTCCGCTGTTTGTCTAGGGTCATCGCTTTAATATGAGAGAGGTCTTGATTTCCTAGCGCCGATCTGACACTGACCTGTCGGTGTGTATCGAAAATTATGTTACCATGAGTAAAGGTTTTGTCATAATTATTGCCTGTCGGGGATTTCGCAAGTACCATTTCGCAAGAACTGTATATTACACATGACTTATCATATGTCGTACCTGGCTCAGGTCAGAAGACAATTTTGAATCATCCATAAATAATGATTGCCATAATAATTTGGATTGATTGATTAGTGCTTCCGGTCGAATTTACGTCGAAGATCATTAGTCCCGTAAGTGTAGTGCATGCTTTTATCGCGTGAGGTGGTGGTGATCTTCCCCTGTTGGATGGCGAGGTCTGACGCCGACCTGCCCGAGGGATTGCAGGGTTTCTCCCCAACCAGGTATCTTCCGCCGGCGGGTCATCCTCCCCAATCGAGACAAGCTCAAAGCTCCCGTCTGATCTCCTGTCATGTGTGGTAGTGTAGAGCATGTAAGTGTAAGTGTATGTAAGTAAAGGGCGAAGATAGAACAAGAAAGTGGAAATGAAGATCGCACGCGGTCCATGGACCTACATTCGTTGTTGATCGGAACAACGGAAAAATCCCGAGCAGAACAGCCAACCGCTAGAATTGACCTACTGACAGCGGCTGGATTTGACATAGCTAAGCAGAGTCACATTCTGTCACTGTAGGGACTCGAACTCTAGAACCTCCCGTCAGAGGCATTGCAATGACATCAACTGACGCCCTGAACCTAAGACATTCGAACCGTAGAGAGAATATAAGAAACTGATTGAAACATATTTAATAACAAGATTTACATAGCAGACGCCCACGTGTCTTCATAGTATGGCATCACCTATCAATCAATATAAATATCATAAAACAATAATCTATGTAGTCAGCCCGGTGGCCGAGATCGCTAAGGCAGTAGTGTCGTAGTGATCTCGGAAGGGTCGCGGGTTCGAGTCCCGCCTCGGGCATGGTTGTACTTGCGTTCGTCCTTTCATCCCTTACCATCACCATTTCGTTTCACCCTCATATTTATCATAACGTTAATGTCAATAGTCGCTAATGACCTAGCTGTGGATGCGACCTAAAAAACCCAAAAAATCTATCAAGGAAAACAATTAATGTTTATTATTTTTTCTTTGACCTGATAGAGATCTCTGTTTGTACGTTTATCCTTTGTATGTAAGTGATTACCCTGATTATCGTGGGGAAAAAATACAACCCATACATGACAATCTATGCGGTGACCTGAGAATAAAAACTGGTAACAGATTAACTAGTGAATTTTTCATGAATTATGATATGTTTTTAGTATAATATTTTATAGAAATTTATAAATATCGTAATTGAAAAATAATTACTTTCCGCCTGATGGAACTATGATTCTCGTGAACACAGCAACACAGCAACATGGCAATATCGGTCTTTTCTGTAAATTGTAATAGGTGCTATTCATGCATTGTGTCAAAGGAACTTTTCTGGCTTTGAGTATGTTAGTTACATGAAGGGTCATGTAATATTAATGACAAAAATAACATAATATATGCATTAATTGAACTGGACCGAAAAAATAATTTCAACAGAAACAATGCTGTTAGATAGACACCACATAACGATAATTATCTGTTGATGATCTGATTTTTTAATTGTTGCTAAGGGAAGTGTGTTGAATGTGTAGAGAGCCCAGGGTTCAGTGAATTGCAATTATGGCCATGTCAAGCTGGCACAACCACCATAGCACAATCACATCAAACCAAGTGGAATATTTAGTATTCATTTATTACTAATTTATTACCCAAAAACTAAATTTATTACTCCTCCCGTTTCTGAAATAAAGGTGGTTGTACCAGCGTGACTGTCACGCTAGCACAACCCATCGCAAAAATGAGCACAAACGATCCAAACTAATACGAGTGTTTAGAGCATATTTATTAATAATTTATTACTCTAAAATGAAATTCATTACTCATGTGGTTTACGAAAAAAAAAAAAAATTGTTAAACACAATTAGTTATGCAACCCGCACGACATTCGCGTATATTACTAAAGAGTACCAACTACCTCAAAACACTACAACTAATTACAAAAATACATATACAAGCAATAGTACACAGTGAGTTCTAATATTTAACACCAAGAAAAAAATTTTGAATGTGAAAACGAATTTAAGAAATACTGTAATAAACTAAATCGTAATGGTCAAAACATGCGAGAGATTCAAATTCAAAAATTGAGAGAACTAACGAGCACAATCGCATTAAACAAACACATCATTTAACAAATATACCACACTATTACTTAACACTAAACAGAAATTTATTACTCATATTATTTACGAAATAAATAATTTTAAAAGACGACATACTTAAGCAATAATGAACGGTATTGATGAAGTAATTTTAGAGCATAGAAAGCCACAAGCAAATGAATCCTATCCTGTACAAAAGAAGGCATTATGTTCCGTTATCTACCACCATGTAGCAAATTATGAACGTGGAAACGCATGTAAGAAATATTGTGTAAACGCAAACGATATGGTCAAAATATGCAAGAGAATCAATTTAAAAATTTGACAGAACCAACGAGCACAATCGCATTAAACCAAACACATCATTTAAGAGACGTATTACACTGTTATTTAAATCAAACTAGAAATTTCTTACTCCGGTTGTTAACGAAATAAATAATTTTAAAAATCGACATACATACGCAATAACGCACGGAATTCATGAAGTAATTTTAGAGTATAGGAAGCCACAAGTAAATGAAACAAATCATTTACAAAAGTAGACATTATCTTCTGTTATTTAACACCCAGTAGAAAATTATTAACGCGGAAACGCATTTAAGAAATATTGTGTAAACTCAAACACAATGGTCAATATATGCATGAGATTCAAATTACAAAATAGATAGAAGCAACGAGCACAATCGCACTAAACTAAACACATCATTTAAGATACATATTACGGTGTTATTTAATACAAACTAGAAATGTATTACTCCGGTTGTTAACGAAATAAACAATTTTAAAAATCGATATACATACGCAATAACGCACGGTATTCATGAAGTAATTTTAGAGTATAGTAAGCCACAAGTAAATGAAACCAATCCCGTACAAAAGTAGATATTACCTTCTGTTATTTAACACCCAGTAGAAAATTATTAACGCGGAAACGCATTTAAGAAATATTGTGTAAACTCAAACGCAATGGTCAAAAAATGCATGAGATTCAAATTACAAAATAGATAGAAGCAAGGAGCACAATCGCACTAAACTAAACACATAATTTAAGATACGTATTACAGTGTTATTTAAAACAAACTAGAAATTTATTACTCCGGTTGTTAACGAAATAAACAATTTTAAAAATCGATATACTGTGACCGCCCGTTTTCTTAGGTTCCGAAAACGTGTCACATACCGCCCTAAGAAAGCGAGGGAAAAGAATATTTTGAACGCGCGCCAACGCGGATGGATATTTGGAATGATAATTAGAATTTAAAACAAGAGAGACCGCCACCTTAGACCAAGGGCGAGACCGGAGGTCGGATGAAAGAAAAAGTTCTTTCTGAAGGTAGCAGCTGAACTGGGCGGACGTATGGAAAACGGTACCCCAGGAAGTGACATTGCAGCGGACTTCAGATTTGCAACTTTTTGAGGAAAACTCTTCTAGAAGACCGAAGAGGTAATTATTCTGTTATAAATTGATTTAAACATAATCTTAGAAGAAAGATAATAAGAAATGTTATGAATTTATAATGGAAGAATTAGGGAGTGGAGTTTTGAATAGATGGCAGTAATTAATAGCTTGCATTCATTTCTCTTTCCAGTTTTTTTTTTTTCATCACATGCTTTTCGTATATTTAAATACTCTCTTGAAGTTGGTGCTCATATAAAAGGGTGATCTCTGGATTCATTTTCACTCTGAATATCCAGTTGGTCATTAACTGTAATCGAAAATAAAGTAAAATTCATATGAGAGTATTCAAGCATATAAAACTTGAACGAGAAGAAGAAGGCGATTTCTGAGGGAGCAACGGCGTTCTCAACCCGAGGCCACGACGCTTCAAGGCCGAAGCAGCTCGGTGGAAAGGTGTAGAAGGAAGCAAAGTGGACTGCTCTACGCGGCCGAGAACACAGTAAGGTCGTTCCAAATAAAATGTTTTGTAGGGATAGGAGTGATTCAGTTTAATAAGAAAGCTCATTCTGTATCTATCACGTAGAAAGAAAAAGGGAGGGGAACAGATTTACCACGCTTAAAAGATAAGAAAAGTAAAAGTACATTTGTTTCCGACTTCTAATACGTGAGAACAGAATCAATCTTTTCTTTCAAAAAGGATTTCAAGATCAAATATTGTAATATAGTGATTAAGAGTTTGTGTAAGAGTATAATTATAATAATAGTAATTCTCTGGATTTTAGAGAGAGAAAGAGTTTCCTTTTTGTTGTAAAAGTAATGTTAAGGGAAAAGTATTAATTTTGATTTTCAATGTGTGTTTCTTTCAAATTTTGTAAAGTAATATTTTAACGATTCTTTCGAATTTCTGAAAGTGTGTTTGTTAAACAATTGGGTTGTAGATGAAAGTAGGAAATTGTGTATTGTGTTATTAGTGTTTTTTCAGTCAAGAGTATTCTGTATTTGATTTTTCTTATGTGCCATTGTATGTATTTGTCAAAGCAGCCAATATTTTAGAATATATTCTGAATTTAGTGAAAAGTGATTCTCACCCGAGTTGTTTGTAATTTTTGCATCCAATCCATAAACGATCTTCACGACCCTGCCCCCCCCTATTTTTTTATTTATTGTGTCCACACTGGGACGTCTATACTGAGCTAGTCGACCATCTGGTGAATTGTGTTCGCCACCCCCCCAAGACGTCTCAGGTCGGGTGCTGGCCTTACGGCTTGTACCGCACACGACTGTGGCTCGCAATACATACGCAATAACGCACGGTTTCCATGAAGTAATTTTAGAGTATGGTAAGCCACAAGTAAATGAAACCAATCCTGTACAAAAGTACATTCTACATAAAGACGAAAAAATGTATTCAGGTAACCTAACGATACCTTTCGACTCACATGCCTTAAACACTAAATCTAGAAACATTAAAACATTACATATACCAATTATATCATTTTGTAACAGTTCGACCAGACTCCGAGTCGCGAAGTTTGCATAGTTCCACTTCGGGAATCTAGCGACTATTCTGCCCGGTTGAGGAGTTCCGCAGGGCCGAATTCTCGCCCCACCTTCAGGTGGAAATATAGGCCTGCGGCGGGCGGCGCGGCGTGCCTGACGCGGGCGGAGGGAGACCGCCGCCCACCCTCGGGGGGCGCGCGGCGGGCGCCTTGCCCGGCGCCGGAGGGGGAGGCGGTGCGGCAGTTTTCGCTTCGCTCCACCCGTCCACTTCGGAACGCGGCGCGGTAACCGGCGAAGGAGGAAGATCAAGAATCTTGCGGAGACCGGAAGAGGGCCATGGCTGAAAGAGAGCGCTGAATTGGATGAGAGGGGGCTGGAATGCGAGAGGGGGAGGGAGAGAGAGAGGGGGGATGGAAATGGAGAGAGAGAGGAAGAGGGGGTATGGAATGTTAGAGAGATGTTATCTAACAATCTTAAGAGCTAGATAGAGGAAGGACATTGAAAATGATGATCGAATGCGGATTATTAAAAGACAAGAAAAAATGTGGACAAAGAAAATTATTGTACTAAGCGGAAATTACTGTTCTCCTAAGACAAATGGGCTGGAGGGTGGGGGAGTTGGGTGAAAACATTCCAGCCGTCGTCCAGAGTCTTTTCGTCTCTGCACCCTCTCCCAGCTGAGAGATGGAGGGTATGTATGTGTATGTGATGAAGGGGATTAGGGTGAGAAGGAGTTGACAGAGTGATAAGTGTGGCATCAAAGCTATTCAGATGGTGTACTACATACGTCGGTATATTGCGAGAGAATGCGATTAGCAGAGGTGCAGAATGTTCTCAATTGAGCACTGCAATGTGAAGGGCGATTACTGTATATCATTTCACAAATGGATGGTTTCAGTGCAGGTAAATATACTAGAGAAAACTCGATTTTGAAAATGGTCACGAAGTTTTGAGAGATGGATACATTCAGTGTATACATAAGTGAAAAAAAAATGTATGAAGAACAAGCGGCTGGAAAAAGGGTTAATTTGCAGAGACTTCGTTATAGAAATGAACAGCGGACGTAGAAATAATAATATAAAAACGGAAATTAAACGGTAAATTAGAGGATTAAGGCCAAAGGGGAAAAGAAAGAAAGCCAAAGAAAGAAAAAGGGAAAAAAAAAGAAAAAAGAAAGAAGACAAATGTTGCGAACAAAAAAAAAAGGAAAAGTAAAAGCAAATTGGAGAGAAGAAAAAGGAGGCGAGAAGGAATGAAAAAGAAAGATAGCGGTGGTTTCCAGAAATGGAGTAATTGGTTCATGCAGGGCTGACGTCCGGCTGGGACGGCTTCACGGAGAAGGAGTCCGGAAATGAAATATGATTCTTTTGAGGAAGTTGTTAAACGCCGTTTAAGTGCAACCTTAATTACTGCCAATTTGCTATCGACTTCGGTGATAGTCACTCCTTTTCTTTTCAATTTAGTAAATTAATTTTGTTTCCGCAGAGCCGGGAAGGGGACAAACGACTCGTTCACTTTCTTCTTCCGTTCTACGCGTTGCCAAGACCTGAAGCCAACTTTCGCTTCCAGCTCACTGCTTGACACGGGGTGTTAGAGTTCGTGTGCCTCCGTTATAACACTGTTCGAACACGGTAAGGGTAAAATGTTGTGCTTAATTGCAAACTGAACTTCAAGAACGAAAATTTAATTATCGTTTCAATTACCGACACATTAATTCGTGATCGACAATTACTACACTTTAGTATTAGAAGACACTCGTGGTGGCATGGGTTTTGTAAATGTAATGAAAAATGTAAACTTGTGGCACGCTGTTAATTTATTTCTTGTTCGAGATGAAAAGTCTGCGTTAAGCAGGCCCTTGTCAAGAATTAGGAAGGCACGTATAACTTTAACAAGCTACCTGTTTTCCGTTGCAATGTATTTTCCTCACAAGTCTCATAATAACGGTTACAAAAATAACGTAAACGTGAACTTCTTTTCAGACTCGCATATATCTTTAAACTTTTAAAACTATGTTAACAAGTGTTTTTTCATGTTAGTTTGCTCTCTAAATGGTATTTTAATAATAAACACGTTACAGTGGTTAATTTAGGCGTAAAAATCTTTTAAGAATACATGCAGTGACCGATTCTGTAACTATTCAAATGCCTGTTTTTGGAATATGTTAATTTTTCACTACATCCAGTATTTTCAAATAGTTTTCTTCAGAGTAAAACGTATATTTTGAATTGTAAAAGTTTCGCAGCATTCGTTAATTTCGTTAAACAGTCATATTTTAAAAAATATTCAACCGAGATAGAATGCAAGAAATGTTTTTCACGGGTCACGTAATAAAGCTTCATACATGAAAAACATTATGTTCTCTGTTTTGTGCAATAAGTTATGTTCGCGAATGGTTAAATTTTGCACGTACAACCTAGCGCAGGTGTCTGGTAATCACGCAACTTTTAGGAGGGCGCCACTGCTGGCAACAGCAGAGGCGCAGGTTTGTCCTTTTTATAAGCGCAGCATTTTACGTTCAGTCTCTTTCACACAGCGCAGCTCTGTGGTCGCCGCATGTCGAGTCATAACCGCGCTCTCGCGGACCAAGAGAGAAATTCCTTTAATGAGCGTTTTTACAAGCGCGCAGCTCGGCACTGCGCGGCGCGACTGCTGCGCGGAGGCCTGCGTGCTAGGTGCTGCACTTTACTTCTGCGCACAGTCCCATCACTGCCATCATCGCCCCTCGTGTTGGTCTCGCGACCCCCGACCTCGTTCCAAGTCCACACTCCATTCCTACTGCACGTCGTCACCCCTGCCTCCATTCTTAGCACCGTTTGCCAACAACTTCGAAGCATACACTATACTGACGGGACGTATGACCTCTGCAGTTGCCGGGAATCACTAACAACAAACCAACGTCAACCTCTTCGTCTGCTTCACTCCCCTCCTACGCCATCCCCATCATTACCACCTCCTTCGCTGCTATCTCAATCACTGCCACTCGCATCAGCAAGATCACCGCCACCTCCCCCACCCCACGTCAATAACCGCCACTCCCATCACCTACATCACCATCTCCTCCCAACTACCCCCCCTTTTACTACATCACCACCACCCCCCATCTTCTACATCATCACTACCCTCCATCTACATCACCACATCCTCCATAATCATCTACATCAACACCACCTCTCTTACCGTCACCTAGATCATCACCGCCATATCCTACATTGCCATCATCTCCTACCTTTCCTTTCCCCCCCCCTTTTCACCACTGTCACATACATTACCCGCATTCCTTGCTCCCTCCATAACCTTAGATACCGCCGTCACCAGTCTCCATCACCGTAACATTCACCCCGTCCGTCTCTCCACAACGTGCATCACCTCCCCGCACGCATTCACCATCGTTAACTTACATTTGCGCGTTCCTTAGAAATACATGAGGTGCGCGCTGCGTGGTGCCTGGGCGGAGAGTCTTCGCTCGCCGGCGAAGGGCTGTTCCCGGCGTTTGTTTTTTTAACGACACGCGCAGAGCGAAGACCCGCTTGTGGGGCACAGCGCAGGAGGCTATGGCACGGCCAAAGATAAAAAGGGCCGACGGCACATACGAAAATGTGGTAAATCGTGAAAAGATATAAAATGTTGGATTTTATTTACTCTTGTTTCGCTCAATGATCCCCAATTGGTGGTTTGGGAGAGGTGGCTCAGGGCATCAAATGAGGTCATCTAGTACCTCTGACCGGAAGGTTTCAGGTTCGACTCTCGACGGTAGTAGGAGTTTCGACTCTAGCTTGTCAGTTAGGCTGAACTCAGTAGCTGTCTCGAGGAGAGTTCTAGCAGTCGGGTGCTTTGATCGGTAGTTTACCGTGTTTTATCCTATCAACCACAGGCGAATGCTGAAGTAGTACCCTAAATAACGGGCCACGGACCGCACGCGATTTTTCCTTCCTCTTCCTTGTCCTATCCTCACCCCTTACTTCCACACACTTACACTCTCATGCGCTACACTACCACACATTCCGGGGACCAGTCGGGAGCTTAGATATTGTCTCCCTGGTGGAAGACAACTGGTGGGAGAAATCCCCACTAGCCGGTAGTAGGTCCGCGCCGGACCTACTACCGGCTAGTGGGACGGACCTACTACCGCCGGACCTACTACCATCTCGCCATCCAGCGGGGGAGTATCACCACCATCTCCCGAGGGAAAGCATGAAGTACACTGACGGGACTAATGACTTTACTAGTAGACGCTCCTGGAACCACAGACGCCAATCAATCCCAATTAGTGGTCCATTGTGTTTCAAGAAACACGCAAACACTTTGCAATGGAAATTCTACATCTCGACTTTGAAGCGAAATAAAAATTCGAATAACATAATATTTCAGCGTAGCGACGTTTGAGATTCGTTGGGTAGAATGTAATACAGAAGCTGGAATAATTCAGAAGCTGATTTTCAAAGATGAAACTGCTTTCTGTTGTGTTGTTCTAATTTCAAAAGAGCATAATTAATTTAACGCCGAAGAACGCATGAACACAAGGTAATGAACATTTTTTTAATATTCTCTCAACTCCCTTGGAGGCAAATAAATCGCCGTAGGTGTTGTGCAGAACGTGGCTTTACAAACATTGCTTGTGTTGTAGGGTCTTTGGCATAAAACAAAACAAAAACAGAAAAAAGTATTTCCTTCAGGATACGATGAGATATCGAGAGAGATGTTAAAGGTAACGTAATGGCTAAAAAGTTGGGAAACGACGCACAGAGTTTCTAAATCTCACACTAACGCCTAGTCTATATTACTTTCTCGTATACGTACGTATATTCGAAATAAGTATATATATATATATACTTATATACTAAATAATATATATATATATATATATATATATATATATATATATATATATAGAGAGAGAGAGAGAGAGAGAGAGAGAGAGTAAAGAAAGTTATGTAATGCGGCGGAAAATCGATTTCGAGATTTCATCTGAAATACACGTTTTGGGTTCCCCTGCTACCGAAAATTTGTTTTTTTCCGTCCGTGTGTGTCCGTTCGTGTATGTCTGTTCGTGTGTGTCTTCGTTCGTGTGTGTCGCCATTCGTGTGTGTCGCCGTTCGTGTGTGTCCGTTGGTGTGTCAGTCCGTCTGTCTGTGCAGTACGTCCGTCCGTCAGTCTGTCTGTGCAGTCCGTCTGTCCGTCTGTTTGTGCTGTCCGTCCGTCTATCTGTCTGTCTGTCTGTGCTGTTCGTGAACACTACTAGCGCCTAAAGCATGCGTAGGATTTTTTCCAAATTGAAGAAACCCCTGTCGATCTGCCCTGAGTCACAGCTCTCCGATTTTGAAAAACATTCATTAATTTGTGCTAGTACTTTACTTAATGCCTTAGGGACATTTTCAAAATTTTCCCAAAACTGGCTCCAAATTGTTTTCTTTCAATTTCCTGTAAGAATAGAGGGAAATACACTTGTAAAAAAAGCGTAGGTCTGTCTTTCGCTGTTAACCCTAAATTTTGAAAATTGTAAAAGTATGACGTTTTTTTCGGCAACTTTCTATAATTACAATATTGAAGATAGAGATTTCCTTCAAAAATTTTGTTCATAATTAGTTTTTTCATTAAGATGTTGTGCATTTTTTCCAACTTTTAGTTGTTTTCGCGCAATATAAATTCATTTTGCTATATTCTTTTGTTTTTTAAAAAAATACTCAAATGTATTTTTTTTAATATCGCTCACGCCATCAATATGCACATTTCCCACGATTTATATGCGTTTTACATTTGTGAGTGGATGCGCTTTAAATGGCTTTTAATAAACTTTTTTCATAAATTTGTAACATTTTTGTGAAAAAGAGCTTCAAATTTCGCATTTGCAGTAACGCATAAACGCCAGTTTTAAAAAAATGGGTCCATATTCCTCATCGAAAATTTCCATGTAGGACGAAGTTAGGTATACCCCTTTATAATATTCTTAAAGTAATATTTCGGTTCTACTACTAGGAAACCGAAAACTTGAAGAATCATTTTAAAAAATGCTCTTTGGGCGGCGAGAGATGGCAGCTGTGCAAGAGGATGGAGCAAGTTTGAAGACATCGAAGAAATTATATAACTAAATTGTACGAAAGAGTCTGTGCCATTTGATGTACCACTAGTTTCGAAATTGGTCAGGGAATCGTATCAGCCTCAGTTAAAATCCACTGATAGTTAATTTTCGCCACTAAAATAAAATATTGGATTTACAACACTTAGATCTCTTAAACTGAAATAATAGCTAATATTAGTAAGTGAAATGGAAAGGAATGAGAGTAAACAAATTGACAACAAAACCAGTTTCTTACCAAAAGTATTCGAAGAGTCAGCAGATTCCACTTTGTGAAAAATAACTTTTTGAGAAGATTTACTGATTTAATAATTTTATTTCGTAATTTTTATTTTCCTAGCAAGTACATATGCTCACCAACGCGTGTTTCACAAAACGAAACTCGTGGTAGAATTGTAATTATCTTCTATAATTTTTTCCAAAGTTTTTCACAATCCGAGAAGAAGCGGAGAAAAAAATCTCTTAAAAGCAAAAGTCGACGCAGTAAAGGAGAAACTATATTTAATCTTGAATGTCGTCCGTTGGATTTAACTGGCACGTATTTTACCCCGTAGGATTATTTATGAAGGCAATAAAAACGTCAAACCCTTATGACAGATGACGGAGTAGTGTCGTAGTAAAGATATGGCTTCCGTTTATGGAGCAACGGCAAGAATGAAAGATTAAAACAAAATCCAGAATTTCAAAAGAGCTTAAGAAACAGAAATGTTTCCAAAACTCTGTAACTTGACCCACCTGATTCGATATATTTAGTAATATATATATATATATATATATATATATATATATATATATATATATATATATATATATATAAGCTCATTAATACAAGCAGAAGTTGCCGCCGATTTAAATTTGTCTTGTAACGAGACGAAATAGAACGTGTTAGCACGGCAGCGAGGCGATGCTTGTTTCATAGTGCTAATTTAAAAGCAGCTGCTTTCCATATACGTCTATTTGTATTATCCCATATCAATAACATTTCCGTTTAGGTTGTGAGATTAAATTTCTCCGAGAATGCACAAGTCAAGAGTTTATGTAAAAATATTTAAGCTTTCTTAAATAATAGATCGTTGCTTTCACCCAGATGAATCATGAATCACCACAAACGCAATTTGAAAATTCGATTATTTGTTTCTATCAAAATTGTTACTTCAAGAATTGAACAAAATATATGGCAACCTTGATAGTCTTGTGTCAAAAGCTAAGAGTACCTAAGAGTAGTTTCCAAGTGTCTAATTAGTGTAATAATAGTAGTTTATGCAATTAGCTTATATTAAGGTTTATTGTATGAAAGCGTATTTTAAAAACGTTAGGAGCGAGTTTTCAAATTTGTATGCAATGAAGATGCATAAACGAGTTGAATATACTATTTTTTGTATAGCAGAATTATAATTTTTTATGGCTAGATGGACACGAAAAAATCTGGAAAAAATTGATATTTCACAATTCGGGCCATTGTTATTCTCTGTCTTCTCCTGAACATGCTGATATATAGTTTATGCATGTTTTACTACGTTTTAGCCCCAAAAAATATATTAAACTGAACTATGTCGTAGTCAGGGCAGTTAAAGAGTAACTGTAACCCTTGGAGAATGGGAAAAATATTATTTATTAGATATAGTGAGATAAACAAAATTTCTCTACATTAATATCTGGCAAAGATCTTAGCGTCCGGCTTGCTGGGTCAATGGGTCACGATATATTATAATCCTTATTACCTTTATAATGGATTATAGGATCCGCAGACTATACAGCGCAGCTGGGAATCTGAAATAGAATGATTCTATTCCTAGTTCATTACTGTTTGGATTGACTAAATGAAAGATCACTTAGATATTTGCAATTCATGGCTGCACTGATAGTTTTCGTCTACCGTGTTCCCTTTGTTTATTCTAAATAAAACGCGTATTGGTGTGAATAAGAATAGAAGTAAAGAATTGTTGTGAAAATAAAACTTCTATTGTAGCGATGAAATAATTAGGAATGTCTGTTGGAAGAAATAACCCTCCAATGCATTCCAAAGAACGTGCAATTGCGCAAAAATAAATGAGCTTCTAAAACAAAAACAAAAAAATAAGGAATCTAATAGGAAATGAACCAATTAGGAGGTTTCAGATGTTCCAGAATATGAAACAAGAATGCGTTGAGTGATTGAGTACACGAAAAATTTAGCACCAAAACTTTGAAGTCAATTTACTCAAATTATTGTTTTTTTTTTTTTAAATAGAAACATTTATCTCCGGGAGAATAGTTACATTGTTTGTATTATCACATATCAATGACGTTTCCGTTTAGGTTGTGAGATTAAATTTCTCCGAGAATTCACAAGTCAAGAGTTTATGTAAAAATATTTAAGTTTTTTAAATAATAGATCGTTGATATAAGTCATAATCAGCAACAAAACTACCATAAGGTCAGCTATTTAAATATAAAAAAAATTAAAGTTAAAAAAGGTGTAACTTTTTTCATAATTTAATAAAAAATGCTGTTCAAAAACAAGTTATTGTATATCAGACTTTTTAGCTGATTGAATTAATGAAGGTTTAAATATTAAATATTAAAAAAAAACCTGTAAGTGAAATCGTTTTTGAGATGTGTGTACCTAAAAATCATAAAGTTAACATGGGCAAGATAGGAATGTCCTCCACTTAAGAGAATCAAACTTGACTTTGGGAAGTAACTATTGTGACGTCTGGGGTATTTTATATCTGTGTGAGGAAACGGTGGGCAATTGTTCCGTTTACTGCTATCATCCTACGCTTTTCTCGCTGTGATTAGCTGAATATGTGATGGCGCAATTATTTGTGCCATAAACGGCAAACCAGTCATAAACTGTCCCATAAGATGCCTTTTTACGAACGATTTCTTGTAACGAAAAAGGTTGTTCGTTATACAGGAATAAAATATTAAAAAAATATAAAACCAAAACTGTGAATAAAATAAGAAAATAATTAAATGAATACATTTAACGTCACAAAATACACAAAATGTTAATTAATACATTTTTAATGTCTTAGGAAGTCGAAATATACTAATCAACTGGTGCAGCTGAAGCCCGTATATTTTAACGAACCACAAAATGGGAAGTACATTGAAAACAAAATAGTTGTAGTGATTCTTGCATGTTTTACAGTATTCTAAGCAGTAGTTTCATTCACAATTCCTGGATTAGGACAAAAAATAGGCTTTGCTTAAACAGTTGATGTGCAGTGCAAAACGAAACTGTAAAGATAATTTTTTGCTTCCAATTACGTGGATATGAAATCCATTCATAGTTTAATTGAAAAAGTGTTGATTTATTTCAATTGCTTTTTCAATATTATTCAATTCACAATTTAAATTAATGCTTTAAATTATCTGATTAAAATCGCTACTCTACTCCAAATGAAGGCGTCACGCTAAAGTTTAGAAAAATTACAGCAATGTGAACTTTTTAGAAATCTGGGTTGTTTGCTCAACCCATAGGAACCCCGATGGCGCAATGTAAAAGCTCAATGAAAGTAGTATAATCCAGGTGTTCGCAAAGCGAGGTGTGCGCGAAGGGAGGTGTGCGCGAAGGGAGGTGTGCGCGAAGGAGGTGTGCGCGAAGGGAGGTGTGCGCGAAGGAGGTGTGCGCGAAGGAGGCGTGCGCTAAGCGAGGTGTGCGCAAAGGGAGTGTGCGCGAAGGCAGGTGTGCGCGAAGGAGGTGGGCGCGGGGGGTGTGTGCGCAGGGGAGGTGTGCGCGAAGGGAGGTGTGCGCGAAGGGAGGTGTGCGCGAAGGGAGGTGTGCGCGAAGGGAGGTGTGCGCGAAGGGAGGTGTGCGCGAAGGGAGGTGTGCGCGAAGCGAGGTGTGCGCGAAGCGAGATGTGCGTGAAGCGAGGTGTGCGCGAAGCGAGGTGACAGAACCCAGACAGAGCAACAAGCCAAAGCCGTCAGCAGGCGCACGCGTGACTGCCTCTTTTTATTTTATTTATTTAGTCAAAAACTGTATGTGACGTATGGGGGAGAAAATCATCTGTGCACGCTTTCTTGAGTTTCAGAATCCCTTCCCAACAATTTAACTATTGATAGTTGAAAGATGAAATAATAATAATATTAATAATAATAATAATAATAATAATAATAATAATAATAATAATAATAATAATAATAATAATAATAATAAATTTAAAAAAGCGAGGGATTAATATTTCAAAAAGTAGGTATTTTCGTTGCCGAATTATAGAAAACATATTTGTAACGGTAAACGAACGAACAGATTTCATATTTCCGTATTGTTAACAAAATAGAAACTCACCCTAAGCTCTACTACCACTACAAGCAAAAGGAAAGCTCAACAAAACGTGCGCATTGTGAAGCTACATTTACGTCCAGAAGCAAATCAAAGGGCCATCTCAGAATTTGCTCAATGGATCAGGGAAAGTGGACAAAAACTCGATCGAGATGGGGTCATTGACCCGGAAGCTGAAGTACATTACTTGTTACAGGCATTTAAGCCTTTTAAAATTATACAACGCAAATGTAAACTAATACATTATACTATATCTTGGTTTTATTAAAGTAAACATTATTTTTCTTTTTGACCATCAGTATAGTTTCTAATTGTATAGAAACAGTTTTGCAGCAGAAAAGATTTTACTTTCAACTTAAATTTGTGTGCCAATTTTAATTGTTTAATTTCATCTGGCAAAGCGTTGTAAAGTGCGTTGTAAAGCATGTATTGTGTGTGGATTTCTTGTAGTTAGCTGTCGATACTTGATGAACATGATTTCTACGTCGAGTGTTGTAACTATAAATATCAGAGTACATGAAAATATGTTTGCACCGTTAAGAAGTCAGTTTTGACAAATAGTATAGATTCGTAAATCAATAGGCAAGGCCATAGTAAGATTGAATGCTTGCTCACCTTGAAGGCGACGCTCTCGATGGTGAGGAGGACGCGCGCGAAGACGCGCCGGTCGGAGCGGAAGGAGAAGCGGCAGCGCACGTCGCGCCCGGGGCCCGCGCGCTTGTACACGAGCGTGTTCCTGGGCGAGCGCAGGCGGCCCGCGGGGCGCCGCCAGCTGTGGAACACCTCGTCGCACGCGGTGCCCGCCACGCGCTCGCCCGACGCCGTGTCGTTGAAGAAGTCGTAGTGCGCCCAGTAGTACAGCGACGACCTGCGCACACACAGCCGGCTCACCTCTGCACTCACAACAACAACCACAACAATAAGATGAATAATGATAATGAAAAGAATATAATAATAATATAATAATAATGATAATAATAACAATAATGACTTTAATAAATAAGGATTCACTGGATAAATCAAACATTATAAGAAAAAAGACGATGATTCCAGTCAATAAAATATATTTAGAGCAGACGTTTCGGCCTCAATTGTGAGGCCCTCTTCAGTGTCTGAAAGGTCAACACACCAATCAGTTATGATTTTACATAATATTACAGTATAAAACAATTTAATTTTTTTTAAACAAACACAATGAGAAAAAAACGTGATACCTGTAAGTTGCTTAGGTTAAGTTACACCATGTAAGTTGCTTAGGTTAAGTTACACAGTGTAACTTAACCTAAGCAACTTACAGGTACCACGTTCTTTTCTCATTGTGTTTGGTTTAAAAATTTTTGAAAATGGTTTTATACTGTAATATTATGTAAAATTATAACTGATTGGTGTGTTGACCTTTCAGACACTGAAGAGCCTCACAATTGAGGCCGAAACGTCTGCTCTAAATATATTTTATTGACTGGAATCATCGTCTTTTTTCTTATAATAATGACTTTATTTATGTGTCGAGACTCGGGCCATCAGGTTTGCTCTTCCGCCTAACCACGTAATATGTAAATTTATAGATAGAAATTGGAACTGTCAGAGATACATTTAGTTAAAAAAAAAAAAAAAAAAAAGAAATACAACTTTCAGGTGCCATGCCCCTGGGCTCACAAAAGCGAAACAAATACAACGTGCCAGCATTTGCCTTTAGCGGCCGGCGGAAACCAGAGAAAACAAAGGAAGTGTGCATGCTCTTAAACATTGAGCAAAAATAAAATATTTAAAATAATTTTAAAAACAAACAAACATTACTGATAGGAAAAATCTAATGGCGTGCCCGAAAATAAATTATAAAATATATTAATTCAGCAATACGTATTAAATTGTTAACAGAACATTTTAAATAAATTGAATAATCATAAAAAACAAAAAAACCTGAGAATGCACACCACATCCGGCCAGAACGACGGCTTAGGGCCGATTTTAATTTTCGTTATGTACTAAGGGAAAAGACGCCTTCAGTCAGAGTCATGGCAAATTATACAGTAATGAAGTAGATGACACAAAAGTCCTTCTAACCCTATACATATAGTATATTATACTAATTATACTATTGTTAATTAAATCAAAAACTAACTTAAGAAATCAAAGAAAAGAAAAAATGTTAAAAAATGCGATATCAAATATCACATTTACCTTAGAATTTTTAACTAACTGAAGAACTAACTTAGGAATACAAGAAATGAAAAAAAATCTGTTAAAAACGATATAAAATATTACATTTACCTTACCATTTTGAACAAATTTAGTACACACTTTCACATCATATAAAATCAGTTCGGAAAAAGAGCATTTAAATGTTTTTTTCAATGATCGCAATGTTCTACATTTCCTAACATTTACTGGAAGGCTATTCCACTCTCTGGTCGTTGCTACTAAGTAATATTTATTGTAAAAGTTTGTTTTGCTTTAAGGAATATTGCATAGCAAGGATTTCTGAAATCTTCTTGTTTTGAGATAAAACATGCTATAAGAGGGGTAAGTAGGTACACCTCTATTTAAGGTTAATTCCGACGGTAGCAAGATATTTGACTCTAGCTACATAAGGTAAGTTCAACCGCTGTTTGCAGGACAACTTTTTGCGGTCGGTGTTCTGTTATGTAGTGGTTTCTCCTAGTAATACCAGGCGAATGCCGGGGCAGTACCGTAAGAAACGGGCTACGGACGGCGCGTGATATCCTTCCTCTTCCTTGTCCTATCCTCACTCCTTACTCACCCTTGCACTTGCTCATCTACACTTACACACTTTGTCACACTCCCAAGCACTACACCACACCCCTATACATGTTGGGGGACCAATCGGGAGCTTATAGCTTGTACCGGTGAGATATGTACTTCGCTAGAGGGAGATAACTGGAAGGGAAAATCGCAAGCCAACATAAAGGTCGGAGCCGGATCTCACAATTAAGCCGGGGAAAGAACACCGCCGCCCCCTGAAATACGAAATCATCAATCACACAACGTGACCAATTATAGTAATTTCTGTTAGTCGTGACATACGCTATTTTCGGTCGTTATTCGGTCGTGACATACGCTGGTTAATACTCCGTGATGATCAGTTCCAGACACTATCACGTTTTTAATACTAGGGTATTCTGATTCTCTAGAAAGTAGTTTTCTACACGTTCATGATTCACTAGTGTAATATATTTTGCGAGACTTCAACACAAAATAGCACAGCAGTCATTTCTTTTCAACATCAAACAAATCTGGAAAATAAAATGTTCGTTTCAAATCTTCAGATACTATAAAAACTGAAATTGTTTCTCAGTTTTGATTCTCTGGTAGCTATAATTTACGGAACAGTACTGTTTGCGGGTCTATAATTTCCCTTCGATGCCTCGAGTTCTTTAAACTCTGCTTGGTTTATTTAGGACATTTTTTTTGAATTATTTTCTTAGAGCTATTTACAAAACGACTGATCTCATTCCTTTATTAAATCTCATTCCTTTAGGAAACGATGATTGATATTTACCGGCGGAGATTGTTCAACGCCAGCATTACCAATGTGTCTACAGCGATCCGATGTGGAGGTTTTAGGGTACGGGTCTCGACGGTCGCGGATTTTTGACTCTAGCTTTAGCTAGATCAAATTCAGGCGCTGGTTGGAGGGTATTATTAGCGACCGGTTGCTGTGATCAGTAGTTTTCCGCGATTTTTACGATCAAGGTCAGACTCAAGCCGGATCGCGAGACTAACGGATTGCATGCGCTCTTTTCTTCTTCCTTCTCCTATCCCCTTACATACTCACTTTCTAACAGCACTACATTACATGTTGGAAGGTCGTCGGTGCTCCGAGTTTCTCCCAGCTGGGGCGACATCCCGCTAGGGGAGATACTGGGAGGGGAAAATCCCTCACAAGCCGACGTGTGGGTCGGTACCGGATATCGCAATCCAATGAGGGGAGGAAACTCGCCTCACGTGGGATCAAACATGCACTACACCAACAGGAATTTGACAGTTGTGTCTGAAAATATCAATCAACGAAGCCATAGATATTTGTAAACTTATCCAGTATGGTTTAGATAATAGAAGTAATGAACTGTGAACTTTTTAAATTATCTGCGAAAGTCAGTTTAAGAACATGAAACTATATATCTAGTTAACCTGTTAGCGAAATAATTACTTACTGAATTTATTCTCCAGGTTGTCTTAATCGTCCGGTTTTCGATATACTGAGAAAATACGATGGATACTGAGACGATGGATTTCTTAGATAATTTGTTTCTGATTACACAATCTTTCATTACTCTTTGGAAGTAAGTATTTTGCAATAATTTTAACTATTAAGAAGTTACACAAAATCATTAAAGAATAGATAAAGATACCTCATATGTTTACTTCAAATGAAAGAAAATCTTTACGCTTTGCTTAATTTTAATGGGACCCATAATTTTAGTAAACATACTTCAAGATTATGATGTCTTTTGGTAGACATGTTCACTAAAACTTAAGAAAATGATACATGCACATTGCCTACCATCACAGGACTCAAGATTTGAAAATTAGAAGAAAACGTTGAAGTTCTCAATATCCAACCTCTGTTTTGATCGAATTGTTGAACTTCCAGGGAACGGATGTATTAAATTAATAGGCAACCATAAATCAACATTATTGGAGATTATATGGGTTAGGAGATGGGGACTAAGCTTTGTGAATGTACACAATGATATCTATTCATGTCAATGGGGTAAGCAGGTGCTCCAATTACTACTGGTCTCTACACGGCGTGTGTCATTGTCCGATAGAATCTACGTTTCATTATACCTGTCTTATTGACACAGCGCCGATACATAACCTTGTCAGAGTACCTTGGCTCATTATTGCGAACCAATTTGAACTATCGTCCCTACAGTACAGCTATTGCTTTGGATAATGCAAGCGATAAACATCTCCGGAGCACACAAGCATTGCTTGCTTCTCAAGTGACGCAAAAAAGTGCGTAATGCACTTCATTTATTGAATACGGTATTACAACGGGTAGAGAAAATTAATTGCGACTTAGCGAAATATGAAAATTTGAATATTTAATTTACAATACCATATCAGATCATCTACTTTAAATTTAAGTGTGGTTCTAATTTTTTATTATTTGCTTTCAGATGGGATATGACTTGTTTTTCGTTCTAATAATTTATTTACGAACATTTAAGTGCTTGAATTAATGAAAAAAACATTGTCATCCATTACGTCAGAGCATTGTAGTGATCAATACTTCTATAAGTATGTTTCTTATTTGTAAAATGGTATGGAATTTAATTTGAAATTCAGTTGTAAATTTGTAGTTTCAGTTCTGGAAATATTCCATATATTATGTTTCCCGAGTGTTGCAAGAAGAAATACACGCTATGAACTATTTTATGATGCGAGTTATGTTCGCATTCCATAACCTAACGAGCTACAAATATATTTGCGATAATATTATTCAGTAAGAATTTTTTTACTGTTCTGGCAAACTCACAACAGCTACTCTGGCTCGAAAAATAGCGTAGTCTTGCTTTCATACCTCAGAAAACTTGAAGATTACTTGTTGTTAAAACATATTTCTCAGAGGAGGATGAAACATAACTTTTGGCTGAGGCTGGCGGGCGGAAGAATAAATTAAAGATGACCTCCACCGAAGAATTTCGTTCTGGAGAGCAGACGAATCAGTTCTAAGCAAGACTGCGAGAGTCATTGGACTGCGACCGGACGTTATTTTGTAGCAGTTCTCGCACAAAACTTAGTCAACTCGAAACTAGAGCGCACAACGGCGTATACTTTTTCCTCACCGATTCGGTCGGGTGCCTTCGTATACGTATTTGCTCTAAGTTGAGAAACCTCGATCTACTTTCGAGTCCCGTGACCTGGTTTAGTTGCGTGGACCAGTGTGTATAGATATTTCGGGATGTCAGTGTGTCAGGAAACAGCTACATAAAATAAAATAAAAAAAAAACAACAAAAATGATGGCGGTGAACTTGCTTTCTCATCCAATCACGCGTTCATACAGGCTGTTCGGCCCGTCGCTAAGCAGAAGTATCAGATGAGTGCTGAAGACGTTTGAGGATGATATGGATGTAGAGGTGTAAGGAAGTGCGCGTAGAAATGTAAGAAGTGGTTGTGGATGTGTAAAGAAGCGAATGTGGCTGTGGTGATTGATTGATTGATTAGTGTTTCCGGGTGCGTCACAAGCTAAGGTCATTAATTCCGTAAGTGTTGTGTATGTTTTTATCGCGGGAGGTGGCGGTGATCTTTGTCGGCGAGATCGGGTGCCGACCAGCACGTCGGCTTGTAGGGATTTTTCCCACCTAGGCATCTACCACCACCGAGGCACCGACTCTGCCGGGACAAACTCTAAGCTCCTGACTGGACTCCCAATATGTTGTAGTGTAGTGCGTGTAGGTGTAACTGTTTAAATAAGGGTAAGGATAGGACAAGGAAGAGGAAGGAAAGATCACACGCGTTCCGTGGTCTGTTTGTAAGGATACTGCTGCGGCATTCGCCTGGCGATGATCGGAGAAAACACGGAAAATACTGAGCAGACCAGCTGACCGCTAAAATATTCCTCCAGACAGCAACTGAATTTGACCTATCTATGTAGCTAGTGTGGAAAATTCTTCCACCTTCGGGACTCGAAACCTAGGACCTCCCGGTCAGAGGCGCTGCAGTGACATAAATTGATTCCTTGAGCTACCTAAGCCGTTGTGGGTGTGGAGGTACGAGGAAGTGGATGTGGGAGTGGAGAGATGTGAATGTGGAGGGGTGTGGATGTGGGCGTACAGAAATGCGACGTTGTGGAGTCGTGAAAGCGAGACGAGTTGCGCGATGTGGGGAGCGGGATACGAGAATCCGGTGGCAGGGTACAGAAGCTGCGGATGCAAGTCGCGCGCGCTGTCGTTAGCGAAGCCCGATTTGCTAGCGATACCCTTGTGTGCGTCCCAATGCTGCGCTACGTATAAGAAATGCGAGTCGAGTCGAGCCGGGCCGGTGGAAGCTTTGCGGTGCGGTGCGATTCCGTGTAGCGGGAAGAGCGCCGGCTGGCGCGGGCCGAGATGCAAGGCCGAGGGGAGGTTGGCGGGGCCTTCGACGGCGGGGGGGCCCGGGGGGGAAAGGCTGAGGGAGGCGAGGGCGGCGAGGTAACGCCGTTGGTGATTGTCCCGCCGCCTCGCCGGAGGCGTTAGCTGAAGTGGCGGCGGTGGCGATGGTGGCTGCGGCTGCGGTGGCGGTGACAAAGGCAGCTCGGGGCGGTGGGAGAGAGCAGATAAGAGAGGGAATTAAAAGCGGGGGTGGGCCGCAATGCCTACGGTTGTGGTGGCGACATGGCATTGCAATCGCCACCGCCTGCGTATTTTGCCGCCGCGGCGTCCTCCGCCACTTCCGCTTTTCTCGTTACCATTTCCGCTCGCGAACTACCCCCACCGCTTACGTCACACCCGGATCCTCGGCTCGCACAATCGCCCGTGCCGAAATCGACTTCCTCGCTTGTTGCCTTCGCCGCTGTGGTTGCGACGGTGGAGTACCGACAATGAATGTAAGTATTCTTGGACCGGTTGGGGCGAGGGGATGTTCTGGAGTGGAGTTGGCGGGGTGAATGCGGAACAGGGAGCTATGTGGGTCTCGGAGGGATGAGGGTGGAAACAGGAGCGGGCATTGGAGGCGGCGGTGAGAACGAAATCCTCGTGGCTTTCAGCGAGAATGGATTTTAGACGCGGTGCCCTCGCATTTCTCGGAGATTAGAGGCTTCTTTGTGAGGATGAAGCTCCCCGAAAGCGATTGCGATGGTTTTTGCTTGCTCGTCGCTGCGTAAGCCACAATACGACTTGCAGCAATCGTAACTATTCCTCTATTTAAGTTGATCTTCTTAACTTTCTTATCTTTTATCCTTTGCGCTGGCTTTAATGCACGCTCTGTAATATGATTTGTAAGCCATTACATTTTTAGTAAAGAGGCAATTTCAAAAGAGAACACGCGTATTCTGGAATTCTTTACAGTTTTCTCTTGGCTAAATACGAGCAATTGTTTTACGTAACGCAAGAGATTTTATGTGCACATGTAAATGTAATACCCCTTGCGTTTATTTTGGGTTTTACATTTTTATCAGGTCTTATTGTTGGTAGAAACAGTATCGTATAATAATAATAATAATAATAATAATAATAATAATAATAATAATAATAATAATAATAAAAATAATTTTTCTAATATGTGTACTACTCGAAATAGCTAATATTTTCAAAATGTATTTTTCATTTTTTGATGTATCACCAATAACTTTTGCTTCTTGTGATTGAAAACACGCTTTGTGTGCTTTAGCTTTGCATAAAACGTTTGTAATTTCCGTCACTTTTTAAGGAAATTGAATACTATATTCTTTTATATTAAAAAATATATGATTCTCTTTTAAGTTAAAACCTTGTCATGCATTTTAATACAAAAACACAAATGAAAACTACAGATATGTCGTACACTGAAAGCGACTTTCGCAGTTCTAAAATCATGGATAAAACATTCAAACGAATACTCCGACAATCAGTCTTTGTTTGTATGCTGTTCTCTCATCATCTATTTTCGTTAGTTATGAAATATGTCTTCAGATTGCTGTGGAACGTTGTTCAAGATTCGTACGTGCAATTTCGAAAATTGCTCGCGTCATTGCACACTTGGAGCGGAAATGTGTTGTGCGTGATTTGTGAACCTAATTACTTTGGACAAGCAATCAAACAATCCTCAAATTCTCGTGTCGTAATTTCGTTTGCCTCTTCCCGGTGAAAAATGACTACTCTATGAAAAGCGACAGGTAGGGCTTGTAAACGCGTTGTCATATGGATCGTTGGCGAATGGCACACTGACGAATTGGAATAATAAGTGCCCAATGAACAGAATGAAGGATACACATAAAGTATGGTGTGTTTACAAAATCTGAAGAACGAATTCGGTTACCTTTTGGTCTTTGGGAGTTAATCTTTGTAGACTATGTCATGTGCTAGAAAATTATACTCAACACACATGCATTACACTCCGATATAGGTTCATCATGTTTAAAATAAAAAAAAAACACATTTGATGTTATTAAAAATTACCTGGCATGTTAAATACTAAAATAAAGAATATAAAAATACAACGGATATTTATGTACGATTTAGATCGTTCCATTTTTCGACTTGTTATTTCTCAAAACTTAGTTTAATTCAGAAATCTAATAAGCAAACATGATTATTACCAAATCATTGCATTTTGAAAGATTTGTTTGTTTGTTTGTTTGAAAAATGGTTCTAGTTCTTTTCTTATTTATAAAGAAATTCCCAGCGAATGTTTTCTCCGATATTCTAAATAATAAACATCAGTCGTTTCCTTTAGATGGTGGCACAAGCGAATGCTGTGCGAAATGAGCTGGCAGATTCGGCTTGTAAAGCATGCCACATGCAAAAGGCGCCTCATTGTTCCTGACAAGTTCCATGCGCCAGTAAAAACAAGAGAGGACAGACGTCGACTGGAATGCGTGATACAAAAGGGGCGCTGTTTGACGTTGAATTTTTCTCTTAATGTAATCTGACGGTAATGAGGGACCCACGACGTGCGTTTAACAATAGTATCAAATGACAAAGGTTCGTGTGACTTTGAATGTTCATTATATGTGTATGAATAGTGAACATATGTATTTCATTTAGAACATTGTTGATTTGCAGTGAGTGAAGGACTCAGCGAAATGTTGGGAACGCATTTGAAAGTAAAGTGAAGTATAGTAAAATTTGGCATTGTCAAGTGAATAGCGGATGCTCCTACTTTTAATTTTTCTGAAGTACGCGTTACTAGTTTTAATCCTACCAAAGAATATAGTATATTTTAAGTCGTCAAGCCATCTGATTACAATACGAGATTGGAAAATTGCCAAACGAGGCCGTTAGGTAGAGTTTGATAACCAATTGAGTATTGCAATCAGATGTTACGACACGAATATCATACAGCACTTTATCCACTTTGTAAAAAATTGATAATTTAATGTAAAATTTCGTCCTACGACTTCATTTAGTATTCACAATTTTTTCCCCTATAAGTGGCAATACTGTTCGCAACAAGGAGAACAATTGAAACACTTGGTGTATACTTTTCGACACGAGTGAATGTAGTTCTGATTCGGAAATAGAAATATCAGCAAATGCTACTATAAAACCATTATTGCCCATCAAATCAAGAAAGAGATATGAATGTATTTAATTTTTAAAGATTGGTATCGGAATATCGGAATTTACCAAAGTTTTGATAGCTTATTTTTTTGGCAAGTCAGAGAAGGAGAACAAAGTTGTCTTTGGACCCACTACTCTACGTTAAAGAGTACAATATTAATGAAAATATTGATACCAGTAAGTTTACTCAGTTATTAGCGTTTTTAAAGAGGAAAAGTGAAGGATACAAACAGAGACGTCCAAAATATTTTGAAAAGAAGAGTGGAAAAGTATGCCATTATTTTACCGCTCTAGTATGATAATGAAGTACATTACCTCACTAAGGCGGTAAAGTGCTTCATTACGAAACTGATTACAATGGTATAATTTAGTTTATTAAAACATTAGTTTGACTTTACTTAACCAAAGTGGATAAAATAATTAAATTTGTTCAAAAAATTGTCACCCCGACCGGGAATCGAACACTGTTATGCGCTCACATGCTCTAACCATCTCTGATTAGAGGAACTGGGCGTAAAACATGGTTGGAGTTCCGGTATGGGTGACAATTCTGTGAACAAATTTAATTAGAAATGTTTTGATTTTTCGAGACACTATTAGACTTCGTTTGAGGCACTCACAAATGCAATGTTGTGTATAAATTGCCGGTAATGTAAATATTAAGGACGCAAGAGAGAATATGTAAAAAATATTAAATTTGTTTAATTTTTGAAAAGAAAATGCAAACCGGCGTTTATGACATGTCGAGCTGGAACACGAACACACACATGTTACAATACTTTTTATTATTTTTATTATAAGTTGATTATAATACCTTAAACATGAGTATTTTGTACACATTTTAGAAAAATAAAAAAATGTTTTTTTTAAAAAGCGGTAGTTCGCCTAGTAATTAGTTTTCACATATATATTGTAGGAAAGTTTATCCCATATAAAATTGATTTTCATCATTTCTCTACAGGACTTAGTGTTAATGAGTTACAAAGAAAAAACAGAAAAAATCCTTTTCGGGCCTTCTGGAGTTAGCAAAGGGATTGGGAGATCGAATACTTCGGGATTTTAACTAATACCCAAGCCATCTTAACCTCACATCCAAAGTCGTAATAAGACCATATAGAAATACCAATTACACTGATCAGAGGGTCAAAAACGTGGATAGTAATCAGAGAAGGTTAAATGAAAAATATTTCTATCATCCTCTAAACCTTAAGCAGGTTAAACCTGCGGTACTCCTAGACTGCTGGCCAGCTAAAAAGCCGAACTAACGGGACAACTTTTGAAAAATGTCACTGTCGGATGGGAACATACATTTATACTCGATTTAGGGTAGTTTCGATTCGTTTTATGTTGGCTAAAGTTGTTGCCAACCGTCACACAAATACCCTGAATATATTACCTTCAAGCGGTAGGGACATTTTTTAAAATTTAAGTTTGCAATGAAACAATGACTACTTCCGTAGATACCGCCAACATTTAAAGCCATCCAAGTGAAATTGTGTTAGTTTACGAGTGTTGCTAAAGATTTGCATTTTGCGTTTTGGTGCTCTTCGTTCTTTGCGTTTTATCGTTCAATTTATTTATTTAGTAGTACTAGGCGTTTTTGAGTTTTATTTCTTATTTTCCAATTGTTTTCTTTAGTAATAATAATAAAGTTAATTGAAATAGTTATAGTAGTTCATTATTTGTTGTTGTTGTTAAGTGTCCCTTTAGTATTTCTTGTTTTAAATTAATTATATTATATTTATTATTATTTTTATGAATTCATTTTAATTATAACTGGAAAATAATGGTAAGCCTAATAACATCTGGGTCTATACTTAATACTGAACCTTTGAAGATAACACGTTTTCAAAGACTGTCTCTGGTAACAATGGATAAGTTATTGAAAACTTACTTACACTAATTATGATTTTCATTATTTTTTTGAACTTACTTTTAAAAATGAACAGATAAATTAAATGGATGTATTTGCATTGATATTGTCATAACTGGACTATTAGGAACATTTCATTAGATCACTTAAAAACTACCATGTATATCACGTTAATTAACTTCAATAATTGTGGTATTTATTTGCGTTCAATAAAACTCATTACTACCACTTCAAAACGTGAAGGAACTGTTGACACACATCTCAAAAGCATTAATAACATAGAAGTATGACCGCAGATAACTTTTGAGGTTGTATTTTTCATTTGCATTTGACACTTTTTAACACTTCTTAAGCTCGCAATAGTTGATAATGATAATTCTTAATTAACTTAATAATTATTCACAGGGTTAATATTCGTTTATAGATGAACATCTCTTTTTAATTCTACCGAAAAATGAAACATGTATTATTGAACAGTGGACAAGACTCGAGACCGCGCGAGGATTGTGAATGAGACAACAAACAAAACAAAAGCGAGAGACTTGATCAGAGTTATAGTTTCATAAGTTGGCTATTCCGACAGGAAATCTTTCAAACTGCCATATTGCGAATTTAGTGCGGCCTGATACACGGCCTGGAGTCTAGGACAAGGGTTAAATATAACAACCAGTGTGTGGGTACATACCCACAGAAACATTTTTGTGACCTTTTCACAGGTAAAATATACTTGCTGGCTTGCCGAGTGGTAAATAAAAAATATATAGTTGAGAAATTTGAGAATCACAATTAAAAATTAGATGATTCATGCCAAATTAAAAATTATCGAAGTTCCAAAGAATCACTGCTGTTCAAATGTTGTGTGCGCACATAACAACTGGTTACGAGATGGCCAGGGGACAGCATCGCTGTTGCTGTATAGCGATGCCGACCGAGACGTCCTACGGTTCGAGTCCAGAAAGGGGTAGATTTTTGTGATTAGCTACATAACTACGTCGAATTAAACCACAATCTGGAGGTGAATTCTACCAGTCGGCTGCCTTGATCGATACTTTAGCGCGTTTTGTCTATCATTACCAGGCAGATGCCGGGCCAGTACTTTTACAAACGGACCACGGGCGATCTTTTCTCCTTCGTTCTTTTACCTTCTTTTTCCTTACACTAATACTCGTTAATTTTAATGCATTACACTACCGGACATGCCAGGAGACTAGTTGGGAAATAGAAACTGGTCCCGCTTGGGGCTGTATCTCACGGAGGAGATACATGGGTTAGTAAAACCCCGCAAATTGACGTGCTGGCTGGCGCAGAGTCATGCTTTTTAGTAGCGTAAGAACTCCTCCACTTCAAGGAGTACCATACTTGTGGAAATAATAATAGTGGTAAACGAGCACGGATACACTAAAATAATCAATAAACCAATTTTTAAAATCAGTGAAATCAGTCAGTGAAGGATTGGTGGTGGACGTTCGGGATGGGTATCATTTGTTAAAATCGCATATAAAGAAACATGTTACTTTAAGCTCGTTACTTACTTTGATATCGTCGTTCAGAAGAACTGCTCATTACTTGATCTTGCTTATGTTACGTGCGGAGATGACATATTTGCCGCTCCACACTTGCCACAACGAGGGCTAAATACATCGCAACACAAACTATGCGTAACAGACGCTTTGTGTGTATGAAATAGCGATGTTCATACAGAGAAGTAGAGTCGTGATTTGTGAAAGACGACGTTAAGGACCAAGAGTAAAGTGGTCGACTGTCAACATCACATGTGTTCGTTAATGCCATTGACGGAGTGATGCGAGGGGATAGAAGTGTGAACTAGAGAACAGAGAAAATGGAGCAATGTACGAGATAGGTGACATGTGAATGGGTTAAAGAGCCACGGCAGTTCCAGTGTGAATCCATAGGGTAATGCAATGTATCATGGACAACTCTGACAAATGTACGAACAACTTGTAACGTTAGATTTTGAAGCAAGTTTGTCGTTCATTTGAGAAACCAAAATATCTATGTGCATTGTAAGAGGTTTATCTACAACAGTGTGCCATAAGTTAGAATCGCGCTATCGTGAGGTTGTTTTTAGTATACCACGATGTGATTTGAACATGAGTGATATAAAGGGTTCATTAAAATATTTTTATTCATTCTGGCTAACTGAAGACAAACTTTACGAAATTGAAAGCAATGTTATAATGAGTTATTAAAACACAAGTATTATAAAATTCGTGGGTCACTATAAACATTACTCAGTTTCTTATCGTAGGTACTAAAGTAATATTAAAATTAATATATGGGATCCTATTAACTATTTCCTACATCGATATATCACTTTTCGCAGGATAGGCAGTAATATTTAAACGAATATTATTGTTCATTGGAATTTTTACAAAGTGAATAAAACGTAAGATATAGCGAAAACTCTGTAAAAGATCGCACTATTAAACGATCACTCCTCTCAACAACTAATTTTTCTTGGAACGGACATTGAAATGTATTGTATGCTAATTATACCCCTGTTGACAGACCAACCCTCTCCCCGACCACCATCCAGCCCCTTAAAAGCAGTTTTATTTATTTACTCTTTTTAAGAGACAACTTTTAGGAAAAAATTAAGAATACAAACAGAAAACTTCCAGTTATTATTGTTACGAAATCAAAATATAAATTTCTACGAGTTGTATGAACTCATGGTACGAGTATATACAACTTAGAATAGAGATTCGGTTACCATGGACGCGTTTGTTAGAGGTGACAGTATCGAGTTCCCGAGGTAATGGCCGCCTGAATGTAAGTTGGAAATATTAACGTGAAATTCTGATTTTAAAACCCACATGGTACCGACGCACACTGGTTGAATCGGGCTAAAACTTGGTCATAATTGCAAATGTCAGTGGATTTGCGTAAAAATTGGTATCAAAGGGTTTTTGAGGTCGCTGAATTAGAATGTCATTACGAAGTTTCAAAATTCAAAATGGCGCCTTCAAAATGTCGGATCGACTCATTACAAAACAAAGAAAATTGCATATAAAAATATACATATGGGGCTCTGAAGGTCATTGATTTCAAATGTCATAATGAAATTTCAAAGTTCAAAATGGCGGCTTCAAAATGGCTAACTCACTCGTAAAAATGAGCCCAGTGTGCGTAGAAATATGTATAAATTTAAAAAAAAAAAAATGTATAATAGAAAATAGTGCTTCAAAAAGGAATATCGGATTTAAGAAAAAAAAAAGGATTGTAAGTAAAATGTTATTTAAGACACTTTTTGAATTTCTTGATTCATTAAGATTTATTTAACATATAAAAAGTGAACAATGGTATTGGTCAAAAAATAAATTGCACCAGTTTTCTTGAGGAAAAGTCCAGTAGGATCCATCTCAGTATTCTCTCAATGAATGAAGAGAATCTGGTAGAAAAATCTGATTCAGTGGAGGGTATTTGACCCAGACGCTGATATACATATATTTTTTATTTATATCAAATTTTATGATTAACTTTTTTTTAAAACCGAAGACATGATAGTGGCATTTATGTCATGTTATCCTGTCCGTTTAGCACTATCCATACAAAAAATCTGAAGCCCTTTCGATATATATATATATATATATATATATATATATATATATATATATATATATATATATATATAACAAATGGCACCCATCTGTTGGGAACCCAATATCTATGTATACAGATCTAATTTCTTCGGCACTTATTGAATATACAATATTTTATTTAATATTTAATTATGAATAATTAAATCAAAAATTAGTCAACAATACTTTGAGGTGACCACATTGAATTCACTCTTACACCTTAGTTACCCATAGTTTTGTTTGTTGCATCAAGAAAAGAAGAATCTTAAAATACACTAAAAATCTGAAAGTGCTCGGTGGCTTGGGTTATTATTGTTTAATCCCTCAAAAAAATTATATTATTAATTTTATTACTAAAAGTAATTATCTGAAGGAGAAGTAAAAAAAATATTCCAAGAAATCAATTCCCTGTGGCATCGAAGAAACCATCAGGGGCGATCTAGTGATCTTACTACGTAGCTTTGTAGTATAGTCGCTTTAAAACAAAAGATGCAGATATGTGCAGCTAAATTTGTGTTATTCTGATTAAGGACATTCTACTTGATAAATAAAAATAATAATTGAGGCAGAACTACGCAGGACAAAAAATATAATCTACAATACAAACGACTAACTTTGTTACGCTTCATGGTTTAGAATTCAACCGCATCATATATAAAAATATTATACACTTTTTCTTAAAAATATACATAACTTATAGCCATAAGTGTCTTATATTCGGAAATACAAAAAGAATCCTAAAAAAAATTTAAACCCTTTTTTAATTTCACGAATATCGTTGGCAAGAATCAACAAATTCGAGCCATTCGAGCAACGGTAACTTTACGATACCGTGTGGAAGACAAAAATGATTGAAATAAATTTCTGAAGCTGAAGTAGTATGCTCCAATGTCTTCCGAACGAGATTTCATAAGTCAGAATTCCAAACGCGCACTTTGAATTTTGCAATTATGGCCAGGTTTTTGCCGCGATTAAACCAGTGTGCGACGTCAGGATATTGGAAGTTTGGCGAAACCTTGGGGAAGGTATTAGAGCAAATTAATCGGTGGTTCTCAAGTAAGGAACCCGTGGAAATGGAGAAGGTAACATTTTTTGGTTGATTCTGGATTTATAATTTCATGAACAACACTTTTGTTTGTGTTGGAACTTATAGTGTTCTCATTTAAATTACCTCACGAGAGAGGTCATTGGATAGCGGATAGGATAGAGGCCAGCGGATAGGTTCAAGTAACAATAAACCGTGGCAGCAGATTTGGTATCAGGGCTGCCAGGCTCATTTCAGTTTCACTTCTTGTAATGTAATGAATTGGCAGATTGAAAGTGACCTAACGTTTAATTCTTTGAATTAACAGAACCTTCCTTAACTTACTTTCCTGCAAGATTATCAGCTACGGTAGAATATCATGTCGTAAATCAGGGTTATCAACGTGCTCTGTTACACGCAAGTGATTCGTTTGCGTGCAAAATCTGAGCCCAGCACTCACCCAAGACACATTGTTTGATATTTCTTAATTGTTGTCGTTTCTTAATCGTTTGATGTTTCTGTATTTGTTAGAATTGCGAGGGAGTACGTTTTTGAGCTCGTAAGATACAGAATGTGGAGTGCATACCGAAATGACAAATTGAGTCTACACACACAAAAAAGGGGAGTTCGTTAGCTGTAGTCAATTATTGGGAATACTAAAATTAAACATGATTTAAACGTTTATTTTTACCTAACAGAAGTATATAAATAATTTTTAAATGCATTCAAAAAGATAATAAATCGTTACTAGCAAAATAAAATGTAATAAAAATTTCTACTTTTCAATAAACGTGCTCAAATATTAAAAACATTCCATAAACATTTGATTTAATAGGCACTTTCCTATATCATCCTAATTGACCATTTTTTGTAAAATAATACACCTTAATAAGCAACCACCTTTCTGAAAGACAATTTTTTCACGGAACCGACATTGTTAGCTTAATGCTGGTTTCGCTATATTTGTACGTAACATTCTATTGTAATACTCGAATCGTGATCAAACTTGGTCCAACGACTTCATTTGATATTTCTTCAATTTTCTTTTTTCATTGATTGATTTTTTTGTGGTTACTTAAGGTCGCATTAACATCTAGGTCATTAGTGACCACTATTGGTATTAACGTTATGGTAACTATGAAGGTGAAACGAAATGGTGATGGTAAAGGGTGAAAGGACGAAAACAAATATAGCCACGTCCGAGGCGAGACTCGAACCCGCGACCCTTCGGTCCGAGATCACTATGACACTACTGCCTTAGCGATCTCGGCCACCGGGCCGACCTTTTATTAATTTAGTGTTTTCGGACGCGTCAAGGTAATTGATAAGGTCATTCGTCCCATAAATGTAGTGTGTGCATTTTAAAGCGGGAGGTAGAGATGATTTTCCGCTGCTGGATTGGGAGATTCGGCGCCGATCTACACGTCGGCTATCGAAATTTTGCCCAACCTGGTGTCTCCCACCAGTAGCGCACCGTCCCAGCAGGGATAACATTAGTTCCGACGGGTCTCCTGGCATGTGGGGTAGGGAGGATGGGACAAGGAAGAGGAAGAAAAGATCGTACGCGGTCTGTGACCCGTTTGTGAGGGTACTGCTCCTGCTTTCGCCTGGTGTTGATCGGAGAAACCCAGGAAAAAACCTATCAGAGTAGTCGACCGCTAGAATTCTTTTCCAAATAGCGACTGAATTCTGCCTAGCCATCTACCTAGCCTGAACTTGAGCCCCAGGGCCTCCTGGTCAAAGGCACTGCAATAGCGGGCGCGTCGTGCCGGGCGGTGACTCACCCCGAGTAGGAGCCGGTCTTGCTCTCGAAGCGCACGAAGAGCGCGGGGCCCGAGCTCACGAAGTCGTGCTTCTCCATGGCGCGCGAGAAGGTGTCGCAGAAGGTCTTGATGATGCGCGCGTCGTCCGGCCACGCCGCGTCGTACAGCGTCAGCGACTCGCCGCAGTCGCCGGGCCACGGCGCGATGGGCGACTCGATGCGGTTCACGCGGAAGCTGCAACACAGAGGGCCGTGCATTGAGCCATCAACGTCACAGGAGGCCTTGCAAAAGAGTCCAACAAAAAAACATCACAACACTTTCAGTCCCGGGCGCTTGGTGACTGGTCCCAGAACCCAAGGTATTTTAGTCGTATTTTCAGTGAGACATCCTTAATTGTTTTGGTGAAACAGATATTCTGAAAATGTTTTTTAGAAACAAGTTTTTAGAATGTTTGTTTTTTGTTATTTGAAAAAAAGAAAAATAAGTAAAAATAACAATTTTTATATTTTATTGACATACTTGAAAATATTATAAAAATACGGCATCAAAAAATCTGCTCAACAATATATATTTTTCAGAATCAGAATTTTTACATATTTCAGGATGAAGTACCCCCAAAATACTTTAAATGAAAGCAAAATATCTGTTATTCAAAATAGTAAGAAAAAAGCTGGCACTCATGGGCCTATTAGTACAATCTCTTATGAACAAACTTTAAATGAAAGCAAAATATCTGTTATTCAAAATAGTAAGAAAAAAGCTGGCACTCATGGGCTTATTAGTACAATCTCTTATGGAAAAACTTTTGCGGGCATAGGTTTTTTAAGTCATTGAAGATGTTATACGTTGAAAGTAATTTTTTCTCTTATTCAATAAATAGTAATTCTTTTTAGAAATCAGATGGTATTAAATTGAGCATACCACCCCGTGCATTATGAGGAGTAATTGAAAAAAAGATTGCTGCGGTAGTATTGGTTCTCGGCTTAGGAGTTATGACATACAAATCATGCTATTGTCACCACTGTTTCTCTTGGGGTCCGAGATAAAACCAACCTACACTTTGTACCAGACACAACCACGGACAATTTGAAGATATTTCACTTTCATTGTAAACAATGTGGACTATATTCAACTTAGAAAAAGAAGAAAAGTACGGGCCGACGCCCGTACTTTTCTTTTTTTTCTAAGTTGAATATCCTCTAACCTCTAACCTCTTTTAGGTATGACCAACTTATGAAAATGAAAAATCATGCGTGAGTCTAAATTTATAGTAAACATTGTTTTTCTAGAGCAACTATTCAATACCTCCCTTTTAACTATTTACAAATAATTATTTAAATGCTCCTCACTACACCTACATCACCTTCACAAGAAGCTATTGTTAATCTGCAGATGTAGTAAATGGTAGTGGTTGACTAGCGACTGAGGACTATGGACTGTTTGACTACAAGCGAGGAACGAGCGAGTATCGTAAACTTCACAGGAGTGTTTTAATACCTATTACATCGAGTTGGACATGGTACTTTTTCTACGACTTATGGTAACTTTTATAAGTTAAACTTTTACACTGAATCGTTTCGTGGTAGTGCACATGCAGGATTCAGTGAAGGCCATTAACGCACAGCTCCCTACCTTACCCAGCGGCCGGTATCTTTTGTTTACCACTGCGCTATGCAAATAGAATCAAAGTGAAATCCAATTTATTTTAAATAATATTCCACGTAAAAAGTTACTAATAATAAAAGAAATTAAAACTGCCAAGCATAATATAATATTAAATGAAATTTTAATGTGCACAATCAAACAAAACATTTACTGGAACGATTATCAATGATTAAGTGTCTATAATTGATTTGTAAACTTCTGTAATTTGGTCAAGAACCTGTAGCATAATAAAATCTGTATCATAATGAGTATCATTAACAACGGGTTGCAGACATCAAATGACGTAATTATATAATGGGAGCAGAAAAAAATTAAAACTCAGGTTGACGAGTACCTTAACCATCTCCATCACCAACCCCATCTCGATCAGGTTTTTCGTCCAGTTTCCCTGATCCATTGAGCAAATGCTGAAATGGCCCCTTGTTTTGCTTCTGGACATAAATGTAACTTCATTTTCTGTGCACGTCTTCTATTATTCAGTAGGAAACACAATTCTTCAAATTATCGTTTCCATGTTGTCGTGGCAGGAAGTAATAAGAGCCAAAATTTATTGCTTATTTATCCTTGAAAATATATTTTATTACATGGGAGTTTTTTTGTTGTTTTTTTCTCCCTTTCAAAATTCAAAATTTATTGCTTATTTATCCTTGAAAATAGATTTTTTTTTCTCCCTTTCAAAATTCAAAATTTATTGCTTATTTATCCTTGAAAATAGATTTTACTACATGGGAGTTTTTTTTCTCCCTTTCAAAATTTACGTAGTATATGACTTAGTGTAGGGATCACAGAATTTTGAAAATGTGCACACAATTCACTTTTCCCCATAGCACGTCATACGCAGTTTTTAACTGTTTTTTGACGTAAAATAAATAAATAAATAAATAAATAAATAAATAAACCAGCACGTGTTCATTAACAAAAATGATCATCTTCGACCCATCGACACAAAATTTTATTTCACTTCATATTTTACTGAAAAGTATTATAGATTACCTCTTAACTTATTTTTAATGAATTTTAATGGTAGAGTGTTCTGAACAAAGACTAAAATTAAAGCTATGACAACTATTTTGTGAAGTAACATTTTGGTGGTGAATGTTTAGCACTTTAAAAATGTTTAACACAAATCGAAAATCAATAGCGTATTACAGACACTACAAACACCAATAACTCGTATATATTTTTTACCAATTTGCACCATGCAAAATCCATACGAATGTGCGTTATGCCAAACAGACACATCTTTATTTTGGCGTCACTTTTTAAAAATATTGGCGTGTTTTGGAAATGTCATTTTAAACCACAAACAAGAATAGTAGAATACATTCAATCATTTTGATCAGAAATATTTAAGTTCTGCGAATAAATCAAGTCGGTCAGTGGATCTACAAAACACTACTGTGTTGTGAATGGTTGAAAAAAAAATGCATTTTGAAAATTGTAGTATGAAGCTTAACAATGCAACACGTGCCACTGAGCAAATTGCGCAGGTGAGACAATGAAAAAAAACCTCGTTGCCAAAGAATGCCAACTTCTACCCGACATTAAAACTTGAGAGAAGGGTGTTTTGAAAGTTGGGAGATATCTAATACGCACACACTATGCCTTATTGTTTAAAAAATATTTTCTACAAGTCTGATTTGAAAACTGTTTCAATGAGTTGTAAATCTGTAAATGTAATGGAATTCTCAAAATATCATTTTCGTTAAAAATATAAGAACTTATGTCATGCTGAAGTCTCGAATTTCAGACCATGCTGAGTTAGATTAACCACCTAGAACAAACGGTGCACGCGACCTGTTGCTGACCTGTCTAGTGAATTTATTAAAAGTCTCAGTAGCAACTGAGACTTTTTGTTTCACAAATAACACAATGAGACTAAACATTCAATGCTTTGTTCAATAGCACACCACTAAAAAATACATATTTTATTGCCAGGGACAAACGTGTGTAACGCGGGAGAACTAATAGGTAGTTTACACTTCTGTTTGTTCCACTAGAGACAAATCAAAAATTGGTCAACTAATCGAGCACCCCTGTAGTTTTTGTGAAACATACTACCCTGAGAGGATTCCGAAATCTCGATTTTCAATTTAAAATACCAGTTGTGCGCATGTCTACGCAGGATGATGAATTGTTGTCGAAGTAACGTTGCTAATTCGAACCAACCAACCAAATGTAACCAGGTTTTTCCAGTCTGGCCAATTCACGAAATTTGGAATGCTCACAAAGACTTCACAAGATGTATAAACCATCACGATGATGCATAAATCTGAGGAAATGTGAACCCGTACAATTTATGGAAGAAGGAATCCATCTGAAAATGCTAATAAACTTATACGCGTGAGAAGGATTGTGGGATTATGTGGAAATGAATTGATTCTATTACAAAAACAACGATGAAGAGAAATTTGAAATTAAATAGAAACAACTGCAAAATTGCGCAAAATGCAATGCGATATACTTTGAAATATTGCTATTTTATCAATTGTTTATAGATAAAATGAAAACGAATCATATAGCCTATAGTTCATAAAAAATAATTTTTTAATGTTTAATATTTGTGTGATTGTGTACTTATTTTATTAAAAATTCCATCTGTTGACAGACAGCCTTCTATAACAGAAATCTTGTATCAAATCTTAGAGTTGTTGGTCGCGTTTATACATTTTTATTGAGAGCCTTTTCCAACATTCGTATGCGTATTTATTTATATGCTTGATATTCCCATTACACTCCCACGTGACGCACACAAGAAATCTGTTATTCTACACGAAATTCGTTTAAACTATTTTTCAAAATTGAAAATTACAGTCTAGATTTATTCTCATGTTACACGTACTACGTAATATCCTCGATCAGATTTTACAGTTTTTATCATTAAAATCTGCGTCATTCTACTCCGAACGCAAATGTCGAAGTTACACTTTTTACTACCAACCAATCACGATGATTTTGTTATTAATACGAGCTGAACATGACTCTTTTTTATTCCCTATCGAAAACATTGCATACCATTGGAAACATTGAAGCGAACTTCCTGCCCTCCCAAAAAGCTTTTTGCGCGGACCCGCTTAACATCTTTTTGTTCTCCACAAATCAAGAGTTTTTCATGCGCCGAGATGTCAGGAAGTACCAACGTTTCACAAAAAAGTTCATAAAATATTGCGACCGCGACCAATGACGCAGACATATCGTCTCATTTCCTGGCGTCGTTTTTCATGCGCGTCGTGAATATGCTGCGAACCCTCGTAAAAAAATGTCCTCGCGAGCGGGCCCCGCGCAACGCGTGCAATGGCACCTTGGTGGCCCAGGTCGCGCCGGGGGGCGGGGCGCCTCCCTCGAGGGCCCATGATCGCTCGTCCGAGAGGTCGACCACCGCCACTCACGATCTCTGGCCGTGCGCTTCCGCCCGTTTAAACCTTTCGGCTCGCTCTCCGCTGATAATGTGAGGTCAGAGGTGGGGTGCGATGGGGACGTTCACTAAGAACAATGACTGTAGGTTCTCTATTTTGCGACAAGGGAATGGTCAATGTACTTCTATGATTCACTTGAAAAAATATCGGGTAATTATCATGCTTAATGAGTATTTTATTCTTTTAATCGTAAATTCTCAGTTGAATCTGATCTGTTCGCGAATCTTTATATTTAATGCGTGTGTTTATACACACGCATGACTGTAACGATTAGAGAAAATTTCAGCAAACTTGGTACACATATGACTTACACTCCCCTTACTAGTAGCACCACCACAAGTAGAATGGAATATGTATGGATGCTACAGACAAAATGTTTATGCAACCCGCAGGGAGGGGGAGGTTTGCATAAGGGACAGGGTAGACGGAAGGGGCGGAGCTCTCGGAGGAGGTCAGGTGGTGGCGTGTGGGCAAGGAGACATGCAAGCGGGGCGTCGAGCGGTGAGGGGAAAGGGGACGAGCGGGGAGGGGGGCGAGCGGGGGGGGCGGGGGAGGGCGAGGGGAGGGCGAGGGGAGGGGCGAGCGGGAGGGGCGAGCGGTGAGGGGGCGAGCGGGCAGAGGGCGAGCGGGGAGGGGGCGAGCGGTGAGGGGGCGAGCGTGGCTGCGAGTGGTCGGGTGTTAGCGGAGCAGAGTTGTGCAGGGCGAACGGGGCTGGCACTCATATGCTTGCAACAGACTCGCGATCTTGAAGGGTGGGTTGGAGGTTGGAGGAGGATAAGAGGTTGGAATATCAGCCCATCGCTCGGTCGCAATGCTAAGGGAAAGGACTGAACAGTGAAGGAAGTATCGTGTGTCATCCGTTATCCATTATGGAACGTGCTACTCGTGCATCCACGTAGATTTGATCGGATATCACGAGATCAATAGATTAAAGAAGTGGGACCCGAGAGTTTCCCTACATGCAACTGCGTCGATCGACTTGGTCTATTAGCTGATTCCTAAGAAGTTGGCCGTCGAGACTGTAAAGGACCTTTTTATCTGCGAAGCTGTTATGCATCTGTTGGGCTGGACCAACAGATTGGTTAGTTGTATGCGGAAAATTCTGAAATGTATTCTAGTATTTTTCCTTAAGCAGCAGGTTCAGAAACGATTCTTATCTATTAACAAATTAATCTAATAACATTGCACCTTAGAGCATTTTTGAACATAAATTCGCGAGAAAAAAATGTGGTTTAGTTCATTATGAGGTGAACAGTATCATTGAATCTAAACGAAAATAATGTTATACATGTATTTTTGCACTGTAACTGTTGCAATGTTGCAATTGAAACTGTATTAGTGCATTTAAATAAACATAACTGTAATATCATATTCATGACGAGGGAGATGAATTTTATGCTCTAAAATATCTTGAAATATGCGTTTAAAAATATGCACAATAAACGTCTGAAATATGAAAAAAAAAAAAAATTTTTTTAAATTTATTCGCCTATTTGAAAATAATTTAAATATTCAGCTTAATGAAGTACATCGTATGCCTTGCTGCATTTTTCTGCCTGGTTTAAAAAAATATATCAAGAAATATCCTACATTTGCATAAGCATTTTATTACATGTAAGAAAAAATAACAAACTGTGTCAAGCTCTTTCTAATCAATGAATTTGATAAATAAATACGGGTCTATGACAGTTTTTGACAGTTTTTAGAGATTCCAGTCTGTCTCTATTTTAACGAAATATGCATTTAATTTCCTGCCTAATCTCGCCTGTAATTATACGAATATGCAACAAAATGCACTAACATTATTCTATGTAGCATCCAATTCTAACCAAATGTCAAGAAATTTCACATAGCTATGCCCTGAAGCAACGAACAAAAATATGCTCCCTAACGAATAGAAATTCGCTCTCTATTCATTACATACAAGGGAAGCTGTTGTAAGATTTGTAAGAGCTTTAAATGGGAAAGTTATTATTTTATACGTGGAATTTTCAAATACAATATGTTGTAATAAGAATTAATTTAATTTTCCTGATCTATTATATCTGAGGCATTTCATAAGTGAGAAAAATATGTAAGCATATTTTACAGAAGGACATATTAAAAATGTAACGGCACATTCCTAAAATTATGACAAACATTTTAACGTAAGCTTCATAAATTTCATTTTTAGAAAATTCTAGTTTTGTAATACGCCGATTTTTCTATTAAATCTTTAAATGTCCATCGAACAAACAAACACACAAACATGAAGCCAAAATATTGCTTCAGTTGGAGCAAGCGAGAGGGCCCTATGAAACGTGAAATGGAGATTGTAACGTATATTCATATCTGCCGTGAAATACACCACACGCATTACAGCTCTTATCCTGGGATGTGCATATCGAATTTCTCACCCATGGTTACTATTAACACTTAACAATCAAATGTAATTATGACTTTATAACATATTTCCTGCCTCACGGCAATACACTTTTTATAGGGTTCAGCGTAACGATAAGCTAATTGCGCGTTTGAAGCCCTCATTCAGTTGGCCCGTACGAGCACTCCAGTCACTTTCGTTTATCAGGAAGTGTGGTCGTTTCATACTACAATTGGTCATACTGGTAGCAGCGTGAACTGTAACGTGGGTAATGGTACACAAAATATCTTGAGAGAGATGGAGTAAATTACCTTAATTACGGTCTGACATTTCGTTGTAACACTTCATGCCGCCATGAAATTCGTTATTGCTTTGAAAATAAAACCAGAATTGCACCGTAAATTGGCGTGATTCTGTGACCACTGTTGAAAATGTAAACATACTGAAATTTAATAATTGAGAAGATGCTTAGTGATTCCTTTCTTTTTTAGAACAGACTGGGAGAATTAAAATTTATTCAGGAGGTGGGTCGTTTTAAAATAATTATTTAGATTTTAATATAATTCTGTAATCAATATTTTAGGTTGCATTTAGAAGATAATTTGGAATATGGACGATTAATAAATATTAAATTCACTCCAAAATATTGCAGTAACAGCCTAAAAGCATTGGGTTTATTGGCCTTTTCAGGTTTTCTTCTATAGTGACAAAGTTAAATTTGTGCAACACGATGTAAGATTTTACAAATATGTAAAACATTGAAATTGGGATTTTTAAGCTGTATATATTGCAAGTTGTGCTAATGAATGCTTGATTCCGATTTCCGATTTTATTTGAACTTCGTAACTGGAAGTTCATATTTAGTTTTCTTGTATCGTCCTATTATTATCCTTCAAGACTAAAAATATAATTGGAAAGTGAATGGCTGAAGTGAACTTCAGAGAACAAACTCTTAAAGGCATGAACTGCATGACTCAGTGAGTATCACATCTGAATTTAAAAATCGTCATTGGTGCAGAAATGTATAAAGTAGTCGGGTCTATTGAGACGAATAACATTTCTCAAAATTATAGGTCGTCAGCGAATAGACTTCGCGCCCCAACTATTCTGGATTATTCAAAGTAATGCTGATGTTACATAAAATGGTTTCTCGGTGTTAACTAAGTTTTCAACCAGTTTCAGATCAAAATATAGGCTAAAAATCTAACTAGATTGCAAGGAAATTCAAACCTCTCCAAATGTTAGCACGACGCACTGGCCATTCCCCCGCGGCGGTGGACAATATTACTTCATAAAACCTCTAAAGTTTGTAAACTCTAGTTACCCACAAGCTTTGAGGTTTCGTTACGACGAAAAGCGAAGAGGCATTTGCTTTGAAAGAAAAACCTCTCGGCGCTGTTCTAGCGCTTATCAGTCTGACCCCTTCGAAAGATGTGTCGGCATCACTGTATCGTTTTAATGTTCCTTATTTATTAAGTTAAACTTCGCATGCTGCAGCAGACCGAAGAAGATGCTTGGCAGTTTGCCATTCCAGCAAATTAAACATCTGCACCCGGCCCATTTTGAGAGACGAAATGATATCGAGAATAGTGATAGATAGCAGTGAGGAAAGAAAAAGGAGAATAGGTAGGGGATGAATATAAGCCCATCTAAAGGGGGAAGGGAGATACAGGATTATTATCAATAGAAAGAGATGCATGTATGCTTCCGAAACCTATTGAGCAAAATACTCAATGAAAATGTCTGCATCTCTATAACGCTGACGGATAGTGCACCAACCTAAGGAGGTGGAGGGGAAGAAAGCAAAATGAGAATGGCTATAGACGACGATATTTTGTTTGACGATGTTTTTTGAAATCTGAAGAAGGGCAGGATACAAGTGATGATGATTCCAGAGTAATGACTCTGAAAGTAGAATCTAAGAAGACATTTTGATAATACAGTGTCCTAGGAAAGTTTCAACGCAGTTGGTACGAAGCTGATGAGAGTGCCATCAACAAAAAAATGTTGGCATCACGAGCACCAGGCAGCGCCCCACCGTCCGGTGGTTGGCGTAGAAGCAGTGATGGCACACCTACGATACTAGCGCCCCGCATGGCGTGACGGCGAAACTGTGGTCGGTAGCGGTGGCGGTGGCCGCCACTCACCGGACTGGGTGCGGAGAGACTTTCCTGTCGCGCTGTATCAAAGGGCCATGTGGAAGGGAAAGGGAAGAGAAGAGGTAGGAAAAGAGTGCACATATTCGTCTGTCTTAAGGGAGGAGGTTATACGTAGCTGAAGAAGAAACTAATAGAGATCAATGTAGGATTATGGAACTTGAAGAGCACAAAACACAAGGAAATAATGATAACGTCAACTTGAAGGTGACGCTGAGTAGACTATCAATCTCGGAAAACGGAGATAAAGAAATTGGTTACAGACGCAAAGAGCAATGTGCAAGGCGTCCGAAACATGCTGAATAGTAGTCGATGGTGATGATGATGAATGAAAATGGACGATTTCTCTGAATGGTCAACATATTCATCGGAAAAAACATATTGATAGTAACAACGTGAAAGGTTTTTGAAACTTGATGAAATGTAGAATACTCTATGATAATGATTATGATGATTACAACGAGATTGAAAATAGAAGCGCCAACGAGTTATTGGGGAAGAAGGAAAAGAAGAGGTGAAGAAAACATTAAAAATAAAAGTATAGGGTAATAATGAAGGTTTTGAAACAAGCTGAAGAGGAGAACACATATCGAAGAGCAGAACACTCGACGACGTTGATGACTATGTTGATGATGATTACAAATCGATCACTCCGCCAAAAAATGAACCTAGCTGACGAAGAAAATGAATTGCTAATAGAAATGCGAAGAGTTTATGAAACCTGACTGAATGGAGAAAACTCAATGTTGATGTCGACGAGATTGAAAATTGAGGTCTCAACGAGTTATCTATCAATCATTCAATCAATTATCCTTATAATACTTGATGAGGCTCAGGAAAACAGAACTGCTCTTCCACCTGACCACGCAAATTTCGCTAAGCTCGTTTTGCCGTCTAGGAGTGAAAGACGTTATCACTTGGATGACAAAAGAGGCGATTTTGAATTTATCTCTGATGCTTTCTGAAGGCTTGAAGATCTTTTACACGCAATAATCTACAATATGGCAAACCGGTTTCACTTCCCATCCCGACGAAGGCATACGAAGGTTTTTGCACCCTTAAAAACCCACAGCTTTGATTGGATTTGAACTCGCGAACATGGATATAACTGCAATACGCTAATCGTTATGACACCGAAGCTGCAAATCGATCGTTATCAACCTGTCAGAGTAAAATAAGCTAAGAAAACTTCATTATGTATATTATTTCTATAACGTATGATGTAAACATCTCTTTTTAGGATAAACCACTAAGTAAATCGCAGCAAATACGATGACATAAAAAATTCGGAGGTCCCCTGCACATGTAGTTGAAAATTTTGTTTATGTCATTTGAACATTAATAATATGATTTTTTGAAATGTCGACATCACGCCCAACCTGGTCGTAAGGCGGGTAGTATCGACGTCAGGCGAGGCAGCACAGGGCGAGGAATATGAAAAGGACAATTGGCGTAAATCTGGGCAATTCGGCGTAAATTAGGGGAAACCAGAGTGGGGATACACTAGAGGCTGAATTAATGTCTTTTCCTGTCTGAATAGACAAATATTTGGGCAAGTAAAACTAAATTGGGCATAAAATCTCCTACCAGTTTTAATAATAGCCATTATTAGTTAATACTTGATTTTACGTGGCAAAACTCGAACCATCAGACCCACTCTTCTCTCTCCCCATGCAAATTTCGCTATGCTCCTTTCACCATCTAGCGGAGCAAGAAGGTATTTCTCGGGCCACGAAACAAGTGATTTTGAATTAAGCTCAGAGGCTTCTTTTAGATCTGAGGATCTTTCTACGTGCAGTAAACCTACAACATGGGAAACTGGATACGAAGGATTACTGAAGGTATACAAAGGATTTTTTTCGCCCGCAAAAAAAAAAAAAAAAAAAAAAAAACCAACAACAACAACAAAAAAACATTTCGATCGCGTTTGGACTTCAGTGTAGCAGTCTGTTATGCTAACCGTTATACCACCGTATCTGAAAACCAATCGGTATCGTTTTTCCTGAGGAAAAAAGGGGCGAAGGAAACATTACAGTAAAATCTAAGCCAGAATCGATCGGGACACAAAAACTTATGTTTAGGGAGGTCCCGTTTTATGCAAGGTTGACCATTTTTTATAGTTGTGATATTAACGTTTCTGCTCTGAAAGTAGTAAATTACATGACTATTTTAAGTATCAAAATTCATTCACTTATAACATATTTATGAAAGAAATCATTAATAAATGAATATTAAACACTTTTCATTGACAGCTTATGAATTAAAAAATACACCCCTTACTGGCTGTATTCGGATTGTTTGCTGCCTCTTTCAAGGCACACTGAGTCACAACCCAGTAGTATGACTTTCTGATATGCTCGCATGGCCTTGAGCAATGGGTATCTGGTTGAGGGGTTATGATTTTCATCGCGGGGCAGGCATGCCCGTGCACCTTCCCACGGTCTGAGTCGGGAAAGAGGTATATCCCTAAGGGCTACACTTTCAGAGACAAGCGATCCCAAGGTCGAATTCTACACAGACAGCAGAAGTCCCTCTTCTTCAATGTCCAGCTGCCACGAATTAATCGCGTGTCACAGGGATAGAGAATTTAAAACAGGCTTGCAGACGCATCATTTCATTAAGAACTTCTCGCGTCTCTCTGTCAATTGCACTAAATTCGCAGGCATTCCGTTTTCAAAAGGTTTTCCCCCTGCACGACATGAACAACCGTTCCGTTTCGGCGTTTCTGTGTAAAATGCCATTTAACTTCACGCGCCGGAGAATTTTTCCGGTTAAGGCAGGCTTCTGGCTTGTGCAGGTTCCAGTTTAGACAGATTTTACTGTAATAAAATAGCTGTACCGGGTAATCTGGAAAGGTTTCAAAACACTTGGAAGAGCACAAAGAGGATGAGCGCACCGCCGCGTGACTTAAGCAAACGTACCTTGGAAAGTAGAGCCGCACCACCTCCCCGGGCCGGCCGCGCATCAGGTAGGTGCAGGAGGTGTGCGGCGGGTACCAGTGCGCCACGGACAGGAAGATGCCCTCCGAGTCCCCCGACGCCGCCAGCGCCTCGCTGCTCAGCACCCAGTCGCACGTGCCGTTGCGCTCGCCCGCCGTGTCCACCTGCCCGGGCCAGTTGCCCACGTTGAAGTGGAAGCCCGTGTTGAGCAGGGGGCCCGCGGGCGAGCTCACGAACTCCACGAACAGGTCCTCGCTGGTGCCTGCCAACACAGGAGACGGGGTGGGTCAGCCGAGAGATGTAGATTTCAGGGGTCGTCAACTACGTTCAACTACGCGAGTGCACATTAGACTAGGTGTTAGTGGTGGTCCTCCTAAGATGGGACGAAAGATTCAGTGCCGACCAACACGTCTGTTTGCCTCTCCAGGAATCTCTTCCAGTGGGGCACCGCCCCAGCTGGAACACATTCTAGTTAGTTATTTAGTTGATGCCTTATTTTACGTGGCGAAACACTAGCCATTAGACTGGTCTTCTTACATGTGTGGTTGTGTAGTGCATTGAAGGATGTGTGTGTGTGGGGGGGGGTGAATGGACAACGTTGAGGAAGGGAAGTTTGTGAGCGGTCCATTTTCTGTTTGTTAGGGTCATGCTTCAGCATTCGACGGCTTTTTATGAGAGAGACCACAGACTACTAGCGATCAGAGCAGCCAGTTGCTAAAAGTTTACTCCAGACAATAGATAATTTGACCTAACTACAGGTGTCTGATAGGTCACTCCCTATTTTTGGAAAGTATTTTTCTTTAATTAGCCATCTTTAATTAAGAGCCATTGGTTTTACAACTACTTTTGTTAGAAACAATGATTCTTTAGGTTTAGTTTAACACCCTTTTAAAACTCTACATGAGCTCCATCATTCTCAATTCATTTTTTAAACGAACTGGTGTTGATAAGATATTGTTGCTTCATATTCATCCAAGTTCTTTGGTTTTCTTTTATAAACCTCTTTATTAGCTCACACCCAGGGGAAAATCGCAAGGCGTTAAATTAGGGCTGCGAGCAAGCCGTTCATTTGCACCACGTCGGCAAATCAAATGACCTGGGAAATTGTCATGTAGCCATTAGCTGGCTTCTTTTGCAAACTGTTCAGTTGCTCCGCCCTGTACGAAGTGAAGCTGTGAGTTGTTCCACTGTGAAATTACAGGCCATACAGGCCAAACTCTGCTAACATCTTCTTTCCAGTCTTCTGATATCCTTGCAAAAGTGATGCTCCCTGTTATTAGTAATTTGAAATCGCAATTTTTAAATAATTTTCGTCCAGTTTGACATGACTCTCTCGTTCTGCCCACCACCACCTTTGTACTCTCATCACAGATCCCTAGACCCCATAACGAGCCGCTATTCTCGCCCGCACATTGACACTCAACACATACGGCGTTTTTTCACTGAAATAAAAGAATCACCATGCTTAACAAAATCTCAAGGACTACTCTAACACATTTAATTGTAAAAACATTGACTCATAGATAAAGAAATTGTAGCTACTCAGAAATACGAGCTGACTTGTCAAACACTGTACTATAGATACAATCAGCTATCAGCGGGACCACCAGACATAGTGGCTCGCGACTTCAAAACTCGCTGTTTCACAAAATTAAACCGGCATATTCCACAAAAATGTAACGGGTGGGTCCGGTTTTCTCAATCAACAATCCTAGACGAACGTGAGGCACTGCTGGTTTTTACATTCTCACTACGGAGTAGAGAGAAAGTTATGTAATGCTGGGCGAGAAACGGCAATTTTTCGGCAGAAAAGCTCTTATTACAGGGCCCTGCTAACGAAAAAGTGGATAAATCCAATCGTTAAATCTAGAGAAAAATCTGTGGAGTGACCACCATTTTTAGATATTCATGTTTTGTGCGTTCTTGACACCGAATAATCGAATGACGTCAAAACGTAACGGTCCATCTGTTTGTCTGTGTCTGTCTATCTGTGTCTGTCTGTCTGTGTCTGTCTGTGTCTGTCTGTGTCTGTCTGTGTCTGTCTGGGTCTGTCTGTGTCTGTCTCTTAGCGTCTGTCTGTGTCTGTCTCTCAGCGTCTGTCTGTGTCTGTCTGCGTCTGTCCGTCTGCGTCTATCTGTCGGCGTCTGTCAGTCTGTCTGCGTCTGTCTGTCTGTCTGCGTCTGTATGTCTGTCTGCATCTGCCTGTCTGGTTGGTCCGTCTGCGTCTGCGTCTGGTCTGCGTTTCTGTCAGTCTGTCTGCGTCTGTCTGTCTGCGTCTGTTTGTCTACGTCTGTCCGCGTCTATCCGCGTCTGTATGCGTCTGTCTGTGTCTGTCTGTGTCTGTCTGTGTCTGTGTGTGTCTGTCGGTCTGTCTCTCTGTTTGTGAACAACGCTCGCGTTTAAACCGTTGAGCCAATTTTCTCCAAAATAGATAGTTCTCAATCCATGTGGCCGATGTCGCGGCCCCTTGAATTTAAAACCGATATTTTAATTTTGAGGGGTACTTTGCTCGAGCCCCCAGGACATTTTCCAAATTTTCTAAAAATTGATTCTGTCGTTTCTGATTAAATTTTGTTGTTGGATAGTGAGAAGGACATTTAAGAATGGAGGACATCTCATTTTCATTAAAATCTCGGCAATTGAAAACTGAATTCTTTCGGCGTCTTTCTACAACTACAATTATGAATGTAGAGATTTTTAAATTAATGAAATATGTTCCTTAAAGATAGTTTTTAAAATAAGTTTGGGTACAATTTTTCGAAAATTTGAGTCTTTTCCCGTAAAATTTCCTCCCTTTGTGTGAAAGTACGGGCGAGAAAGTACGTGCTATTTTAGCACTATTAGTTACTCTCTGCTGCGTATAGGAGTACTTGAAAGGAACCACGAATATCACACGATTTAATCGAGATAGTGCCATTCATCCCGTCTTGGATACCACAAAGCGCTAGTCTTTTCTTACATTGTTGTAAGCGTTTTCTGAAATTGTTGTAAGATGAACCGTGCGTGTCTCTCGAATCGGCACGTTTGCAATTGAAAAGTAAATTGACACAAAATAAATCATATTCCTGCGACCAATTCAGTTTTTTGATGATGTTTTCTCGCACCTACCACCCTTTCTCACCTGTATTCTTTCTCCTCCCTCTCTCTCTCTCTCTCTCTCTCTCTCTCTCTCTCTCTCTCTCTCTCTCTCTGTCCATGTCTCTGTCTCTCTCTGGGATCTTGTCATGGACCCGCGAAGAGAACCGCATCCACGAAAGTGATCTGACGATCATTCGCGACCTTTTCGTCTAACCATTCTGATCTCTTCAAGTCATTGAGATGTTAACATTTCGGAGTCATACACTTCGCAATGCTCCGCTGATCTCTGTTCCCAGCTTAAGAGTTTGGCGTCGCTTATCTTCAGAAGTGTGGATCGAAAGTAGCAATCACCGAGTACGCCGCTTTCATATCTGTTTTGCAGTTAAGGAAATTGTGTATCGATTATGACTCACGAGAGTAATTGTACATCCTATTCACATTACATATAACGAAACACATTTAAATATCAATAAATTTTGTTTTTAAACCACACATTCTGCAACTGGCACGAGTCGCCACTGGAGAATAATACTATGTAATAAATAACGCAAAGTTCTTGGTTGCCATCCAGGTATACTACAATACAACCTGAATAGTAGAAGCGATGATTGCATTGGGGCACGCACATGTGTTAGAAATTATTTTGCACTACCATTTGTAACTAAATAGTTACAAAGTTTATCTAATCTATCTTAAATCTACAAAATGTATTCAGCTCACTATCGACAGACATAAAAAACTTTTACAGTTAGCGAACATTAAATTATTAGGCAATTTAGAGCAAAACTCTAGACTATCCCATTTCACAAACGCATCTGGTAATAAAACATTTCTATTAGCATCCTTGTCATAAAATATAACGTGTTTTTGTTTTCTAAATGCATAAATGAGTCATTTAAATTTAGAATGTTTCAATAAAGCTCTAGGACCGTAACTCAAAAAGGATGCTTCTGAACCCATAAAAATTAATAACGCGAATGAAGACGAAATGATTAAGGAACTTATAATGAGACAGTTGCGATAGTACAGTACAGCAACGTTGCATAAAGACCCCACATTGCCCTCAAAATGAATCGCAAAGGCCCCAAATGACGCAAATGTCCTGCGAGATCTGGTCTGTCCTTGAGATGCCGTGCCGTGAGAAATGTGTCCTAAGTTGCGACCGCATTTCCGCAGCCTCCTTCGGAGCCTAGTTCGCGAATGGGGCAACTTTGCTCAGAGTCAGGCGCCGCCCAAAGAGACCAGTTCTCAAGGTTCAACACTGCGAAAGTTTTCTGGCAGATGGTTCAGTCGTGTAAGCGATTGTTTTCACATTAATTCATGCGAAATTCAATACTGATGACGTGATTGAATTATAATCATGTAAATAATATATCTTTAAATAGAAGTTTTAAGTGCACTTTTCTTCAATTTCTTTTCGCCACAAAACGTCTGTAGTTGTCATAATAGTATATTACTCACCTACCATGTACATAAATTTAGTTGGGATTGTATCAATGTTAAAATAATTGGGAACATAGCAGAATCAATTATACCCGAAAGAGTTATCATGAATAATAATTCTTTGATTACCAGTCAATTTTTTGTTTTGTCGAAAGCTTGATGAAAATGATCAGTGCAGAGTCTTAAATATTTGGTGATCGTTATCTGTCCGTTTACTTTCGCTGTGCATAACCTCGCCTAGAGTATCTATGTTAAATAATTTACTTTAATGTTTTCGTATACTTTTTGACATGATTTCTTTCATTATTCGTATTAGTGTCGATATCGTAATTACGCGTGAAAACTATTCCTAACCTGGAATAACTCTCACTGAACTGACCCTTATGAAGCATTATCGCCATAGTACCATTATCTCCATAGTACGTCACACAGGTTTTAACTGTTTTTGACGTAAAATAAATAAATATCGCAGGCCCGTCAATAGCGTTTACACTAGGAATGAGACATTGATGTCCATGTTTTCAAACTATCGATGCTTTATAGTTTTTAAATTTTAACATCGATGATTTGTGTTCAATCTTTTTATGTGATCAATATTTTTAAAATGAAAATTTTTATCTTTTTTAAAAAAATAAATTTTTTAATTATATAATCAGATAATCCACGTTTTGTTAATTGTCCTCGTCATTTTTGACTTTGTTTTATCAGGTAAATATCAATAAAAATTAATAAACGGTACCACTTTCAAATTAACTCCCCTCAGCGTGAACTTCAGTAGTTACTAATCCTGTTGTAAAAATCGATATTTAATAACATCGATAGTTTTGGTTCATTAACATTGACGGTTTCATTTTGAGCATCGATGTTTAGAAACAGGGATGTTTCTTGGCGATGTCGCATCTCTGGCCTACAAGTGCTTCTTGCTAAATCCTGGCGTTCATGCGAGTACAGGCAACTTTCCCTGACTCCGCTCTAATTTGCCTTCCAAATCCAGAAAGGGGTCAACACGCCCACGCCGAAGCAGGGCGAGGCACACATTGACGGATTATTTCGTGTTTCCAGGCGCGTCAACAACTAAGATCATTAGTTCCGTAAATGCGGAACATGTTTTCTGTGGAGGTGGCGGTGATCTTCCCCCACTAGATGCTGAAATCTTGAACCGAACTGCTCGTCAGTTAGCGGTTTTCCTCAACCAGGTATTTCCTACCAGGAGCGCCATCATCCCAATCGGTACAAGGTCCAAGGTTCCGGGATGCGTACACGATTTCGCGTTGATGCTCAATAACTTGTGCAGGTACAACACCAGTGTCAGATTATTTGTCTATCAGGGGAAACGTTATACGTGTGTCTTCAGTATATTTCCGACCACAATCAATGACAAGCGGGAATAATCTTCAACCCCCTGCATATCTAACTCTCTTAACATATGTTCTGAAACACACGAGCATGATCTTACTAACTGAAACATGTTGGAGACTGATTGCATTTTGTCCCAGGCGCCAGGCGTCCAAGAATATAATGAAAAAGTTAAAATTAAATTATGTAATTAAATATTGTAAAATTGTAAAATGCAGAAATCATTTCCGGCTTTTCGTGTCACGGTTTGGAAGTTCACCATCTGCAACGTAAAATATCTGTATCCTCGGAATGAATAACACTGTACCTAGACAAAATGTTCGGCTCCCGAATCATTTTGCCATTTTCTACATAAAATATAAGCTGTTAACTTAAATGAAGAAAAAATATTTAAAAGGCATTATTTGTTTCTACTATATACTTAAAAATTTTGTTTTTCATCCGGACTCTTCAGATTCAGTTTCCTTGCTAATTTTTGCATTTAGTGCACTTTACTATCGTAATACTATGAACTCTGCAGGTAACGGCCGATTGTCAGGATGTCTTCGTTTTTCCATTAGGGGGCAAGGGGAAGACAAAAAGTATTCTTGAAAATGTTTTCATACGGTGAAAATAATAAAAATAAACGACTACTTTTTGAACGTTTTAATATTGAAGGGTCCGATATAAAGACCTCCTGTCCCTCCGCCTTCGTCAATGTATCAACAATGGAGGACGCCATTTACCGGGTTAAATTTTTTAACACCAAGTATTGTAAAGTGTGGTAGTTCTTGTCCACAAATAAAAATGTTTTTTTTGTATCTTTGTTTGATTGTTATTTTGTTTCTAACAAGACTTTTCTAAATGTGTGAGAACTTTTGCCGGACCCTGTGTTAAAGAAATTTCAAAAACTATGACATTAACCTAGAAGTATGTTCATTTTTGGGCATGTTGTGTACTGTTGAAATTGATATTTGGGTGTCGGCTTGGAAAGGAGCTCCTTATGGGAGAGTTTGGAATCTGTCGTGCTACCTGTTGTTATTCGTGTGCTATGTCTGGGTTCGACGGAGCTCGCATGTGTGTCACTGAATGGTCTCAATAAGACCATTTTGGATTATTGGGAGCGATCAGTTGAAAAAAGGTCCAATACGAAAACACAACGGGAAAGTTGTGTTGATATATTAAAAAAATTCAAGTTGTTTTCGAGTTTGACGTAATAAAAATCATCAGATGTTATGTATCTGAATGTCCAGTATCAAAGGGGGTCACATATACGTTGTGACTGCAGACATGGAAAAGGGCATGTGCATTTCTGAGAATGCTCACTTCTTGCGGCAAGGAAATATAATGAATTGTTACTCAAGATACTTTCGTTGGTTTGGGGTTTACTATCTTCACGGTTTCCTCCACTCCCTGGGTTATGCCAAAGTTCTTTATTCTTTAATATTAACAGATTGCATATGTATGTTCCATTGCTTGCTTTATATCTTATTGATTACATAGAGTAGCTAGGCTGCTTATTGAATTTGTCACGTACCTTGAAATACACCTCCAAACAATGACAAAGTGGCGTTGAAATTCTTTTGATTTCAGTCCTTCAAATTGATGGAGGATGAGGTAATTCTTTTATGAGGACATTGGTTTAGTTATAACTCTTTTACATGCCGTAAACACACGACAAGAAAGTCCGAAGGAAGTCGTCAAAGCAATTTATCGACCAAATAGAGCCAATTCCCTTGAGCACGGAATGTAATTCACGACTGCCAACCTGTAAAGTAAAAGAAATACCTCTAAAATTTGAGATAGACTTCTCTTTCAGAATCTATTGGTCCCTAACATTCTTCATACCACCGTTAGTAGAAATAAAATATATATGAGTTTCAGAATTCAATAAAGAGCTCATTAAAATATTGTATTAAACTCTTAAAAAAACACGATACAAAATTTTGGAACAAAAACTACTTATAAATACATACATTATGAAGATATTTTTGAAGTAAAATCCACGTTAAAATTGTTATTCTGGGTTAGAAAACGCGTTAAAAAAGAATAATTGACGTCATATTTAGAGAAGATAATACATTCTATAATGGACGGTTTAAAAATTGTTTTGATAAGAATATATGTTCAGATAGAATGTACTTGTAAAACATATTTTGATTATATAACAAAAAGCGTGTTTCATGCCTTTATAATTAATAGTTGGTTCGTCTTTGGGGTACGATACTTATTCTGAGTTAAATTGGTTAGCGTAATATGTGTGACTACGGTGGACGGTTATTTAAACTGTCAAGGTAGAATCATTACAACAAAATATTATTTGACGAAAAATACAACAAAATAAGGTATGGCGATATTTCATTTTCTATTTGTGTAATGTAATGCCTTCATTCTTCATTATTAGTAGTGGGCCATGGATTATCGTAATAACTGTTATCACAACACTGTTCTCAGTTTGGTAATGTTCAATATCAGACAATTACAGTGGATAAATATACATACCATATCGTGTGCCGAACCCTCTTTCGTCAAAGATTTCTTTGGGAATTCCCAAAGATTCATTACCCTGAGCGTGTCTCCTCTGGCATGTGGTGCCTTCCATGCGCCTGTCTTCCGGAAACCACACTTTCCTTAGGCGGACGTGGTCGTCAAACGACCTCATCAATTTTCTACTACCTCCCCCACCCGGCGGCCGGCTACATCCTCTCCAGAATCCTCGAACACCACCATCAAATCCGAGATCTCTCCTTATACGATGCCATCACTAACTTGTCTATCCCGCACCCCCTCTCGCACTTTCGTGAGAAGTGGACAAAAAAGCGTCGTGACGGCCCCAGAGGCAGAACTTTGCCCCCGCGCCGTTATTTACTGCGTCGAAGTCTTTCGACTTCCACGTGTCGACATCTTTTACTAAGGACTAAAATGCTCTCGTTGCTTCTTCTTTGTGGAGGCCCTCCCGAGAATTCGGAGATGAAAACATCAATGGATCTTTTGAACATTTGACATTCGGGTTCCCCGAACTTGGCAACGCGACCGTGATAGGAAAACGCCAGCACTTGGAGGTGGCTCATCGGAGTGTTTTCCCAGTCTTTCATCGATATTCTGGTGGCTTTGTTGTATGTTGGATGATATAGGAAGTTGAAAAACAATGTGTGCCTGATGGATATACGTATAAATTTTGATTTGCTTAGTTATCTTAAGCCGAGAGTAATGTGAATAATAGTAATACATAATAATAATAATAATGTAAAACGATACTCGGTTGACGTAACATGTTATAATTATCAATGTGATAATTTACTGAGAAATATATTTCATAATTAACCAAAATGTTTAATTTATTTTATTAAATTTGCATTTAAATTAAAATAAAAACAGTCATTGTACGCTATTTTCTTCACCCTTTATCATATTTGCATATTTGCTATCATGTAGAGATTTGAGCTCGAATTTGTGCATTACCAGCTTTTGAATTAACAGAAAGCAAAGACAGAGAGTGGCCGAAAGTGCTAGTATTGTATATTTATAGAATGGATTTTTAATTGGCTACTGGTTAAATTAAAGAGTTTCAGGAACTGCAGCAAATTTTGTTTAATACGTTAGGTCTAGATACTACGAGCATCCCGACAAAATGATAAAATGAAGAGTGATGGTAAGTCAATAATTCACCAGGTAACATATGAGGTTATAGAAGAGAAAAATAATATATTATTTGCGAACATTAACGTATTCTGTGCCAAAGCTTTTGCTTATATCAGTAGTGATTGAAGTTTTGATAATCATGATAACGAGATCAAAAGGTATAAAACGAGAAACGGGAAATCCTCGAGGAAACATGAAAAATGGTATTTCCTCTGAATATTTCAAATGGAGTGACCAGACTAGAGGCGGAAAACTAACAGTGTGGGTTGTCACAAATTGGGTGCACAAAAATAGACAAAGAACACAGTAGAGATGGTCACCTGAACACATTGTTTACGAGATACAGCACAGTATAAATTTCTTATGAGACACCTCAATGTACTAGAGCTTCGAATTGTAAATATTCCACTAAACAACAGCAGCGATCAATAGAAACAAAAAAGGGAGCACATGCCTAATTTTTCATGGTTGCCGAAATACATCACTGAATATTCCTACTTTGTTTGAACAAAATCACCAAGAACGTAGATTGTCAGCTAATTTAAATGAAAGATCAAATGATCTAAGACAAAGTATTTAACCCTTTTCAACGTGCGGCACACTAGAGATGTAATTTAAAATGCCTCAGCTCGCTCGTAATGAAGATGTACATTTTTCAAAATAAACATAGTACCTATTACACTAGGGAAGAAGATTTTTACATTCAGGAAGGTAGAGAAAACAACACATTCAATTTTATACGTAGATTACGAATATCACAATAAAAACGTCATACCAAGTTACAGTTTTTAATATACCGTATCACACCGTATTTTGCTATTAATGCAAATACCGCACCAAATAATTTGCACCTATAAGAGATGTAAAATCAAAACGCATTAAAATATTTAAGAGTAAAGTATTTATTCATTTTATCTACTCCACTTTCATGAGATATCAACAAAATTTGGCTTTCGTATTCTTTTTTCATCTTCTTTGTTCAAAGATTGCCTCTTTACTCTCGCGTCTGGTAGTCGCGCTTAATTACGAGTAGGTCTTAGAGGATGTTTTGAAATCAAGTCACGTGCATCATCATATTTCCTACTGTGCATCGGCCACCGAAAGGAATTATTTTATCCCCTTACCTTATTGGAAGTATACAAGTTTCCAACTGTTGGCGTGGCAGATTCTGAGTCAGTCGATGTCATGCGGAACTGTACTGGCAGTGCGCGTGAAGTTCGTGTGTGGTTTGCGTGCGTCTCAAATACATTAATACATCACAGTTCTGTGTTTTTTATAAAGTGAAATTCGTTACATGATCTATAGAATTTAATCAGTTCGATAAAATGCCAATCGTCATTTCACATCAAAAGTGTGCGTATCAACCCTGTTGAGTTTATGGAAGATTTACACCCAAACTTCACAGGAAAAAATATATATAATTACGAAACTAGCGTATTCTTTATACTTTGACAGTAGTGTTTGGGATCAGGGCAAACCATGGCCTGCTTACCAGTGTTGTCACGTGTACAACGAACCTTAGGTTGTGATTGTATGGAAAACTGAAATCTTTGTCATTCGCTCTACTAATGTTGTAGAGAATACCAACAAAACATTTTAAAGTCTGCATAATATTGAATGAATAAGTGTTACGTGTATTTTCTGGAATGAATTGACGGGGTGAAAAATAAGAACACAAGGGAGTTTAAAGAATTATACGTGAAAAAAAGAAAACAAGGAGGAATCTCTGATAGCTTGAATTCGGAAGACAGCAGATTGTATGTGACTAATACCCATAACACAGAAATTAATTGAGTTGTTTTGGAAAATATTGCATATTTGGATAGAAAATGATGGCGCAAAAAATAACAACATTACAGTAATGGAACAAAGATCAAAATATTTAATCACTCCAAAATAAGATGAAAAAGCATTGAAAAAACATAAAAAATTTAAAAATGTGGGTGAGAAAAAACATTGTCTTTAAATATTCAGTTCCTTTCAGTTATTGAATTGAAAATTACAAAAAATGGCATAAGGGCATTCAGGGCATAATTAATTCTGCTGCAGCAGAAATAAATTTAAAATAAAAGACCGGCCACTTATCAGTTGGAGCTCTGATGACTGATGACCTTCCGTGCAACGGCGGATGACGGTCGAAGTGCATTGGATGGAACTATTTACGTAGAGCAGCAAGAGACTATATAGCAGGGGTGACGCCAGAGTTGCGACCCCAAATTAAGTGTTGAAATCAGCGTCTTCCAACAGGTTGCGGTAGGCAAATTAGGTTTTGCACCACATAATAAGACGTTTGACTTCCACTGGGGTCGCCATTAGAGAAGTGTTCGTTCTTACAAGATTTTGAATGAATATAAAGTGGTGGACCGTAGCGATGTCCTTTGACGACCCAACGACTTGACGAGAGTCGCTAGCCCCTCAACGACAAGAGAGATGAACCCCGAGCACGCACGCACGAACGTGCCAGCTAAGCCACGTGGCGTAACTGGAGAACCGATCAACGAACTCACGATGCTCCTACACGCACGCAGCCCATCACCCACAAGGAAAGTGGAGAGCAGACGATGTCATGTTCAGGGCCCATCGAATAACTGTCGTTTCAGAACGATTCCAATTGACCAGTACAGACACATTTAAACACAACACTTTTGTACATAATTAAACTAATGTTAAATAATTGTGTTGCAAGAGACCCCTGGTTGCAATGGCATAAACAATGCAATAAGTCAGATTTATATTGGGACGTAACAATATGCGTATTGTATTTTTTACCTGTTCTTACTTGAAATGAAGCACGCTAAAAGATTTGTAGTAATATAACCACAGTGACAATGCGGAAATTAGTATATGATTTTATTTATCTTAAATACTAAATATGTTCATATCTTTCGAACCTTGAGTGATAGAAAGGTTTTGTAATGATTTTGGAAATCAGTGTTTTTATTTCCTTTGAAATCTCCTACTTTCATCCCCGAGCTATTGTTACCTAGTGTTGTTAAAAATAACTACGAACTACTGACTTCAAAAATTACTATTTCATGAATGTAATTTAATGTAAAAAATGGATGTAAGTAAGAATAAAAATAATACATGTTTGTTTTATAATTTGTTCTTTATACAGAGGAGAAAAACATGACAATTATTTTTTGCAACTGTCCAAAACGGGCAGACTGCACATTGCATTCCGCATGTGAAGTTGGTCATTGTTAACGCCCTTCAAAATGTAATTGTCAAGACAACCATCTTATCGTGGAAAAAATTCAAGCAATGCAGTTTTTCAGGGTTGACACGGGGGACACGCCTATAAAAAGTGGATACAATAAAAACTACTATTTAATTCAAATTATGTCTCAGGAATCATTTTTATGCAAGTTTCTATCATTATTAGAAGATTTACTGGTTTAATAAATTACTTATGTTATTGGCAACATGGACGATTTATTGATGCTGAACGATATTCTGAATTTAAACTACATTTTTCATTTGAAGATATACTTAGTGTGAAATAAGAAATTGTAGCTATTTGCACACTTGACCAACTCTTGGGGAATATTATTATCTTCATTCCACATAAAATGTTATTTGAATGTAAGTTCACTTCTCAAGTAAATGTAACAAATTGAACAGGACTTGACGTATCCTTGATGAAACTTTCCTTATCATGCCTCTACGCAACGTATTGCTATTTCCCGAGATATTAAATGCCTTACTTCACTTACAAAACAATGTTCTGTTTAATAATTTATATACAGTTGTAGAAATGATGAACGAATTGCGAGCTGGTTGTATATTTCATAGTTTCGACTGATTTAGTGACCCCCCCACTTCGCGCCACATGAATGTAGGTAAATATTAATCAATTAAAATTTTAATTTAAAGTAACAATATATTTTTAATTTTGTCGCGGTACACAGCTTATTTGTGGAACAAATATTGAGAAACCGTGATACAGGGAGCCAAAGAATTGTATCAATACACTTTGTCATTATCGATACATCTGGTTCAATTTTCTACAGATGCGCTGATTTATGTTCATATACTGAGTACGGGCAAGCCAATTTTCTCCCTGAAAATGAGTATTCTTAAGTTAAACAATGCTTTTCAATTAACATTACTTCGAGAGGAGAAGCTTCTTCGAAAATCTGAATCCTGAATCTGCAGCCTGAATCTGAAGGGTGATGAAGAAGTAGATTGAGTCACGATTAAGAAATTTACATTGTCACTCAAAAATAGTAAGCGGTAGTATAGTAAGTTCCCTGCAGGGGCAGTTTTACATTTTACATACCTTCACAAGTCTGAGCTGTCAAGCCCTTGCTTATATACACTATGGCCGTTATTTTTTTCACAAATGTCCCTTTTTCTCTTTCGTTGTACGAGACTAGGTTAATATACGACTACAGCGCCCAAGAAGTTCTTCTTTATTCCAGGAGAATGTTACGACTACTTTAGGCACGTGCTTTCCATGAAAACGCCCCGGCCCAGGTGAGAAATGAGAGCTCGACGTCGCGTCTGGAACTCCGGCAGATGGACGCCCTGTTTCTTTTATAATTTTGCCTTTCATAGGCCACGTTACTGTATTTCTGAAAAGAAACGTTTTCTGGGAGTAAGGTGTATTTGCAGACAGAAAGGCGTTTCATGAGAAATATTATTTTATATTTATTTTTAATCTGTATTTTTAGCCGTTTAATGCCCTGTAAGGGGCAATTGGCTTCCTAATACAGAGTAGATAAACTCTACAAAGGTTTCCTTGTAGTTGGGTCTACAGCCATTATTGTACGTGAGTTTACAATTGAAATTTCAACAATACAATTTTAGAATCTTAAGTTCTAGTTAAATTCTGGATGTTAATCTACAGATATTATGAGTCCTAATGAAGTTTGTCTGGTTAAACATATTTACAATTTTTGTTATTTTATGTATGACTTCCACTTCGTACTATCATGCGCCAGTCGAGTCCTTGGGGTCCTGCTGTCTCTTTAAAGCCGTCCTGTCATCGTTTCTTCTGTATCCCTTGTCATCTTCAACCTGATCTTGGGTTCCACAATGTTATTGCAAGTTACCATCCGTAATCCTTTTGCCGAATGATGTGTACGCCCCATTTCTATTTTAGTTTTTTACCTTGTTATACTACATGCTGAATATTTTTGTTTCTTATGACTTCGCTTGGTAGATTATATTTTAGTGTCATTATTTTTCTTTCAATTTTTCTTTCACATCTTATTAATTTCTTTTTTTGTAGACGTTACGGGACAAGTCTGGCATCGGTAGATTAAAGTAGGTAGTATGCATGAGTCCGTTTTTCCCCTTTAAATTTATCTCAATTTTTTTGTTTACTAATATGAAAGCAAGACTCCAGATTTTTTCCATGTGTGGCTTTTTTTGTCAGACTTATTTTCTAAAGATATTATTTTCACTACACACAGGGTGAATCTCGTAACTTTAGCACCTTCTGCAGTTTTTGAACGGTTGAAGTTAGTGCAATGCAATTTTCACGAATGTGCATGAAGGAATCGGGATAATTGATACATGTATTCTTTTCTATTTTATCACTTGTATTTTACGTGACATTGAGGTAAATTTATTTTTGAAACGGATCTATAGATATTTTTTAGTATATCATGAGCGTAAAAAGAGGAATCCAATATATATATATATATATATATATATATATATATATATATATATATATATATATATATATATTGTAACCGTCACGTATCTACCTAACTATTTCGTAGTACGCCGAATTACAGAAGTAAATCTGTTATTTACTTGTTTTGTGACGTGTGATTACACCGTCACACAAACCTGGGAATACCTCAAATTATGGATAATTCCCTATCGGTGGTGGGTTCGTCTTTGCTAACTAATATTCATTTAACAAACAAACACAATTTCACAGTTTTAAAGAACAAGTAACATATATTCTTTCCAATATGATCCTTCGTACACTCACATTCACATATTCTCCTACGTGATTACTTTTCCTTTTGATTACACAATGGTAGCTAACTCCCTACCTAAACTGCAGTTTTCTGTAGAATAATAGTGACTCTGATCTACATTTACACGAAACAAACAGTAAATACATATGTACACTTCTCAAAACAAATTATCTCTTAATGAAACCCACAATTCACAATTTAAATAACCATCCTGTAAAAAAAATACATACAAACAATATACCAAAATTCACTAATACCTTTTCAATCTTAAATAATACTACACTCAATATTTACACTTAATATTCAGCTTCTGCGTGACCTCGCAGTGCAAAATTCTGTTTTACAAAGTCTCTTGACTGTTCATGAAATAACGTTTTACCAGAAACAATTTAATAGCGTTCATTCATGTTCAAAACCTTTTTTACATAGACAATTCCTCTTAAATGATTCCAAATAACACCAAGTCAATTATGTATGAATTTAGATAAAGAATTATACACAAGGACGACTTTTATCAATAAACATAAAAATTATTTAGATCTGATTTCTCTTACGACTGCAAAATAAATTTACTGGTTATCAAGACTAATATTTAGTAAAACTTGTCCGATCAATGTCTGTTACTGAGGGAAGCTCATATTACAACGTTTTAATTTGTGCAATCATGATTCTATCTTGAAAGTTTTCCAAGCTGCAATTTAGTAAATATTCTTTCTGCTTTTCTGTGACTCACGACCGGCGAATTTTCCAAGCTGATCCCGCGCTGCGTAGACGGCTGTCGAGCGACGTTCACGCCCCAAGGTCGTCGTTGTCCCTGCGACGGTTTGTGCGTTGCCTACCGCGATGGAATCGGAGTATTTCCGTACGCCTTCTCCTCGTTGTACAGCCCAGTTAAATCACAGCTTACACGAAGGTGATGGTCGCGTTAGAATGCGAGTCCAAAACTCCAAATTGTAACTTTGAAAGTTGAGCCAGTTGTTGAATAAATTATGCTTTTCGGAATTATCAAAATTCTCCAATAGAATTTTCGAAATGAAATCCCATAAATAAAAATGAAATAGAATAAAAGTAGAATAAGTAACTGCTCAAAACTAAAACTGAAAAAACTGAAAAAGCTGAAAAAACTGAAAAAGCTGAAAAAGCTGTAACAAAGAAACAGAAACACGTCCTATGTTACAAAAAATCTCTTCTATATTCCAGCAACGAGAATGTAGCAACGTGGTTTTATAAATTCATTTTAGTCCACTACCACCGTTATTCTTACATTCGTTGCATTACTTGTTTAATATTCCTATCGAATTTTACGTAATCTTGACATATCACAGTGATTAATCCCATGAAAAATACTTAGACAATTACCTTTTAATAAAGCTTCATTTCTGGTATTTTCCACGTGTCCCTCGTCGGTTGTGTGGTGGAATAGTACCCATCTACTCACTTCAGCGTCTCGATCCGGAAAGAAAGACAATCTCGTCCGAGTCAAGCCTCATGCCATATTCGCATTTCTACAAAAGTTCTGATTGGCTAGGGCGAAAGTACGTTCAGAAATTTGTTTCTAGGTAACGCCATCTCTTCGCTACTCTAGGAACTATTTGTAGGGCAAGATGTCGGGTATTGTCACTTCAATATTTCTTTTGTCATGAGTGTAACCGATGACAAGCGGTTACAATATATATATATATATATATATATATATATATATATATTGTATATATGTATATATATGTATATATATATATATTGTATATATGTATATATATGTATATATTGTATATATAGTTAAATAAGTTAATATATGTATATATATGTTAAATAAGCATTTTTGAGTAATTTAAATTTTTTGGTTGCTCAGCTTTCCTCGCTAGAGCGCGCGATAGTAGGGAGAGCGCTGCGTGTGCTTGTATGGCTGACTGTTATCCGTTCAAAAATCCGTTAAACACGAGTGCAAAAAAATCGCAAATCATTATTGTAAACATATTTAATTCTTTTCGCTATGTCAGGTGTCTAGTAAATTCAAAGCAGAGTGCCATACAGGGCAATTTCAGATCTTTAACAATTGCTCCAATTTTCTTATTGAGTGGCCATATCGCTTGAAATATCGGACAGATGGCCAAACACCGTAGTTTGATCATATCACGATACAGTTCTTTAAAATAAAGTTCTTTTGTAGACTTGCTACGTGAAAAATGGACCGTTTGACAATTCTTCGAGCAAATCAATAATTATTATTCACATTGTATAATCCCGCAATGTTACCTCAGTGTCGTAGCTTAAGTCAGTATCACCCGGGGCAAAACTAATGGTGTCACCCCCTCCCTAAATTAAATATAAAAATATCTATATCTGAATAATTTATAGATTATTTAATAAAAATACTAGTATATTTGCACGATATTAAAGATAATTTGTAGATTATTTTATCAAGATTAACGAAAAGATAAGATAAAGCAGGCTTGCACAAGGGCGCCAACGCCACGCCCCACGACGGCGGTGGCAGCCCCTCCGCGCCCCACCGCCTTCTAGCGAAAGACTTTCACTTCTGACCGCTGCCCGAGCCCTCGGTGGGAGGAAAGGCTGCGTCTCTTAAGACGTTGAATTTGACAACTAAAGACTTTAAATAACAGCTGTTGTTTCTGGAGAGGGAAGATTTCGTTCGTGCGGAAGATTGTTCAACAACTCCCGCAAATGTCATGGTCAATCTTAAGTGTTGCAATTGATTTTCAAACTATTTGCAATTTAAATAACAAGATCAGAATCTTTAACGATCTATCATTGTTAATAATTATATGCACTTCATAAATTTAATTAAGGAATATCTGGTTTAGTGCACTTGACCATACTTTTCTAAATGTTTCAATGCTGGTAATTTTATTTATATAAGGAAGAAAATAGAAACATTGTTTGAGATAATGAGGAGAATAAAGTATTCCGAGAAACACAATCTAATCGTTTTTATTAAACAAAACTCACATTAAGTTTCACATTTTTTAAAGAAATGATAGAATCAATATTAGGCGAGAGTGTTTGTGTACTGCGACTCGCATTGTCGACTGTGGATGTGTCCTTCGGCATAATTCACAAATATATTTGGAACCGAACATTGACAATACCCGTGCAGTTGCGACAATTCGCAACGCGAACTTGATATCGTTCGGGACCTGCCATTGTTTGCACCCTCAGTTCAAACGTCAGTCCCCCTTCCCGTTCAAACGTCAGTCCCCGTTCAATAGTCAGTCCCCCTTCGGACTGACTATTTCCGAAAGAAAAATATAAAGAGTAGAGAAGTGAAGGGACAGCTCGGCCGTCGGGGATTATGCCAACTGGTTCTCGCTGGGCGCGGGGCGCGGGCTTTCCAGCGCCCCAAGAAGGGGCTCAAATGGGGCGCTTGTGCCTCTGGGATAAAGTAATCGCCGAAATCCAGACTCTTGGACCACTGAAGAATTGGGGCTCACTGCTTATCATTTTACGTTTTACTTTACATTATTTTTCTTTGCTTTCATAGTGTACATAATTTAATCGTATAACAATTAAATTAATATGTATATAATTTTTAAATAAATCATTACAAAATGAGCACGCATTTATCTTACTTGTTATCGGCAGTATTCGTACCATTTACGGATAACGTCCAGTAAGAATAAGGTTTACAACTCAACGTAGATCCTTTTATTTGAGCAGACCAGTGAGTCATACAATCCCACAAACAAGTGAAAAAACTCGTACATAGTTACAATACTATTATGCTTTTGATTTTATGTTACAAATAGTACCATATCACATAGTACACAAAATACTTAATAAAGTAATCTGCTACAATTTATTATTGTCACCAATAGGTAGGGTAGAGTTCGCCTGCAAAGCTCCTTGGAAGCACTGGGTTGACTGCATCCAGCGTTTCAGAGGGAATGCTGTGATCAGCAGATATGCTGGCGCTTGTGGTGGGTGCGCAGACTCATTTAGTCAACCTCGTCTTCGGAAGCAATCAACCAGTTGCGACTCACTGCGCGCGTGTGGTGAGCTGCGCATGAGCTTATGGGTTCAATGTTTAAATTATCCATTTGTCGTGTTATCCATGTGAATAATTAAAAATCTTCCACCTGAAATGTAATTGCTTCCCTAGAAAAGAATTTCACCACACGCTACTGATCTCAATTTTAGTGGTAGTGTGACTCTTTATTTGTATTGCTCCAAGCTCTTCATGAGAGTGGACAATACTTACATAGTAAGCCACACATTCACCAAAATAGGGATGGTGACATTTAAGAATGCCACACATTCACCAAAATAGGGATGGTGACATTTAAGAATGGCGGCAAGCATGCTGTAGCTGGTGTGGTGACTTACGTCCTTCGTATATATTTGGGTTTATAACTACTTGAACCTCTGGGATAACATTGCACAATATAACTTGTTAGAATCAAAAAGTACAATTTATGCACTAAGAAAAATTGAAAAACTGTATATTTTCATACATGGCGTTCTGTACCTATTCTCTAAGACTAATGAAATAGTAAATTGGAAAAATTCCGAATTCTACAACAATGCATTCACTATTCACTGAGAACGTGTTTCTGAAAATATAATTTTCATATTTTAGGTTTACCAATATCTGTATGTTGCACTTGATATAGCAGACAATTCTGGTATTCACCTTAAAAACAATGAACATATCATATAATTATAAACACTGACATTTTTTGTAAAGGGACATACGCGTCAGAGGGTTGTTGGACATTATATTAATAAACACTCAGTTATCTTTGCATTTAAAAACACTTATTTTCGAACTCAAACTGTTGTCTATCTTAGGTAACTGTAACCTTACGAAATGCCGACTGCTTTTGATGAATCATTTGCAACTCTCATTACAAAACGGCCAAGACCAACTACATTCCAATTACACAATGTAGTTGGTCTTGAGCCTCCCTCGGTGGCTCGTTGGCTAGCGTGCTCGCTTTCCACGGCGCAACCCCGGGTTTGATTCCCGGCATTACAGGCGCATTATACTCTGTGCACTTTCTTTACGAATGTTCCAGTATCTATTGCTGTGTAATGACGAGAAAGCCCACGCTAAGGTTAGGAAATTTCATACGGTGAAGAAATGCCTTTCTTCTAACTACAAGAACCCCTTTTCTCATGGCCGAGACTGGGCCACCGCTGGTCGGACGAGGCCCGTAGCAGGCTGACGAGTCAAATAAGAGGAACAGTTGGTCCTGAATACGACGTAATCGCACATGATAGAAGATTAACGTTCATTCTATTACTTTTACGATTTTATTTAAATTTAGAGTGGATACTATAAAACGAAATAGCAAGCGAAAGTAAATCTAGTGCTCCATACTTATCATTTTAAGCAAAAAATTAGGAAATTTGGGAGAGCAGAAAGCTCAAAGTTCGTTTCCAAACCAATATCCGTAGCGTTGTTAATATATAGATGTACAAGTCACAAGTCAGGAGAGAAAGCGGCGAACACTCGATCTATCAATCGTGTCCTACTTTACGTAGCGAGACTGGTCATTAGGCCTGCGTTTCCGCCTGACCACGCAAATTCCGCTACGTTTCTTTCATCATTCAGCAGGCAAAGATGGTATCACTCGGGGAACAAAACAGAATATTAGAATTTATCTCAGAGGCATCTTTTAGACATGTTTTATATGCTGTAAATTCACAACTTGGGGCAGCCGGCCTAACTTCTCCTCTGAAGAAATGAGTACGAAAGATTTATTAGCCTTTAAAAATCCACGGTGTCGGTCGGGTTTCAACCCGTGATCTTAGGTGCATCATATATGCTTACCCTCACAACATCCAAGCCGCAAGACCGACAACTGTAGCTCAGGGTAGATGTAACTGCAGTGCCTATGACCGGGATGTCCTAGGGTTAGAGTCCAAATGGTAATAGGATTTTCGACACTGGCTACCTTGCTATGTCGAATTCAGCGGATGAAGGAGACTGCTAAACCTAGCGTCCGACTGCTCTGATCGGTAGTGACGTCTCCGATCAACACCAGGCGAATGCCGTAGCAATACCCTATCAAACGGACCAGTGTGCGCGCGATATTTCCTTTCTCTTCCTTGTCCTATACTAACCCCTTACATGCACTACACTACCTGGAGCATGTCCCGAATGGGTGGAGCTTCCTGGTAGGAGATACCTGGTTAGGGAAAAATCCGCAAGCCGACGTTAGTCGGCGCTGAATCTCGCCATCCAGCGGGGGAAGATCACCGCCACATCTCGCGATGAAAACATCCACAACACTTACGGAACTAATGAGTTTAGCAGTTGACGTGCCCGAAGTCACTAATCAATCAATCAATCAATCAGTCAAGTACTCACCGATGATTGAGTACGGGAACTTGCCCATACCGCAGAAGGTGCCGATGACCGGTGCCGTCTCGTCCTTGCCGTCGTAGATGCGCAGCGAGTCGTAGGGGCAGTGGGCGTCGCCCGAGGAGATGGGCCGCATGGGGCACGTCATGATGTTCTCGCAGCGCTGCCCGTCCACGTTGAACTCCTCGTTCTCGATGTACAGCTTGATGAAGGGCAGCCGCGGCAGGCCGCGAGGGTCACGCCCGGGTAGGCGGGCGACTGCACGTAGCACGTCTGCAGCCGGCAGTCACGGAACACGCGCTCGCAATACGACCTGCAAAAAGAGACATCGTTGCTGTAGCACGTTTCTATGCTCTCTCTTTTTCCTTTTATCTCTCTTTCTATCGCTCCCTGGTTCTCTCTCTGTCGCTCCCTCTGTCTGTCTGTCTTCCGCTCTCTGTCTGTCGCTCCTCTTTTCTGCCTGTCTGTCGCTCCCTTTTTCGGTCTGTCTGACGCTCCTTTTTCTGTATGTCCTCTTTCTTTCTCTCCCTGCCTCTTTCTCTCTCTCTCTACTGCTCCCTCTCTCTTTCTCTCTCTCTACTGCTCCCTCTCTCTCTCTCTTCCACACTTCCTCTTTCACTAACGCCGTTTTTTACAAACGCCCCCGCCTCTATTTTAAGAACGTTTCACGACAAAAATACGTGTCATCGTCAACGATAAACCCATTCGATAAATTTTAAGATTAGATAAATTTCAACACTATTCTTCGTTGGCAGACTGGTCTTTTAGTGAAAGTGTTTTTAATTTATTTATATCTATTTATTGCTTTAAACATTACGTACTGAACAAAGTAAATTAAAAATAATCGTGAGTATTGTATGTCATTAATATTTTTGCACCGTATTAATAAAATCAAAAACTCAATGAAATAAGTACTCTTTCATTTGTAATTCAATAAACTTTGTACCTTCTATGCGAACGTGACTCATTATTCATTTAATTGGGGAAAATTGCCAGCGATACAGAAAGTATAATTGTTCGGGTTACCACAACGGCGTTTCTATTACTCCGATGCCTGCCGTTGTATAGAAAATGAAATGCAGTATTTTTGATTCAGGTTCACACAAAAAGTAAGAGAGGAAATAAACGTGGGTGCTTGGGAGTTCTGTTTGGTGCATTATTACCTTCGTAGTGGGTTGTTTTGCAGGAAAGGGGAATTAAGAGACCGTAATCGGAGATAATTACATTTAATGATACCAAAACACCCTTGAATATCCAAGTTTAAGTAGAAAACGTGGATAGCTCGAAAAGTTACCCAACTTTGATCTGAAAGAACTGTTTGAAAAATCTGCATGCAATAACTGAAATCCACTAAAACTAACTAGTCGTAATACTACAGCACATACTTTCTCGCAATATTTGTAACGGATACACAATATTGTAATACTACAAGAACCTGAAAAAAATTTTCCAACCAGGAAAGTGAGTGAGCTTCGCGCCGAGATTCGAACTCAAGTCTTTAAAGCTATTACGCAGGCACCCTCCCCAACCCCACCAGCCGCTCGGTTAAACTCAACCTTCCAGAAAAAATCGATCATTCCCATCGAAAAATTTCAAGAATTGTGATTTGCATTTGCGTAATTTTAAAATTTAATTTTAGAACATATTTAATTACGGACTGACAATGTACGTATTATCAATATTGCAGTTTTGCAATGTTTATTTTTGTTTGCAGTTTCCAAAAATACTGGCTGTTTGCCGAAAATATGACAAATATAATTTTTAATGCATCATTTACTTTATCCGAGGAAAAAATTTAAGAAAACTTCGGAGCCGTTTTTGAGTAAAATTTTTAATTTTTTAAAAACAAAGTCCTAACAATGTATTTTGAATTCTTAATTTTATTTAATTTTCAAAAATACACAGAGCTCGCCAAAGCGGGCGGACGGACGGACGGGCGGACGGACGGGCGGACGGACGGGCGGACGGACGGGCGGACGGACGGGCGGACGGACGGGCGGACGGACGGGCGGACGGACGGGCGGACGGACGGGCGGACGGACGGGCGGACGGACGGGCGGACGGACGGGCGGACGGACGGGCGGACGGACGGGCGGACGGACGGGCGGACGGACGGGCGGACGGACGGGCGGACGGACGGGCGGACGGACGGGCGGACGGACGGGCGGTCGGACGGGCGGACGGACGGGCGGACGGACGGACGGACGGACGGGCGGACGGACGGGCGGACGGACGGCGGACGGACGGGCGGACGGACGGGCGGACGGACGGGCGGACGGACGGCGACGGACGGCGACGGACGGGCGGACGGACGGGCGGACGGACGGGCGGACGGACGGGCGGACGGACGGACGGGCGGACGGACGGGCGGACGGACGGGCGGACGGACGGGCGGACGGACGGGCGGACGACGGCGACGGACGGGCGGACGGACGGGCGGACGGACGGGCGGAGCGGACGGGCGGACGGACGGGCGACGGACGGGCGGACGGACGGGCGACGACGGGAGACGGAGCGAGACGGACGGCAGACGGACGGACGGAGAGACGGGCGGACGGACGGACGGACGATCATTACTTAGTACGTAGTGAGTTTCGAAAGAAATTAAAAACAATTTTTGTTTTGAAAATTTCTGCTACACTACAAAATACACAGAGCTCGCCAAAGCGGGCGGACGGACGGGTGGAGTGACGGACGGACGGGCGGACGGACGGACGGGCGGGCGGGCGGACGGGCGGACGGACGGACGGACGGGCGAACGGACGGGCGGACGGACGGACGGACGGACGGACGGGCGGACGGACGGGCGGACGGACGGGCGGATGGACGGGCGGACGGATGGACGGACGGGCGGACGGACGGGCGGACGGACGGGCGGACGGACGGACGGATCATTACTTAGTACGTAGTGTAGTTTCTAGAAAGAAATTAAAAACAATTTTTGTTTTGAAAATTTCTGCTACACTACAAAATACAGAGAGCTCGCCAAAGCGGGCGGACGAGCGGACGGACGGGCGGACGGACGGGCGGATGGACGGGCGGACGGACGGACGGACGGGCGGACGGACGGGCGGACGGACGGGCGGACGGACGGACGGATCATTACTTAGTACGTAGTGTAGTTTCTAGAAAGAAATTAAAAACAATTTTTGTTTTGAAAATTTCTGCTACACTACAAAATACACAGAGCTCGCCAAAGCGGGCGGACGGACGGGTGGACTGACGGACGGACGAGCGGACGGACGGGCGGGGGGGGAGGGCGGCGGCGGACGGGGCGGACGGGCGGACGGACGGACGGACGGGCGGAGGACGGGCGGCGGACGGACGGACGGACGACGGGCGGACGGACGGGCGGACGGACGGGCGGACGGACGGGCGGATGGACGGGCAGACGGACGGGCGGATGAATGGGCGAACCGGCGGGCGGACGGACGGACGTCTTCAAAATTCAGAATATTGTTTTATGTTCAAAACAGACTGAAATGTTATAATGAGGAAACACAACTGAATTAATATTTTTTTAAAGTTTGCTTGTCTGTATTTTGGGTATAAAAGGGAAGAAATAAGTAAAATAAAAGAAGACGAGAATTTAAGTAGTAGAGAAATAGAATAGGTCTGGTTGGGAAATTTCTCAGTTTCTTGATTTATTAGCATTTAATGAGAAATTATGAGAAAGTTATTCGTTTCGAAACGAAGTTTTGCAAATGTTTTCTTATTACATTAACGAGACTCTGCTCAATGTGTGTTCCATACTTTGCGCGCCGATTTCAATGAATGTGAAATGGTGACATGACAAAAAAGTAAAGTCAAAGTTATCGGAAATGAGAAAAAATAAGAAAAAATAGATATACCGATGGATGTAGATGAAGTTATTATTGAAACAGTTTGTTTTTAATACAAGATAGTTTCGCAATACTTCATCATTACTTAGTACGTACTGTAGTTTCTAGAAAGAAATTAAAAACAATTTTTGTTTTGAAAATTTCTGCTATATATATATATATATATATATATATATATATATATATATATATATAGTGTGAGTTTGTAGCTGGGAACATGCTGGCAATGCGGAGAAAACACTGAGAATTGCTTCTTTTTTATGGGAGAGTAAGTGAAGATGTGATATTACTTCATACGAATTTCCAAAAAGACAAATGGTGAAACGACAATTTATTTAGTGACAATTTGTGAAGTAAGAAGTATATTTACTACAGTTATTGCAATGTTATGTTTTACTCAATTGCATTGTTATGACGTAAAATGCCTCTAGCGGAAAGAATATTTCTCTGGACAGGAAAAACATTCAAGTGGTTTATCTATTTTCGTCGCCATTGCATTATGTATAACAAATTATTTATTTTCACATATTATTTATTATCACTAACGCTAACGTCTTCTAATGCGTGACACGATTGCGTTTCACACGCGTGACACACTAATGCGTGACAAGATTGCATTTCTAAGTCCAAAATTTGCATATTGTAATATTTTTGAGGAAATGTATTCATTTAGGCACGAATTATTCGAAGGTTTTACAAAAGTTAGTAATTAAAAACAGTATTCTTGAGCAGCGACGTTACCTGTACCCCTAGAATCCGGCCGGGGTATGCACGACCCACTGACTCACAAAACTAATCCCTCTGAAATCAGTATGCAACGTCTATATCACCAACAATTGCACCCAAGTAAATCGTATTGTATATTTTCCAGGATGAGTCACGTAACTTTAACACTTCCTGCAGTTTTTGAACGGTTGAAGTTATTGCAATACAGTTTTCACGGAACTACATAAGGGATTGGGGCTAATTTATATGTGTACTCATTTTTATTTTATCACTTCTATTTTACGACATATTGAAATAGCTTTTCCACGTCTCCATGAAATTGTCTTTCTTTAGACACGTCATTTATAAAGACTGGTTGCGGGTGATAGCCGCAGGAGGTATGCATACTATACTACTGAAATAATATAGGAGACTATGTAATGTAATGTAATGTTAGGCAATGTAAAAACATTTTTTCTTCTTTAATACAAAACTCCGAATGCTTATTCACAAACGGCCTTCCGGCTGTCGACAGGCAGACCGAGGTTGACCCCAGCTTTAAAACCACCCTCCGCCACCCGCAGTGTGAGATTTTATCTCGCAGACCACTGAACTGCGCGCACGGTCACAGTTTTCAACGTGTGAGGTGAGAAGCGTGTCCAGCCGGCATGTCGCCGTTGGGACAACAGCGATGAGAACGCGGTCCATGAAACATCGCCGGCCCCTGTCTGCGCCGCGCCGCTGCACGCGGCTGACCGCTCTGCGCCAGGCGCGAGAATCACGCGCGGCGTGACCTTTTCCACGCTGAAAGCACCGGGAGCGGTAGCATCAGTGCATCAACTGATGTCATTGCAGTGCCTCTGACCGGAAGGTCCTAGGTTTGAGTCCTGACGGCGGCAGGAGTTTCGACACTAGCTTTTCAGCTAGGTCGAATTCAGTCGCTGTCTGGAGGAGAATTCTAGCGGCCGGCTGCTCTGATCGGTAGTTTTCCGTGGTTTCTCCGATTAACACCAGGCGAATGCCGGAGCAGTACACTAACAATCGGGTCACTCACCGCGCGCGATCCTCTTCCTTGTCCTATCCTCTTCCCTTACACACACACCCACACTAACATGCACTACACTACCACCCATGCCGGGAGACCGGTCGAGAACTTAGAACTTGTCTCGGCTGGGGCGGTGCCTCGCTGATGGGAGATACCTGGTTGAGGGAAACCCCGTTAGCCGACAGTAGGTCGGGCCGGATCTGGCCATCCAGCGGGGGAAGACCACCGCGACCTCCCGAGCAAAAACACGCGCTACACTTACGGGACTAATGACCATAGTGATTGACACGCCCCGAATCACTAACAATCAATCAATCAACCAAGCTGAAAGCAATTTCTATTCCTCATCTCCCCAAAGACTATTAACGTCTTAGGTGACTTAGGGTAACAACTGATGTCACTGCAGTACGTCTGGCCGTGAGGATCTAGGGTTCGAGTCCCGACGATGGCAGTTTTTAGACACTAGTTAGAGAGCTACGTCTGGGAAATTCCAGCGCCCGGATGCTTTGGTTGGTAGATTTCTCCGTGGTTTCTCGAATCAATACAAAGCGACTGCCGGAGCAGTACTCTAACAAACGGGCCACAGACCGCGCGCAATCTTTCTATTCCCTTCTATGCCTCCTTACTATCTTCACCCCTTGATTTCATGTGAGAGTAAGCAATACACGTACATGCACATGCTATAAGACATGTCGGAAGATCAGTCGGCTTAGAGCTTGTCTGGACGGAAGGTTCCTCGCAGGACGGAGATACCTGGTTAGGAAAATCCCGCAAATCCTCGTGTGTCACCACCAACGGGGGAAGATCACCGCCACCTCCCCTGCTAAAAACATGCACTGTACTAACGAGACTAAGGATAATAGCAATTAACGGATGCCGAAATACAAAACAGTCACTTAATCCAACAACTATTGACAATGAATCAACTTTTTATCGCCAAAAAGAATATGGAATACCAGATGCCTACAGTCGAACAGAGTTAAGCAATTAGTTCTCTTTCTCGCGCCTCCTGGCCACGTGGTCTGGATGCACCGTCCAGCTGACGAAGAGGAAGCTCCCTCTTTGCCGAAGGCAGGTCGACTCATGCGCAACAACGCTGTAAGAGGTTTCGGGAGCGCTTACATTGCACCTACCCTTACATTTGTGTGACTTTTGACTTACAATCAGCAGGACACGGTTATCCAATCGAGAGCGTCGTTAAGACATAAGTTTTGGTATTGATGCTCTCGATTGTATAACCGCGTCCCAACTCATCCTAGGTCAAAAGTCACTCTATTAAAATTAGATAATAACCAGAGCCTGAAGACTGCGGGCGACGGTCTCGAAGCTCGTATCATTGGTGAGCAAGAGGGCGCATGCAAGCAGGCTGCGAAATTGCTTTGCACGTTTTGCGATGTTAAGGACGGGTATTAAAATTCTAAATTTCTTTCAACATACAGAAACAATTTTCTTTAAAATTGTCCAGCAGTGGTTGGATGCCATTTTTTCCACGCGACTTTCCTTCATCTTTCTTGACCTATCCTAATCCCCTTTTTTTATTTTTTTACTTTCTCATATACGTACGTTTTTTTTATTTTTTTACTTTCTCATTACTTTCGCGTATACGTAGTATAGAGTAAGTTATGTAATGCTGCGGAAAATCGGTTTCGACTTTTCAACGGAAATACATGTTTTGGGGTCCCCTGATAACGAAAAAACTTTTTTCCCCAAACGTCCGTCCGTCTGACAGTGAACACCACTGGCGCCTAACCATACGTAGGATTTTTTTCCAAAATGCATATTACCGGTTCGACGCGAGAGGCCGCGATTTTGAAAAAAAATCTCCAAATTTTGGGGATACTTAACATGAAGGTGCCCGAATATTCTCAAATTTTTCTCAAAAACGGCTCCATCGGGAGCAGTAGTTCAGTGCATCAACTGATGTCACTGCAGCGCCTCTGACCGGGAGGTCCTAGGTTCGAGTCCTGATGGCGGCAGGATTTTCGACACTAGCTTTTCAGCTAGGTCGAATTTAGTCGCTGTCTGGAGGAGAATTCTAGCGGCCGATTGCTCTGATCGGTAGTTTTCCGTGGTTTCTCCGATCAACACCAGGCGAATGCCGGAGCAGTACCCTACCAAACGGGCCACGGACCGCGCGCGATCTGTCCTTCCCATTCCTTGTCCTACCCCCTCCTCTTACATACACTTACACTAACATGCACCACACTATATTCCGTAGACCGGTCGTGAGCTTAGAGCTTGTCCCGGCTGGGGCGGTGCCCTGCTGGTGGGAGAGTCCTGGTTAGGAGGAAACCCCACTAGCCGACGGTAGGTCGTCGCCGGATCTCGCCTTCCAGCGGGGAAAGATCACCGCGCATATCCCGAGAAAAAACATGCAGTACACTAACGGGACTAATGACCAAAGCAGTTGACATGCCGGGAAACACGAAAAAATCAAATCAAATCAAATAAAAACGGCTCCAAATTTTTTCTTTAAATTACTGATAAGAATAGAGTAAGAAACTTATAAAGGGGGCATAGGTCTATTTTTCACTGTTAACACTGAAGTTTGGAAAAATTGCAAAATTTTGGTTTTTTTCGGCGTCTTCCTACAACTATAAAATTGAAGATAGAGATTTTTCCTTCAAATTAAATTAGTTGTCCACAATTACATCTTTCCTTAAGGTTATGACCGGGAGCGGTAGCTCAGTGCATCAACTGATGCCACTGCAGCGCCTCTGACCGGGAGGTCCTAGGTTCGAGTCCTGACGGCGGCAGGATTTTCGGCACAAGCTTTTCAGCTAGGTCGAATTCAGTCGCTGCCTGGAGGAGAATTCTAGCGGCCGGCTGCTCTGATCGGTAGTTTTCCGTGGTTTCTCCGATCAACACCAGGTGAATGCCGGAGCAGTACCCTACCAAACGGGCCACGGACCGCGCGCGCGCTCCTTCCCCTTCCTTGTCCTATCCTCTCCCTTTACACACACTTACACAAACATGCACTACACTACCACATATTCCGGGAGACCGGTCGTGACTTTAGAGCCTGTCCCGACTAGGGCGGTGCCCCGTTGGTGGGAGAGTCCTGGTTAGGGGGAAACCCCACTAGCCGACGGTAGGTCGGCGCCGGATCTCGCCATCCGGCGAGGGAAGATCACCGCCATCTCCCGAGGAAAAACATTGACTACACTAACGGGACTAATGACCAAAGCAGTTGACGCGCCCGGAAACACGAAAAAAATGGATCAATCAATCAAGCGAAACGACTGTACATCTGCCTATAGTCAACGCTAGCACCTAAACTGTTAAGAAGATTTTCTTCAGATATTCCTCGGTTGATATGAACGAAGTCAGGGCCTTGCGAGTTTAAAACGGATATTTTGATTTTGGAAGGAAGTGTATATGGTTTTTAGAAAATTGCAAAAAACATTTCGGCTTCTTCCTACAACTGCAATATGAAGATAGATATTTTTTCTTGATGAAGTCTGTTCTTCATAAACAGATCTTGAAATAAGGTCATGTACGAATTTTCCAAATATTAGTATGAAATAATTTTCGAGAATTTTGTATATGTATCGAAGATACACACAAGGATAAATTAGTTGTGCTAGCCTCATTTTGACAAATATTCTGCATATTCGAAAATTGAAAAATATTAACATTGCAAAAGTACAGAATTGAAGATAGGGATTATTGTTTTAAATGATATCTGTTCTAAAAAGCTAGATTTTTAAAAAGACCAACGGCAAACCTTTGAAAAGACGAGTAATTCCCGGTAAGGCAATATAATAAAAAAAATCTTAGAAACCTCTCTGAGGCGTTTCTTTACATTTTTTACGGAGCGAGGAGCGCTAAAAATGATGGCGCACATCTCATTTTCGTTGAACTATCTTAATTTTCGAATATTCCCAAAGTTAGAAATAGTGCAAGAAATCCTATACTAGGGTTTTTCTAACGAGGCATCTGAGAATAGTATGTCTAAGATGGAATATGGCACGGCTTTTCGCGTCTTTCTTCGAGAAAGACGCAAAAAGTCATGCCATATTCCATCTTGGAGATACTATTCAGATACCCTCAGATACCAGGATATAAAAACCCAAGTATATACTGTTGTAGCACCACCAGTTTGCTAAGGATGTCCGAGAAACTGGGCTCCCGGGGTGAAGTTTCTGATTTCCCGCCAGAACTTTTGTAAGTGGTTCCAAGGTCCTACTGGCGCCCATGGAAATTACGACTTAGTGTGTGATTTATGATATTTTAAATAAAAGTATCACGTGTGTCATCCTAGGATTTTTTTCTAGACGAAAAAAATGTGTTGGCCGCTTTGAGGCCATATATAATGCAAATGGTTGCGAAATGGTAGCCAGGTAGAGACAGTACCAATGGAAACAGCTTTGTCGGAAACGGTTGTACTGAAGAGTGCAGCAATGAGGCCGAACACGCTTTCTGTTATAAACTATTATCATCATGAAACTACGTCTGTTACTTTTAATATATATTACTTTTGAGGCAGACTGTACTGCCCCTTCCACTTCCCCCTCTCCAAGTAGGATATCGAGCGTTACAAATTCGCGTCACAAAAGAAAATGCAATATCTTCTCAATGAAAAAACACGCACGCTTTTAAAATATTCTTTTCGACAGGACACGAAACAAAGGACGTAAATAGCATGCCTTAACGCTGCACTGCGTCAGCCGCCGAAGGAAAGAAAAGGGACGAAATCAATCACACTTGGCTCCCTTCAACGCTCAGTGAAATTAGCATAGCTCACGCGATGGAAGTCTCAAAACCTTCAGTGATGTGTCGCTGAAATTGCCTTGTAGTTTTCTATGTTGTATACTGTAATACTAGAAATAAATGCTCATGTGTTTTATAGCAAAGTGATGACGCAAGGAATGTTCGTGTGTGAAGCAGCAAATATTTTGGGATTGCACAAAATGACGCTGTTTAGTCCTAGACATTACGAAAAGGGTTCGAAACGCGTCCAGATCAGAGAAAATCTTATTTAATCCAAAAAATCTCTATTCGGACGCGATATCTTAAAAAAAATTGCTTACCGGTTGATCCTAGTGTAAGGGTCCCAACGGTGGCGAATTCTCGACACCGACGAGATAGCTCAATCGAATTCTCTATCTGGAGGAGAATTATAGCAGCTGATCGAAAGCTTCACCGTGCTTTTTTCAGTCAATACCAGGCGAATACTGGAGCAGTACCGTAACAAAGGGGACAAGGACCGCGCAATCCTTTCTTCGTTATTGCCCTCTCTTCTCACTTTATAGATTTACTTTTTAAGCATTACACCACCAAATATTTTGGGAAGTCAATTGGGAGTCTTTCTCAGGCGAGGGAGAAGCGCTTTTACGAGAGATACTTGAAGAGGAAAACCCGCAAACCGACGTTTCAGTCGACATCGGACATCACATTACAATGAGGAAGGACCACTACCCCTCATAGGAAGTTGACGTCTTGGCTACGATCGTTAATGGTCGCCTGGAAGAAAAAGGACCCCAGAGACATTTTTGTTGCTTAGAAGTCTTCTAACATATTTCGGTATTTATATGTCTGTTACCGCTCTTTTCGATAAACTCCGTTTATTGATTATTTTTATAATATAAATTTGTAAAATTCATTTAACATTTGTTGGGCATACAATAATACTTTTTATTTCACAAAATCCAAATGAAATTCATCCACATTCATGCATGGTAAATGCTAATTTCAGAATGTATGTATAACGTTAAGTAATACATACATTTTTAGGCAATCTTTATAAACTATCGATGAATGTGATCTGCATAATACTATTTTGCTGCATTTTTCACGTTCAAGGGATGCTTTGCAGTCCAAATTTCTTAGATAAATTTCCCTTCATGTCTTATTAGTTTTCTTTCTTGGAATTTCTGCTTCTTAGGTTTGTTCTCAATGCTAATACTTTGCTTTAAGAAATCAACTCTGTTAGTATTGATCACAGCGTAGTACGATAGGCCAATACAATGCAAATTTCCGTCTGCAATTCTTATCTCTATAAAAGTATTATCCTTCAGAAAGTTGAATTTCGACACTAGAGTTCCTCGGCCATACGCCGGTCGACTCTGTCAGAGCGGGTATAACAAAGGGCGCTCGGAAGCATTTGGCCTCAAAGACACCCGTACGATAAAATAAATTTCTCAGAATTGTTAGATAGCCTGCATTCATTGGGCGAGTAAATGATTTTGCAGATAAACTAATGACGCTAAAACATCAAGTACTTTCTCGCCCGTAATTTCAGACCAAATTACGGGAACAATACTAAATATTTCGAAAAATTGTACATGACCTTATGTCAAAATATATCTTTAAGGAACAAATTTGATTAAGGGCAAAATTTCTATCTTCATAATTGTAGTAGTAGGAAAACGCCGAAAATTTTTTGAATTTTTGCACTTAATTTTGAATTTTTACAAAGAATCAGAGCTTTTAAGGAACGTGAGACCTACAACATTCTATTACACGTTCTTCACACTACCCCATAACAAAATTTAATAAAAAACGATGGAGCCTTATTTGAAAAATGTAACAGGGGCTTCGTATAAAGTATCACACAAAAATTAAAATATCTGTTTCAAATTGAAGGGACCGCGACATCAGCAAGATTGCTAGAAGAATATCAATTTTGGTGAAAATCGTGTGAATGGTTTAGCCGCTAGCGTTGTGCATGGACAGAGGGATGAACGAACGGACGTTTTTCCATCATTCTATTTTTCGGTATCAAGGACCCCCAAAACATGGATTCTGGCTACACCACGTGCTACAAGATTTTTTTACAAATTTAGCAACTGGATTTATACACTTTTTTGTTACCAGGGCCCTGTAATAAGAGTTTTTCTGTCGTAAATAAGCGATTTTTTCGCGCAGCATTACATAGCTTTCTTTTTTATCCCTAGCGAGAATGTAAAAATAAGGGGAAAGGGACTGAATGTCACAAGAGCATAAAATGTTCTCAAAGAAATCTGTAAATGAAATAATAACGCCTGGGGTGCAAATTCTTCCATGCGTTCCCTCCAGGGGTTAACGAGTTGCCGGAAAACGAGAATTGCAAATATCTAGCCACTAACCAGAGAATCAAACATTTGCATTGCCATATTTTATCTGTTTCATCAACTATGCAAATATTTATTATATTTGCAGACTTGCCATATTTTATCTGTTGGTATTAACTGCGTTGTGGGGAAACTGATTTTGTCGACCTTTCCTTACTCATTTTGAGGCAGCTGCTTTCATCCATTGGGTCTGGTGCGGGTCTCCTTTGTCTCGTTTCGGCCCACCGCAATGCCTTTGACACTGCTTGGCGGCGGTCGATGCCCGCCGCTGGCCACGCCTTTATAGTGTGGCGTCGTGGTAGCGAAATGACTACACAGACACGAGCTCTAGTTACAATATTTATTTACAGAATATTATACAGTATGTACAGCTCTGGGGTTCCGTTCGCAATCTACCTCCGCGACTCCACGCACCCTGCTCCCATCTCCTGGCTAGTGCATCCTCCACCCAGACGCTTTACCGCGCCGGTGTCCTGACACCCGGTGCTACGCACTCGCAGTGTCCAAGGAATGCACTACCGCCAACGGGCCGCAGTTGCGTCCGCACGCGAGGCGATCTCTTAACGAACTGCTCCTTCCGGCCGGCTAGCTTCTGGCGGTCATGTCCCCCACCCCCACCCCTAGCTTCTTTGCACGTGTGGGTGGCTCTGAGACCACATGGCCAGCCAGCCTCCCCTGACCGCCGGCGGGGGGTCAGGCCCTCTGCCCGGCCGACTTGCGTCCCGGGGTGTTAATGGCTCCCTTTTCAGTTGACAAAAGCTACTAACAGCTTTTGTCCTAGCCGACCGGATGCACTTCCCCTCTGCTAAACTTTCTAAAGATGGTCGAACCTGGCCGCCATGTGGTGACGTTACAATAGTCATCCTTCCTTTCCCTTTGCCACCGCAAATGTCATCGACCATTGCAAGCAATGACATCATTTACGAGGGAACCGTCAGTCTTATTCGTCTTACTGCACTACTAGACACGTGACATTTCTTGACACGTAAGTTCCCTAGATCTCAACTAGCACGACTCGGTACGGACTGGTCAAAACATGGTCTCACATGGAAAGACATGGAAAGATTATCAGGGCTGTCTACCGTTGCTTCCGAATGAATTCTGTTCTCGCGTTTTCGATGTTCCTTACAATGCGCAGAGTTTTTATTTGCTATTTCATATCACGTAAAGAAACTAGACGAATACTGAAAAAGGACGGGTAAATGAACATCGCAATGAATGACATAGTAAATATAACTGAGAATCCAAGCGATGATTCTAATTATTCAAAAGAAGATAACAATTCAGTAAGGACGTATAAATAATAAATCTAATTAATAAGCAATAATTCACAAAATATTTTCACTTATGGTTGCTATTTATTTATTTATTTATTTATTTATTTATTTATTTATTTATTTATTTATTTTTTATTTATTTATTTTATTTATTTATTTATTTATTTATTTATTTATTTATTTATTTATTTATTTATTTATTTATTTATTTATTTATTTATTTATTTATTTATTTATTTATTTATTTATTTATTTATTTATTTATTGAATATTCGTTCTAATTTATCGCCTGTAATGTTCTGTTATATTAAGAACGCAAGAGGCGCGAATTGTGTTAATAATGTTACAGTTGGCAACACGCGTCTGAGGTAGCCTCCTCTTCCCTGCAGCCGTCAAGAAGTCGCGCGACTAGTATTATTGCGACCCAATCATCCGCCATCTTTACCATCTCCAAACAACCATCTCAACAACAGTCGTGAACTTTCATCAAAACTTCAATAAAACTAATTTCTATTAACAATTTACTATCTTTACTGCATGGAACAAATGCATTTAGGAATAAGGTGTGACGTGGGTTTGGGGAATAGTTTAAACAGTAAAAATAACCATAGCTTAAAAGCGTTGCAAAAACGCATTGTTTTTAATGTAGTTCAAATCGTTGGAATTTTTGGATAAAACATAAAAGTACGTAATACTGAACATTTATAAAATTCATGTAGACTAAACTAATCAAGGAACTAACAACTGTTCGTGAAGTCATTTTAAAATATATTTCAATCAATTCGATATTTCGATACTGAAATTCGATTCGATTCGATACGAAAAGAAAACGGTTTTAATGCAGTTTTCCATTTCAAATAAACAATTCTGTCCTCCAATGAAAATGAACGGTGTACCATTGACTGATGTTAAGGCAACAACATTTTTAGGTCTCTCAATTCAGTCAAATCTTAAATGGAATTTCCATTGAAACGTACATTTAAATTAATTGAACACAAAATTAAGTTCATTATGCTACGCGTTCAGAATTTTTTCAAATTCAGTCAGCCTTCATACTGCTCGTTGTGTATATTTCGCGAATGATCATTCCCCCCTGAGACATGGCATAATATTCTGGGGAAATACGTCTTATAGCTCCCAGACGTTTAGATTACAAAAACGAGTTGTACGAATAATAACCAAATCCCACCCACGTGATTCTTGTAAGCATCTCTTCATTAATCTAGGAATTTTACCATTACCTTGTCTGTTTATTTACGAATCAGTGGTTTTTGTCAAAAATGACTTGCTTTGGGGCGGGGATATATTTTCAGAAAATGCCGATGTCTATTACTATAACACTCGACGTAGAAATCATATTCATCAGGTGACAGTATCAACAGCTCATTACAAAAAATTCACATACAATAGTCATACATTAATATTAATTAAATTAATAAAATTAATAAGTAAATTAAATTAATAAAATAATACATACATTATTTTACAACACGTCAGTTGACAATAAACGATTAAATTCGATAGAAAAGTTTAAATCTCAAGTGAAATCGTTTCTGCTGTATAACTGTTTCTAAACAATTAGAGACCATACTGAGCATTACAAGGAAAGTATCATTAATTTTAACAGTAATATTTAATGTATTATTTACCATTGGACTGTATAATTATAAACAATATGTAACAAGTATTTTATCGCAGCTTCTGGGTCAATGACCCCCATCTCGATCAGGTTTTTCGTCCAGTTTCCCTGATCCATTGCGCAAATATTTGAATAATTGTATTTCCCACTGAATTTTAGAAGACGTGCATAGATAATGAAGTTACATTTATGCCCAGAAGGAACACAAGGTGGCATTTCAGCATTAAGCAAGTCATTTTTGACAAAAATTACTGATTTGTAAATAAACAGACAAGGTAATGGTAAATTTCCTAGATTAATGAATGTTGTCGAAGAAAGGAAGTAGCAAAAACCCGAGAAATCAGAGCGCCGGATCAGGACAGCTTGAGCAAGACGGTCGACCGCACGGCCAAGGTCACCGCGGTGCCGACGGGGGAGCGAGCGAACGCAGACATGTACGATTCCCACCGAACACGGTCGCGAAGTCGGGGAAGCGAGCGTGACACTGCAGGTCGAATCTGTCCGGGAAACAACCAGAGTTCGAGTTGATGAGGGGTCCCAAGTCAAATATAAGAATATTACGCCAACCATGCAATCCCTGTGACGGCGAACCCAATCACGAATGAAGGCAAAAGTTTGTGGGAAAGCTGGAAGCCAAGAAAAGGGGAGAAATGTCCCGTAATTGAAATCAGTTGTGGTGGTGTGCGTAGCAAAGCATTAGTAGACACCGGTTCGATCAAATCTGTGCTAGCGGAAGAGTTGTATGACGACCTGTTAAGAAATAACGTGAATATTTTAGATTTACCAACCAACAATACTCGAATGGTAGACGCATGGGGGCGGAAATCACACCCAGTGAAGAAACAAGTATTAATAGAAGTGATGATAAAAGGGAGAGTTTACGACGTAATCTGTTTAGTTGTGAGGAAGCCGATTTATCCATTAATTAGTGGAGTAGACTTTTTGACGGAACATGGCGCTGTTATCGACGTATCGCGCTATTAGAGACGCAAGTTTTGATCAATGGCAAAAATGAGTGGGAGGGTGAAGATGGAGAAGAGGAGGCGCGAAATGCACATGAAGATGAGGGAGACGAATCGGAAGAATTCGCAGAAATCGAAATGTGTAGCCTGAAGCAAGAAGAAAAGGAAATAGAGGAGGAAATAAGGAGAAAAATAATGGAGGAAAATAAACTGAATGTTGATCAGAAGAATGCGTTGTTGCAAGCTCTGATACGCAACAAAGATGTATTTAGAAGTCGTAGCGAACCGGTAAAGGGGTGTGAATTTCGCATTGAACTAACAGATTCGCGTACATTTAAAGTGAAAAATTATCCGATCCCTGTAGCCTACCGTGATGAAGTAAAAAAGTTGATAAGCGAAATGATCCGAGAGGGTGTCATACAAAAGACTACGACAGCACATACCATTTAACGTCTAGTTATGCGTAACGTGACAGAAGACGGAAAGAATCAGAATAAGGAGAAAGAAGGCGACTAGAAAATAAAGTACAGGAAGGAAAGAAGGTTAAGTAGAAAAAATGAAGGAAGGGGAAGAAATTAAGACGGAAGATAGAAGATAGAAATCAGGTAGGAAGAAGCGAAAGTGACGATGAAGAGATGAAAAGTAAAGAAGTCATCGACAACTACCACCAACAAAGATCACATAAGATTTTATTCGTGGGCGAAGAAAATCTTAAGAAGAGGAGGAAGGGGCAATGTGATGTAATGGGATTAGACAACCCCATAACGCCACCATTAGCTACGAAAAGAAGCCGACGAACAGAGAGGAGTAGGGTACGCGGCGGAGCGATGGCTTGTAAACGCGCCATCTGCCCACAGTTTTTCGAACTATGACGCCCGAACTAGTGAATAATGTTTTTCCGGGAGGTCACGAAAAGAGAATATTCACCCCTCCAAAATTTCCCCAGGCGCGAGTACCAAAAGTATCGCGGCGCGCCTCGGAGGAACTCTCTTTGATTGCAGCAGCGGCGGCGACTAGACTGAGCTCTCTTCGATTGCAGCAGCGACGGTGACTAGACTGTGTTCTGAAGGCGATTGTAAATTGATAGCACAGGCGTTTATGTTAACTTGGTAGTTAAAAGTTAGCTTGTGAAGCGTATCTTCGAGAGTCAGGTAATTAAGAAGTGGAGTGCACAAACATTCTTCGCATTCACAATATTTGAGAGAGCAAGCGAAGTGACTGTTTGACTCCGAAATAATTTCAAATTTCTAAAATTTGCGCAGAAGAACATTAACTAAATCCAGCATCTCATATTGCACGCTGAGCCCAAAGTGTGGTAGGTAGGCCGAGCATTTAAAGTATATCTTCAGCAACACTAATTATTCGAGACTGGAAGCGCGAACGAACTTGTCCGAGGCGCGGTAGAAGAAGAAGGACGACCCCAGGAAGAGCGAAGCGTAGGTGAGAAAGATTTGGACTGGAACGAGAATCGTACGAGTCCGGAGAACGGGAGAAGGGTGTGGAAATTGTAGGCGTAGCAGAGTCCAGTGTTCGAGGGAAGGAAACTTGTAACGTCGTGGGACAGCAAGCGGAGAGGAGTGGCGACGCGGGGCTGCGAGCGGCAGAAAATCCCCAAGGTTACATACACGCGAGCGATGCGGAGCTTTTGAGGTAAAGGAACTGGTAACTTTTATGCGGCGATCAGTTGGGGAAAGAGAATAGCCGTAAATACATGACAATTTGTGTTAAAGTGAGTGAAAAGTCCAAAATAGGTGGGAAAAGTATCCCGAACGATGTGAGTGGCAGTTTCAAGTTCATTTACTGCACATGTCATTAAATTCATTCAAAAGAGGCCATACCTCGTACAATTTTACTTAAATAATTCATGATTTTCACATGTTGTATAGTTGATGTTATCTGGAAAATACAGTTTATTGTATTGTATTAAAAGTAATTGCTTTCTGTGATATGTAAAGGGGTCAGATTTAAGTAACGTGTATATTACGTTTTATGGTTTTTTCTCTTTAAAGTTCAGTGTTATAGTGAGTGCGAAGCCCAAGGCTAGCACCTGTGAACGGTATTCCTTAAAACAAGTGTAAAATTCATTTTAAAAGTCGTGCACGGAAAAACTAGAGGCTAAAAAGAGTAAAATAATTTGATAGATGAAAATCCAGAAACAGGAATGAGCAAATTGTAAATCGTAGTTAGTGAACGTGTGTTCAGGCAGTCGAGGTGACGCCTATTTTTTTAGTTTTGCCTTGTTTTCTGTTTTTTTCAGTGACCAACTACTTAAATTGCATTATCCTGTTATAAAATTGCGGCACTGTACTTGTTTCATAGAATTTATTCGTAACTCATTTTATTCGTAATTTTATCTGATTCATTGTGTTAGGGGGTTCAGACCTTTCTCATACCCAAAAGATCCTGCTTCCTGAGAATTTTAAGCTCGCTTCACGAGCATTCATTCTATCACGCCCTCACCGCGTGTGGAAGGTAGTAGGTAGGGTGTGTTAGAATATCTCTCTCTATATACATAAAGACAGAAGTTCGTTATCTTACAGCGCGGTAATCTCTGAATCTACTGAACCAATGCCGATGAAACTTTTATGCTAGCATACTTTAAAGGCCTGGAGTACTATAGGCTATGATTTAAAAACATAAGCAGTAATATATTTTCAAAATAATAACTTTTCTGGACATTTTTCGCCTAACTTTACATCACAAATTCAAGAGTGCATCAATGCCAATAGTTCTGCTGCGCGCCACCAGAAGATGATGTCTGAGATCTACTACTGATTTCATCAATGTCCAGAATTATGACGCAATTCATTTGAACTTGATTAAGGTTATGTAATGTCCGTGTGTGGACATTTGAAGGAAAGCCGTAACTGAATTGGTAAAGAATGTCGATATTCATGCATTGCTCTTTGTCCGTGTTAATATACAAAGTTGCAAGAAATCTTTGTGAGTTTGAAAGTGTTCAGTAATTGAGGTATGTTGAGAGAATAAAAAGTACAATAATACAGAATATACAGTAATGTACAATGTACAATATATATATATATATATATATATATATATATATATATATATATATATATATCGTATGCAATCTAAACCAAGTCTTCTTTTACTGAAATTTGTGACAACTGAATTGTTTGACGAAATGAGTGTCACAGTAGTCAAAACAGATTACAAATGCCAAGAGATGGGCAGTATACTAAACTTTTGAAGCGACTACTCAGAGGGAAGATCGACTTGCTGAAGTACTCACTCGCCCCATTGAAAATAATACTGCAAGAAGGGGAGAAATGTGAATAATTCTCTAAGTAGTAGGGCAGCTGTTCATTAGGACTCTCAATTTGACTATTTAAACTGTTCTTAGGTTCAAAATGGAAAAATGAAAAATGTGTATATGTTTTCACTTCATCCAGTAAAACTTTTTCTTCAATATTTGAACAGTGGTGTGTAATTTAGGAATGATCATTTACATATTAACACTAATCTATAAAGTTGTTTTGTATATCAATTGCTCCCAATGAATGAGTTCATTCATATTTTTCCAACAAAAAAAAATAATTTGTATAAAAATATTTTTGTTCAATCAAATAATATCTGGGAGTCCTTGGTTTCTATTATTCATATTTCAGGATCCATAATCTCTATCACTTGAAATAACATATTGATGCTAATATTGTTTTGTTATGTGGCTCTGTGCATTGTCAATTTATTATTTACACATAATGTAATGCTGATGAATGATTAGTTTTCTAATGTATCAGTGGCATGATGAATTGATTTACCTGAACAAATCAGTTTTATACTACTGTACATGTTACTAGCACATAGTACATTAAAAATATATTTTATCGTGTTAAGAATTATAAAAACTAGTAATTATGTTTCAGAATAGATACAAGTATTTAAATTTATTTTTATGATTATGATTCATCAATTACGTTATTACCCGTGCATGAACTTCTGCATGTTATACTCAGTAAGTACCTTCAAAGTCACGAGTTGACAGATCAATTTCAAAACCTTCTTTATGAATACAATAGAAGAAAAAATATAAAAATTGGATAAGTTTTACGTGACAATTTATTGATAGTGTTGGAAAATTAAATAAAACTCCACAAAAATTATATATGTATTTTATTTAGTAGTTTAGATTTGTTCCTTGCTTTTAGTTATAAAGTGAATATTTTGAAGCTGGAACTTCAAATAAGAAATATGTAATTATTTGTGGAAAAGGGAGCGAGGTAATCCGGAAATTTCCAAATGGGGGTCAAGAGAAGACCGTTATCGTGGCGTGGCCTAGCAGAGCATGGCAGGGAGTAGGGCGGAGAACGGATGCAATAGAAGAGATAGAGGTAGGTACCGCCGCAGGGCATGAAAAGATTGAATTCCTCTTCCTGTATAATAATTCCTCATCAATAATGGGATCTCATTGCACTGTGTGTGTGAGGGTATCTGCTCGTGCAAACTGTCATCGCGAAGAAATCACGGTAACCTGAACTGAATGCCGGCGGGGTGGACAACCGTTCGGGCTACTTTCATTGTCTGAAAATGTTCCACTGTCCGTTAAACCATTTATTTATTTGACAGGGAAAATAATGTAGAATAATGTTACCAATATGTGAGCAACATGTTTATTTTCATTACTGATTAGTTTATTCCGCACATCCGTCATTTAGATATAATTTTTCACTTAATTATGATGATTATAAAATAGTTATTTCTGGCTTAAACAATCTTCAAAGAATCCGTCTGCATACAATTTACAAGACGTTGCTATCCAAAAGTGTAAGTTAAACTATTCGTTATGAACAGTATCGATTGTCCCTAATCGTGCTGCTAGCACACTGTTGGTATCTGTCACTTATTTCGGCGCCTTACGTTTCTCACACGAGGTTCACGCCTATAAGCCAGTGTGGTATGTGTGTGCGAGTGCTGATGGCGTGTTTGTGGACAGCCACGTGCTCCAAATGATCTCGACCATTCCAAAAGGCAGACCGACCCTAATCTTCGGAAAAGCGACGGTAACCCTATTCCTCTCTGCATATTTGCATCTCGAACACATGTACCTCCCATGCGTTGAAGGCTCCAAATATTAGAGCCTTCTTAGGTTCTCTGCGAAGTTCGCAATTGAGAAGGAAGAACAAGATTCAAGTCGGCCCGGTGGCCGAGATCGCTAAGGCAGTAGTGTCGTAGCGATCTCGGACCGACGGGTCGCGGGTTCGAGTCCCGCCTCGGGCATGGTTGTATTTGTGTTCGTCTTTTCACCCCTCATCATCACCATTTCGTTTCACCCTCATAGTTACCATACCGTTAACAGCAATAGTGGTCGCTAATGACCTAAGATGTTGATGCGACCTCAAATAACCAATTAAAAAAAAACAAGATGCAAGACATACTAATGGCTACATTATGGGAACATTATTAATCAACAAATAATAATTTATAATGAAAAACGTTTTGATTGACCTAATTTTTTTAGTAGGCTCCATCTTGCAGCCTAATAGGAAGCTACGCGACTACACCTGTCAATAACAATATTGGCTACATTATCAGAGCCTTCTGCTCTCTTGACAGAAAACAATTAGAGTACTCGGAAGATTTTCAAATGGAAAGTAAAAAAGCATCGAGGATACTAAATATATTATAGAAAAGTCCAGTGAAGCTTTAAAACACTTAATTTCTCAGAAATGTGAAGTTATGTAACAGATAGATAGTGGACAAGTTCATTCGTGGAAAATATGTTAACGTATGTAATGAAGGTGTATTGATATGATATACTATAATATTTAATAAGTGCGACCTAATGCACCTTCTCGTCCATTGTAAAGTATTATTTAAATAATAGTAGCACATGTGTTACATCCGTAACTGTGTGATTATCTGGTGATCGTAAAAAAATTGCATTGGTATGAAACTTTCAAGTTCATACGGTGAAACTTGATTTATATATCAACAAAAACAATTAAAACTGTATGTGACGTATGGGGGAGAAAAGTAATCTGCGCTCATTTTATGAGCTTCAGAAGCCTTATCCCACTCTTTTACTACACATAATTGCATGATGGATAAAAGAACCGTCAAAGAGTGGATAACAATACTTAAAACCTAGAAATTTTCGGTCTCCAGTGGTAGAAAACATTTTTGCAAACGCAAACGAAATACAGATTTGATTTTATAACATTGCCAGTAAACTAACATCTTCCCCGGGCTCTACTGTAATCACAACTAGTACAAAGATAGCTCAAACGTGCGCATAATTAAGCTACGTTTATTTTCAGAAGCAAATCAAGGGGTTCTCTTGGCATTTCCTGAGTGGATACAGGGAATTTGGACGAAAACCCCATGGAGATGGAGAATGAGAATTGTATACAATACATAAACATGATATTGTAAAGTTGACCTTTATGACATCTAGCTATCTAGCGCGTAAACAGTAAAATCTTTGTGCGCAATGGGATAATAAATGCTTTTTATTTTCGGTACCTCATTGCTGGCTATGTACATCGTCATTCCCAAACTATTTTCAACTACTATATCTCTACGCAACACTACCCTGATTCCTATATAAGAATTAGATTTAAGCCCTTAAACAAAATTCTTTCGATAGTGAATCATTTCCAAATTAGTAGCGCTGCGAATGAATATTGTCTGTTACCTTGGGAACGTATGTAGCAGCTCTGACGATTGCAAGTTGAGTAATTTTATAGAATGTATCAGAAAGCTTTCATAACATAATTTTGTTGCAAATATACTGTATTGCAAAAATAGTATGTAAAATGTAAGCGTGAAAGCTGACTGTAATTGATTGATTAGTGATTCCGGGTGCGTCAACTGCTATGGTTATTTTTCCCGTGTAGTGCATGTTTTTTTCGTGGGAGGTAGCGTTGAACACCTCCCGCTGGATGGCGAGATCCGACGTCGATATACGTCGGCTTGCGTGGTTTTTCTTTATCCAGGTTTCTCCCACCAGCGCAGCATCACCTCAGACGGGACAAGCTCTAAGCTGCCGCCTCTTCTCCCGACAAGTGTGGTTGTGTAGTGGATGTAAGTGTAAGTGTGTGTAAGGGGTGAGGATAGGACAAGGATGAGGAACTGGTGGTCTGCTGCCCTTTTGTTAGTGTATTGTTCCGGCATTCGCCTGGTCTTGATCGGAGAAACTATGGAAAGTACCAATCAGAGCAGCCGACCGCTAGAATTCTGTTCCAGACAGCGACTGAATTCGACCTAGCTACGTAGCTAGAGTCGGTAATCCTGTAACCGTCGGGATTCGAACCCTAGGTCCTTGTGGTCAGAGGTACTGCAGTGACATCAGTTGATGCCCTGAGCCATATTTGCCGGTGCTGACAACAATCCTCGTGAAATTTCCTACGCTAGTTCGTTTCATCTCTCAGTTGCAATTCGTCAGATGCTGATTGCACCGACCGCTTCTATTACGTTTATTCTTTACTTTAGATTCTATTATTTTTCGTTCTCCTTGACCACCGTTGATTGTCAATGTTACGTGTTACCGCTGCCGTTAGAGGGGCTGCCTTCGACAGCGCTCAACCTGTGTTCCTGTTAACGCGCGCTGTGATTCGCTGCCAACCGCAGGCGTCGCCTACAGCGCTCTGGACGGCAATTCGATGTACTACGTATGAAGCTCTACTTGCCTCAAACGTGTTTCAGGGGGGAAATTAAAAACATCCTTTTGAACCGAGCTGCTATTTCATGTTCGAGGTGTTGAAGGATTGCTCATTTTAGAGACAGTAATAAACGAAACGTTGAAAATGGAAATTTTCTCACTTTCTGGGAGCTGAGATTTTTTATGTTTATCAACTTTGATCTGATGTATCAAGTAAAATTTGTCGTCAAAAAATAATTCATTTTTATTCTTTTATGGGTGAAATTGAATGACACTGGTTGCAAGTTAATGTTTTTTGCACACTGTTCTTTTGTTGTGTCTACATATTGACGTAACGTGTCACCAAGCCCCTTAAGGGGCGTTGAGCGCTTTTGCGAAGGGGAGCAATCCTCCATTAAAATGCGCGGGAGTAATCCTCCATTATCTTTAAGTCATGTCACGTTACAGTCAGTTGCCAAGAGGATCGCCAGGTAGCATCTCCGCGTACGCGCCTCTGGCTACGAGCTCCTGCGTCATTACCCAACGGCCAGAATTGGGAAGGAATAAGAATGGGGTTTAGGACACTTCACAGGGGTTGGACTAGCCCTTGTGAAGAAGCCAAACTCGTTTTGTTGGAACAAAGTTCACATGAGATTCGACGGAATTTGAGAATGTAATGTATTGATTACGAAATACAATATAAGTGTCAATGCAGCTCAGGTAATTTTCCAGAAAATATATTTTGAAGATTCGAGTTCACTGACTTCAGTAAGATTAGAAAATTGCACTGATGAATTATTGTTTTTTAACAGTTTGGTACTGTGTTTAAAGAGTGACAAATACATGAAAAGTGAAATTCACCGATTATAATAATTCAAATATTAAGTATTTTGAGGTCCACATTTACTATATTCAATGGCGATTTATGATAGCTTCACCTAAATATGTTGTCCTAAAGTCTGTTTAGATATGCAAAATTGCGAAATCTTGAAGAACTGTATTAATAACAATTACAAATGATTTCTAACTTTATTAAATTTCTATTACTTTTTGAAGATGAATTTATTAACGTTTTATTACATTGGAATATTAAATAACATCTTCCATATATTTTCATTATTTGCGATCCAAAAATTGAAGCCCTTTGAAAAATAATTTTCTTGACCTCGATGAAATAAATCCACATTACCGTCAGCATAAAAAACATTTACTATGAATGTGTCCAATATGGGTAACCGTGGTGCAGTGGTCAGTAAAAAATCATTCATTATGTACACATGGAATCAAGTGCTTTACATCTGTGCTTTTCATTAATTACCTTTTCCTTTAGCGAATCGCAGAAAAAGTATTCACATGATCAGCAATCTGCTGTACGGCTGTAAATAACTTCCTGTAATACGTTTTGGTCAGGATACGCGTTTTGCGAGTCTTTGAAACAAAAAAGTTGGTTTGCGGCTAAACGTCGGTCCGACATCTATCCGTCCGTCATCTGTCTCGCCGTGCGTCGTGCCTGTCTGTCCATCCGTCGTCTGTCTGTCTGTCTGTCCTTACGTCCATCGTCGGTCTATCTGTCTGTCTGTCGGTCCGTCCATCTGAGAACAATACTAGCGATTAAATCGTAAGCAGAATTTTCTTCAAAATTTAATATCCCGGACACACGCCTTAAGGGATAAAGTAAACCCAGGTAAATCCAAAAAACAAAATAGGCTTTATCCCCCAGTATGGGGCATTGCGTCACGGTCTGTCGGCTCAGACAAAGCCTCTCCGTGTGACTACCGCCCCATGAAGTGCGCCAGCAGGGAAAGTGTTCGAAACCGAACCCCATAAGCGAATGTTAGGTATCGAACATCAAATGTACGAGTACATTGGATGTCTTAAACGTCACACAAATACATTCGGGTGCTAAAATGTTTTGAACTCCACCTTAATGTTGGCTGGAAGAAAATTCTAGCGGTCATCTGCTCTGATCGGTATTTTTCCTTGATTTCTCCGATCAATACCAGCCAAATGCCTAACAAAAGAGCTGCGGACCATAGGCTTTATTCTTTCCTCATCCTGTCCCCTCCTCCCACCTTACACTCTCCAATTCTTCCTCTTTGCTCTCTCTTCCCCACTTCACACACTCCCTCTCCCTTACATGCACTACATTACTACCACATTTGGCGCGAGACAGTCGAGAGCATAGAACTTGTCCCGGGTGGGGCGTTGCCCCGCTAACGGAAGTACAGTACGCCAGGAAAGTCTCTACGCAGCGAGTCGAATCAGAGCTTCCTATTAAAAATTGCATTTACGTTTGCAGCAATCAGATCACTGGGAAACAAGTGAAAAGGACAACACTTCCAGCGTCTATTAGGATTGTGGTGAGTTCTCAATTTACGATTTCAAGCTGCAGCTCGTGCTAACAACATGAATTTCTGTTGCAAGCATTCTAATTAGGAACGGACCAGTGCGGATAAACTTCCCTGGCGCGCTATACCTGGAGAGGGGTGTTGGTTATACGCGAGATATGACAGGGGAATTGTTGGTTATACGCGAGACATGACAAAAGAAGAAACATTGGCGTTTTCATGTAACGCGTAACTATTGATAGATTGTCCTCGATGAAGCTGTAACATTTTGCAAATCTGTACGTTACATCAAATTGATCAAAATATTAAAGATTGTTATCCGTCACATGTCTACTTTTTACATTTTTTCATTTATTTCTGCTTGGCCCGAAGGCCCTCAGCATCCGAGTACGATACAGTGATGTTACATTGAATTACGTTAACATTGATTAAGAAAACTTATAGACATGAATACATTGAGTAGATGTGAATTAAATGTGAGAAGCCACATTGGGTACATGATAATCAAGGAGGGTCGAAGAACTGTCGCGGTAGTTTTCGCTTTATTCTATTGTGGTGAGGATTTTGTTTTCCGATTTTGAAGTGTACGGCTGAGGGAATCTGGGGAATTTTAGGATAGAAGCGAGAGGATGGGAGGGAGAAATGGACGGAGATAGGAATAATGCCGAGTTCGTTATGTAACTGGGAGTTAGGTACAAACCATGGAGCTTTAGTGATGGTTCGGAGGAATTTATTTTGGAAAATCTGCATTTTTTGGATGTTGGATTTGCTGGCTGAGGCCCAGATAGCGTAGGATAGCGTAGGATAAAATTGGGCGGATCATTGATTGGTATAGGTGAGTAGCGACATGGAGTTGCAAGGGTGATGAATGTTTGAGTATGGGATATAATTGGTGGGTTCTACGGGTTGTCAGGGTTATTCTGTGGAGAATATTTGATTTCCAGATGAGCCGCCCATCAAAAAGTATCCCAGATATTTGACTGGCTTGTTGTTTGTGAGCCAAGTTATATTTTCTCCTTGATATTTGAGATGGGAAGGATTATTTGGTCTACGGAGCGTGAAGATTTTGGCTTGACTTTTCGCAGGGTTTATCCGGATATGCCATTTCTTGGACCAGTCGGAGAGCTTAAAGAGGCGGTGTTGCAGATCTTCTTGTGCGGTATGAATATCACGGTTTGAGGAACATATTGCGGTGTCATCAGCAAACAGAGCAATGGAGGTATGAGGGGTGGATGGTATATCAGCTACATAAAGATTAATAAGTGTGGGAGAGAGAACAGATCCTTGGGGTACTCCTGATTTTATGGGAAAAGATAGTGAAAGAGCTCCAGGAAGGCGGACAGAAAAGGTGCGATCGGCAAGGAAACTTTTGATGATGTGAATAAGATAGTTGGGGGTTCCGATGTGAATAAGTTTGTATAACAGTCCTGGATGCCAAATGGTGTCAAAAGCTTTAGCTATATCGAGGAAGATTGTGACTGTGTGTTTCTTTTCATGGAAGCCTTCGATTATATCCTCGGTTAGTCTTAATATTTGGTGATTGAAAGTAGTGGTTGAAAACCGAATTGGTGCGGAGGTATGGCTTGGACTGCACTGAGATGGGAGATTAATCTGGCGAGGATACATTTCAAACAGTTTTCCCAGAGAGGACAGAAGACTAATTGGGCGATAACTTGACGGGTCGTTTTTGGCTTGTCAGGTTTTAGAATGGGAATGATGTGGGCGTGTTTCCATTTGCGAGGAAAGTAGAACACACAGGCGAAGAGATGCATTGAAAATTGATGTTATTTGTGAAAAGGCTGTGAATGGAAGGCGTTTAAGTACGTACGTTGGAATTAAGTCGTGACCATTGGAAACTTTTGAGGTAGCGACAGATAAAAGGTTCACAATTTTGGTGGGAGATATGAATTTTGGACATCTTGGGACTGTTGTTCTAGTTCGGCGGATTTCTTCGAGGAGTAACTGATCATGAAGGGGATTTTCTGAGGGATGGGGAGTGAAGGTTGTAGCAAAGTATTCACCTAGTACTTTGCTTTTATCTGCAGGAATAGTTGCTACAGATGCTGCGGTTGTTAGGGAGGGTATATTAGTTGGTCTGCGCAAGAGCCGGCGAGTGATATTCCACAGCGTGTGATCGGTTGGGTTGGCGGTTTCAGTTTGGTAGTGGAGATATTGGGCGTTAGATGTTGCCAAAAGATGTCTTACAATTTAGTGAGTAGGTTTAGGTGCGATGCTAAGAAGGGTAAACACTAGTTTTTGCCAGTGATTACGTATGTATCTTTTGTGATATAATAGTCTCTGTAAGATTGGTGAAATAGGAGGTAGTGGGTTACGTTGACGTATTGGGGTAGCCGTTAGGTCTAAACTATCGAGAATGGTGTGGGTGAGGGAGTCAATGGCTCTATCAATTTCTTGAGAGCTTTTCAGTGATGGAAGTTGTGGCAGAATGCGGGAAATCAGGATCTGAAAGTGAGGCCAGTTGACTTTTGTAGGCAGTAGGGCTGAGCTGGGCGATTTTCTTTTAATGAAGTATTCAAGGAGAAAAGAAGAGGTCGATGGTCTGAAGGAAGAGCGATTTGTGGCTCTACAATTATATTGTACCTAATGTTGCTTAAGATACCTAAGTCGAGAATGTCTGCTGGTATTGAAGATTGTTAGGGATAATAGCTGGGAGAATCAGGAGCATGCACTTTTAGATTTAATCTTTCAATATCTGCAAGAAGGATGCCGGCAGTATTTTGCCGGCCACTGTATTCTTGGCGTTCCATTTCCCAACAACAATTGTAGGTTGATTTGATAAAAACAGTGGATTGATGTCGGCTGTTTTATAAGCAATATTGGGGGGCTTATACACTGAGGTCACAATAAGGTGGGATTGTCCGATTTGCTGTATTGCAACGCTTATATTTTCAAACGTGGGGTTTGCATATTCAGGGAGATGATGACGGGGGATATTATTTTTCGTAAAAACACCACACCACCACTGTTACGATTTCGTGGACGATCATATCGATACATCGTATATCCAGGAATGAAAATTTTGATAGAGATTGATTTTAGGGGACTCAGGTGGGTTTCTTGGATGCAAGCTATATCGATATTATTGCTATGGAGAAAATGTGCGAGTATGTGAATATTGGCTCGTAGGCCATTTGCATTCCACGATATTAGGCGGATTGAATGACGGGGATTATTTTTAAACATAAATTTGAGGATAATAAAATTTCAAAGATTGGTGAATTGGATTGGTAAGATTGTGGATTATTTGATTTAATAGATTCGAAAGGAATATTTCAACTTCTCGGGAAACAATTTGTGAAATTATTTGAGAGTGAGAGTGAGTTGGGAATGTTGAAGGTTTGAGGAAATCTGAGTACAAGGGCGACTGATATGAGGATGGTGGTCTCGGTTCGGTCGGTCTGGGTATAGTGCGTCGAGGGAGGAATGTTCGGGGGTCTTTTTCTGAGGTGTTGAAGTGGTGAAGGGAAAATAGGCGATGAAAGGGTTTGGGGGAGTGAAAGATTGTGTGGGCAAAACTGTTGGAGGCATGTTTGGAGGTTGGTTGCGCGACTGGGAGGGAAGAACTTTTCTGGATAGAATATTTTGAGAAACCTGACATTCACGGCAGGAGGCCCGATGTGGATTTTCACAGTTTACACATTTTGTTTCTTCATTAGCGCACTCGATAGTAGCGTGTTGATCCGCACATTTTCCACAGCTCGGTAGAACGCCACAGTTTTTCTTAGAATGTCTGTAGTTCTGACATTGCTGACACTGAACTGGACCAGGTCTATGAAGACGCTCTTCTATTGTGATGACAGCATTAAAAAGTTCCTTTAAATTGTAGATTGCCATTCCTTTAGCGAGAGATACTGCACATAATGGCCATGGTTTGCGTTCTCTGTTAATCTTATAACTGTTATTACAGGTAAGTTTTTGTAAGAAATTCCTGAAGTATTTCTTGTTCTGAATAAGATGTTGGTACGTTTCTGAGTACTGGAATGGTAACTTTGGTTGGGTCTCGGTAGCTATGGTAGGATAGGCCTTTAGTTGATAGATTTTTTCGGAGCAAGGTGAAATCATCAACGGAGTTTACAACAACTTTCGTGTAGGATCCTTTAACTCTAGTGGTAAAATTTGGATGTTTGAGTAGATATTTAATTATTTTCAGGAGTTCCGCGTGAGCAGGAGGGTTGTGAATGAAAATAGGGGGTGTTTTTTCGATTTGTGGAGAAGACAGATTAATATCGGCATCTTGAGGAGAAGGATCTTGAGGAATATTATTTGCCTGATCAAGTGGAGTGAATCTGTTGCTGGCGATAATATTATATAACGGGATAGTTCCAGGAGTATGCAGGCTGCTCGGGCACTGTTCACTGGTATTTGGATACTGCAGTCGCTGGCGCTTAACTGAAGGCGATTCTGTTGTACTTATCTGATGAGCTGGAGGCCGCCTCTCGAAGGATGATTGTTGCATGGCATCGGATGAATACACGGATGGGCTCGCTGCTAACGGCTGCATGAGGTGTGGATAGTGGAAAAGTTGAGGTGGATTAGGATAGAAATTATTTAGAGTATGCAGTGCTGAGGATACAGCTTCGGGGAGCGGTGGGAACGGATCTCTTGATTCTTCCATGGCCGGTGATAAAAAAGCGTTGCAGAAAAGTCGTTGATGATCGGACGTTTTCCTCACAAAGCAGAACTTGAAGTAGACACAAATAATATGTTCACAGATTTAAGAAAAAATTATAAATTTAGTAAGCACTGTTCGCACTAAGAAAGTCACTATGAAAGGCACTTGACACTGAACCGTAGCGCTTCGGCCCCGGCATGGGGCTTATCTCTGATTGCCGCGATAACTAGCGAGACAGAGGTGTACACAGGTCGATGGTCAAGCTCAGAATGGACTTTTTACTTTTGAAAATAGTGATAACAAGAGAACTTCCCGGAAGCCGGCGTGAAGGTCGGTGCCGGTCTCGTGTTTCAACGGCGCAGGAACACCGCCACCTCCCGCGATATAACATGCACTATACTTACGAGCGTAATGACAATAGCAGTTAATGCGTCTAGAAACGAAATATTCAACCTTGACGCTGACACATCTACTAGGGATGGCCAGTTTAACAGAAATTGATACTGGATATCTCACAAGTGCGTGATTTCTTGTATAATGTGATAACAACGTACTGCAGTTTGGGGAAGAGTCATAGTAATGACTTGCCCCAAAACTCTGCAATACGAGCGTTGCCTTGTCAGAGGTGAAGGGACTCAAATAAAAAAAATCATATGGATGTGGCTGGCGATCGCTCACGCAGTGTTGGTTAGCTCACGAAATGGCTTTTTCGTGTCGTCGCCATTCGCTAGTATATTACCTGAAGAGATCATAAAAACATCACGCCGCTTTATTCGCGCCTCGTTTAACCTTGCGCGAACTTTCAGGCGTAAGTTCATTAATAACTTTATGAATTTTAATCGTTTCAAAAACATACGTCTTTTTACCATATGGCGTCAGGATTTCTGTAGAACAAAAATTCGCCAAGTTTTTTCAAAAGGAGGAGTAATAAATGATCTTCTTACATACGATTTGAAAGCAGTGAGCAGTGCTCTGGGCATCACTGTAATGTTTTGTTTGTGAAAGTAGTGTGCATTTCTAATAATGATCATGTAGAAGTCTTGAAGGTGTAATAATTAAAGGACGTATAGTGTAATCATCAAGCTGATTAGAAACGTGAATAGTTATTATGATTAATTATGTATCAAAACAATAATTTGTAGCCTTGACTTTTCTGACTTTTCTGACTTTTCTTTTGCTGCACTAAAAAGTAACATGTTTATTCTGACATGAAGCTATTTTCTTGAAGAATGCAATTAAAATAATTTCTCTGACTTGGATTACAAAAACTTCTGTGTTTTATCCACATTAACTTTAATTTTTTCTATTTTGAGGATCCTGATACGAATCTTCAAGACACTCATTAATCTGCCAGACAACGAAGGACTAGGGAACTCAAATCAGTGAGTGTCAATACATGCCTCATTGAATCAATATAGATATTTTTGTGTCACTGCTCAATGGAAATATTCACGTTTCTAAAGCAGCGCACGGTACATTATTATTTCATCAAACACTGTTTCTTTAATTCATTGTTATATTTAGAACGCGTATATTAACCCGTTGAATCTCCGAAATATTAAAACGTCAGTTCCTCCATTCAGCACTAAATGATAACGCCCACGAGGCCGACGCAATTTGTCTGCTCCCCGCCTCCTCTGGAGATTTAACTGTTCATCGGGATTTATGCGCGAAGTGGCGCCTGGATCTTGTTTGCTGAGTGTGGACCGCGCGTGCGCAACAACTAGCCGGGAACCAATCAGGCGGTAGTCATAACATTTGCGAGCACGATTTGTGAACACGCCCGGCCGCGACGGCGGCGCAGGCGGCTTCGCGCCTCCTGCGGCCGACAGCGGTTATGGGAGTTGTCGCGTTGCGCGGGGGGGGGGCGCCCCCGGCCCGCGCGCGGGGCGTCGGATTTACGACGCGCGCACAAAAGACCTGCCCGTAAAATTGGGCGTTCAAAAGTTTTTCTTGTATTCATCACCGCGTTTAGACAAAAGTTGCCGACTTTCTGGCGCCTGTGGTTATTCATTGCACCCGTCTTTTTGGGGGTTTTGTTTGTTCGCTGTATTGGAGCAGAATTTTCGTCATAGCTAGGTCGAGTTCAGCCGCTGTCTGGAGGAAAGTTCTAGCGGCCGGCTGCTTCGATCGATAGTTTTCCGTGGTTTGTTTGATCAACACCTGGCGAATGCCGGTGCAGTGTCCTCCCAAATGGACTGTGGGCCACGCGCGATCTTGCCTTCTTCTTTGTCCTGTCTCCACCACTTACTTACACACGCTTACACTTCCATGCACTACACTCTAATACATCTCGGGAGCTAAGAGCTTGTCCCGGCTGCGGTAGTGCCTCGCTGGTGGGAGGTACCTGGTTGGGTGGAAAACCTCGCAAACTGACGTATAAGGCGGGCGTTGGATCTCACCATCCAGAGGGGAAGATCACCTCCACCTCACCATAAAACATGGATTACACTTATGGTACTAATGATCACAGCAGTTGTTGCACTTGGAAGCACAAAAATATTCAGTGAATATTTGTTGGGGCATTTGATAATCTGTGTTGGATTGCAGTAGAAGTTGCAGCAACTTGCTGAATGACACTGCACTAGGCAGATTATAAATTCGGAAGGCTTCGGACTCCCGGATTGCAGAAATAGATGACGAATGAAGTGGAAATTATAATGTTGAAATTAATGTAAGTAGTAGGTCTGGATGATGTAAATAGTCCATATTAAATTACATAATAGTTTGTATCATATAATAGTCTATTATATAATAATATTTTATTAAATAATGGTCTATTAAGTTTATGGGAGAATAAAATTCTTTTGAGATTTTCAAAATACACGAGAAATGTGAGTACAATTAAGCATTTCTGAACTTAAAAGTCAGTCAAAAAAAAAAAAAAAAAAAACGTTTTAGGCAATTGACCAAAGTAAAAAAGAATAATCTTATATATATATATATATATATATATATATATATATATATATATATATATATATATAAGGGTTCTCTGGAATATAAAAATCATTGTGTTAGTGTTGTTGCAGACTTAAGTCCGAAGATCGTAATGTTTATTGACGAAGTCCTTTATAGAAGCCATGTTCCACTTCAAGATCATGTGGTGTGTTTTGTATTTCACAAAGAAAATATATAAATTTGAATAAAAGTACGCGAAAAGTATATGTCGTGGGCAGTGAAAACAAAAATTTACAGATATTTTTTTTTAAATTTAAAGAGTGTAATGAGACGACCTGGATGGCCGAGGTGGCTAAGAGCTAGTCAACGCTGACTCAACGCTTCGGTCCGAAGGGTCGCGGGTTCGAGTCCCGCCTTGGGCATGGTTGTTTGTCCCTTGTCTTTGTATGTATGTGTTGTCGCGGAGGGCCTCGCGTTCTGCTGACCCCAGATCAGAGGAGCCCGCAAGTGTGTGTTTAGTGTATGGTCGAATATGCGTCCGTTTGGGACGTAAAAGGCAACCGGCTGTCGGCTGGATAAAAGCTCTAGGAAAAAAAGAGTGTAATGATCATTGTGAGCAGAGTTATATGGACATAGTTGACGATCACGGGCAGGCCTCTGTTCCTTAGATTACTACTTCGGCATTCGTCAGAAATTGATCGAGGGAAATCACCGTAAACGTACGCGACGGTGTAGTAGTATTTACTGATATGTATTAGGAGTGTAAAATATGAAAGGACAGAAGCAGATGGCAAAATGGAAGCAGTAGAAATTAGTTAAAACATTTCCGTGGAAGCAAGGAGAACCGAGGCAAGAAATTAATTAAAGTCTGTTGCAAGGCCGAGTTAAGCTATTTTTCAGAGAATGCTGGGAGGGTTCTCTGATGCTCCCAGAAATAATTGGATGCGGCATTAATTACTTGACAATTGCTCATTTCAGTAAAACTTCGTCCTCACAATTTTTCATTTTTATGGTTAAATATTCAAGTGATAGTTCTATGCGCTTTTGTTGATATTTACTTTACTCTGTGCATTTGTGTTTAATTGGCTGCCAAAGATATTAATAACGGAAAGTTATCAGTAGTACAGTTAAAATTCATGACCGTTCTTTCGGAGCCAGACCGCTGTTGGTGTTTGAAATAAAGTCTGACAGACGAGGAGCTTGTTGAGTGAAATACTATTTTTTACAATCACGCATTGTATAAACGTATCTTCAAATTATTTTATGTACAAATATATTATTGAATGAGCGGTACTATAAAGCGCATTGTAATAATTCCGAACATTGTCGTAAATAATTGAACATGTTCGTAATGGAAACGAAATTTGCATTTCGCTCATAATTAACGGCGTAGGCTTAATACGTAGCATAAGTCGTTAAGTGTGTAAACTCACCACCAATGCACACACATTTTCGTGCAATCGAATACCACGGTAAGGTCTGTTTTCAAACTGGTAACTAAGTTGGACATTCTTAAGTAAGTTTCAACACTGCAATGTATTATGGAGAATTATATTTTTTGCCGAATAATCAAAGGTATATTCATCATTATAAAGAGAGTATTTTTCGATTTTAGTTTAAATGAACAACATTTAAGTTCAAAAGAAGAGTTGCTTTCATTATTTTTTTCACTGATACAAACTTTACCATTTGTTACATTGCCTTCACCCATTTATCCAAACACTTACAGGCTGACGTTTATAAAACATCCTTTCAGGTGCCACGATCTCGAAATTGTTGAGAAATCGATAAACACTGCTGCCTCTCACTGCTTCTCTAAACGCGATTTGCGGCGTTTTAAAATGATTGTATGACAGTTTGTTTTCTTGTATTTTCACTTTTCTTCTGCTTGCCAAATCAGCGATATCTCAACAGCAATAACGCTGTCTCTACCGCACCTTTGTCCAGGAGGTTCTAAGGTTCGAGTGACGTCGGAGGCGGATTTTCGACAATAACTACATAAATATGTTGAATCGAGACGCTGACTGGAGGAGAATTCGAGCAACCGGCCGCTCTGATCAGTACCTGGTTTTTCTACGATAATACCTAGCGAATACCAGAATGGTACTCTCACAATGTGGTTCAAAAGCCGCGCAATCTTTCATTTATTGGCACAACTTTTCCCCCTTGCATACGCACACGCTTTAATTTTTTTACAACACCACCACGTGGGGAGGCCAGTCAGGAGCTGAGAGCTTTTCCGGGTGTGGGAGATGCCTGTCTGGAGAATATACCTGGAATGTGAAAATCCCGCAAGCCGTCGTGTAGATCTGCGTTGGATCTTACGTTTCATCAGAAAAGGAAAATGCCACCTCTCGGATATAACGTACACTTCACTTACGGAACTAACAACTACACAGCCGGAATTTATGTTCATTCACTCACTCATTCTCTTACTAACTCATTCACTCACTCATTCAGTTACTCCCTTACATATTCATTCACTCTCTTACTCATTTTTACTCACTCTCTTACTCATTTTTACTCACTCTCTTCTTTCACTCACTCTCTAATTTTCACTCACTCTCTTACTCATTTTCACTCACTCTTCATTCACTTACTAATTCATTCACTAATCACTCACTCACTCGCTCTTCTTGCTCTGGTGCTGGCATCCAGTGCTTTGGGGTGACATCCCCGCAGCAGCAGTGCTGATGTCTGTGGAAGTGATAAAATCTCTTCTCTCTGATGTCGATATTTTGTCCCAACACAGTGAAAACTGTCGTAAGCGATCACTAATGGTTTTGGCGAAAATTGACTGTTAGTACAGTTGGCCGCTTCATTAAGTTTAGGCGGTCCAGGGAGGTGACCATTTTTTATAGTTTCATTAATTTGTGAGGGACCTTTAAAAATGACCACATTTTCTCTATATAGCTGTTTCTCATTTTCTAGAATCACATGCTACCTGTTGGGTAGCGTCAAACACACCCTTGAAAAGGACTCATTCTCTTAATCGAATTCCCTTTGCATCCTCATACAAGGGAGTTAGCGAATGGCCTTCAGATCAGTTTCGCGAATTGCCGAATGTTATGTTCTTACGCAAACCGTTCCAACAGAAGAAAACAGGGGTCAGCAAATTTCAGGGGGGATATTGCAAAACTAAATAACAAACGCGTAATTTCGTAAATAAATATTTTTAAAATTACCAGTTATCTCAAATAGAAATAAATCGACCTACGAAAAACGACTGTTTTAATTAATCTGTCAATGCGCCCTGTCGTATTAAATTGCCGAATTAACAGCAATTTCCAACGCACTTCAACATTTTATTTTATTACTGTTCATAACAGCTGGAGGAGACCGCTTAACGGAGCTCAATTTACGAAATGCAGCTGACCGCTGGCCCAAATCCAGGTGGCTGCTTGAGGGTATATTTACACGAGTCTTATAAGAAAATGAAACAAACAGTACAACCAAAATTGACCGTAGAAAGACGTGATGGCTTATTAGAGATGTTTGTTTAATAGGTGTTGGTGCAGGCTTCACTTTACACGAATCCACCGGATGCGATCGCCTACGAAGCTGTGAGGCCGCATGTGAAGCTTCATATAGCTAAGAAGCTTGTGGAAGTCGGGCACATACTAAATGAGAATTAGGGTCCGTTTGCGCCGATCGGTTATTTTGGAGATCTCCAAATTATGCCAAAAGAAACGCAGTATCAGTTACTTAAATAAAAGTTCCACGATCCACGAGTAATTCATCTTCCCCTTCCTATCCCAATTTTCATCCTCAGGATTTGGACGTTTGTTTGATTTGTCAGCCCTATTTGAAATAGAAACGACGTATTTAGAGTTTACCGAGATTTCGTGAAAAAATAAACATTTACTTAACCTCACAAAAACATTTTCTTTGATAATGCAAGTGGAAAACACTGAAGCAGACAACAGTTGGTCTGCTTCAGTAGTTTTGTAAGGACATTAAACAGACTCTCTCACATGTGGCCGGCTTGTGTACTATAACACCTTTTATTCAAGCTTTCTTTGAACAAGATTTTCATTGAAGTAAAACATACTGGGAAAAATACTTTTCTATCGCGCAATAATTATAAACGAACTTGAAAAGGAACGCATGGCTGTGACGCAACTCACGAGTAATTCTTGCGGAATTGAACATTACGACTTTCTTCACAAATTTAGTTTATAATGTTCATAACTTCAAGCATAAATCGTGCAAATTTTCATTTTCTGGATTCAATAAAGAATTTATGGATGGAAATACAGACATTTTGTTCTGTCTTTCTTTGTGTTTGATACCGAACAGAAGCATTAGAAATTGAACCCACTTGCACGAAAGATTGGCAGTAAAAGACGTTGAGGGAAAAATACATTCTTTGAGATCTCTATCTATCTATTTATGTATGTATGTATCTATCTATCTAATCCAAACGACCCCGTCCCTAGTATAAATAATTTAAAAGGACATCCCAATAAAATTTATTTATGGTAGTGGGCTTTCAACGTATGCAATATATACATGTTGCCTATGTGAAGAAATGTAAATAAAAGACAGACACCAGAACATATGAGTGAATTCATTTCGGACATCACACGTTTTTGTACGACGAAAGGAAAAGGCCCATGTAAATACGAAGTCACGTACAGGCAGCGTATGCGTAAGTGGAAAATTGAAAAGCTGTCCGTGGACTTGGAGCCGGTAGGATCGTGGAGTGGTAATTGTTGGTCATGTCGAAGGAAAAACGTTGGGAGACTTTGATTTATTATATCAGGAATATTGCGATGTCAAGCTTCAGGATAGTAATAATTCTGTCTGATAATTACTGATAATTTCTTAATAATGTTAAATGTTATGCCCCTAATTTTATGTAGATTAATATTTAAATAGTTGACAGAAAAATAGATTCGCAGGAATATAATTTTAATTTAGTAAATAGTTTGTTTAATTAATTAAAGTGAAATTGAGTCAATTTATTCATAAAAGGAAAAGTAATCGGCATCAGGCATTCACACATGATGACTGAATAGGAAATATGTTTCGTTCGGAATATTATGTTTAATCACTATTCAATGAAACTGTTTAAAAGTTGAATATTGTTGAGTATTGTGAGAATCATTCATTAGCAATTTTGTGGAGAAATGCATTAGAAAACACAGGGAAATTTAGGCAAGAGGTTTTCGATGATAGAAAAGAGAAGACGCCATGGAAACTGGACATTCAGCACAACGGGACGGGATCATCCAAGAGGCGGGAAGAGCGGGTGAAAACATCGTCTGTTAACTACAAAATCTATTTTTATCGACTTAAATAAAAAGAACTTTAGCAGTAAAAATTTAATTACTTAGTTCCAATTGCATAAAAAATCGGCGATTATTAAAAAAAATACTTAATATCAGATGACCAATTTTTTAATAAGTTTTACTAGTTGATATCGATGAAATAAATGTTATATTCTTTTCATAATAAGGTTGATTATTTGGTAGTGAAATTGCAATCTACGTACATTTATTTAGAATATGTTTCCAAAAATCATCGCTTCGTATGAACTGCCTAATTTATGAACGCATTTAAAATTTCTGTAACAACAAAACTTGGGTTCCGACAAGCGATTATAGTTATACGGTCATTAATCATAATCGGATAAGACGAACTGCAATTATTTTGGGCTCTGGGAATCCATGTTAATGAGGGTTTACTGTATTTATAATATCAAATATAATTTAATACTAGCCGGCATAATAGTAACATTTGGTTTGAGAATTGATTATTATATTATTGATATTATGCATAAGCAAAGCAGGACAGTATTGACAAAAACATATTTTCCATTCTCTTTTTCAAGAATCCAGGAATGAGAATACATCTTGTATCCGTGTGTGTATGTGTTGTGTGTATGTGTTGTGTGTATGTGTTGTGTGTATGTGTTTTGTCTAGGTGTTATGTGTATGTATATGTGTATGTGTGTACACTCATATTTATTCTTTCTAAAACAGAAGTGTGGGATGCGCAACATGGAGATATTATTATTTCTCTTTTGACATTTTACAGAAAGGGATCTTGGCCTGAATACATTAACACGTCGCAGTTCCTTACGTAGTGTCTAGTTTCAACGAAAACGTCGCTGTTCACGATTTTTCTTAAGGCGCGAAGTTTGATTTGTTTTAGGCTCTGTTACCTTCCAAGAAATATTTCATTACTAAAATTTGCATCTTGATTAGAAGTGAAGAACAATCACTGTTACGGTATTAGTCTTAGTACCTTTTTCCTTTAAATCAAGAAAAAAGAGGCATTCTAGATGCAAAAGTAAAGCTTTGATCTAAAATAACATAAGGTATTACAACGTTGTCTATAGTCAATAAATTGTCTCAAAAACAGTAATTGAATTATTAAAGAATTATAAACTCTTTGCTAATTATCATTAGTAGAAACTAGTATTGAATGTAAATATTTATCTGCGAAGTCAGTTAAAAAACTAAATATATTGATGTTAATGTTACTGTCAGTAGTACCAGAAGAAATAATTCATTACTAGACAAATGTGCGTCGTCACCGCTGTAAACTTTTAAATAGTTTCATGTGTGGAAAATTTCTTTTATACTTCGTTTCTTTCATGCCCAGCTTTCTTTATATATGTTCTTTCAGTATCTGGTGTTGAACATACCAATGAATCATAGTAGCTGACAATGTTATACTCCCGTTCAAAAGTTCCCAACACGCCTTGTATGTTATCTCCATTCGGGATATGGTAATATTGCAATATTAAAATTAGAATCGCCATAACAAATATTTGCAGATATTGATGATGCGAATACATTTTGGTACAGCTACATTTTTTACATTATTTTGCTAATATGCTCAAAAATGCACATAATACATTTGCATTAGCACAAATGCTCAATTCAAAAATGCAGATCATCCCCAGTTAATTCCGAAAATTCTGTCACAACATCGTTTACAACTACATTTGATTCTTCCCCGGATTTGCTTAACACCTTCCCATTTTTCTCCCCAAATTTTAGAAGAGATTAAAACTCCACAATCTCAGTCTAATTTGTGTTCGCTTCCGCTTCTGCAATTAGTCATCTAATCGTTTTGTATGCGAATCTATATAAACATTTAAAGGTGACTTTTTGTATGATTGTGTGAATAAGCTGTTAGTAAAATTTCATAAGAAAAAGATATGGGTCGTATTCATTTGAAAATCGGTATTTGCACACTTATGTAAGAAAGTAAAAGTGAAAAGTCTAACGTAAGGACGTTCATTCATTCTCTAGCATTGCTCAAAAGTTTGTTTTCTCCGTATTCACTTGAAATTCTTCAATGTTAATAAGTTCCGATGCTATACTGTTCGAAGGTTTTCACAAATTTATTTTTAAAAATACGATAATTCGAATCAAAATTGAAGTGAAATCTCCAGGGTGATTCACTTGGTAAATCAGTTAAAGTTCACTTAAAAATGGCAACATCAGTGTTGCCAACGTCGTGAAAGAAAATTATGGTCTACGTAGCGAAAATTGGCTTTGGGTACTAAAGTTTAATCAAAGCCACATACGTATATCTATTAAAAGGCGTTGGTTTAATTCCGGGCATACTCACTAAAATCGCAGCGCCAAAACAAGAAAAAACACGTTTTGGGAAATTTCTTTGAATCTTATTGCCATAAAATGAAAACAAATGTCAGTTCCCCATTAGAAGACCGAGACGCATCGAAGACATCTTATATGTCTCGTTTGGTGAACGGGAAGTGGTCTAACCATGAATGACGGATCCGTACATACGCACTCTCGGAGTTGCACAAATACTGTATAGGGATAGAGTTTTACTTCACCCATTTCGCTGAATGCACACTGTGGAAGTTTGCTAATGCACAGTTAATCGTCCCTACCTCTAATATCCAATTTACGCATGGAAAGTTGCGTTAATAATATTCCATGCTTTTAAGCCGATAGTGCTCACACATATCTGTGAACCGGGGGCTTAAAGTTTGCACTAAACCTTGTTCTAACTTAGAGTGAGGAGTTAAAACTACTCTGAGAGGCGTTTTGAAAGACTACATGTAACAAAAAGCAACGCGAAGGCTCGCAACCTGTGATTGACCGGTTGCGATATATTTCCATTCCATGCTGCCATTTGGGCGTGTGGCGCCGGTTGCCTACGCTGGATATGTTGGGCACAGAAAGACATACACTATTTTGTATTAAACATTCGCCATGGAGTTTTTTTCTATGACTTTTATCCAGCCGGTAACCGGTTACATTTTACCTCCCGATGGGATTCTTATTCGATCATACATTAGACACCAACACACTCGCGGGTTTCTCTGATGTGGGGTGAGCAGGGCAACACATACATGAGAGTCAAGGGACAAACAACCATGCCCAGGGCGGGACTCGAACTCTGACTGTTCAAACGGAAGAGCTGAGTCGGTATACGCTCTTAGCCGCCTCGGACATCCAGGTCGGCATGGAGTTATTGAGCAGCTCATTCCTTTACTTGCCAACGCAATATTCTTTGAATTAAAGGTGAGAAAAACGATAAAAAATAATTATTTTTTCTACCTTTAAAGGTGAAGTTTCGCAACAATAATTTACACGACTTAATTGTGATGTTTTGAACATTACGTAGCAACATTATGAATCAGCTCTGGTCGTCCTATTCCGCGAACGTTCCTGATCAGTATCGCATTTGAGAGCTTCCGCGTGACCTAGTGAGCTGCCTCTGTCTCGAGAGCATCGATGCCGTTTGGCGGGCGTCAGCGCTGCAATTGGGATGCCCGCGGCGCAAGCACATTCTGGCTGCATATTACCAAGCAGTCTCTCCCTCGCTCGCTCTCCTTCCTGTCTCCCTGTTTCCATTTACGAAATCAGCACGTTTGTCACGTAACGATGCTTGCGAATATGAATCTGCAGTATCGCAACCTCTCATTCGCATTGCAGCTGTGTCTCCTTGGGCCATTGTGACTACATGCATTCAGGAAACCATTAAAACTTGCTGGAGATGGGCAAACGTAAATATAGAGTGCTGTAATTCAAATAGGTCTACGAAAGACGACGAATTTTTCCTCGAAATTGTTTCTTTCTGTAGTGAATTATTATCTTTCCTCTTATTTCGATACATATATTATAAAGTGCACAGATTAGCAAAATAAAAGCAGAATGGATACACATTATTAGATTAATACGTCACTAAATTTAAAATACATCATTTTCGAGAATGTTCGATTTATTCTTGTGATTGATATTTTCACTACATTTTGTATAAATTTGTTAATGTCGATTTTCATACGCATAATGAATATTGTCAACTTTTTAACAAACTATTGTTTCTTGAGTTCTGAATGTTTTTTTCAGTTTCTCTCTCTCGTCTCTCTCTCTCTCTCTCTCTCTCTCTCTCTCTCTGTCTCACTCGTTTATCACTACCATATCTAGTACATTGTCCGATCTGTTAAAATATACGTATCACAATGCACATGACTCTCTTCATTCTCCAACACACATACTTGTTGGTATTTAAAATATGGCAGCTTGTCATCGGTGTGAATTGAAATTTTTTAGCCAATATCTGATGTAAGTTTGGCCACAGTGTCATGCGGTTGTTTATATTCAGTAAAAGAGAAATGCGTGCATAATATGTTGGACGATTCTGTTGTTGGGCAACCGACAGTACTCTTTCTACATACATACATCTTTAACAATTACCTTCAAATAGCTTTGTGGCGCAATAAAGTGATCCTGAATGGCCAACATAATACCTTTAGATTCTAGGACGATCTGATCTGAGTTGAGCTAGAAATTCCATGCTTTCATGTCGATATATGCATAACTCATCTCATGTGAATGTCTTCAATGAATGGATTGACGAATCCGGCTTATGACGATCACTGCATGTAAAGTCAGCAACTTCTTTGTTGTGATATCGGTAAAGAAGTAAATGAATACATTATTATTATTATTATTATTATTATTATTATTATTATTATTATTATTATTATTATTATTATTATTATTATTATGTTAGTTTATTATATTTATTTTACCACGAGGTTTGCGCACATCACATTCTTTTCTTCCTGTGTTTTCTGATGGAAATTCAGATTAAAAGATGCTAAAAACTCTTTTAAAAGATATTGGAGAGTAAATTCTGCAGTTTGAAAAACATTGTTTCAAAAGTGAAACTGGAACCTATTTTCGAATTTTTCTGTTACGGAGCGCGTCTGCTCAAAAATTTATAATATAACGTCCAAACGTTTCTTATATTTTAGATTATTTGTGGTTTTACTAAGGAATTCGTATTTTTTTAGAGAAATGAAGTAAAAGAAAAACACGGACAGGTATAGTTTTTCACAATAAAATTAATTTGACTGATTTTTTGAGAGATTTGTTGTCGTTCTCTAATGGTCACAAAAACGGGATTTTAAAACTCAAAGGGGATAAATACGGACGCACACATGATGGGGTTTTGTAGATCACGTGTTGCAGGTTGCAGGTTCGCAGGTGCTTTCCCCATATCATAATGTGCGAAATTATGTTCTTTTCGACTAAAATCTGATTGCTGCAGGACTCACGGTAATTCAGCACTCAAAAGCAAAATTCCGGGGTTTTGTAATGGGAAAAGAAAACTATTGGGTTCCAATTCCCACAAGGAGAGAAAACAGTATTCAAAGAAAAATATGTCAAACAATTGGAAGGAAGTTTGTGGAATATGTGCTCTGCATTTCGTTAATAATAACGTACTTTCTTTCAGGAAAACATTTAGTTTTAGTTCTCACTAAAGACGACGATTGTATACGGCCAGGAAGTACCTAGTGATATATGGATTGTTACAAACTATTTCAACACAACTTCGTACTTCCATCGAGAATTTCGTTCTATTACGTTACATTCGTAGATGATGGCAAAGGAGATTCGCATTATTTAGTCGTAAAAATCATCAATTTTGAAAGAACAATTACATTTGATGGGTTTAATGGCGTGTTCAATCAATAATGAACGGCGGGAAAAGTGCGCAGTATATCAAAAATGAAATTCTCAATGGTCTGGAATTATGGACCGTAAATTTTAAATAATCCTGACGGCGTAGCGCAAGCGATGGGCTCCGAATATCCTCTAAAACCAAAGTTTGCGAACAGTTTGAGGACAATCAGTTAAGTAAAAGGAAACATCCGCAATGTAATCTACTCAGCGCATGCTGGCACACGCCGCCGCCCAGGGGGGACCTTTGGACTTCGGCGGCTCTTTGAGTTTGTCCTACTTGCGCGGCGGTCCTCTTTTCGCTTCCATGACCGCTTGAGCGCGCCTTTGAGAGTCCGGCTCAGTGTAACTGCTCTCAAATCTCCCTTCGGAATAAGATGGCCTCCGGGAAGCCTCCCACGTGCGCCTCGCTTGGCTGCGGAACAGGCGGTGCTTTGGCCCGGCGGGATTAAGACGTAATTTTGGAGCCTCGAGATGAGAACGCAATATAAATAAATTGAATATATAAATACAAACTTGACGTTTCTTCTTCAACTTTTTCTTTTTGATCCTGCTGCACCTTCAATGCTCTTCTTGCTTTTCTTCTTCTTGCTTTTCTTCTTTTCTTCTTCTTGCTTTTCTTTTTTCTTTTCTTCTTCTTCTTCTTCTTAGATACACAGAAATTTATTCTACAATTGGGCAGATGATGCCCGGTGGCAGAATGCAGAAATACGAAAGAACAGATACAATTACAAATACAATTACAAATAACATAATAATGTATAAAAAATCCATATAAAACCAATTGTCTTTGTCCTTTCCTAGATATGCAAATGGCATTTACATTATTATACTACAAATGAAAATACATATATACTCACATTTCGATAAATAAACTTGCATAGTACACAAATATACATACATACATACATTCATACACGCGTAGATACATAGACAGACGAAGGAACCCTCCCATACACACCAACCTACACCTATTCATTCACATTCAGCCAAACATGGACAAACATTTTTATCTAACACCACCGTGTAATAATATATAATACCTATAACAATTATTACATTTCAAATGTTACTATAACAAATAAATGAATAAATACCGCTTGTCCACATAGCCTGTAGAAAGACGTTTTCGATTAGCGAAACAAACAGAAAGAAATGAAATCATTTTCCCTCCCTTCACTTAACATCACTTCACTTCACTTCACTTCATAGCACTGCATATCACTTTATCTACTTTTTACTGTAGACTAAGCATAATCGCTCCTTTCACTTCACTTCACTTCACTATACATTTTCACCCTATTGACTAATTTCCTATATTTTGTTCTAAAACCAATTTTTTTCTAAAACCTTCTTTCTGTTCTTCTTCTTTTTGTATTCTTTTCTTGTCCTTTTTTCCTCCAACGTTCTTACATTATTTTTTTTCTTTTTCTTTAATTTCTTTCACCTTTTTCATGCTTACGCAGTGTTGCCTTGTGATGTTTTCATTCTTTCGCAGGTTGACAAATATACGAAAATAAGTCAGTAAGTATCTGCACTCAGTATTTATAGTTGATTAGAGCAATAGTACATTTACAATGACAAAATTTGTCAAAATAGGCACCATGTTTTTCAATGCACTTTGTTCATTATAACACCAGCTTTCCGAAACCCTCAGAAAAAATGAATTTTCAATTGATTAGCAAGCCATGTACGCACTACTTCTCTTCCCGCACTTCGGAGGCAAATCTTCTGCCCCTTAATACATTTTTAAGTGAGCCAAAGAGATGGTAAATAGACGTGACCAGATTAGAACAGTATCAGAGATGCTTTGACATCTCAAAATAAAAATGTATTTCCACCCTTGCATTTGCCAGTTCAAGTGCTGTAAATAATTTATGATAAAATTTCTCAAAAACCCAGAAGTTTTCCGTGAAAATGAGCTCATATTGCTCATTTTCAGCAGCCCTTAAACGGCATTATCGCAACGACTGCTCCAATTTTTCCAATGAATATTTGCATATACGTCCAGATTTATCTTATCTGAAATATTCTTTAAGTCATAATTAAATTCTACTATTAGGGAGCCAAACAAATGGAGAAAAATGTGAAAAAGTACGTGATTTTGAAACAAAATTGCTCCAAATAAATATTACTGGAAAGAAAACTAAAACATGTAGTGTATTGGTACGTGCTATAAATATGTTATACAAAATTATCTGTAGAGTTAATTTCGTGAAAAATTAATCATTTTTGTGAACGATGATGATGGATTTCAATGCTTAAGTAACCTAGTTTGCATTTTTGCTAGGGAAAAGATTGCTATCGACAAAATTCAGACACACAGATTCAATGCTAAAAATATTATTACATGCCCCTTATACATAATAAAGAAAATTATGTTATTTGGTTAAATTATGTTAAAATTATGTTGTATGTTGGTTTTATCAAATTATTATTTCATATCCGAGAAACATTAAAAAAAGAGTTCTGTCAAGTAATTCGACCTCGTGAGACCGGAGCTTGTGGCAGATAAAGCGAAGTGGTACGTGGATGCTAAAGCTGTAGATTCAAATCCCGCGCATAACATGAACGTTTTAAGATCTATTTGTGTTGTGGAGGGCATTTCGAGTTTCTCGTGTGTTAAAGCTATACCCTATTCTTTACTCAATATCTTGGCCTTCCAGGCAATTGTGAGTAAAACCCGTCTGTAATTGAGGTATTGGATCCCCACTCCAAGAACTACAGCATATAAACCGAGATGGAGACCAAGGAATATTATGTCCAAGTTTGTAAAGGTTCAAGGCCAAGATAAACAACTGTAAGTTTCGGGGAGCGCAAAGGTGTTTACACTGGGAATGCTCCCAAAGGAGTGGTAGGGGCAGCGAGAAATTTGACATGTCTTAGGCGCCAGGAACAGTTGGAAATAGAGCGGGAATATGAAAAAGCAGGCCAAGACTAGAGAATAGGAAATTTATCTAGTACGAGAATGTCTGTGATGTTCTACAGCAGCATTATCTCCTTTTACTTTCTTGCCTTCTACGTCCGTACGTAGTAATGAGATATACCCAAATATCCAAGAGAAATTTTGATTGAAATATAATGAAATAATAAGTGTTATTTTAGGACATTGAAACCCAGAAATGAGAATGTAGGTGTGGTATAGCATATTTACAAAGAGGAAATAGGGTAGCCATATTAGACATGTCAAGGATTAGATGCAAATATCACGACATAAATATTAGGACTCAGCAATTTTTTTTTGTTCGAGGCGAATACAACCAATGGTAATACCTTTTAGTGCCGGTGTAGGTGTCGGGACAGAATAAGCGATAGTTGGCAGACTGATTAATGCCAAAATTACTTATAGAAAGTTACATGACTAATGAAAATGGATGTGACATGTTTCATCCAGACTACTTTTGGGAAAAGCTGGCTACTTTTGGCACGTTGTAGCGAACACTTGAGGAGCTGTTCAGACGTGTTAACTAGCATTGTAGCAGTTATTAAAATTCGGTAAGGGACGTTCGAGTGGAATTTTTAAGTAAGAGAGATAGCATTGTAGGTCAGATTATTCATGTTGCAAGAACGTTGAGTCAAAGCGATTGTCAATACAAAATACAAAAATCCGAGACATTCGGGAAGTGATTTAAAATAAATAGTTTGTATTATTGTTATTATTATTATTATTATTATTATTATTATTATTATTATTATGTTTGGGGAAATCAGCTTTGTTAATTTAATAATTTGTTTCGGGAAATCATTTCAAAGGCAACAATTTTCAATATTAACATGAAGCTAGACGAACAGGAGATGGACTCATGGGAAAAACTTCACTTCATCATCAACGCAGTCGACGAGCACAACTTCACAGCGTCAGCGTCACGTCACATCATAAGCGTCACGGAAAAAGTCGTACAAGTAAATAAGTGTTTGCAAAGATAAGATGAAACAGACACACAAAAAAAGGCCTTAATAGATTAAAGAAATTTAATGACAAACCAATGAATATTATTACATAAAGTAAAAATTTGTAAAGAAAATAACAAAGTTAATATCAATAAACGATGTAAATATGGTATTAGGAAAAGAAGGCTGATTCATTTAATAGTTAGATTTCGCAGACGAACCATTTAATTTTTTGAACAGAGTAAGTTTTCAGACAATACCCAGTCTGTACCGCATAGGAAGTCCATCCACGTAGGTATTACTCAACCATACACGAACGTTGGAGTCGGACATTTATAAAAAATATAATAAAAATTAAATGATTTATAGTTTTGAATGTTTTCAAATATAAAAGTAAAAAACAATTGCAAAAGGACTGACTCATCTTGCTGCTGATATCATAGAATATTAAAACGTTTCAGTAAAGAGAAAGTATTGTAATGCTGCAACCGTAATTGGCGATTTCTTGTCAGAAAAACTCATAATGAGCTCTAATGCAAAAAAATGATAAATATTATATATTAGCGCCTAAACCGTTCACTCGATCACTCGATTATCTCTTTACATTTTTCGGCGTCTTTCTACTTCTACAATATTAAGGATAAATATATTTTTATTAATAAACTCTATTCTTCAGAGATAGGCTTTTAAATAAGGTTATGTACAATTTTTAAGTACGGTCATGTACAATTTTTAAATAAGGTCACAATTTTCCAAATGTACGATTTTCTTTAACTAAGCAAAAAGTAATCAACGTTAAAGAAAAAAACCGCGTAACTGACATCTGCTATCTCAGCATTTCTGGCATACCTGTTGTTACGGGTACCATTTAATAACATGGTATAATTCAACTTGTATGAGTTATATTATATTTCTGACACAATAAATTGAGAAGAGCTCTGGCCGTTGGCATCCCTGAGGATCGAGAAAGAAAAATAACCCTGTCAGCAAGTCAGTTACACGGTATGGTTTCTTGAACGACGAAATGCTACTGTTGTGTGAAGGGGGAGGTTATCAAAACCGTAGACCCTGGAGTCGACGTCGCCTTAAATATCAATCTTGGGTATTCAGAAGGTTCCTCGCCGGGCTGCAATCGCCGAAGCGATGCCGTGTCAACGTTTTTAGTGTTGCGTGGCCACGGAGCGTGGTTGATCGAGATGACAGCGGACGGAAACTTGGCCAATAAGATTCCAAAAACAAAAGAAGCGAAAGACCCGTCTGCCCTACTCTCTTCCTGACAGTTCAGAAGACGAATGAAGGCACTGTCTCGCTATGACATGTTGGCCAATCAAAAGGGAGGCGATCTCTCGCGCTGCCATAGAAACGGAGCTGCATTGCGAAAGCTTATAAACCAGAGAGTGATGCCGTTCTTTGTACTGGAAAAGTGGCGACGAGAACTACCAGCTGCAAAGCGCATTCATCACCGGCACACGCGCGATTTCATCGATTTCTCGTTGTTGTTTGGAAAGATAAAAGAAAGCATTTCGCTTTGAGGTTTTGATTACAGATGAAGTTCGTTCGTTTATCTCAAATCTTCTCGTCTCGAACTGTTTCAGCTTACTATTAGCTTTAGAGAACATAAATAATTTCTGAAAGGAAGCATAGTCTACAACTTACGTTTCATTAATTACATTGAATCTGAAATGTTAATAAATTGCACTCGCGTTAGTCACGTTTATAGTTTGAAAATACAACGCAAGATAATAATGCAGAATTATTGATGAATATGAGGATCATAAGAACATAATACCTTAGATTATCTTCCAACAACATTCAAGACATTGAACCCACACAATAAACTATTTAAACTTTCCGTCTGGAGGAAGTTTGGAATGTTTATTCAAGCAAACTCGTAGTAATATAGAAGTAAGATGAGGCATGCTCTTCATTCTGTTCCAAGAGTTGAGTTCTGAAGTCGTGAAGCGGCAACTCTTCCATTACTTTTGGGAACAAAGAAAAGGAGGTTTGTAACTTGTCCAGAGACGGTTTTGTCGTTTTCGTATCTTATGCGTACAATCGACTTTGGCAATGCTCCAATTGACCAAATAGTTTTTTGAGCACAGTGATTGGCCGCTGTCTGCAATTGTAAAGTATCGTTCCTTCTCCCGCGACCCAGACCTGTTTCTTTCGTTAGTTTCTTTCTCAGTTTAGACATGTTTCTGGTTAGTCAGTATCTACCAAGATGTTTTTTTCTGTTTTAATGACAGCAGAAATCTCGACCACGTTAATGTAAAAGGAGATATCGTCACTGAAAGAATCACTTAAATGGTAGGCGAATACAGTTTCTGAATTCCTGGAAAATACTCCAATTTCAATGGAGAAAGGTGTGAAAGGATGCGAAATTCTCATTGAAATCGATATCTTGATTGAAATAACCCCCTCTTCAACCCATTATTATTATTATTATTATTATTATTATTATTATTATTATTATTATTATTATTCATTGATTTCCAAATTCAATGGATTTCCAAAACGTAGCACGCACACTGCTCAACAACAGCAAGAAACACAATAGTCTCGGATATACTTCATGCACTGTACGACTCTACAATAAATTAAATATTCAATAAACAGTCTTCATTAATGCTGCAATTAATGCTTAATTCTACGAGAATTAAGTCTTCAAGCGTCGAGTGGAAATAGGCGGGAATAATTCAAACAAAAATTTGCATTTTTCTACCAAAATCGGACCTATTTCATAGTTTTTGTGTTTGTTCTGAGTTCCTAGGCATCTAATGAAACCAAACACCTCTCGCGTGACCTGAGGTTGCATAGTTTTCTCTCAGTGTCTGTGCGCATTTAGTTTTTGCGGAATTTAGTAATTTAAATCTTTTAGGATTTTTAGAGTTTCTAGTACTTGATGATACCATAAACCCCTACCATATAGCCGAAGGCTGCGTAGTTTTCTTTCAATTTCAGTGAGTATTGGAAATTAGTAATATAGATGCCGGCCCTTGGGGTGAATTGTATTCCTTGCTGGATCACACCAGTGGATCACACCGTTTTTAATGCATAATAAGTTTCTTCTTCTTCTAGGGTTTTTATCCAGCCGACAGGTTTTTATCCGTGACACATACATACAAAGACAAGGGACAAACAATCATGCCCAAGACGGGATCGAACCCGCGACCCTTCGGACCGAAGCAATGAGTCGGTACTCGCTCTTAGCCACCTTGGCCATCCAGGTCGGACCATTGGATCACAATGAGTTTATATCTGTCATTATTGATTGTAATGATGAAAAATTTAAGATTAGTCAGAAACTGTCAAATTATTTGTGGTCTTTGATGTAAGGAAACATTTCCAATTTTCCATTAATGGTCCAGTCATAATGTACCATCATGGTTCGCTGATTTTTGGGACCCCCAGCATATTCCATATATTGAATATACCCGACTTTTGCTCTTGGGTGCCAATAACGTGGTAAACTATGTGGCATGACTTCGACAGTCAGGACATAGGTTTATTGATACATGATAGGTTTATTTTCTTCGGTACAACAGGGAGGATACACTTGGGCGTTAGAAGTCATGGGCGACTGATGAATATTGTACATTAGTGAGGTCGACATATGCATTTTGCGCAGAAGATGGTTTTAATGTAAAACTGAAGTTTAAAGTTGCTAGATTGACTGAATAATTAAAATAAGCAATTTCGGAGTAATTAATTTAATTTAACGAGGTAGAGTAAAAAGAGAGAATTGAGAGAATTCGCGGTCTATCAAGATGAGTCCAACCCTGAACTGGAAATAGTTCACAGAGCGTATCCCCGTGAATTCGTCTGTCCGGTCTATCCGTCTGACAACTGAACACGTAACAATGCTAGCAACTGAAACCTAAGCACTTTTTTCAACCAAATTGATATTCCTCTAACGATCTGGCCGATGTGGCGGCCCCTGAATTTGAAACGGATGTTTTGATTTTTGTAGTTTGTATAATGTCACAATATTTTCAAACGTTTCTAAAAACCGGCGCCTTTTTTTCTCTGATGCTTTGTTGAAGTTTCTGAATTTTCGAATATCGCAATAAGTTCAGTTTTTACTGACTTCCGAGTGCAAAGTTGATGAAAGAGATTTTTCCTAATGAAAGTTGTTCTTCAAAATTAGATCTTTTAATGAGATCATATGTCGATTTTTCAAAGTATAAGTAGTTCTTGCATAATTTTGTTTTTAAATAAAGGCAAATAAATAATAGTTTTCCCTTAAAAATAGCTCTAAATTGTTCGTTAAATTGTTTTTCGATTAGTGCCATGTACACTTATAAATATTGTGCAGCTCTGAATTTTCTAGATTGGAAAAATTACGAATATTTGCGAGAAAGCATGTGTTGTAGAATCATGTCTAGTTTATTTTGTATATCTGTGAGTGAAGGTTAGTTTGTTTTATATAGAAACATTAAGATAAGTCTGCTGCCCGTGATTTGTTATTTTTAAATGGAAAAAGTGTTAAATATTAATTAATTGAAAAATATATTCGTGTATGCAAACATTTATTTTAAAGCTGCAGAGGGAACTTAGTTATTTCATTTTTTAGATAATTCTAAGAAAATTAAATTGAGTGCACACATGCTTTATTTATTATTAAAATTCTAAAAAATTTCTAATAGTTTTTAATGTTCTTGTGGAATAAGACGTTTCATATGACTTATTAGAGATAGAAATGAAATCCTCAGAATAATGTCAGGTACTACAGTTTTGACTTGATTGCAAATAATGTTTTATTTAATGTTTTTGTTTGTAATAAACATCTGAATTAAAAGCGAATATCCTATAATTCGGCGCGTGTCTGTTTTATCTTTTAGGTGTCTATGAAAGCTCGGGACATAATATATCAGAAAAATATTGTAGAGATCATTATTGATTGATTGGTGATTACAAGCGCGTCAAGCTAAGGTCATTAGTCCCGTAAGAGTAGTGCATGCGATTTTCTCCCGATGTGATCTTCCCCCGCTAGTTGGTGAGATCCGGCGCCGACTTACCGTCGGCTAACGGTTTCCCTCAACCAGCTATCTCACCAACGGGGCACCGCCCCACAGTGGTTGATTTCCTTGATTTAGCGGTATTAAAATATTTCCAAGTGAACGGTAAAGTCGACGGTGTTGAAAATGGTCAGAATTATTCCTTGTGATGTTTTCTATTATATTATAATGTAGTCAAATAATATAAAAATAAATTCATTTTTTAGAGGCTTTATAAGGTGTACCAAATTATCAATGTGGGAACTACTTAAAAAGTTGTGCATGCAATTGCCTACTAAAAGTTCATGAGACACTAGCTTAAAATGTAATATAGTGATTAGTACTCATACTTAATTGAGCAATTAAAATAATTAAAAAAAAATAACTTACAATAGTTGGCATTAGTCGCTCTCTGAATCTGCTCTTCCGCCTTCACGTGGAACACCAGCTCCAGGAACATGTAACAACTCCAGAACTTCCTTCGATAGCTGTTCAGTTGTCTTAGTTGGTAGTGGCCGGATACTTGTAATAACTGGGTCGGAAGAAATCAATAGGAAATGAAGCAGATCTTCATTGCCACGTATCCTTGATGATTTTCGAGTATTTCTTTCTCGGCATGACTTGAACTCTTTGTACCGGGCTTCCTGCGCGTCTTCAGACAGTTGTCCAATTGGGACAATCATTTCATTAATGACATCAGCGCCATGAATTAATATTTTATGCACTGTTACAGGCATGAAATACCATCCGTATAAGCTGATGAACAATTCTGCTGTTTCAGTTGAGTATTTTCTGAAACCCTCTGAATTCACATCATACCCACTCCTCAATGCTTGCAAAACAACGGAGAAGCGGCGAATAAGGCTTTCATCAATCCCAGTGATGTTAGAAGACTGCTCCGTATTTAGGAAAAATCGCCGAGCAGTGTTCCCATCATTCGTGGTGCTACTTCCTGGTTTTGGGATGTCCACAAGTAGACCCATTTCCTTTCGAAACTTGTCAATGATTTGCTTTTTCCTAGAATTATACTGCACATTTTTTTTCAGATTCAGGAACCCGCCATTTTCTAAATTGTAACCTGTACGAGAGGTGAAGAAGGCACTCGAAGAAACGAATCTGAGCGTGAAGTAGAGAGAGACCAAAATAAAAAGCTTCTTTCGAACATGGTCTTTTAAAAATGTTTTTTAAATTGTTCATTTGCTTCGGAGATGCACCACAAATATAGCCCTTCTGAGAGGAGGCTTGCAACATAAGTGAATTACACACTTTTCCATCCACCATAGTTTTCAACAATTTGTGATTTACAGAGATATCTGCACCCCCAATATTTAATTTTGTTGCTTGAAGATTTTTAATTTTTTCTTCCAATCGAGCAATTTCTATATTTGTCCTTTGTGGTGTCTCCTTGACAAATTCAAATTTAATGGATCTACAAAATCTTGTGGATGATGTTCTTGGATTCTGCCAGATGGTACGTTTCTCAGTGGTTCCGTCTTGCTGGTATGTAAGTTGAACGGGTACAAGTGAAAACATAAATAGCTCAGAATCTTTTGCGGAATCACTTGGGAAGGTCTGTTTATATTGACTGTGTCCCGAACTTCCGTCACATCCCCACTTGTACACCATTTCTAAACACGTCACTTCTGTTTCCGCCAGGGCACTTGCAAAAACATTTTCTTGTGACGCTATCAGACGGTTGCAAGTGTGGTCAAGGATCTTGTAGTTCCACTTCAGCAGAGGTTTCGCTAATTGTTGTAGAGCCACTAGGGTAACACTTTTTCTTCGCCTGCAGAACTTGATGATATGGTGGGTACAAATTACAATTTCGTTCTTTTGCGCCATGTTGTAAAGCAATGTATTGGTTCTTCGATAGTTTTAAGTCAATTATCATTGCAAGTGCCTCGTCTGGAGTGTAACTTCTCGCAGTATGTTCCTTCACATTAAACAAACGTGCTGACTTCATACGCTTCACTGTGCGAGGAGTACTATCTACAGCTCCTTCGATCACTTCCGCTACATCCTTACTGCCTTGTGACATAAAACTAACTTGAGCTGCCACGGCTAATTCTTCTGCACAATGTTCCACAACGAGTGGTTGTACTTTTCGCCTTTTAGTTCTCTTCGAACACGAAGCAAATTCCTTTTCAGGCGTACCTTTTGTCGTTTCCTGCCTTTCTTCCTTAGCACACACTATTGCTTCGTCCAGCCACGCTGAGTTCTTTGCCGCAAACCTGTCTACCATTCTATTGCAAGTCTTCCATTTTTCAGTAATTTGGCAGGTGAATCTCCGTATCTTTTCACTTAATACTGCATCTGGAATACTTCCAAGAACTTTATGGGAAACATACTCCATTAGCATTTCCCTATTCCGTAAATCTGTTGCACGAGAGAGTTCACCCTGACGCAAGAGCTCGAAAAGCTCCCGTCGAGTGGTTGTACAAGCATCTGAAAAAAATTGATTTTTTCGAAATGGGGCAAATTCGGGCAGAAATGTTTTTCACTATTTTATTGCACACGGTTCAGGGAATACTTTCATGCAAAGAACGTTCCTGGCAATTGCTGGCAACTCAAAATATCTCTGTTTAAATTTCTGATTACTTAAGAAACCAGTTTCAACAACATGGTGATACTTTTGCACAAAAATACTACCAAAAATGTAAAATTTTCTATTAAAAATTAGTGCGTTTTAAAGAACATACCTTCCAGATTCTCGCTCATATTCAACATTCAAAGTTTCCTTAAGAACGCGACGTCAGTAGGCAGTAACACCAAGCGCGTCAAAGCAGGACTGAGGCACGCCTGCGCGCGGGGCTCGGAAGCGCTCACCGAACAGGCCCCCCATTCTTCTGAGAAATGAATGTTGCACTTATGGTGGTTATTACAGTTCAGGCAAGACTATAAGGAATCCATTCACGTGGACATTCATTCGTTTTGAGCATATGCATTTTCGATTTAAATACCGCTAGATTCTGGAAATCAACCACTGTGCGCCCCAGTCGGGACAAGCTCTAAGCTCTCGGCCGGTCCGGGTAAAAAAAAACACTATTTCATATAAAATGAAAATTATAATAAAGTGTGAGAAAATATATAGACTATTTGTAATTAAGAATAAAATGGATTAGAACATGTGATGCTATATGAACTATTTTTTATCTTGAAATGTTTAGCCAAAGATATCATCTGAGACGCACAACAGCTCTTCGTAACTATTGATATCGTAGTAGATCTGTAACGCAAATAAAATATTTCTACAAGTAAAGATGATAACTAATTCCTTTAATCGTACTTTTTAGTGATCGCTAAAAAAGGAATGAGAAATATGTTTTGAAATATTCGTAAATGGTATAAATTCTTTGTGAGTAGAAAGTTATGGGACTATTGCTACTCTTGAAGAGAGCTTCACCTCCTTCACATTCATTTCAGAAGGGAAGACTTTTATACACGTTTCATATTTCATTTCGTGCACTCCAGAGGGAAAGAAAATGGCTTTATGGAGATCACACGGAGTTTTTATTGTGAAATTGAATAATTTTATGAAGGAATAGTTTTAAATTAATCATATGAAGTTTGTATTAAAATTCAATGTTCATTCAATTCGACCTAGAGAGAAAATGTTTTTAAAACATCATTTTGAGAGTACTAGATATACAACAGAAGAAGCGTATTCATCTATCACCCTACTTATTTATCAATATTATTTATCTAAATATTTATCAATATTTAATGTTAAACACACGTATTAACAAAAATACGTTTTTTACATTAAAGAGAGGAAAATATTATCCCCACAGCGAATTTGATCCAGCTTCTTCTGAGAAGCTGAGTTTTTCTCTGAATAAACTAGTGGTGCTACAGAATGGCACAGACTTTCTCATAGTAAAGGTTTCTAATTTACTTGGTGTGGACTGACTTTACGTTCTTGCCCCATCCTCTTGCCAGCTGCCATCTCTCGTCGACCAAATTACAATTTTTTGACATTTTCTCAATTTTGTTTTCGGGTTTCTAATAATAGAACCGAAATATTACTTTAAGAATATTAAATAAGGGTAAAATCTCGTCCTAAATAGAAATTTTCATTTAAAAATTTGGAATCTATTTAAGAAAATGGCGTTAAGCGTTACTGTAAAAGCGAAATTTTTTCCGAGCTATTTTTCAAGCCATTTCGAGCTATTTTTCACAGTACTATTATGAGTTAACGAAAAACATTCATTTGAAATCATTTGAAATCTTTTAACTGCTAAAAGCAATAGTGTTTTCAAATTGCCGAAAATACGGATATTAACGACGTGAGAGAGATTAAAAAAACTGACATTTGTGTAATTTTCTAAAAAACAAATGAATACACCAAAATGAACATTATATCATATTAAACAGTGCAATTAGCACAATCCGTTGGAAAAATTTGAAGAAAAAATTTGGTGATATTCTTGAGAAAATGTCGTTTAAGCGTTTCTGAAAATGCGGAATTTTGAGCTCATTTTCACAAAGAACGTTGAGTTTTCGAGAAACTTTATGTGTCATTATTTATAGTATATTTACTCATAACTACAATAATGGTAACAAATTCCCGGTAGTGTAAATATTAACGATGTGAAAGGCTAGAAAATATTACATTTTTGTAAAATAAAAAAGAATAGAGCAATATGGTGTTTATGTCATTTTATAGAGTGCATTTGGCACTATAACTACTAAATGTTTAAAGAAAAAATTGAGCCGTTTTCGAGAAAATCTTCTTTTCGTTATTTTTTAAAATTGCACATTTTGCACGCAATTCTGAGCGAAAACTACTAAAATTTTCAAAACATTAACATGATCGTAATGAAAGAACTAAAAATGGAGAACAAATTTTATTGGAAGGAAATATCTCTATTTTCAATTTTGTATGAAGATGCAGAAAAAAATTTCACACTTTCAAAATTTTCGTTACTAGTGCAAGTCGGACATATGCCACCTTTATATTCATTATATACATCCATATTATATTCATCATACACACCTTTATATTTATATTTGCTTTCAGATCCGTCCAGAACATTCTACGAAATTTCCAAAAAAGTGTCCTAGCGTGTTTTAGTGCTGCGATCTTAATATTTCCAGTATTAAACCTACTCCACTTAAATAGATCCATGTAGATAGATCCATGTTGATTAAATACCAGTATTCAGAGGCAATTTTCGCTCCACAGCGACATTATTTTCTTTCACGAGGATGGCAACACTTATTCTTATCATCTCTAAGCGCGACAAGGGAATGGCGCGACCCGGCTGTCAATGTTGATGCTGCTTTGAAGTATTTTACCTATAATACCATATTTTAATAATAAATTTGCAAAAACCTAAGAACTGTATTACCCTAGAACTTAATAAATTTCAAGAACGTCAAAACACAGAAAACTAGAAGTGTGAGTAATGCTAGAGAATGAAAGCACATTTACGTTCTTAAACGTGAAAATACTGATTTTCAAATGAATGCAACTAACAACTTATTCTTATTTAACTAAATTAACCCTTTATTCGCATAAAAATACAAGAGAGTTGGCGTTTAAATGCGGATGTGTTAAGCATATGAGGGACAAAATCAAAGATTTTACGACAGAAATTTTGGAACTAATTGAGAATGATCTTATTATTAGGTTTAGAGAATAATTGTGAAGAACAGATTACAGGTGATCTTTTATGCGCGTTTTTTGTGCATATTATCAAAACAAGTGTACAAAATGTAGCTGTACTAAATTGTAACTACTTGCATCATCCATACTTGCAAGTATTTTTGTACGACGATTACAATTTTGAAATTGCAATATTACCAGTTCTTGGAGGTAACATTTTAGGCTATTGGATATTGGGAATGTTTGAACGAGAGTATAACATTATCACTTTCTACGATTCACTGGTACATCCAATGCCAGATACTGTATGAACTTAATTGAACGAAGCTATGCAGAACATTTGGAATTTTTCAACACATGAAAATATTTTGAAACAAGTTTTCAGAGTCGGTGTGGCCACTTTCAACTAGTATTACTAGTTAATAGTATTACTGACTCCTAAATATTAGTCTTTTAGCATAGCGTTTTTTAAGATTATTCTTAGGAGTGCAAATACGATTCAGTATCTGGTCTTGAGAATTGTCGATTTTATGACTTCATCAACATTGCAATAATTACATTTATATTTCTATAAATTCTTATTACTCGAAATTATTATTACCCGATTACGTATAAATTCTTATTACTTCGTGCAGCAAGCTATTTAATTAACCCCAACTGGAACTGACACTGATGCAATGCATACACACCTGTATTAGATTTTCCCCTGTCATTTCTATTATATTCAGTATTCTATTAATGTTAGTCGACATAGAGAGTTTTCAGGAATTAAAAAAATTAAAGTACACTTTTCTTCAGTGTACACTATAACGCACACTATAACTTTTATACAGTTTTTAATGCATAATAAGTTTCTTCTTCTTTCTAGGGTTTTTATCCAGCCGACAGCCGGTTACCCTTTACGTCCCGATGGGACGCATATTCGACCATAAACTAGACACCAACACACTTGCGGGCTCTTCTGATCTGGGGTCAGCAGAACGCGAGGTCCTCCGCGACAACACATACATACAAAGACAAGGGACAAACAACCATGCCCAAGGCGGGACTCGAACCCGCGACCCGTCGGGCCGAAGCGCTGAGTCGGTACTCGCTCTTAGCCACCTCGGCCATCCAGGTCGGCGCATAATAAGTTTCAATGTTCTAAATATTTAGCACGTGAATTGAGGTTTCATTTTATTAACCGTTGTAATCAGGCAATAATCAGATTAGCACAAAATATTACGATTAAATGCCTCTTAGTAATTTCAGCCGAGTTCTTGTGGAAATTCTTATTAAATAAAATGATGTTAATTACAAAAATTGTGTCATTTAAAACACGTATAATTGTCATATGCGTAGATAAAACCGAAATTTAACATTGAGGAAGAATTCAAAACTGATTTTGGAGAATTTTCAGATATTACAGTCTGAAAACACGTCGACCGCTCCTTTCCAAAATACAGTAAGTGAAAACGAATTATTTGCAGAAAAGAGAGTTTCAATATTTTTCTTTGACCTAAAGTGTGTCGATATTGGGTTTTAAGGTACTGAAATCATTGAATCTACTAAAGATATTCACAAATAAGGCTACATATCGAATACGGAGGCATCGTTGCCAAGTTACCGTAATATTTCTGCAAACCATTGTACTCGTTTAATCTCATATATTTTTTCAGTAGTACAGATACTGATTGATTTTTTCGTGTTTCCGGGCACGTCAACTGCTTCGGTCATTAGTCCCGTTAGTGTAGTGCATGATTTTCTCGGGAGATGGCGGTGATCTTCCTCCGCCGAATCTGGCGCCGACCGACCGTCGGCTTAGTGGGGTTTCCCCCTAACCAGGACTCTCCCACCAGCGGGGCACCGCCTCAGCCGGGACAAGCTCTAAGCTCCCGACCGGTCTCCCGGAATATGTGGTAGTGTAGTGCATGTTAGTGTAAGTGTGTGTGTAAGGGGAGAGGATAGGACAAGGAAGAGGAAGGATATATCGCGCGCGGTCCGTGGCCAGTTCGGTAGGGTACTGCTCCGGCATTCGCCTGGTGTTGATCGGAGAAACCACTGAATACTACCGATCACAGCAGCCGGCCGCTAGAATTCTCCTCCAGACAGCGACTGAATTCGACCAAGCTGAAAAGCTAGTGTCGAAAATCCTGCCACCGTCAGGACTCGAACCTATGACCTCCCGGTCAGAGGCGCTGCTGTGACATCAATTGATGCACTGAACTACCGCTACTGGTAGTACAGATACCTTTTGAGGCTCTCACAGCAACCAATCTTTATAAATGAGGTCTCTGAAGAAAGAGAATTTTACGGAGACGTGACGAAATGCATTTTGAGTCAATTCCTTGTGGAATTCCTGACGTAACACTTGCGGAGGTTGATAAATATCATCTGATTCGAACCTTCTGCTTCCTATCACGTAATAGTTCGTTTATCCAAGCCACCACTCTTGTATCTGTACCCGAATCTATTAATTTGTTTACAAGACGATCGTGTGGAACATCATAAGCTTAGGCAAACTCTATTTCTGTCGCATCTACCCTTTCACCTTTATTAATTTCGTCGGTTAGGTCCTGTAGAAGGGAGACAACCTGACTTTCGCAAGAGAAACCGTTCTTGAAACCGTGCTGACCATGATATAGCCATTCCTTTCCTTTCCATTCTTTCCGGATGTAGTTTAGTAATTTGTTGTTTCATTAGTTTGCATTCGACTGATGTGAGACTTATCGGTCTGTAGTTACTAAGTACTGTTTTCTCGCCGCTTTTAATAACAGGTACTACGAATGCTAACTTCGAATCTTCCGGTATGCAAGCGTTATTGATAGAAATATTAAATAACCTAATTAGGTACGATAGGATAGCCAAAGAGAAGGGTAATAATATTCCAAAGAGTAGGGTTGTACATGCCCGTTCCTGTATTTTCGCATGGACAACTTTGCGTAGCTTTCTCGAGAGTAAAAATCTTTTGTAATATTTTTGTGGTGGTCAAGGAAGATTGTATAATTACATCAAATATTGTTTTTAAGGAAGTGTTGTGAATTGTTCCAAGAAAACATCTAAAATACTAAATGAACCTTTATTCAAACATTGTTTCAAACACCAATTTCATTGTTATTTTTTATTTTGTATTTTATAAGAACATTGGAAGGTACTTTTTTTAACTCTTTTCAACAAATAAACGTATTTCGTTTACAACTTTCCCTTTTCATATGGAAAAGGAAAGATGGGGAACAGGGTAGAATTTAACATGCGAGAGTTCTCGCACAAGTATGCTAGTCATTATAAGTCCTGATGAGCCCCAATTCAAGTAAATGGATTATACGTACAATGACAGAGAAAGTTCTCTGAAAAGTAACCGCTATTCAAAATTATTGTTGGTTTAGGCCTCAGTGAAGACAGTGCGGGATATAGTGACGTGACGGGGATGGCCAACGGTAGGCTCTTTACACGTGACACAAGAAACAGAGTGATTAAACCTTTCCTCTACACGATACCAACAGGTTTTACCATGGCAAGTATATAATAAATATTAAAATAACGCGGTTTCAAATGCAATCTCATCAACGAAACCTCCCTCACTTATCGCCCACCCGAACTGTATTTAAAAACACTTCTCTTAAATAATTGGGAAACGGTGACATTAACTGATCAGTAGAAATAAGATTCTTATGTAATTACGTAGTTTTTGTCTTTCTACGTAGTTCTCAAACTTGTGCTCTTGGCGTATCATGGAAATACTAACATAATATACGTCAAATATTTTTACACATTTTGTAGGACAGTACATATTGTACATATTTTTTAAAATTTTTTTTGTATTTTTTAATTCCTTAAAATTTTTTAAAAATTGAAATAAATTTCAAAAATATTTTTTATTTTAAAAATTGGCAGTTTTTTAAACATATTCATAATTGTTACTGACGACACGAGGTTAATCACCCATATGAAGACACGGCCAAAAGAGCGCGATTTCTCTGAGTTAACCTCCGTCTGCATTGCGTGTATATTGCGATACGAATGCGTGCGCGGTGAGAATAGAGTCGACTCCGGTTGTAGTGAACTTCTGGGCATTAACATATTTGGTTCACTATATCAGCCGTTCAATATATCCGATTATATCAAAATTAAATAGAAGTTCTCCACAAGTATTGATTTCATTAATATAGAGATAGAGCAAAATACATTAACAACACAAATTGAAAATTTTAATATATTTATTTGTCCTTAAAAAATCAATTATTTTCAATTGTTTGCTACGTACATGTTTCATTACTCATGTCTCTAGATCCTCCTTCACAGTTCGTACTCTCTCCATACTTGATTCTGCATTGTCATCTGTCTCTTAGTGTCGAAACAAGTTTTTGACGCCTTTCAATGCCTCTTGCACTGTTGGAACACAGTCCCACTTTCTGAAGGCCCTTCAACTCGCCTAACATACGATATCCACTTAATTTCCCGGACTCATTTCCTACGTTGACTATAGCCGAGGTTCAGGTTCACTATAACGGAATGTTCTTATGCTTACCAACGTAATGTAGGTGAAACGGAATCAGTGACTTAAGTTCACCATAACCAGAGTTCACTATATCCGAGTACACTATTATCGGAGTCGACTGCATTATCTTTAGGTGTTGGAAAGTATCAGTGACTAGTTTTCTTTATTGAAACAAATTTACGAGAGCTATTGGAGTCGCAGAGGTGAGACACTGCGTTAACAATGCTGCAGTGATTCACTTCCCATGTTTGCGCGATGCCTGTAAATGCACTCGAACATAAAAATGTACTCTCAGAAAATTTTATTTAGTAGAACAAGCAATATTTATTTTTAAAATGTGTGTAAAATTTTTTATTAATGTTATTCCAAATGGCGTCAGTTTATCTCGGTTGTTTGTAAATGTTAGATTAAATAAGAACGTATTTCATTAGAGATAAAATAAGAGCGTATTTTTATATTACATACGAGGTTTGGGGCGTAAGTCATTACAACATTTTTTGTGAGAATACTTGCACGATAGAAAATGTGAAGTATACACAAGTACAACAAGGTATAATCTATGTGTACGGACAATACATCAAAATTGTGTTTCCCATATTTATTAAGTCATTTAAACTGACAGTAATGGTTTCATGTTCCAAAGCATTTTAGCATATACGAGTTCACAAGATTCCAAAAGCATTACATACCCGTTTTTAAGGCGCAATAGGGCAAAGGCTCTATTACCGCACAAACCGCGTTGGTCTGCGTACTCACAAGCCGTCACGTGCGTTCCTGATCGTTGGTTGCGTCCTCATAGAGAAAGACCTGCGCATTTCGCGACTGTTCGCAATGGAAGGGCGTTATTCCTAAGAGCTTCCTCCAATTCCCTGTGACATTCTCGAGCATTTCTCCCATGGAGAACGGATGTCTTGGAGAATGAGCGTTGCTCGATACATGTTACATTCATCTCGCACGTCGGTAGTCAGACAACGGATTTCACGGTGCTTCCTGTACTAATGGAGACACTCACGTAGCCATTTGGTGTTGTGAACACACATTAGAACAGCATTTATTTCACACGACAAATAAAATTGTGTGATACCACAAAACATCTTTTAGAAAAAAAATAGTTGTAGTGGTTTCTGACCCAACCATCCTATTATACGGGTGTTCGGGGAGGAAACGGCGAAACGTCGAAAATTCGAAAATAAGCTCTTAACACAATTTTATGTATATTTTGTCTAATAAACAATTTGGGTATTCTGAATGGCTGAGCCACAGTCACAAGTTGATTTAAAAAAAATGCTTTCTAGGCAAAAATGTGCATTGCAGAAGAATAGAAACACTCCAGAAACATGTCAATCGTTTATTATTTACAAAAGAAACAAATATATTTGTTCAGAAAGAAAAATTAACACAGAAATTAAAAAAAACAGTTGAATTGGGTAAATATGGTGCTTTTTTTCTGAGTTTTAATTTTTCTTTCTGAGAAAATATTTAAATTACTTTTTTTTAGTAAAAAACATTTTACATGTTTCTGGAGTATTTATATGCTTGTACAATACACATTTTTGCCTAAAAAGCATTTTTTCAAACCAACTTTTGAGTGCTTATTGTGGCTCAGCCATTTAGAATATTCTAGTAGTTTATTAGACAAAATATGCTTAAAATTGTCTTTAGATCTTATTTTCGAACTTTCCTCCTCGGACACCTATAATGCGAGGGTTGGGTCAGAAGTCGTGACTGTTTTCCCCTGTATATCCGATATTACTGATTTGTTACATATTTTTATCATATTGCATAACATATTTAAGAATTATATTCCGTTTCATACGACACATTTTCCCGGACACTGGTGATGAGAGCATGTTGCCACTCACCCCTGCACCACCTCCCCCCGGCGGTTGGGGTAGAGCTCCGGGTGCTGGCCATAGCGCAGGTACACCTCGTACTGCTGCTCGGCGCGCGAGTCGAAGCTGAAGTACGTTTGGTCCGTGAGGTTCTCCGCGTGGAACAGCACCTTCACGAAGCTCGTCTCCGAGATGAAGGTCTGCGGTTGCTCCGTCTCGCCGCAGAACGCGCCCGTCTCGCGCCGGTTGGACACGTCCGTCTTCGCGTTGCCGTCCACGATCTGCCAACACACGGGGACAATGAGACTTGGGAATGAGTGAGAATTCATTAATAATGATAATAATAATAATAATAATAATAATAATAATAATAATAATAACAATAATACAGTAAACCCTCATTAACATGAATTCCGAGAACCCGAAATTATCGAGGTTCGTGGTGTCCCAATATTATAAATCTATCCGAATTGCGGTAATCCCTTCATGGAACCAAAGTTTTATCCGTGTTACGACGAAATTAGTGTTAATTGAGTTCTTGCTAACGAGGGTTTACAATAATAATAATAATAATAATAATAATAATAATAATAATAATAAATTCGTGAGTCTAATCCTGTCCAAGATCAGGCGTTAAGAACACGACAGTATGATAATGCTGTTCTCAAAATTTTCCTAGAGGATATGCGGCATTTTAGGTTTGAGTGCATAAACACCTGTAAACCACTTTTTTAATGAAATAGCTATCGTCAGTTTCTTCTTGTACTTGTTCCAGTCTACTTTCGTCTCCCTTTTCAGTGTGAGAGAAACAATTATTGCACTTTGTGAAATTTCACAAATACTGGATTACTTTCGGTAATTTTATTTTGTATTTTCACTTGAATTCTTGTTTGAAGAAATATTGCATTCGCAGAATCCATGATGAATGCGTGGAATGGTCGCAAGGTTTATGGGAGCTTTATCGCTTAATGCTTTAGAGAATGGAAAAAAAATTGAAACTGCTAAGAGAGTTTGTATTTTATCAAAAGTGTGAATGTATTTTGACGTAATTAGTTTCCTAATAAACTGATGGCGTACTGTATGTTTGGAACTAAACAATGACAAGCAACCGATTTTTCTTCATTTATTCGTGTTTTCAAGAAGCTTGCTAATTAGCGGAATAAAATCAGAGAAAATCAGTTATTTGTAGTGTTTGAGTTTCTAAAGAATTTGGTAACTGATGCACAACAAGAGTAAAGGTATCAAGAGGAGGAAAGCTAATAAAGCGAATAAAGAAAACCGCAGTTATTCAAGAGAAATTACCCTTTTAGAAAACCTGTTACTTCAAAGGCGTATTTGATTTTTGTTCAGGTTCCTGGTTACTTTCATTCTTCACATCCTCTATCTCATACTTTCTTTTCTTGTCGCAACTCAATTTATATATTTTTACGTGTTACTTGTTACCCATTTGAGCCATTTGAGCTATTTTCGGAAAATTTCTCTGCATGTTAAGATATGGCTAAATGGGTAACCTACAGCTTGATATTTATACACAGAAGAGTTGGGAGCTGGAAATATTTATAGAAAATGTAACATCATTTGGAGGGGGAGAGAATTACAACATATAACATAATTGCACACTCCTCACAAAATAATACCAATTTATTAGATTTAATATTTTCAGTTGATAAATATACTCTAAGAATCTAATTATAGAAGCAAATGAAGGATTTTACAAATATTTAACGCACGAAAAGTAACGCAGACACAAAACTAAACACAAAAATAAAATCTGCTGTGTGGGGATGAGGGAGGTATTTGCGAAACTACTCGGTGCGTCTGAAACGAAGTTTACAGTGGTCGTTTACGAATGAAAAATCAATTTCAAGAAAAGCTTTGTTATACGAAATAGTGTTTAATTTACGTGGTATTATTAAATGTTTAATGTTCAGGTTTCTACACATTAAACCATACACAATTCAAAAATCTAAAATATTACAGTATTGAGGTACATACACAGTTCAATTGAACTAAAATATCACAGTACGATGGTGAGTCAGGCTGTGATTCCGAATATCTAGAAAAAAAATCACAAGTTACTGAAGCTTGACAATGTTATTCTTGGTTGAGAAACCTGATGCTGAATGATTGCGTAAGTATTTGATTCGACCACAAGCACATTTTGGTTTTTCCATGCGAGAGAGGAGTTCTTTCGTGCTCCACTGACTAAAACGGGTAGTGACAAGACTGGCGGAAGCTCTTTTGTCAGGTGGCTAGCGTATGACATGAAGTTCTTTTTAACGAGGTTGTCAACTCAAAGTGAATATTTAATGCTAGGTAGATTCCTGGAACCTCGTGGAAAAAAAGAGGTTGAAACCTAATAAAGGTTGGGAATATTGCAGTCCTTTCCGGGAAATCCAGGATTGCCAGAATATCAAATGTAAGCAAGCAGTATGACGTGCAACTATGTTTTCAGTTTCATGTCGTGGTCTTTCGATCGAGCCTTACCTCTGGGTCAATTAATATAACGTAGTATCCTATTCGTTTGTACGAATGTATACAAAAGTCGCATTCATGATGATTGGTTTGGTTTTTTTGTGTTTCCGGGCGCGTCAACTGCTTTGGTCATTAGTCCCGTTAGTGTACTGCATGTTTGTTTCTCGGGAGATGGCGGTGGTCTTCCCCAGCTGGATGGCGAGATCCGGCGCCGACATACCGTCGGCTAGTGGGGTTTCCCCTTAACCAGGACTCTTCCACTAGCGGGGCACCGCCCCATTCGGGACAAGCTCTAAGCTCCCGACCGGTCTCCCGGAACATGTGGTAGTATAGAGCATAGTGTATCGCGCGCGGTTCGTGGCCCGTTTCGTAGGGCACTGCTCCGGCATTCGCCTGGTGTTGATCGGAGAAACCACGGAAAACTACCGATCAGAGCAGCCGGCTGCTAGAATTCTCCTTCAGGCAGCGACTGAATTCGATCTAGCTAAAAAGCTAGTGTCGAAAATCCTGCCGCCGTCAGGACTCGAACCTAGGACAGAGGCGCTGCAGTGACATCAGTTGATGCAGTGAGCTACCGCTCCCGGTCGTTCATGATGAAATACGTTGAGATTGTCCTTTATATATTGTTTAATATTTCAACTTGAAACAACTAAAATGATGATACAAAGCAACGTCAATGAAAACAGACTCTTTTTTGTTGAGAAGTAACAGTTTTGTTCAAAATATGAAATGTCAAATGTGTAATCAGAATGGAATAGAACCTGAATATTTTCTGAATTGCATATCTTTAAAAGTGATCGCAATACATTGAAATATGTATGTGCACATTAATAATTTATTAAACAATCCCAAGCACACTATTTTGAATGAACTATTTCCTTCCCTGTAACCTCTCCTGAAGTTGGCCGCTTCCCACGCACATTAACCCCTCTGCCCGCCTGTTTTCCGCCATCCGCGCGTGCCTTTCTCTAATGGCCGTTTCTTGGAAAACACCTCCTTCTCCCCCGTCTCCATTGAGAGCCATCCATTACATAAGTGAGCAATGCCCTTGACCCTCGCTATCTTGTCTGAACCGGAGTCCTTAGTCGCCTCAGAATCGGTATGTCAGTTTGCTCATCTGAATATATTTATTTATGCAAGTAACTTAACAAAAATGTTAATTGCAAGACATATTTTCATAGAAAATGTATACATGTAGGTCTAAACACTCTAATATGATTTTTAATTATCCAATATTCACTGAGTAGAAGTTACACTAAAGAATAATCTGAGAAATGATATAACATCTGAATTTTAACCTTTCGGTTACAATTTCTGCATTCACATTTCCGATGGACATTTTCGTTATTTTTTATTTATCCGTTGAGCTATTGGGAAACGTATCTCGCCATTTCCTTTCCGGAACGGACGTTGCCTGTTAAGAAAATAAATATTTGATGAAAGGAAATAATGATTGGAAAGCACCTAAAACAATTCAAAGCATATTAACGAATTATCTCGCCGAATAACTGATGCAATACCTTTCATCTGAAGCACATTATTGCAAAATTCAACGCTGAACTAAATTTTACTTTCTTTCCCTTATTACATTAGTAGTAAAATAAGAGTATTGTAATCTTGCGGCGGAAAGCGGCGATTTTTCGTCAGAAAAAGTCTTATCTGACCCAGATATCGAAAAACTGAATAAATCTTGCTCCTAAACGTAGTAAATTACTTTAACATGTGTAGTCAGAATCCACGTTTTATGGGTCGTTAATACCGAAAAATATATTTACGGCCAAATGTTTGCTCCAATTCCTCCAAATTTGTTATTCTTTGATCAATCCAAACACCCACCAAGCTCTAAGTGTTTGAATATTTGGATTTTGGTGGTACTTTACATTAAGTCTCAACATTTTCAAAATTTTCTCAAACATGGCTCCAATGTTTTTGATTCACTTTTATTCTTGGATGGCCAAAAGAACGCTTATAGGAATGGCGTATGAAGTGTTTTTATGTCTTAACTTAAACCAAAACTCAAGATCTTCTCTTTTATATTAAATTTTTTAATGATCGAACTGTAACCACAGTATTATAAATATTAGGTAAAGTTGCTGCTACAAGCTCATGTCTTCCTTTTCTCAGATCAGAATAGTACGTTATTGTGGAGGTCTAACATATCTGTAACTAATAACCATTTTATTCGTTTACATGGCCATAAGTATTATTGTTGTAAAGTAAATATTGATTTGTGAAGTTCCAGTGTACTGAAACATCAGTACATAACACTTCAGCATAGATGTAATGTTTGTTAAAATCTCTGAATTTTCGAAAATTGCAAGAGTTCGAAATTTTATTTCGGCGTCTTCCTTCAGCTACTATATAGAAGATGTAATTTTTATTCCTGAACAAAATATGTTGCTCAATTACATATTGAAGTAAAGTCATGTACAATTTTGCAAAAATATGAATAGTTTTTGCGTAATTTTGTGGAATTATAGAAACTTTGAGACAATTTTGCCTATAATAGCCTATATTAATGCAACTTTTAGAAACCCTTCCCCTAATACGACTCCAACTTTTTTTAAAAATCTTTTCCCATGGATAGAGGAAAGAACGCTTACAAATGGGGCGGCCTTATTTTTGTTGAACTCACTGATTTTCGAAAAATAGCAAAAGTTACAAATAACTCGGGAACGTATGTACTGTTTCAGCACCATTGGTTTTCAAGTTTAGTATATGGGATGTGGATAAGAAAACAATGTAGCGAACTTCTTAAAAAATATTTTAAAAAAAATGATTGTAAGAATTTTCTATCATTCCTTTCTTTTTTGTAAAGATTCATTTTTCATCTCTAAACCCAGGGTAATCTTATTAAATGCTGTTTTCATTAGAAATTACTTCGTTGAGAATTAAACAAAAACATTATATTTCAATATTCCAAAGTCTGCAGTTTATGTGAGGAGCTGACAAATTCCATATGGCTTTCACTTCTGGATAACTGTAATAGTTTAAGGCAGTCAAATTGTCAATGATTGAATTTTGGGTCAGTTTCATCATTCCAATTCATATCACTCTTAATGATTTAATTTTTAATATGTCACCACGGTTTATGAAATATATACATTCGCGTCTGCCTGTTATTAAAAGAGTTTAATTACCTCGCAGAGAAGAACATTGTGCAGAATATAGTCTGGGGTCTCGTCCGCTTAATATTCTGCATAAGACTCCGGCACTTGAGAAGAGCGACCTCTGACCTCCGGGACGCTCCCGCTGTTGTTGCAAACTCTGCCTCCCTGCCATTTCTCTGCCTTGTGCCGCTACTCGCAGCAAGGAGCTCTGAGAGCGCAAGATGGTTACTAAGTTTGTCTTCGTGTTTTCTGTCGCAGCCTTACGAAGCCATTCGAGAAGTAATTCATCAAACTTAATATTACAGATTCGGTAAGCTTCATCTCCAGAATATGTCACGCACTTTTAGTAATTCGTGAAAGAAAGGAGAAAAAAAACTAATATAAGTACTAACTCGTTTTAGTTTGCAAAATATTTTCAAAGAAAGCGGAAACTCGATAAAAGCTCGACTCGACGAGGGCTCGCTCAGAAATGACGTTAGAAGCAGTCAGGAGCTTAAAGAAAACGTCGCTGGTCGCCGCTCAAGAGTCGATTCGCTCCGCTCAGGTTGTCTGCGCATCGCTTGCGGCTTTTGATCTCTGGGGAGGCAGGTTGCAGCGGAGTCTGTTCGTTCAAGCGAGTTGCTGTGCTTGACGGAGCCGGTTCTCGCCCCCCTCCCTCGCTGGATTTGGTTGGAATCCTTCGACAGCCACACTGGGTCCTGAAGTTAGTCTTGTTTTTATCGTGTAACATGCTCGTTTCACGTGGATTTCTTTAATTTTTATTGCTTTCTAGTTCAGCGAACTTATTCTCCTTGTTCTTGGTTCGCGGTTTTTCCTAAACCAATCTGTTATCGCCCATTAATTTTGTTTTGACACAGAGATTCCATTCAAGAGACCATACGGAGCACCGGATTTATGGGATGTCAGACGACTTTTTTTTATTTTACTCCTTTATTTTAGAATGACATTACTTTGCAATATTGGATTCGATGGTGATTTTCGGCTACTCTGGTACAGGGCGAGAACCCCCCTAATGGTTTCTTTCTTTTCTTGATTTAGACTAGCCCACCACGTAAAATACGTTCGAGATAAGGAATTCCAAGTAAAAATTACACACTACATTGTTCTCAATTGGGAGAACAAATGTTTTACGTCATTGTACTGACAAAAACTTCGTTCCTGCACATTACTTTCTACACGATTTCTATCTCTTGAAACTTCCTGAAGGTTATGCATAATGAGTCGAAGCACTAATTGTAAGAATTTTTCTACGTATTGACCGATAATAAATCCGTTTTTGAATTCAAGCGACGAAAACAGCAAATTTGTGAAGCGACGGAATTCCTGACCTCATATGGCTCTGCGATCATGCACGATCGCGCCTACCAGGTTAGGTGGCTTAGGGCATCAACTGATGTCACTGCAGTGCCTCAGACCGGGAAGTCCTAGCGTCCTAGTCCAGACGGTGGAAGGATTTTCGACAGTAGATAGACAGCTAGGTCAAATTCAGCCACTGCCAGGAGGAGAATTCTAACGGCCGGCTGCTGTAGTCGGTAGGTTTTCGTGGTTTCTCCGATCAACACAAGGTGAATGCTAGAGTTGTACCCTAACAAATGGACCACGGACCGCGCGCGATCTTTTCTTCCCCTTCTTTGTCCTAACCTTACTCCTTACACACACTTACACGCATAACTATCACACATGCCTGCCACGTGGAAGCTTGTTACGGCTGGTGGCAGGTGGTTAGAGAAACCTACTATATTTGGTTAGAGAAAACCCCGCTAGCTGTCGGCAGGTCGGCGCTGGATCTCGCTATTCACCTGGGGATCACCGATTGATCATCGTTAATGGAGCAATCAAAACGACCGCGCAAGCCTGTTGTCGAAACACCAGTTCTCTCGCTTATTCTAAATGGCGCAAATAAACTCTCGAGTTTAAATAGCGCTTCGAGTTTAGGATTAGAGATAGTCTTTAGCAAGGATGAGGTAGGAAAGATCACGCCAGGTCAGTGTACCATTGTTTAAGGAACTGCTCCATCAGCTATTCAGGAAGTGATCGGAGAAACTACAGATGAATGCCGAGTTTTGAAATTCTTGCCTAGACAATGGACAACACGGTACGTAAATCTCTTATCGATAAGTCTCTTATCGATAACGTTTAATCATAGGAAAAGTATTTGTAACCCTCGTTATTTAAAATTGTAGACGTTTTATGAGGTACAGTGTAGAACAAATCGATTTAAAACTTAAACAATAAGACGACAGTTGTTTTTATTGATAATTCTCCTCTCAAACCAGAACTGTGTAAAACTTACACTCAGAGGTCACATGTTTCTCAAGAGTGCTTCTAGATGTGCATTAAGTATTCGCACAAGTGCCTTTCATGCAATATTCTTTCATATATTAATTCCTCTATTTCTATCATAAGTAACGTAATCTAGGAGTCGTGTCAGAGTCTGAATGAATTAGTATGATGTATGATGAGTAGTAATGAATTGTATGAATTAGTATTATATTTAAAATGAAGGAAAACACTGTTGAAGAGAGACATATTTTCTTTTGGGCTCATAATTCTTGTTTGTCGCTTTAATGTATCTAAAATGGTACGTTATTATTTATAGGTTTGTAGGGAGAAAAAGCGATGAAAAATTTGGTTGGAGATGTTGTTATAATTAAATGATTTTGTGAGAAAACTAGATTTGAGAAAGTTGAAATAACTCCATAAGAAGAGTTGCAAAAATCAGTGTTGAGCTAAAAACTGATTTAAAACTTAATATCAGGTCGTCCACTTTTCAAACGCTTTTGTGTAGTCAAGAATATTATTGTAAAAATGCCAGACAGAAATAATTTATTAATCATGTAACAGGAGAAAAAATGTAAAACATGTTATCATTAGAGCTTGGAAGTTGGCAAAAAGCCTTTTTATAATTGTTACGATTTTATGACTTTTAACAATAGGAATCACTTTATTGTTCTTCTGGAGTTGCTTTAGTAGGTTTTTATTTTGCCTTTTCTTGCCTGTTTTAGCTTCTGATGTCTATTTTTGGCATTTTGCCTTACTTGTGCCTTTTTCCTCTTATTTGCCTTTTCTGCCTTTTCCCTCTTGACCCTAATCTCTATCAAGTAGGAAATATACCTGCTATCCTGGATTACATGAAAGCACGGTCGTGCATGTTTTCTGTGGTTGCGGAGGCTCCAGTGTCAGGTTGTGTTAAAAATCTAAAAGGGAAAGGATAATGAAACCAGTGAAGATTTTCCATTGATGCTTATAGACTTGTTCGCTCATGAGAAATCTCATCGTATGTTTGTGTATGGGCTCGGATCATTTATCGACAGAATTGTCTGTACGGGATTATACCCTTCTCAGTTCCTTCTTGTGCTCTCATCCCTTCTGGTGATAACACAAGTGCGAAGAACGAAATTTACAATTCCGTTTTCATTGATACCATTTCAAGATTCAAAAGGGGGTCCACAATAACATTTCGTAGAGAGAGGGTCGCGAGTAAAATAAATTAGTACCGGGATGGTCAAATGCAATCAAGATTACAAAGAAAAGGTAGCTTCCTTTCATGTTAATGCTGATGTAAGTTTTAGAGTTAAAATAAAAATGTATATGTTTAATTATTAATTTTTTACACTAATTACTTTTAAATGGTGATTTTTTCAATGTGTCTTGTGTTTCCCCCTACTTTAGCCAGAATAAATGCCTCTTTGCATGCCTATTTTAGGTAAAATAAATGCCTGAACTTCCGGGCCCTAGTTATCATGACTTGTTCTATAGAATTCTTAAATGTTTCATTTACTAATGAAGAATTATTCAGAATATTTAAAGAACACTATAAGAAAGTTTATATAAAAAAGAAGGAAGAACTAAGAGGTGAAAATAGATTTTTCAGTCAATCATGGTGATAGTGGCATGGTTTGTGGCTGTTTGAGCGAAGCTGTGACAGGATATTCAGGGTTATTAGGTATTATGATTGATATAAACATCGGAAGAACTAGAATCGGAAGAATGACGAATCCAGTGCCGAAAACGTGTGACTTACAGACAGTTGTGTTGTTTTGGAAGATACTCGGTACGATCAAATAAACACGGGCATTAATTCTAGATTGTGCCTTTATAAAATAATTTAAAATTCATGATCACAAGTCTACAGTCCTCAAGGATCAAATCAAATCCTCTATTCTTAAAGATACATTACTAAACTTTCCATAAGAAATCTATAAATATTAATATTAAAAAAAACAACAAAAAACGCGAAGAACCCCACAAACGTTGTTTATTCTATACTTGAAATCTGAGACGGATCATTCAGTTAATATTTAAGTCAAACTAAATATTTAATAGCAATACACTCAATAAAATTAATGAAATAACAGAGTACGAATACTTTTTACACATTTCAATTTTACAGTATTTTATTTATTCTTACTTTGATGGCTCAATATATTGCCAAATGCGGGAATATTTTCAGGGTATTTACTTAAACATTGTACAACAATGTCATATCATTTTGTTTTACGTTACATAAATAAAATAAATATTTTTTGCTAAATTATCCATTGTACGAATTTCTTTTCCTACGGCTGTAGTACCTCCGACGTACGATTGGGCAATAAAAGAAGTGACAAAACATCATTCATTCGGAATGTAATATTCTTATTAAAAGAGTCACAACCAGCAAATGTATGAATAATTGGGCAAAATATTTCTGCTGTACGATTATTTTCGTGAATCGGAGCGCGACGCAGTTCCGAACGACTTTCACAATTTCACAAGCGCACCTTCCGGGATAAGCAACTGATCCCTGACATCTTCAGTGGTGCTTCGAACCAGGAAATGCATGCAGTGTTCTGGTGAGATAGAGGCCGGAACAAAGTTGGAAAACTAGAAAGAAACAAAACGGTCCGGGAATATATACCTACGAATCTAAAACGGTAAAGAAATTATTTATGGCTAATATTATGAAATACACATTGGTGTGTTTCTTTTTACGCCAGAAATGATACCCTACAGATTCATGTCCTTCCTTAAATTTGTACTTTATAATGAAGTTAAATTAAAAAGTGAGTCAAATATTCAAGGTTGGTATGACATGAAAATAGTATGTAAGAATAGTAATTATTTTATTTTCTGTAACCTTCGGTGAAATACATTGTTCTACTTATTTTTATGTGGAAAGGTACTCTGGGGCTTGTTACTGCAGGATGTGCTATTCTGACCTCTGCTGTTTGATTGTAGAACGCAATTAATCGAATATACCTGCAATATGCGTTTTGATTACATACCTAAAATAATCAATATTTTATAGATGAGCTTTCAATTCTTTCTCATTAGAATTAAGCTTTGAGAATCACATTTATTATTTTTGAGATCAAATATAGTAGTTCACTATAAAAATAATGTGATTAGACGAACTGAAGACCATCTTTTGATGGTAAATATATTTTCGTATTTACCTTTCCGATAACTTTCAGTTCTCTAGAATATTACTTGTAACTTGCAGAGTTTGACTCGGTTGATCTCACAAAGTGATTTTTACTCTGAGGAAATGCATTTATTTACACTGTGCCATTACCCATTTGCTTACGGAAGTTGAGAAAACACTTTTTTAAATTTTGTACTGATTCTATTTAAGTCACGTTGTTTTCAGCAAGACGTTGCAAAACGTAGTTTGTCATACACTAAACCTCGTTGAGATGCATGTTACAATTGTTTATATGTATAATAGTATCTGACTCTTTGTCGACGAGAATTAGTTTAAAAACGAGTTTCATCACTGTATTTTTTTTAGCTTTTACTGTTGTGTGTTTCTCAAAAATACTATGATTCTAGAAAACACCAGGGTTTAAAAAAAAACTGATTTACTACTTTTACACCACGATTTATCTACAAACATGAATTTTACTGTATTGTTGCAGTGTACGTTTCGCGTGATATACGACCTCCATATGTGAAGAAATGAATCTCTTGGAACCTATAACCGTCTACGGTAAACGTCAATTTCTCGGTCCTTCACTTAAGATGATGGGGGTCATGAAGGCGGAGAACATTTTCTTAAAGCGCGCTCTTAGTTACGGACAGCGCACTCTGGCAAACTGGTACTTTAATGCCATCGTCAACGCAGCCTTGCCTGCCGTCTGACTGGAAGTCGCGGCCGCTTGGAGCGTTCATGCCAATTAGAGAGTCGTTACCTTCTATTACGACGAGAAGACGTCGCCAAGTGGTAGAGTTCGCGGCCCGGCTGCGCTTGCTGCACCGTGAACAAAGCGGACGACGCAAAGCGGAATTCGCCGCAAACAAATAGAAGTTTGCTTTGTGCGCAACTGTCTTGCAACGGGCGTTGCTCGGCCTTGTGTCTATTTTGACATCGTGTGGTGCTTTCAAGGGATGTGGCCACCACTAACTTACATTTTTTTATAGATGTTTTGCAAATAATTTTCGCCGAGATGCGATAGCATCACAGTTTGAATTGTTCGTGAATTAAGTAAATTAATTTTGCTAATGAAAACAGAAGAGGAAATATTACTATCTTGTTTCTTATATTTTATATGAATTCTCTCATTCGTTATACCAATGAAGTTCTGTAATATTATCATTGAGCTTCAGTACTTTTTCAATTAATAATTTCCTGTTCATATGAGTGACTCGTCTTTTCAAAATTAAATTTTTCCCCCGTGAACTATTGTCTAAATATTGTAAAAGTGAATTAAACGCAAATAATGATTTTTTCGGGTTGGTAAATTCCACAAATCTTACATCCGAATTTGAGTGAATGAATCTACAATACACCAGCATAAGCACAATAGAGAACCATGTATTCTAGGTTTTAATTTTTCTGCAATAAGAACGCCACTTTGAAGTCATACGATGTGTTTGCCTAGAGGCGTTGAATTGTCCTGAGAATCAAAACCCATTTCTTTACAACACTATCTTTTCAGCGTGTAAATTCTGAAACTATTTATCCACTCTTCTTACATATTTTTTGTTATTTCAATTAAAAACGAATTTTCAAATCAACATCAAATGTTTGTTTTCTCTTGCTCTTATAATATTTACAAAATTAAAAGTTTTTTACGCTTTCAGGAATAATTAACTAAAAAAAGGCACCAGGCTGTTTTTCAATAAAAAAGTGGCGATATTAGCGAGCCTATATTTACAATAATACTTTTTACGCATTCCTCACACACAAATCAGAGCTCTGAAATGATTCGATGAAGTTTCCTGAAATTCGGGCCGATAAATGTGCACGGAAGTGTGCTGCACGCTTCGGGACGCGCCGCCTAGCGACCGGGGCGCCATCTCCCCTCGGCGAGTCTTTTTTGTCTCCGTCCGTGCAAAGAACGCATAACAAGTTCACCCGCTCTGAAACATTCGCCCGCAGCGCGCGACAGAGCGCGCGCGGGAAGCGCCCACCGAGAGACGGAGGGCGGTCGGGCGGTCGAGCGAGCGGGCGGGCGCCCTTATCCCTTCGCCCGATTCAAAAAGTTTCGCGTGAAAGTTCCGGGAACCAATCGCGCCGAACGCGCTCCGGTGGCGCGCCGCCTAAGTCGCTTCGCGTGCGGCGGCGCTGGTGGGGGGGGCGGGGGGCAGAGGTGGCGGAGGCGTAGGTGGCGGAGGCGGAGGCGGAGATGGCGGAGGCGGAGGCGGAGATGGCGGAGGTGGAGGTGGCGGAGGCGGCGGAGGTGGAGGTGGCGGAGGCGGTGGTGGCGGCGGAGGTGGCGGGAGGCGGAGGGGCGGAGGCGGAGGTGGCGGAGGCGGAGGGGGGTGGCGGAGGCGAGGCGGCGGCGGAGGCGGAGGCCGGGGCGGCGGCGAAGGCGGCGGCGGCGTGGAAGGCGATGGCCACAGCGATGGTGGCAGGGAGTGGTAAACAAGGAGCGGGAGAAGTAAATATGAATATATGGCGCAAAGATGGCAGTTGAATTGGAGCCACAACGGGATTGTCTTGGAAACTGTGGTAAACATTGCAGCGAGAACGGATGTTGGAATGGTAGCGGGAATGGAAGTGCGAATTGAAGCGTGAATTATAGTGAAAATGGCCGAGATAATGGCAGAGAGGATGGCAGCTGGAATCACAACTGGGATGGGGGGGATTGTCGATGTGACATCGAGAGCGAATGGTTTTGGAAGATAGCGATGACTGTGTGGGTGGAAGACTCAACGGCTGTGGTGGAGGTGAGAATTGGGTGAGTAGCAGCAGGTGATATGTGGCCACCATCAACTGAGTTCCCTGTGGTGGAGGTGCCAAAAGTCAACAAGCAGTCACGTCGATGGAGATAATCGGCCTGTGGTAAGCAGTGCCAACTGCGTTGTTACCATCAGTTGGCATCACGCTGTTCGGTGATCGGTCGGATGGGGCAATCGGCCTGGTTTCTTCTCACCGATCACCAAATTGCTATAGAACATACATTTCTTGATGTTCTTTGCTCGCCGCTCACATAGCTTGCTCTGGGCTTCGGACGTCTTTTCTTCCCGGCGTCCGCAGTCGTGCAGGGAGAAGAGCTTCTCCGACGGTTCATTCTTTCTCACTTCAGAGGCTTCTATTTGCACTCCGTGTTTGCTCTCTTGCTCAGTTTCGTGTTTTTCCTTTCCACTTCTTGTGTCAGAACTCTTATTTGTACATCCTCATTGCATTCACTAGTTTCTTTTGTTATTTGATACTCTGATATGTGCTCTACTTACATTTCTTCTATTCTTTTTTCCCACGGTCGATCTGTTGACAAATATCAACTTTTTTCCCTGGTATTTTCTTGCTATCTAAAATATTTGTGTACCTTAGTTTATTTCTCGAAGTATTCTCTATAAAGAGTAAATCTTGTTTCTTAGCTGTTATTTCGTCAATTCATCATTCTCAGTATTGCATTTATATTTCTATGTTATAATGTATATTTGTTATGTGGCTATATTAGCCATCGCTCACTGGTCTGCACTCAGGATATTTTCATTTGCTGAATTTGTAATTATTTTCAATTTCTATGATAAGGTGGCTCAGCTTCATTCCGTATTTCTTCTTTCTACAATTTTTTCGATGTTATAATTTTTTAAGTTACTTGTAATTTAGTCTTTCTAATATGAGTATCACATGGAATCTGCTCGTCAAAGCGCATCGTCGGAGCGGTCAAAACCGAACTCGACCATCTATTCACTTGCCCACTGACCCCCACGCTCCCCTCGGCGCCGCTCCATTCTGCGCACGCGGCCATTGAGGAGCACACGACGCCATCGCAGCCTCTTGTGCCGCCTCCCACGGGACGGCGCGCGCCGCCCACGCCCCGTGCCCGTCGCGCATTCGATTTTCCGATCGCCCATCCGTGCGTCTATACACAAGCCCTCTGTCCGCCCACATACCCACCCACCCACCTACCCACTACCCTCCTACCAGCCCGCCCTCGTCTCCCCTGCATGGAGACCCCGCTAGCCCCCATCAGGCCGCCCGCCCGCCTACACGTCCGCTCGCACACCTGCCCTCCCCCCTACTTTTCTGACTGTCCGCTCGCCTGCCTGCTCACCCTTCCATGATCGCGTAAGCCCGCCTCATTGCCGACCGTCTAGCTTATTCACCTTCATAAACTACTCGACTTACTGCGCACCTATTTGCCAGCCCAAACGCTCATCCGCTCACCCATTTATCCACCTGTTCATTCAAATTCAGCCGCTGTCTGGAGGAGAATGCTAACGGCAGACTGCTGTGTTCGGTGGTTTACCGTATTTTTTCCCGATTCATACCAGGTTAATGACGGAGCAGTACCCTAACAAACGGGCCATAGATCGCCCCCCACTTTTCTTTCTCATCCTTGTCCCCTCCTTTACCCTTAAACACTCCACTGTACTGCCGTACATGACGAGAGGTCAGTCGAGAGTTTGTCCCGGCTGAGGCGCTTCCCGCTCTGGAGGAGAGAAACTTCGCAAGCCAACGTCTAGGTCGGTGCCGGGTCTCATGTTTCACTTTAAGAGGATTACCACCGTCTCCTGGGATGTAACATGCACTACACTTATGAGGCTATTCACTAAAAGTGGTTGACGAATCCAGAAGCAAACGATAATTAATCTATTAATTAATTCTTCGTTCGCCTGTGTACTTGCTTTTTCGTTAATTAATCATGTCTCCATTCCACCCTAACGTCTACCCTCCCTTCACTTACCCACTCACTGACATTCCCAACAACTCCCCCTCTTTATATCCCACACTTACAGCTACCCATTCACTCACCTACACTTACATCTACCCCCTCACCCACTTACACGTATATCTACCTTTCACCCACCCACACAAACATCCACTCAACCCCACACTTACATCAACCCATTCACCCACCCACAACTACATCAACCATTCACCCTCCCACACTTACACTACCCATTCACCCACCCACACTTACATCAACCCATTCACCCACCCACACTTACATCAACATCACCACTACACTCTTACATGAGCTCATTCGCCTTTCCACCGTTACATTCACCCGTTCACGCTTCCATCCGCCCACTCACGCACCCACTCGTTAGCCTCATTGCATTCATCCTCCCAACGATGCCGCCACCTATACAAACACCCACCTCGACCATGGGGCCCACCCCTTCAAAGCTCGTTCGCTTCTTTGCCGTCGCGGCGTGCCGCGGCCGCGTCGCTCGGCGCACCGCCGCCGCCGGCCCACCTGCCGTCCTTTTGTTCGCTCATTCCCCGGCGAATCCTCATTAGCATCCATCACCACGCTTGTTTCGTCGTTTGTGCATCCGCTCGCGCGTCCTCTTCGGCCGTCCGCGGTCTCGTCCTGTTTGGGCGCGGACAGGCCTCGTTGTCACGCTTCGCTCGTCCTCTGGGCAAACGATCGGCCGCCCGCCTGCTCAGCAACCCATCCGCCCGCCCACCAACCCACCCATCCGCTCACGAACCCCCCACCCGCCCACCACCCCCCCAATCCAACCAACCAACCCGCCCCCCCAACCTCCTACGCACCCAACCTACCAACCCACCCACACATCCGCCTACCCAACCAACCCGTCCAACCCACCTACCCTCCATCAAATCCCTGCCCGCCCGCTCACCATCGCTGATTGCCATCGCCGTCCGCCCACTCGCCTGCCTCTCCCATCGCCCGGCCGCCATCGCTGGGCATCGCCGCGCGCCCTCCATCGCCGCCGGGCGGGCGCTCGGCCGGCACAGGAGCGCGACGTCATCAAAACTGGTCGTGGAGATTGGCGAAACAGCCGCGCCGGTTGCGCGCTGCCGGAGAGTAACTTGTGTTCGGAAAGCGATTTAATTATCGGACGCGAAATTTGCTACAGGACGTAACGTCGGTGCACTAGGAAATTTGCACATTTCCAAAATCGTCGTTTGAAGGTGAAATATTTTTATAAATTGGCATATTTTCTGGAATTTTAGACATTGGCAATTTCCATTAAATGTTTTGTGTAGAAGCTTCAAAAGAGCGGGCATATTGAGAAACTTCTTTGATTGCGAAATAAACGGCTGCACTCAGGAAAAAACTGCCTGCAATGCCTGAACAATTTTTTTACACGTGTCAATTTTGCTCCGCCTCGACAATATGAATTGTGAGTTTATATTTGTATTTCTTTTAGTTTAAACATTAACAATTAAAATTCAAAAGTAAAACAAAACATGAACTATTTTAACTTAATTGATTGTGCTGTTGGAAAGTAATTTAAGCTATATTCTTCAAGAGATAATAATAATTAAAACTGCAGATCTCAGCAGTTTTTGCAGATGTCCTAACTTACTTAGCAATAAACCGAATTGGAACGGGAAAGAGCATGAGTAATATATTTTCCTCTCTTTTAGTAGTTGTTCGGTATTCATAATACAGTGTTTTATTTGCATGAAAAACTTTAATACCCGTGAACACTTTGGGCACATAATTGTGCACTAGGTTCCAAGTACAACACATCTGTTGTCATGTAAGCCTTATACACCATATCTAAGATAGGGAGAAAAAGGTTTGGAGAGGGCATCAAAATCATGGGCATTGGTTTCCAGAGAGGGAGGAAATACGAATCTTCTCCAAAGCGCTTGACGTAGGGCCTTGTCTTTCCAGTCTAGACCCTATAATCTCTCATAAGCACCCGTCTATCGTTCAGTTATTCACGTGCCTAATGAGTTGGACAATTTCTCATTCTCCTCGTGCCCTTTCGTCCCCCGAACCAGCAAATCTCGCTGCCTCTCTGCTCCATCAACGCCAGCCGCGTCCCCTCCGGGCGCGGCCCCGTCCGTCCGCGATCTCCGCCGTCCCCCGCTGTCGGGCCCGCGCCCCCCTCCCCGCGCCCGTCCCGCCCCCCCCGAGCCCGCTCGGCCGCTCGCACAACCGCGATGTTCGGTCCCCGCACGTCAATCCAGGCCGCCGACCCTCCAGCGGTCCCACTACTGCGGGTATTTCGTCAGTGTCGTTCGTTTGGGCTCATGCATGTTCTACTAACCTGCCGTCGAGTTGGTTCTGTTCTGTGGATTCCCTGTTTCGCGCATTCATTCTCTATTCTCTAATCGCATCATCCACAGGCATATACCGACCGAGGTGGTTCAGGATATCAACTGATGTCTCTACAGTGCCTCTGCCCTGGATGTCCTAGAACTCGATTATTGACGGAGGAAGGATTTGAGACTCTAACTACACAACTATGTCGAATTTAGTCGCTGTCCGGAGGAGAATTTTAGCGGTCGACTGCTCTGGAAACCCCACCATCAGGAAAATGCAATTCTCTAACAAACTGGCCATGGACCGCGCACGCTCGTTCCTTCCTCTTCTTTGTCATTTTCTCACCCTTACATTTACGTGCATTGCACTGCGACTCACGAACTTAGAACTTGTCCCAGCTGGGGAGCTGCCTCGTTGATGGAAGGTACCTGGATGGAACTTAGCAAGCCGATGGGTAGGTCGGCGCCGGGAGTCTCCATCCAGCGGGAGAGATCACCGCCAACTCCAGTGAAAAACGTGCACTACACTCACCGCCCTAATGACCATAGCAGTTGATGCGTCTCAGAACCCGAAGTAATAAATCAATTCACTGGCTCATCTCAAGCGACACTGACCTCCCACACACACGCACGCTGAAATATGCGCTCACGTATCCCGTACCCTTCTACCCAACTATTCAGCCGACCCATACTCGCCTTTCCACCTGCTCACTCGCCCATCACCTCACCATCCACTCGTCGATCTTTCACCCTTCCTCCCGCACATCATTCCACTTCCTGCACTCCAATACTTTCCGGATCTATCACATATTAGCCACTCTCCGCTCTCTCTTCATTGTTCCCTCTTTGGCAACTCGTGTCCCTAGCCTGTCACTCACCAACCCCTCCCACTTCTGCTGTTCCCCCCACTCCTCAGCCTACTCCCATCCCGAAGCGCTGCTCACTGCCCCATCGCTCGCCATCCACGCTGGCCCGCCGCCCGCTCCGGGCCCCGCCCACCGGGCGCGCGCTCCCGCGTGGCACGTGCCGCCGCCGCCCGAAATTAAAACTGCGCCAAGACGACAATGGTCCTCATTACCGCGGACAAAGCCGCCACCGCCGTCGCGTTATTGATGAAATTTTAATTACGCCCTGCCAGGCGCACGCCGCCAGGCACTTGTTTGCACTTCAACTTTTTTAATAACGACGGCGGCGGCGGCGCGGTGGCGGCGACGGTAGCAGCGTCGGCGGTGGTCCCGCAGGTGCGCGGTGGGCCACGTCTCCGCCCCCGCGCCGCCCCCGCGCCGCCCCCGCGCCGCCCCGCGCCGTCCCACGCCACCCCACGCCGCCCCGCGCCGCCCCGCGCCGCCCCAACACCGCCCCCGCGCCGCCCCGCGCCGCCCCGCGCCGCCCCGCGCCACCCCGCGCCGCCCCCGCGCCGCCCCCGCGCCACCCCCGCGCCGCCCCCCCCGCCGCCACCGCTCATCCTTACGTGGCTGCCGCCACTGCCCGGCGTCTTAACGGCGCCGAAGCGGCCGCGGCGGGTTTACGCGCCCCTAAAGCGCTTTACGCGGCGCGCAACGAGGCCGGCGGCCGCGAGTGACCGCCTGATTTTTTATGGAGCGCTGCCGATCGAACGCTCGCCGCCAAGAAGTGGGGTGGGTTGGGGTGGGGGAGGAAGCGAGCGGGGAACGAAAGCACGTCCGTACAGAAAGTGGAGGAATGAGAAGACGATGGGCAGTTGGTTCGTGAGTGAGTGGGTATTGATTGTTTCCGGGGCCATCGACGACGTAGGTCATTAGTCCCGTAAAAGTAGTGCGCGTGTTTTCCTGGCCTGGCGGTTTTCCTGGCCTGGCCTGGCCTGGCGGTGATATATCACGCTGAATAGTGAGATCCGGTGCCGACCTGCCCGTTGGCTTGAGGGGTTTTCCTCATGCAGGTATCTCTCTCCAACAGAGCACCTTCCCAGCCGGGACAAACTATAAGTTCTCGACACGTGTGGTAGTGTAGTGGTTGAAAATGTGTTCAATCAAGAGGTGAGGATGGGACAAAGATGAGGAAGGAATGATCGCGCGTGGTTTATGGCCCGTTAGTTAGGGTACTGCTCCGGCATTCACCTGATGTTGATGGGAATAAACACGGAAAACTAACGATCAGAGCAGCCAGCCGCTAGAATTCTCCTCCAGACAGTATTAGCAGTTAGTACTGTAAGTGTAGAGTATGTCATATCCCGAGATGTGGCAATATTTATCCTATTGAGACGTGACCTACACGCCGTCTTATGGTGTTCCCCCTCTAGGTATTGTCCTCGTTGAGGCATAATCCCTGGTGGGAGAAGCTATAAGCTCCAGACTGATCTTTCGACATGTATGGTAGTAAGTACGAGTGTGTAAGGTAAGAGGAGGTGTATAGGATGAATTAGGAAATCGCGTGCAATCCAAGGTCAGTTTATAAGCGTTCTACATATCGAGGAAATAGTTCCTTTTATTAAGACAGTGTATATGAAATATAAACACTTTTATTTAAAATCACAATCATTTCACCAAAGTTTCGACAAGTATTTCTTGTCATCGTCAGTGTTTGTACATTTTTACATCTGTTCTTTTATATTAAGTTGATGATAGATTGCAGTTGTGTGATATCCGACATTTTGTGCGAGGGTTTATTTATTCCTCTCTGATAATAATTCACTTGGAGCGAGGGCGGCCGGCACCGGACTGTTTTTATATTTCGTATAAAATGTCTTAATAAAAGGGACTATTTACTCGATACGAAAAAACAACAGACGATATAAAAATTAAATATAAGTGTTCAACTCCTGTATCGCCTGATGTTGATTGCTAGTGACGAACTCTAGAAACACCTGACGAACGATGCTGCGGAAGTAGCGCGGTTGCCTCAGAGCCTCCTCAGCCGGTCGGTTGGTTGGACTTGCCGACTCCGCCGCCGTCTCTGCCGAGGCATGTGAATGAGGGAGCAGTTGACGGGGAAGGTTTATAAAGGAAGTTTGAAGAATGAAAAGGACGAAGTTGGATTAAAACGAGAGGGAAGATATAGACTACTAAAGTCTGGTGCTTGCTTCTGAAGTCTGAGGGCAGGTACTGAAGCTAAGAAAGAGCAAGAACGAACAAGGAGCTTAAGTTCGTGCCTGCTCGACCCTCTAAGAGCGAGGAAGGAATTGTGACCGGAGGATGAGGCGAGGAAACGGTCACAAGAAGAAGTGGAAAGGAAAAGAGGTAACGGATATCGGATAAGACTTTCCTTCATTTTGTTTTCAAGGAGACACTCTAATTAATTATATTACACCCGATAATTTGGCAAAAGATGAAAATCATGAATGAAATGAAATTAGGATGAGTTGGGTTATAACAAGGCAGTTATGACAATGACGCAGGAATAAGTAAAGAACTCTGTGAGATGAAAAACAGAAAAGAGACGGGGAAGCATGTGAAATATACCACTAAAATAAGTCGGTACTTGGGTGAGAATCTCGTAGCAAGTCCCTAAAGAAATATCAACAGATGAAACGTGTGAGTAGTGAACATACAAGAAGAAATTTCTCGAAGTAAATTGACTAGGGGAGAACAATCTTCCTCGTTCCTCCAAACCATCATCATCATTATCATCAAAATAATCTTTCACATTACACGCTGTTTGTCATGTATGATGTCCGTTGTAATTAAAATTCTTTCACCTAGTGCTTTCTTCGCAGCCACTCACATGCCCGTGTCCCCTGTACATAGTACATACGAGTATATTTTTTCTTGAAACATTAAAATTTAATCGCACAAAAACTGTGTCCTTTTTTATTTTCTCCTTTTTAAAACATGCTTCAAGCCACCGTTTCCTTTTGGTTCTTTATTGTTTACACTAAAAAACCTGTCAGGAAGTATATGTCCGAAACGTAATTTGTATGAATAGCTATTCTCCCTCCCCGCCAATTCCGACCGTCGCAGTCCCTCATCGACTCAGTCGCCATTCCTTTCTCCGCCTCGCCCCCTCCACTTTTTCCCTCCTCAACTCACTGCGTCCCACATCAATCCGGTTCACTTCGCCTAGCATTGTACCGCCTAGTTCCGTGTCAACACGCCTCGTCCCAACCCTACCGCCTCGCACTGCGTTATTCCTCTCCGTCCCATTTTTCATCTCGCCTCGCCTTATTCTTCCAAGCCCTCCCTCCTCCTCCCCACCCTGCCCTACTCCTCCTCGCCCTTCCCTCCTCCTCCCCGCCCTCCCCACTCCACCCCGCCCTGCCCTCCTCAGTGCATCACATTACTCCTCTCTGTACCGTCTTATTCTTTCCTACCCTGTTCTACTTCTTCCCCCTTCGTTGTACTCCTCCCTTCCCCGCAATGCTCCTTACTGCCCCGCCTTAAACTTCGCCTCCCTGTTCTGCTCCTCCACCCTGACCAACTCTTTCCCATCCAATACTACTCCTCCCTATCGCGTATTGATTCTCTCTGTATCGCCTTATTCTTCCCTACTCTGGCTTTCTCCTCCCCGCTCCACCTTATTCCTCTCTATCCCATCTTGCGCCTTTCTGCCCCCACCTTACTTTTCCCCTCCCCCCCGCTTCGTTCTTTCGCCGCCCGCGGCGGTGTGACCACCTGCCCCACTGGAGGTGCCCGACCGTTACGAGCGAGGCAATCGGCAGCGCGGCGCGGGGAGTTGCAGGTGGGGGTGGCGGGGGGGGGCGAGACGGGGGTGTGAGTAGTAGCGAGTGCGTGTTCGTCTCGTGCCTCTCCCTTGTTTCTCTCCTCGGTTTGACTCGCGCTTCGCCTCTCGCCTCGCCTCTTACCTCACCTCGCCACGCTCGTCTCATCTCCACCCTCTCGCCGCTCTTTTCCCCGCCTACAGCCTCCCCTCGCCCTCGGTCTAGCCTCTCACGTTCCTTCTCGTCTCTCGCATCGTCTCTCGTCTCGCCCTTACATCGTCACTCATCTCGCCCCTGCCTTACTCATCTCTCGCTCCATCTTCCTCCTTGCCCTTTCTAATCCTCCCTGCCTCGCCCTCCTCCTCAAGTGGTACACCACTTGACTCCTACCCCCGCCTCACTCCTTTCTGATCCCCCCCCTTCCTCCCTTCCCCCCCCCCCCCCCCCGCCCCAGCGCCCGACCGTTGCGCGCGAAGTGTATAGATGTGGAGCGAGGCTATCGGCAGCGGCGCGGCGCGGGGAGTGGAGCGGTGGGGGCGGGGCGGGGCGTGAGTGGTTAGCGAAGTGCGTGTTCGAGCACCGCCAACTGCGCCCGCGCCCCCAGAGCCGTTTTGCACGACTTTCTCCAGTCGATTCCCGGCCGATACCCGATCGGTGGCCAAGTTTACGATGAAGGATTTGCCTTTTCATTCTTTTTCTCACGTGCGTGATGCTCGTTGGCACGTACACGAGATCACGGTTTTCCAGCGACGTAGGCCTGTTTGGAGCAATTTTATAACACCTTTTCTCTTTAGTGGAACTCCATTTTCAGAAACATTCGTAGTTATTGATTGATCTTTAAATGAACCGATTCTTAATTTACATAATTTTACATTAAGGAAAGGAGATGAAATAAACTTAGATGTAAATTACATACTTTGCGATTGTAGTTTACGCAAAACACCAGGAAATAATTTAATTTTGTTTAGAGTATGAATTTAATTCATCAACTTTTGATTTTAGGAAAGCTGTCGTTTTGGAAAATAATGTAAATGGTGTATATTGTTTGAAGCTAAGGAAGAAATGTTTCCATCTGATAAAGAATTAAGACATAATATATTTTTAAAGTCATAACATAAATATTTATAATATTTACATATAAAATTTTGACGCAATAATTTTAATACGCGTATTTTACACTCAACGCAATAGAAGTATAGATTCTAATAGTTTCTTGAATTTTAATCCATTCGATTTCCGGATGAATGTTTACATTTTCGAAAAAACAACAATATACACACTACAATACCGGTACTGTAAAAGCGACTCCGACAGTTCTCTCGCCACGTGCTGTGGTCCGTCATGTGACTTGCTCTGAAGGAATCAGCTTGCAAGGATTTGTTTACTTTCTCACAGCCACGGTTCAACATTGCGTTCATGAGACTCACGAAGTCGCTCGAGAAGCACGCAGATTCCTGTCATCAGCAGTAGCAGTGCGAATGAAATGTGCCTCTGCCGATGCGTGTCAGGCCAGTTGGTGTGTGACTTCCGAGTTCATTGGTCCAAGGTTGAGAGTTTCGTGAGAGCTGCGCCCCATACATCGCGGAAACGTGGAGTAGTGTTAAAGAAGATCGTTAATTTTTTGTGTTTTCGCGAATATTTCGAGGCAGAAAAGGTGAACGACGGAATATTACCTCTCAACAATGTGGGTAGAGCTACGGCTACACTGCAAATAGGCTCACTAGAGAAAGAAGCCACTCGGAGCTGACGCATCAAGTTTTCAACGCGGTTTGGGAAACGATAATCGTTTCGGTTGTGGCTACGGTTATGAACATGATATCAAGACGTGTCATCGCCTGTCGGTAAATGTTAATGTTTTGAGATTTCATTGATCTCGCAGCCGTAGGTGGCGCTATGTGCGTAGCAATGCGTGGCAACAGCGCATCGAACTGTCAGAGTCGCTTATACGCTGCCGATACTGTAAGCAGTGTTGCGATGAGTCAGAGGAGAGGAGTGTGGTTGACTGCGATATGCCCAGACGCGGCGGCATGATCTTCATTTCTGGGGTAGCGCAGGTTCGCCCTCTCCTCGGTGTGTCATGGCCTAGTGTTCGATTTGCGAGATAGATATTAATCTATTGAATCATGGAGTTCACGCAATCACGCGATTGCGTGAGACATTCTGTTGTTTACTTTTTCTTCAAAGTCGATAAGTAACAGAGGTGCAGGTGATCTGCTAATCGGGGTTCTTGCGTCTATATTATTTGTAATATGGATCACTACAGGTTGAATAAACATGTCAGTTGTCTCTTTGCAGATTTCAAGTAAGTTGGTGAAGATTAATGGTAGGTGATTACTGGGTGAAACATTTATGTCATTCGGCGCATATGTGGATAAAATAATACCTTTTTTTAGTTTGGTTGGAATTGGCAAGGTTCATTGCCATTAGGAAAGCATAATTATAAGCGATATTTTTACTAGCAAAGATCATAAACTTGATGTGAAAGGTCTTCCATGGAGATAGGATGTATAAGTCCAGTCTATCAGTTTCCAATGTGTCTTGGATGTGGATGACATAGTGATCTTAATATTTATTGAGAATCTCGTTGAGGACGCGTTGGAGTCGTTCAAGTTAGATTCTTGATTGATAGATTGATCAAGTTAGATTCTTCAAGAGAGATTCTTGAGAAAGGGATCGTCAGTAAATTTAGGTGTGACTCAAAAGGAATATTTAGATGTCCTACATCTTCCTAACCGATATATGTGGAAGGTTATAGGCTCTGATGATGTCTTTGGTGCTTCCGTAAAAGATTTTTTGGTTGGATTGTTATTGGTTGGGAGCAGATTTGATTGATGGGTTAATATCGTTAACTATAATATTGTTGTAAGGTGTGTTATATACACTATTTGAACTTTATTCATTGTGGTCTGATTACCTCTATCCTATTTCTATAGAATCCAGTACTTCTGGTATCTCCTTTTCATCAAAACACTAGACTTATCATCTTATTCACAGGGATCAAGTATTTAATAAGACGGGGGTTGATTCTACCCGTGTTCAGTAAATATCGCCGTATTTGCTCTCCACGAAACTCGACGCGAGTCGCTTACATCCGACGCCCCGTCGGGTGCAGAGTCAACAACTCGGACTGCGTCAACGTGAGTAAAGGGCTCGGGACTCCTGTCCTTCAGTGATACACCGCAGATAGCGTGTGTATACGCAGCACTGTTTAGGTAGTGAACGTCGAAGGAAACATGAGGGAACACGGCGAACGCTCATAACGCCGAACTCTACTACCTCTACGTCCTCGCATCTTCCTTCCGGACATGTTTCGCTATGGCAAGGCGTTTTGTTGTATAGTAATCATACACAAAGTACGTCTACTTTGATTATCGTAAGAGAAACATTTTGACATTGATATAATAATAAATAATATTAATATTAATAATAAATAATATTAATAATAATAATAAATAATATTAATAATAATAAATAATATTATTAATAATAATAAATAATATTAATAATAATAAATAATATTATTAATAATAATAATAATAATAATAAATAATATTAATAATTATTTATATCTACCTTTTACATTGTGTTCAAAGAAAATAAAATGCCTAATTACCATAAAAAACAAAATAAATGGTTCTGGCAATGTCAATATAAATACCAACAATCATGTAGGCACACATAAAATATCGAAATGTTAAAAAGGCAATCGAATAAAATAAAACGTTCTGTCGCACTCGTGAATAATCGACTAACATGCAACTAATGACCTCTTGTAGACACTTTTGAGATAACTACATCAGTACTGTTAATCTGTGATCTCCTTTATAATAAAATATTGTACGATATTAGTTTTGTAAGTTGGTATTATCTATGAACTAAATTTGTTATAAAATGACTTGTAATGCCCCAAATATGTCATTATATTTACTGCTAGGGTATGACGTCATGGTCGACTTATGTGTGTGTGAGCTCATTAATATATGCAAATAATAATCCGCTACACTAGTATTAAAAACTACAAAATTATAGCGAATGAGACACCAATTCATTAATTTATCAACTATATTAAACTAAGATGATATGGATTATACTTATTATCCCTAGTACCTAGTAATGTTTTTGATGTGATATATCAACCTCTGCGAGACACGCAAATACAACAGCCTTACACTTACATACGTGGTTTACTTTTCATTCAATTGATACATATTGCTTTAATTTACTTGTACTTCATTTTGCTCTGGATGAATGATTTTTAATCTATTGTTCTTCAAACAGTGCTAATTGATTAATTGAATGTAATTAATGAATTGTATTTGTCAGCGTAAGTAAATTAACATATCATACAATAAGAAGATATATTACGAGGAGGCTTAACTCTGAAAGTATGTGACCGGCTTAAAAGTGATATAGGCTACCAACTGATGTTACTGCAGTTAATCTGACCGGGAGTTTCAAAGGTTCGAATCCCGACACAGGCAGGATTTTCAACACTACCTAGATAGCGACGTTGAGACGAATTCAGCTGCTGACTGGAGGATAATTCTAGCTGCCGACTGTTCTGTTGGGCAGTTTTCCATAGTCTTTCCGATCGACATCCGGCGAATGTCGGAGCAGTACCCTAACAAAGAAGCCACGAACAGCGCGCGACCTTTGCTTCCTCTTATTTGTACACACTTAAACTTACATTAACTTCTCTATGACACATGTCGGGAGACCAGTCGGGAACTCAGACCTTGTCTCGACTGGGGAAAGTACCCCCGTTGAGAGGAGATACTTGGTTGCGGAAAACCCCGTTAGTGGACTTGTAGGTCGGCGCCAGTTCTCGTAATAAATCAGACCGTCAGCGGCACCTCGCGATAAAACATGCACTCCACTTACGGAACTGATGACCTTAGTGGTTGGCATGATCGGAAACATAAATCAGTACTGCATTAACATAATACTGTAAAGTTCTTTACGTTCCAAGTATGTAAAAATCCCAACCGGTCTCCCGGAATATGTGGTAGCGTAGTGCATGTTAGTGTAAGTGTGTGTGTAAGGGGAGAGGATAGGACAAGGAAGAGGAAGGACAGATCGCGCGCGGTCCGTGGCCCGTTTGGTAGGGTACTGCTCCGGCATTCGCCTGGTGTTGATCGGAGAAACCACGGAAAAGTACCGATCAGAGCAGCCGGTCGCTAGAATTCTCCTCCAGACAGCAACTGAATTCGACCTAGCTGAAAAGCTAGTGTCAAAAATCGTGCCGCCGTCAGGACTCGAACCCAGTACCCCCTGGTTAGATGCGCTGTAGTGACATCAGTTGATGCACTGAGCTACCGCTACCGGTACGGTAGAATCCGAATTCCAATAGCCTAAAGCATGCGTGTTGGCTGCGGGAAGTGAGGGTAAAGGTATAAATGCCTCGGTGCCCACTCCGGGGATTTATCCTCCCGGTAGAAAATGTAAGAAGTTTGGAATAGCAGCCCATGCTGGGATCAGGCTGTCCCATAACGCAACTCGTGAAATGTTAGACTCGTGAGATGTGAAATTTAAAGACGGATGACCTCTTTCTTGGAGCTTTGTTGTCGCATGACGTCAACAGAACTGACGCATTTGAGGATGAAAATTTGGCCGGTACGCGCAGTACGATAATAGGTGAAATATGATCAAATATTTCAGTTTTTAATCAAAGTCGAAAGTATTTAATTGTGTTTGGATTTTTTCTGAGCTCTTTTAAAAATCTGAAAACAATGTAATAATTTCGATTTTGACTAAAAATACAAATATATGATTGTCATTCCGCCTACCGCTTACCGTCTGAATTCTCACACTCAGGGCATTACTGCTTACAACATAGCTGACGTCATGCGTCCGCGTGTTGCGTTAAGGGTCGGCAACATTTTTGTTATTCTTGGTATGTAAAGAATTGTTTTACTGTGTATCTGTATACATTACAGTATGTTATTGAAGTATTAGGCGAGGCTATTTTTGTTAAAATATGTAATTTATAGCAGTGTTTGGCGACAGTATTTTATTTCTTTTCGAGTAGTGCGCATGCTACGTTTTGAAAAAAAATTTGCGTGGTTTTATTCAGTAGAATTTTTGCTGATGCAGTTTACTGATTAAACCTAATTTTGATATAAAACTTACGAAATAAAAGTAGGTATTTGTATCGATTCTTTTTCATGTAACTTTCTGTGCTCGAAGATGGAAGCTAAGTATCATGTTTGTACTTGTGTAGAGTAAATATAAAATTTTAACGCGAAAGTAGCCGCCAGAAATTAGATAGTAATAGCAATATTGGATAGCCCAGTTATGCATGAAAAAGTTTGTTCTTTACAACTACTCTTCTGACTTTTGAATTCGCCGAAATAATCATTTATATTCAAATTCGCCAAAAGTTTCGGATTTTCAACTTAAGTTTCCAAGTTACAGAAAGTGATCGCAAAAGTTTCATGTAGTTTGCTGATGGACCATTGAATGTTGCTTTAAAAGTTGTTACATGATTTCCAATTCGTTGAACATTGCTAATGGATTTCCGTCCCATTTACTCTTGGTTATGTCTACAGAGGGCGACGTCTATTACCATTTCAAGATAGATTCCTGAATGCTCCGTGATCGTTTCGTGGCAGCTGAATGGTCCAAGTGATTTACCAGTCGATGTACCTGCATGAATGAAACGTTTGACAGTTACGAAAATTGAAATGATTATCAACATGCCTTTGAAAGACGAGTCATTCCATCCACCCGCTTGACGTTTTATTCGTTTGCTATGCTTTAAATGCTCTTTAAGAAATCTTTTTTAGATTCTGCTTCTGCAGATATTTAAGCTCCACGTTTTATAAGACAGTACAGAAGAGCGGGATTGCTCGAACGAGCAGAAAAGGACGAAGCCGGAACAAATATTTCGGAACAACCCAAACACCCGCTATGAAATGACTGGTCGGAACACCGTGCTGGAGAACAGAACCTAAAAAAGATGTGCAGGTCAAAGGTCAAAGCTGCACTATCTTAGAGACAATACGACCGCCCGGGGCTTTAGGCTGCCTCGTCGCCGGCGGAGGGAGTCCTCTCCCGACGCGAGAAGGGGGGTTCCGGGGTGGGAGGGGGAAGGAGGGGCGGGGGATGGCCAGGGTGGCGGACGAGTTGGGAATGAAGCGGAGCGGCGACCGGAGAAAGCCGGGATTTGGAAGTTGACGGAGAGAGAACAGATGAAGGGCGCACGAAGGCTGTGGCGGGGAAACGAAGCAACCAAAGCCGCCTTGACCACTAGGCACGCAATGGTCAGATTTAATCGAGGATGAGATTGACAGGATACAAATATTAGACAGAATTAGTAATCGGGAGGCATATTTTCGTCTGAATAACTAATCTCTTTCATGGTTAATGATTCGAAATATACGACGTAAAGAGATTTGGTGAGTTACATAATTTGACGATGTCTGTGTTTTCTCTTAAATAAACAGAGAGTTCACTTAGAAATTCATTTGTGAGAAAAATGACCTACCTTTCCAGTTAAGTAAATGAGTATGATGAAAACGTTGTTTGATCACTTGAAAAATTTCTCTTATTCAAGAAGTTCCACACAAGCCATGTCATTTGTCACAATAAGTATTACATGAACTGCTAGAATATGTAGTTTAAGATAATACTCTTTTTCTTGCCTCTTTATAGTTGATATTTGTTATGATTAATTGATGACTGAAGAGTAATAATTGACCCTTGTATGAACTCCGAATCTCCGCAACCTTAAACAGCAGCTTGTTGTTTCTTTCTTGGTAAAAAGAAACCTCCATTTTTTCCCTTTCAAATTAAAATTTTATGGTTTCTAAAATGTTGCAAATTCTTTAAATACATCTTCACTTGCTCCAAACCGTTTCACAAATAACATTAGTATCGAAAAATAGCCAGTCACTCATTGATTTTATTTAAAAAAGTTGATATTTATTAATCGACAGTTATTTTAATTAATTGATTTAATTAAAGAGTCCGAATGTTTAAGCTAACAAATTTGCTACGTTTACAAATGCCTACAACGACAAAATAATTCAGCAAATTGAAATGATCGCCCAAGAGACCGTTGTTTTATTATTTAGTAACGCTAACGTTTGGGTTATTTTCTATTTTCTGAGTCGGTTAGGGGTCCGGAAAATGTTGACCAAGGCTGTGGAGGAAATGCAACAAAAAAATCCATCGATACTAACGACGCGTCGACACATCGTCACCGTTCCCAGGGCGCACTTGAAAATGTCGTGGGCGTGCGAGCGGAGGCGCGGGAGCGGAGGGGCGGGGCGGGGCTGAGCGGGGTGTCCGACCGCGGTGACCACGCGCGCGTTAACCGCGCCGCAGCCTGAATCCGCCGAGGAAATCCAATGGAGGTCGCGCCGCCGCCTTCCACCTCGCCCCTCCCCGCCTCGTCCCTGCCCCGCCGCCGGCGGCCCCGCTGCCGGCCCTCGCGCCCCGCCGGCCCCGGGCCGCGTTCGATACCAACGAGCCCTCCCCCCCCGGCGTTTAGCCGCCCGGGGCCCCCCCCCGCCGCCGCGCCCCAGCGATTCCCGCCGCATCAGCGCCGCGCGGTGCGTGAACCAGCGCGCGCCTGGATGAGCGCAACCTCTTCAAACCCGATTATATGCCAGGTTCCTCGCCCCTGCCGCCCCTCCTCACCCCCAACCAGGTGCGGTGGCTCAGTGTATCAACTGATGTCATTACGCCTCTGACTGGGAGGTCCTAGGTTCGAGTGCCAACGGCGGCAAGATTTTCGACTCTAGCTTTTGAGCTAAGTCAAATTTAGCCGCAGTTCGGAGGAAAATTCTAGCGGCCGGCTGCTCTTATCGGTAGTTTTCCGTGGTTTCTCCGATCAACACCAGGCGAATGCCGGAGCAGTACCCTACCAAATGGGCTACGGTCCGCGTGCGATCTATCCTTTCTCTTCCTTGTCCTATCCTCTTCCTTACGCACCCACTGACATTAACATGCACTACACTACTACATATTCCGGGAGACCGGTCGGGAGCTTAGAGCTTGTCCCGGCTGGGGCGGTGCCCCGCTGGTGGGAGAGTCCTGGTTAGGGGGAAACCCCACTAGCCGACGGTAGGTCGGCGCCGGATCTTGCCATCCGGCGGGGGAAGATCACCGCCATCTCCCGAGAAAAAACATGCACTACACTAACGGGATTAATGACCGAAGTAGTTGACGCGCCCGGAAACACGAAAAAATCAATCAATCAATATAAAGAACCAAGCCCGAAAATAAATCTTCAAGCTATTTGAATTAGTTCGACATTGTTTATGAAGTATCATCAGAGTATCTTATGTTTTTGGAGTAAAAAGCTCCGTATACCATAAATGGATCTTAGTAATTAACTGGTACTTTTTCGTTGATGAGTTGTATATTTGACTAATAAATTTATACCGTTTGCCTTCAGTGGAGTGCGAAATGATTGACGCTCTTTAAGAAATGCTCCATGCCTCTTAATCGTTTTTTTTATTTATTGAGTGATTGGAAATTACACTGATCAGTACCAAATTACTATCTCATGTGCATTGGCTGGCTTACATTGTAACTTATACTAAACTTAACACTAAAACTTGAAACTAAACTACCTTATTAGAGGTGTAGGAAACTACAAGAGCCCCTAGTATGAACAATTAGTAGAGAAAATGTTCAAGAACGCTTCGAAAGGAAATCTATTCTTAATTATAGTAGGGAAGTCATTTATAGTGGTCAGGTTGTAGTGGACTACTCGGTTTATTGTATTTAGGTTGGAGTAAAAATTATTGGAAAGATAGGCAATATGTTTGATGATCGATGATATATTCAGTTCTTTATGAAGTTGGGCGTTTGAGATGAACCATGGGGCATGTGTTGCTAATCTGAGGAATCTATTTTGTACAATTTAAAGTTTATTAATGTTAGAAATAGATGCAGTGGTCCAGATGGGACATGCGTAGAGCATTAATGGTCTGACTATTGCTTTGTAAATTGTAATGACATTTGTTAGAGACTGCCAGCTTTTGGAGTTGATAAGGAATTTTAGTTGAGATATTTTTATTTTTGCTTTTTGTTGTTTTAGTGTTATGTGTGTTTTCCAGTTCAGTCTTGTGTCTACGTTTATCCCGTGGTATTTGACTGATTGGTTTTGTGGTGTCCATAGAATTGTGTGTTTAATTATGTGTAATGGTGGTGGGTGGGAAAATGGATTAGTGAGAATATTTTGGCAGTTGATTTAGTTGGGTTGAGTTTGATTTTCCACAATGTTGACCACTGGTCTATTGCATTTAGGTGATTTTGTATCATGTCGGTAATGCCTCTTAAACGTGTCAAGGCAGTATATAATATTGTTTTGTCAACAGCTCTGCCAAGGTGAAAATCCCTCCCGGCATTCACGGCAAATTTACAAGCATTATAGCATTCACTTTGCACCAATAAAATGAGATGTACTAGCACTTTTGATGTTTACGAAGTGGCATTCTAATTCGATGGAAATGGAATTGATCTTGCACTACCTCTCTACGTATTGGAAATCCAGGACAGGTGTACACCTCCCTAATATTTGCTACAACATGAGCGTATTAGATCCGTTAGGTTTCAAGCCATTCGTGATCTCGGAGCAATTCAGGCAAGGGTTTATGTAGGATTCTTCTGTAATACTGTTTCGGGGATGCTGCTTCACTCAATATGGAGATCGCGTCTCAATACGCGTGTTTCAAGTGTTTCTACGCGGCTATTTTGGAACATTAAAATCGCCCGATAATGAAAGCTGCTGAGAGACTGTATCTAAAATACACATTGGGACTTTGAAAACTATTATTGTTACTAATTATTATTATTATTATTATTATTATTATTATTCATGCTGTTCGGGCCAAAAAAACTGTATTTGCTTACCATTTATTCGTAATCGTGGTCACTAATGAAAATTCATTACAGTTTCTGTTTAAGACACAGCCTTTAAACATTTCATTTACACTTATAGAGATCAATAATGAATCATTAAAATGAATAAAAGCAAGAAACGTAGTTTTCAGATAACATAAACTATTTTTAAACTCTCAAACGAGAGGGAAAAAAGACTAAAAATTATCTTTTATCTTATGTAGTTACTTAGCTTACTGCAGATGCTTTAAAATGACCTCCGTATTCTTAAATGAAACACACGTATTTCTTTTCCACTCCTTCAATGGATTAACTACCACGCAAACCGAAAAATTTCTGTATCATCGTATTTATGTTGCGTCAACAACAAAAAAAGTACGAAATAGGATTTTCTCTATTTAAATTACGCAAGCAAAATCATTTTTCTCTCCAGCGACATTCGTTGTTAGATTAACTACGTTCATTTTTTAATAAAATCATTATTTATTTATTTATTTATTAACATCGAAAAGCTCCAAAAAACATATGAAGTGTGGGGGAGAAAGAAAATCCGCTTTTTTGAGCTCAGGAAACGTTACTCCCTCTTTTAATATAATGAGTTCAATTATGATTCCTGACATTCTTACCTAATATGCCTATGATGTATTGTGTTCCTTTTAATATCTTCGTGTAGATGTCCACCCACGTCTGCATATCCCCCGTTAGTTTTCAACGAAACCGGAAACATTGCCCATGATTGCTAATATTATAGTATCAGTTTCTTATTCTCATTAGAAATGTCTCCGTTTACGGTTGAGTTACGATGCAAATATTTACGTGCTTTTGTATTGTGGCATTTCCTCGATTTTTGTGTAGGTTTGTGCGTTCATATGTCAACGGTAGGGGGAGATGCAGAGAGGAAAGCAAGAACAATCTATTTTTTTAATAAATATTCTTAATTTCTTCTGTAACTTAATGTGATATGTCTTGACAGCAGTCGGATTGCACGATTAGAAAATTTCGTAGTGTTGTTCAACTGTCTGAGTTGTGAACGACATATTCCATCATTTGGGTGTGTTAATCCTTTGGTTAGTAAATTTGAAAATTACAGAAGTACCTTGAATTTCAAAAAATACCCTCTGAAAATGTGTTTATTATGTGCTCTAGATAATTTAGTGACAATTGAAGAACATTTTTACAATTTCCTCACTTACGACATTTACATAATATTTTATCACTGTTTATAATTTTCGAATCTTCGCGTTGAATTGTCAAGCTTACTCCCCATTCCACCTCTCCCTCTTCTAAGAAATCGCATACTCAAAATGAAGGATGAGCGGATGTTTGCGAAGTATAAGTAATACAAATCCCCTGCTTGCTCATGTTTCACAAAACGCGTAACTCGATCGAAATCTTAGATATATTTCTAACGCTTACTTCTGTTCTGGCGCCTCCTGCATTCCGCCAAGAAACATACACCCGTGTCAGGGAAGCACAAATCGGAACATATACACGAAATGCCATCCGCTCAAGCTTAATGAGAATAGAACATAATGCGATCAATATCTGCACTGTTTTCAATTCATTGAGATTCATTGGATTTGGGGAGCATGTGGTCCCCTGCTCCGATACATAATTGGTTATGCGTTCGACTGTTCACGTGCGCCTCGCAGTCAACAGTGTACATGTTATAACAAGTATCCGAATCTGGCAAATTTGCGAATTCACATTATCCAAAATGGGTGGCTAAATTTCCAGGAAGAAACAGCTTCTAAACATACTTATAGTTCTGACTTAGGTCGGACAAACGTGACATAAGCCAACACGAGACGCAATGTGGGACTAGTATGGGTGAAGTTCGACGGGGAATAGCAGATATTATGTGGTAAACAGGATTTATTCGGCTGGAGGGAAATTTTTAAAGCTAGTGTGTAGTTTGTATTTCCACCGAGCCAGTCGTAAATTATAATTCAGACGATACCTCGTAACCTATTCTATCCTCATATATTTCAGATTCTTCGTATTTCGGTGTTGGCAACGAGGCTCCCCTCTTCAGTATCGGCAATTTATTCGAAACAACTTTGGCTGAATGCAACGCATAATTTCTGCGCTTTTTTACTCCAAAATGCTTCTCACGAACACACAAGATGCCTGACACACAGACAATCTCCTTTCATTAGCGAGCTGAAAGAACAATAGTGTAGTAGTACAGAATTCTGTTACTACTGTAGGTGTATAACGATCGTTGAGACGCTACAAAACCAGTTTAAAGCCCGTTCAGCGATGTTTTGTATTTGAAAATATAAAAATGTTTCTTTCGGACAATTTTAAACATGATCCCTATTTTACGTGCTATTTTCTTTTTTCTTATATAAAGGGTGAGTCACGTAACTTTAGCACCTCCTGCAGTTTTTGAACGGTTGAAGTTATTGCAATGCAGTTTTCGGCGAAGTGCATGAGGTAATGGGGGTTAATTGATAAATGTATTCATTTCCATTTTGTCGTTTGTATTTTTCGATATATTTAGGTAACTTTGTTTTTTTTCAAGTGGAACATATTTTGTAGTTTATCATGACAAACATAAAAAGATGACTCCAATGATGTTTATATTGTCATATGTTAGATAAGCATTTTTTGAGTAGGTTTTGGTTTACTACTCGTATTTAATTGATATTTTGAATGTAACAGTCCGCTACACAAGGAAGCCTTGTGTAGATACGAAAAATATTTCAAATCTACACAAAATTGTTGCAATTGTTTCCTGAACTCTGCTATTCACCCTGACGCATTTTCAGGTTTTTTTTTTTTTTTGTTTTTTTTTTTTTTTGATCGAAGGAATTGAAGGATTGAAAATAAGGATTTGTCGTATGTATTGAAATAAAACTGTTTGTCACTTCAACTTCATTTAATGGGGTTTCATGCCACAGGATATTAAAGGTTCTTGACACAAAACACAATAAGAATAAATAATTAAGATTGTACAAAGAACATTGCACATTTTGAGCAAACATTTCTAATGTTAATGAGCATATAATAATAAATTAGGGCAGGAAAATCCAGTATTGTAATGGCAATAATTAATCACGAAAATAAAATTACATATCAAAAATATAAAAGATAGTAAATAAAGGTAAACACACTACATTAAATATTCGCCAAATCAGTATAAATATGGTGTGTGCGGAGAATTAATAAAAATGAGCACGCCTCCATAAGCACTGACCCCGCAGAAACGGGAAAAGGCAAGGATGAAAAAAAATTAAGAAACGTTTTAGCTTGCCAGATGAAAGGGCTACCGTCCACGCGCTTCTGAAGATAGAAATTCCAACTATTCTAATAGGAAGAAGAGTCAAGAATTCCAGTAGATTTATGAGGTGTGAAAAGACCTAGTAATGACTCTGCTTTGAGCGTTCCACCGGTTTCCAACCACCGAGGATCTAAAATTAAATTTCACCCTAAGTAGTGTAATAGAAATTAGGCTTGGCTTCCCCTTTTGAAATGCTATTTCTCTCGTGAAATATGAACCAATATAATTTAAGAATATGCCGTTGGTCAAACAATAAGAATCCAGATGGCTAGACTTTTACCAAATTCACCTTTTCCCGGACGAGAAACAAGATACACGACCTGCTCTTCTTTCTACAGGAAACCGAAATGAACAATATATAAAAACTACCAACCACCCAGAGATTCCGTTCAAGTCACGAGATCCTTAAGGAATTTAGAGTTGATCTTTCTTTTAATAACATTGGAATTCGTAAATTAAGTAAGGTTGTGTTCCAAACAGTAATCGTTTTATACGACCCATCTTTGATTCGATGTAGTAGCAGTTTTGAATAAAAAAGTGTGAGCGACACCATTTCTTCCTTCACCACATTCCCTTCTTATGTTTAACAACATTACGTGAAACAATATTAACACCTGGAAAGGTTGCGTCCTATCTGAGAAGTCCCAATTTTCTGTGAGCGTGCGTTTGCGCGTGCATGTGCGTCTGCGTAGGTGTGTGCATGTGTATGTGCATGTGCGCACATGTATGTGTGGATGTGTGCGCATGTGTGTGTGTGGATATGCGCGCATATGTGTGTGCATATGCGCGTATATGTGTATGTACATGTGCGCGCATGTGTGTGAGTATGTGTGCGCGTATGTGTGAGCATGGTGGTGTGTGATATGCGGGTATATGTGTGTGTACGGTGGTGCATGTGTGTGTTTCATGTTTTTACGAGGGGGGAAATTTTCGAGAGACACTGCGGAGCCCGCACTCCGCAGTGTGTAGGATTCACAGCTAACCTGTGCCTACCCACTAATAAACCATCCCATTCTTCCGGTTCCCTTCCCGCGGAATCGCCGTCAGGCATTACAACACAGGAAGGGCAAATCGACTTATCGCTCTATGCCAACTGATGTCACGGGATACTCCTTCGAAATCGATCTTCTACCCGAAGCTTCTTTAAAACTCTTGCGACATACGTGGCTACCGCACTCCAATTCTCTTGGGATACCAGCATTCGAGTGACGATGGTATCAGGAATGCATGTGTGTATGTGTGCATGTGTGCATGTATGTATGTATGTGTGCATGTGTGTATGCGTGGTGCATGTGTGAATGCGTGCATGTGTGAATGCGTGTAATGCGTGCATGTGTGAATGCGTGTGCGCATTTGTGTATGTGTGTGCATGTGTGTGTATGTTTGTGTGAACAAATTTGTGCATTTGCGTGAACAAATATAATCGAAAGCATCGCAATAAGAGGCCACACAAAATATAGAAGTTTCAAGAAACCAAAGTCATTTTCGAGCTCTGAGATCATTATAATTCTACTAGTTGCGGCGATTTGTGTAGTAGTTACACAACTCATGAGTATAGTAATATTTAGAAGTTGCATTAGCGTACATTATTCGCGTTGTTTATTTTGAATTGGAAAGATTGTTAATAAATTTTATGAATGATTGTGCTTTAATTTTTTGTGTAACTACTGTAAACAGTAAAACCAGAATTTAAATTGTGTTTGACTCCGAGTTCAAGTTGTTTTATTGGTCTATAATTAAATAAGTCCAATGAGATAAAGTGGCCTCTAGGATTCTCAATCTGGTCGAGGTGTCTTCCGAACTGGTTTTCTCATCCCGTGTGAAAACTTCGCAACCGCGAAACCGATCCTAGGGCGAATACGCACGCGAAGACGGTTAAAGCCATAGTGGGCTTCTCAATTTTTGACTTAAACATTCTTTAAGATTTTCTACTTCTAGGAGAAGGTAATTTCACAAACAGTAGACAAAAATACGGTATATTAATGGTTATTTTATAACTTCACTTTTTTAAATGCCCTCACGGATAGCACATTGGTCAGCGTGCTCGCTTTCCATAACGCGACCCCGAATTCGATTCCCGGCCGGGCAAGATTATAGTGTGCGTTCTTTGCAATGTCCCAGTATATGTTGCTGTGTGACTATGAGAAAACTCACTTCTCAGGTTGAGAAGACCAGAATACGGCTCAGGGATGCCTACGTGCTAACCGCACGTAACCCGTAATCCATGGTCGCAAGGCCGGGACACCGCTGGTAGGCCCAGGGTTCGTCAGAGGCTGTATCGCCATAGTACATACTTGCATATACATACATACTCGCACATTCATACATACTCGTTACTACATTCACATACTACTACATACATACATACTCGTACATACATACTCGTACATACATACTCGTACATACGTACATACATACATACACACACATTGTTTTGTAAATGCCAATCGAACAGGGAAAGCTTTTCATGACACATTCTCTTGGTTTGCTTGATCGATTAATGATTCCGGGGGCGTCAACTGTTAAGGTGATTGGTCCCAGAAGTGCAGTGTAGATTTTATTGCGGTTCCGAGGTATCTCACGCCAGCGTGGCGCGGCCCCAGCCAGGACAAACACTAGGTTCCCGACTGGTCTCCCGGCGTGTGCGGTAGTGTAGTGCGTGTGTACGTGGACAGTTTTGAATAAGAGAAAAAAGATCCCTTAGCAGGAGAAAATGCAGTTGTGTTTGGAACTTAAGGTACCAAACGCGTTAGTGTAATGTGACATGTCACAGGTGCGCTCGAGTAATTGAAGGTAGGTGTCCGAGCTGGTTTTTCATCCAGTGTTAAGACTTCGCCTCCGATGGAATTGATCCTAGGGCGCAGTGTAACCACACGTGGGCGAATTGGCGAATACGTAAACAAAGACACCCAGTTAATGCCATTAAGTCATAATACGCAATTTTTGACTTTAACCTGCTTTAAGTTTTCCTCCTCCTAGGAAAATCTGTTTTCAATCATAGACAGAAATATTAAATATTAATGATTAATTTATGCCTTCAAATTTTAAAATATTAATGGAAATGGGGAAAGATTTTCATATCACTTTCTCTTGATTCTATCACAATGTGAGCCATGATTGAATATATAATATCTAAAATGCAGGACCTCCCCCCCCATTCAAGTGAAACATTGAACTATCTCGTCTCACGAGGTGTCCGGACAGTTATGAATGAGGAAATGACCCCTCGGCAGGAGAAAATGCAGTTGTGTCTGGAACGTACGGCGCCGGACGCTATTAGTGGTAATGTGACATGTCACAGGTGCGCTCGAGTAGTTGAAATTACGTTTATGTGTACATTTATTGATTTACCTCGTCCCCTTTCGGGACGCACATGGACCTTTCATGTCGCGGAATGTTGCTGACAGGACGTGCGAACAATGGCGGCAGGGGGAGCGACTTTCAGGCTGATGAAGGCCTCGTGTGCGGGCCCATGTGTAATAGAAAAAAATCGATAAATATGCAATGGGGGAGAGGCTCTCTTTGAATTACTTGAGTGCACCTGTGGCCAGAGCCATTTCCCACTAATGTAATTCAGTCCGTCGAGCAGATCAATGTGCGCTGTGTACACTGATGTAAGTAGTACGTAGCCCAAGAGCTGAGCTCGCAGAGTAGAAATCACACTGTTCCATAGGGGAGTAGCCCCAATAGTACTTCTAGCGTAGGTTGGTGGATTGGATGTTGGTGAACGAATTTCTACCGTTTATAGAGAATGCATTATTTCTCTGTAGTATTACTAAACCTTCAAGGAATGATTAACCGATACATTTCCTACTTGCTTGTCATATATGTGACAGATACTTCTGGGTTATTTCATATTTCTCATTTATTTCGTTACTCATCCTCAATTAATCGTAACATCGTAATGTGAGTTGTTAGGATACTAAAAATGTTCACAAGAGACTTTCATTATCAAACGATTCCAGAAGCGCAGAATGTATTTCTCACCACACACTTGAAAAAGTCCGTTATTCATTTGAGTTTTGCATCCAGGGCGCAATGTATCAGTAAAACTTTATTTGTTGTTTTATTCAGTTATAGAAAAGTCTGACCGTGTTATAATTTTTTTTCGTCACGTCAGTAGATGTAAGGACGTACTCGTAAATGAATTTCAAAACTCAGGTGAAGAACGAATCTTTGTTTACAGGAAATTGAAATTGAAGAGAGGTCAAAGAAATCCGCCGCTGGACTATACGTTGGTAGTTTGCAGTTGTCACAGAGAGTAGCTACGTAATAAAAGGTAATGTTTTTACCAAGCAAGGTAGCGTCGCTGAGCGATGGCATTTCCATGAAATAATGTATTACCCTTGTGAAGAATTGTACTGACGTAGTACAGAATTGCTCATACGAGGCTCTGGAAAGGTCCCTCTTTACCTTGCTTTATTATTTGTGGTTGTTGCCACTCATAGTTAGTAGTTTATACAATCACGCAACATTTTATGGTTGACAATAAAATCAATAATCATCTGTAAGTGCCAGGTGATTTCCATTTTGGAAAATACAAAAAGAAATTTGGTTTCGGTATTAGCAACTACACACAGACCAACAAAAAACATAAAATGTCTATGCACTCGATGAAATCACATGCTCAAGGATATCCTTCGTGGTCAAGAATACTCAATCACAGGTTTCGATTGCGTAAACACTTCATTCTTTGTGTATAAAAGGAAAACCGTTTGGGAGAAAACAGCAAGTGCTAATTTACCATAATTGTTTCTAAATATTTTTTATAATATAATAATACAAATCATAATAGTGTTTTATTATTTATTGTTGTTGCCATTTACAGTTCGTAATTTATACAATCATGCAACATTTTATGGTGGACAATAAAATGAATAAACATCCGTAAGTGCCAGAAGATTTCCATTTTGGAAAGTAAAAAATAAATTGTGGTTTCGGCATTATCAACTACACACAGACCAACGAAAAACAAAATGTGTGTGCACTGGGTGAAATCACAGGCTCAACAATATCCTTCGTAGTGAAGAATGCTGAATCTCAGGTTTCGACTGCGTAAATACTTTATTCTTTGTCTGTAAAAAGAAAACTGTTTTGGAGATAACCGCAAACGCTAATTCACGATAATTGATTCTAAATATTTTCTATAATATTTTAGTAGTAATAATAATAATAATGACAAAATAAACATTACTAATAATAATAATTAAAATTGGAGAAACCCAAAGGTCTATCAAATTAAATGTCGTTACATCAATGTACAATTAAAATATTGAGGAAACAGAACACGGAATCATTATTTCGCATTCATTCTGTCTTGTTCGTGCGTGGTTACCGTTGTCCCCCGGTGTTCGTGGGTCACCCTAGCCCTGGAAAGGAAGTGCCGATGGGTATCGAGGCAGATCAGCGAACGGTTTCGCAGATCGCTGGGAGCGCCGAGGCGCGGCTATGGCTGTGGAGCTAAACGGGCACGGCTGCGAACGCCGCGCGGACGCAGGGAGAGGAGGGGGCGGGAAGCAGGGTCGGAAGCCCGTCCTCCAGGTTAATGGAAAGAGAGAGCACTTGACCCCGACCCGACCGCTGATCGCACCGAAATCCTCGCCCCGCAAACACCGAGCGGCAGCCGCAATTACCACTGCCAACTCGGCCCCCTTCGATTGGCGCTAGATATACGGCTCCGAGCGAGGGGGCGTTGGCTGCGGAGGAACTTCGGCGATGGAGGTTGGCAGGAGGGGGAGGTGGCAGCGGCGAGAGGGAGGTGAGGACGAAGGCGAGGGTAGGGTGAAGACGGGGCAGGGTAAAGGTGGGGGCAGAGCGGGGGCGAAGGCAGGCTGGAGGCGAGGAGAGGGCGATGACCGGGCGGAGGTTAGAGGACTGGCACGAGGAGGGTGGCAAGGGGGGGGGGGCAGCAAGGGGGAGGGAGAGGGGGAGGAAGAGAGGGGGAGGGGGGGAGGAAGAGGGGAGGCAAGCAGGGGGGGAGGCAAGCAGAGGGTGGAGGCAAGCAGAGGGGGAGGCAAGCAGAGGGTGGAGGCAAGCAGAGGGTGGAGGCAAGCAGAGGGTGGCGGCAAGCAGAGGGTGGAGGCAAGCAGAGGGTGGAGGCAAGCAGGGGGTGGAGGCAAGCAGAGGGTGGAGGCAAGCAGAGGGTGGAGGCAAGCAGAGGGGTGGAGGCAAGCAGAGGTGGAGGCACAGAGGGTGGAGGCAAGCAGAGGGTGGAGGCAAGCAGAGGGTGGAGGCAAGCAGAGGGTGGAGGCAAGCAGAGGGTGGAGGCAAGCAGAGGGTGGAGGCAAGCAGAGGGCGGAGGCAAGCAGAGGGTGGAGGCAAGCAGAGGGCGGAGGCAAGCAGAGGGTGGAGGCAAGCAAAGGGTGGAGGCAAGCAGAGGGCGGAGGCAAGCAGAGGGCGGAGGCAAGCAGAGGGCGGAGGCGAGGCGAGCAGATGGCGGAGGTGAGGCAAGCAGATGGCGGAGGCGAGAGGAGCAGAGGGCGGGGGGGAGGCAAGCAGAGGGCGGAGGCGAGGCAGCAGAGGGCGGAGGTGAGGCAAGCAGAGGGCGGAGGCGAGACGAGCAGAGGGGGAGCAGGCAAGCAGAGGGGGAGGCGAGGCGAGGAGGGCGGAGGCGAGGCAGGAGAAGGCAGAGGTGGGGAGCAGAGAAGGGGAGAGGGCAGAGGTGAGGAGAGGGTGAAGGCGAGGAGAGTGCGGTGAGAAAAGGGTGGGGACGACGGCACAGAGGAAAAGACGAGGAGGGGGACGTTGCCGAAGCAAGAGCCTCGGTGGAGATATGGAGATAAGGCGGTCGCGCGCAAGTGCCGAATTCACCAGGGCGCGCGAGATTAGGCAACAGCGCTTAAGAACTACCTGGAACTCTCGACACGTTCGCGAATAATCGTTTCCTTTCGGAGACACAGGCCGCGTTGAGAAGGGCCAAACGACGCCGTTTGGCAGAAGGTTCTGAATTCTGAACATGAAGAAGGGTCTGCTTCAGTTGACGTGAAAATGTACATGAAGTTGATTCGAACTCAACGGCAAACTTTTGGGAATGGTTTCTTCATAGTGGAAAGAAAGAATGGTTATTATAAAATCTCAACTTTGTATGTAGCGAATGTCGAAGTTGGTGTTCGCTTACTTCACGTTCTGGACTGGCAATTTATGTTTTTGATCTTTAAAGTACGGTAGTGTAATTCAAACTAACAGTTCATTAAATAGGTCTGTATTCATTGATGTTTACATATCTGATGAAATATTTAAAGTAACCTGACTCAGTCCGTATGATGGCGAATCGTTTAGCGTTTCTGACTGTTACACCCAAGTTTGCGGGTTCAAACCAGATTGAAGCTATGGAGTTTTGAGGGGGAAAAAATCGTACGCGTTCCTTCGGAGGAGAAGTAAAGCCGGCTGGCTTGTTGATTTACAGCATGCAAAAGACCCCCAAGCCTAAAACAAGCCTCCAAGCAAAATTAAAATCGCCAGTTTCGTCGCCCGAGTAATACTTGCTTTCTCTGTTGTCTTGTGAAAGAAGAGTAGCGGAATTTACGTGGTGAGGCTGAAGAGCAGGTCTGATAACCTGAGCCACACGACGGAAAACAACGCATTAATTGAATTGAATTGAATACACGAGTCCATTCGTCTTTACATTGCTTTCGGAACATGATATCAAATATCTGGTGTAGTGCGTTCTGTCTGACAGTTTGACACGTGCTATCTCGGTGAGTTTATTCAACAGCATTAAAAACCAGCTGAGACAACTCGCATAAAAGGGGAAATTATTCCCTCGAACAACTCCAGAAATATCTATTTTCGGTTACAAGTTGTAAAAAAATATTTCTTCCCCCTTTGGAGAATTCCATTCCTTAAGGATTTTTTTACCTCCAGTGCAAACATATTTAAAAGCCGAAAACGAATGACTATTTTATGTAGCTGCTACCAAGAATAGAATTCTCTAAAATAAGCATTTAGGAAAGTAATAGAATGTTGAAACAAAATTTTAAAATAGTAAATTACCCAATGTATAAAGAGCCACAAATTAGAAATGGGTGTAAAAACCGTGTTATCGTGAGTTTTCAATTATTCCCAGAAATGAGATATTGTATAGTCAATTATTAAAAGACGCGAGAGGCAATATCATCAATGAGAGAGAAAGAACTTTTTTATTCCGTTGTGGCTGATAAAACTAGAAATTTCAAAAACATTTTTCAAATAATTGATATGAAAATGAGATATTCCGACGGGAAGGGTTATAATGTCATCGCTGAAAACAATGTGTACGAGCTAACCATCGAATTTAATGGAAGAATACTGTGTCGAGAAATGAAACGTGTTGTTACACACGGTCTGCATATTTAATTGAAAGCACACACTGTTATCTAATTATTCCCTTCTGCGGGAAAATGGAAATGTGCGCTCTATTTATTGCACATGTGATACTGCGAATGCGGTAGATATTGCGACGTGGGATGTGCGAGTGAACGTACGGACGATTTGTTCTTTTCTCCAGTTGGGCAGAAAAGAAACACTCTCCAGGTAAAGGTGCGGTGGAACATGTTTCAGAGGAGAAAGGAAACGGGCGCATTATCCATCACCGCGAACTCATTCTACCGCCGTTCACCACGTTCCTTCGGCGCCGCTAGTTCGGACAAACTACGAAACAGTAAACCACGTCCAACAAGAACACGCGACTTGTCGACTCCCCAACTCGCCAGCAACGCCGTGCACAAAGAGAAGAAACAAGCCGGAAGCCGATGTTCTCAGTTTAGGACGTGCTTCGGTTCGCGTGTGGGGGAGCTACTCGGGAATTCGGCCGTCCCGCCCCCTCCCTAGGCGCCTACTCCCCCCGCCCTGGTTCGCTCCCTTTCGCCGCTCCGGCGATGGCGGCGGATATGGAGGCGGTGTCGGAGATGGGGGGGGGGCAGATGGGGGCGGTGTCGGAGATGGGGGCGGTGTCGGAGATGGGGGCGGTGTCGGAGATGGGGGCGGGGTTTGGGGGATAGAGAGGATAGCTCCAGGAGATTGGGCAGTGGCGAATATGGCAGCGATGACGGGGTTGGCTGCGGTAACAGATATGGTGGCGGTGGCAGAGATCGGGGCAGTGACAGTGTTTTGGGCATTGCCAGTGAAAGCGGGTTGCTGTGATGGGAAGGTGCGGGGTGGCGGAGTGGGGATTAGGAAGGTGCTAGGAGATAGGCCGGTTTGTCCGCAGGGAGGTGGGCGGCAGGGGGCAATGGGGGCGGCTAGGGCAGCAGCACTCACGAAGGGAGTCAACGCCCGCCTCCTCTCCACAAACCATGAAAATAAGCAGGCTCGCTGCAGGAGTTGGCAGCAAAAGAAAGGGGATAGAGCAAGACCGCAATTGTGGCAGCGGGCACGGTTCTGTGGGAAGAAGAGCTTTCAAGGACAAATATGGGAAATGAGACGGGGAGACAAGATCGAGCAGGAAGGGATATTAGAATGAGACCTACAAAGAAATAGGAAAACAAGGGAGAGGTTGCCAGAGAAAGTGTAGGACTTTGTTTCAAGGCACATGAGAGGAGTAGCACAGAAGGGGAAGGAGTAAAAGTTTAGTTTCGAAGTACTGGAGTGTTGAGAAAAGTGAGTCTGGGAGGCTTATAGATAACAAATTCAAGAAACAAAAACAAATAAGGTGAGAATCGAAAGGGTACGAGAGACGATTAAAATAGGGAAAAACACTATTAACAATGCGATAAATAAGTTAAAATGTAATATCCATTTTGACATTCTCAGAAACAAGGATATACCATTGCAAGTATACTTTCTCTGTGTATGTTGTTATCAGAATTATATAAATATTTGGTTCAATACCGTCAAGAAATCAGTTGTTTTCGAGGAGAGATCAATTTATTCAGAATATTATTTCGGTATTTTATTGCCCTTGAGAGTACACATTTTCTGTTTCTTTTCCATCCTAATTAGCGCAAACATTTTTTTGTCGGAAAAAACTCTCTTCAATAAATGCGTAACGTTGCAATTGCGCTATTGAATAATCTTGCACTAAGAATTTAGAGTTCTGTAGGGTTGTTTTTATTTGAGACGATATATCACAAGGCCCTTCGATAATTAATATTCTAAAAGTCGCCTGTCCAGGCAGGTAATTTCCGTGGTTTTCTTGAAATTCAATCCTAAGCAGAATCTTCATACAACAGTCCATGAGCCTCGCGCAATATTCTCTTCTCCAATCTATCCAATCTTCAGCATGGTGCTGATCTTCCCATATGGACCAACCACATAAACTAATTATTAATGATACATATTATGGTGTATTTTTTAGTTCCTTATATCCTTAAGTGAATTTGTATACCATTTCGTACTGAAAAGATCTTCAAATCGGGCAGATGAAAGGTTTGCCGCCAACATACGAGTCCGTACTTCTATTTCGAGTTAGACTAGCTGAAAGCGTTAGTACAAACTTTAAATGACCAAATAAAATTTAAATAAGCGGACCTTGAAGTCCACGGACGTAAGTTCAAAGCTCGAATGGGATTTGTAGGGCCGGAAGAAAGGGAGGAAGAAAAGAAGCCGTAGGTTTAAGAAGGAAGATGGGCTCGTCAGGTGGCGGCCAGGGGAGAGCCGGCGAGCCGCGCTCCAACGGGCGCGGACGCAGATCCAATCGCGGGGCGACCGCGCTCCCCCGGTGCCGAATCACAAGTGCAATTCCAACTTTCCCTTGTGTTTTACATTTTCTTCCCTTCCCGCGAGTTGCGTCCGCGTTCGGAACCGCGGAGGAACTCGATCTGCAGTTGGTTCCCGGTCGGGCCGAGTCGGGCCCGGCGCTTTTAACTCCGTTAAGTTGTGACGCCGCCCAGGCGAATAACGTCTTCGCCACTCCGCACCGTGGGCCAGAAATGCCCCAAAGCTGGTCAAAAGTCCAAAAACTCAAATTACATCCCTTGCGCTCTGATTTCGCCTATCGTGAGACAAATATCTACCACTTACATAAACATAAACAGACATTCAATGCACCGTTCTAAACCTTCAGAACTGAGCTGCAAAGTAGGATAGCTGTAATGTTGTTCCATGCTTTTGATTATGGTGAACGGAAAGGTATGAAGCACTTTGTCAACAACTTCAATGCAGAAATGTTATACCTGTGAACCAACTCCAAAGGAAATGAATGATTTAGATGAATTATTGATAAGGATGTAATTACTCTCCTTGTTTATAAAAAAGAAGAAAGTGAAAGTACTTCAAACAGGAAAGATGAAATAGTAGGAAAAAATGCACAAAATATCCCTCTGTGCAAAATATAAATATCTATTTCTGTTGAATAACAGATGATATTACATATTTATTTGCATTCCATTAACCGTTTATTCAATTTCCATCCATTTCTTTCCCTGGAAACGCTGGAATTCGGACAGGGGAGTTTTGGCCAGGTTTCGGTGCTTCCGTTTCTGCGACCACCTCCGTCCCCCAACGGTGCATAGAAGGATAGAAGACCCTCAACACAATAGGACGTTGATGGTTGACTGTTTGACATTTTAATGTTTTAGGACGCGAAAACAGCTATGGTAGTTACTCCCGTAAGGGTGGTGCATGATATATCACGGGAGGTGGCGGTGTTCCTTTCCCACTAAATGGTGAGATCCGGTGACGATTGACACGTCCGCTTGTGGGATTCCCCTCCAGGTATCTCCAGCAGCGGGTATCCACCCCAGCCAGCAACACACAACTGGTCTCCCGAAATATATGCTAGTGTAGTGCATGTAGGTGTAAGTTGGTGTAAGGAAGGAGGTGAGAATAGGACAAGGAAGGGGAAGGAAGATTCGAGAGCGGTCCGTGGCACATTTGTTAGGGTACTGCTTCGGCATTCGTATGGTATAGATTAGAGAAACCTCAGTAAACTATCGATCAGAACAGTCGGTCACTAGAATTATCCCCCCAGAGGAATTCGACAAAGCTAGTCTAAAATCCACCACAGTCGGAACTCGGATCCTAGGTCCTACCGATTAGACTCGAATCTTCAGCAGTTGATGCCCCGAGTCATTTCAACCGGTCATTATCTTAATACAATGACTCTTGCTTAAAATACAGGGGGAAACGATAATCACAATTAGGCCGAATGTGATTGGTTTGTCCAGAAGACCGTTAAAAATTTCCTCTTTGCTACGTCTATCTAATCCCTCTGCCAAGCACATTTTTTGGATTGTTGGATTGTCTGCTACCACTTATTTAGAATTTTGTATTGCTAAATTATAATTGTTAGAGCGCTCCAAAGCTCCAAAACCATTCGTATGCGGGACATTTTTCCTATAATGAGAAGTACTATAGCTTCATATGCCCGATTGGCTTTAGTCCCGAAGAACAACCCTTCGCTTGACACCGGCTTCTCCCTCCGATGGAACTACATGCATACAGCAAATAAAAATGGTTTAGATTGCAGCGGATAAAATGGAAAGATTGTCCATTAAAAATGAGGGTCTAGTCTAGAAATAAAATACAAAAATAAATTGATAAGCTAAACATAAAACAATAATAGAATAAAAATAGTACGATATAAAATAAATATGATTAAGTAACTATCGCACTGCCATAGAAAAACGTCCTTTAGATAAGTCCTTTTATTTTCTGAATGATATTTTTGTTTGTGCGATGTTTTGTGAGCTTCGGTCCCACTGTGCGGCGCCTGCGCTCTAGCGGGAGCACTGCGCACTATCTGCCGCTCTCGCGATGGGTTCTGGCAGCGCGTACAGGTGCATCTGTTTGATGGAGTTCTATCTCTGTAGAGGTTTTCTTTGCCCTTCATTTTCCTTTCAATCTCTTCTAGATCATCCTGCGTTATTGTAAGCTCAGGACTCTACTTTCTTACTAGCGTAGCGTGGCTTTCGGTTTAAAAATCTCTTGAATCTCCAAATCTCTGAAAAAACAAGGCGTACAATCTCCGCTACAGAAGTTAACCTTGGACGGATTTACTTGAGCGCAAAACAAAAGTGTGGCCAGAAAGGGAAATTTAAATGTAAAATTCCGTCCAAAGATAAAATGAAAATTAGGTAATAAAATTAAGGTAAATAAATCGGTTAGCGAACTAATTATGGAATATGATTCACAGCACTAATCATAGTTAAAGGAAACGAATTCATATTGCTTGGATTTTAAATGCAAATGACTGAAAAAAATGTATTTCATTTTTATTGGTATTTTGACTAATTTGTCATTCAAAATAAAAGTACTTTGTAAAGCATGGGTTTTATAAGTGATTCTGCATTTTAAATACATAATGAAACTTAATGAGGATGTACATAAGTCGATTAAAACAAACCATAGCACGATTGTTTTATAAAGAAGCTTTAGTGTAAAGTGAGAAAAACCTAAAGTTACCAGTGTTAACGCAGTTAAAACACAGCCTAATAAGTAGTTGTTAAAACAGTTTATCAGATCTCCTGATGATAATGGATAATTCATTCTAGGAATTGACTGTATGTATTAGAAAAAGACTATTAAAATTATTGACGTCTTTATGCAATGGAAATTTGCGTAATTCTTAAGTACTTAGGAAAACAAGTATATAATTGGAAAGGAAGTAAATGCATAACAGCTATTTAATGAGCATAAAACGCTAGTTCATAAATATGATTTGCATTGAGGATCGGATTTTTTGCCAACAACTTCACGGAATGAATTTGTGAAATTGGGGTCATTTGTTTTACATCAGTATACAATAGCTGCAAAAGCAGACCAAGTTAAAATATCTCTTAAACACTCACGTAATACTGCAAACATTTTTAAATTCTAAATTTTCTGGAATGGGAATCTATTGGAAATCCGAAAACTATAAATGTAGTAATCACCGGTTGAGTCATTTTAAACGAATATAATTTTTTTTTAAAGAACTTTAAAAACCTGGCAATGTAGGTGGAGACCTCATCGTATATAAGATATCAATTTTCTGTTGTAATTGCACAGTCATAGCCATTTTACACTTAACCATAACATCATGCCACTGTCTTGCCTGCACTACGTGATGATACTACTAATGATTTCAACGCGCACCATAAAATAATAAACAAAATAACAGCAGAAAAGAGTTCACTCTTAACTTAACGGTTTTATTAAAAGTTAGTTTTTATAGTATGAAACTAGTGATAAACTGCAGCTGTGATCCATAATGTTCATTTCAGGTAAAAATCACGAAATTTGATTTTATAGAAAGCTTAAATTGCTTCTGGACGAAAACCTTTAGGGTTTTAAATATAAAGAATGTAAACAACGCACAGAAGAAAATGTGACAAAACAAAAGAAGGGCTCGTCTATCTACCCAGGAAGTTTCGAAAAACCACTCCCCCCACAGGCGAACTAGCGTTCTCCACTGTCCATTAATCTCACTTTAGTCTGATTGGTTCTTCATCTCCGCTTAGTGTCTACGCCTGCGCTTTGCGGCACTCTGGGAAATGGCTGGCTAATTCGCGATTAGCCCACCCGCGCGCTCCATTAGAGCTTAGTCAATCACATTGCTTGCTTGTGTTGCGCTTGTGCCCGCTTCAGTAGAAGCCGCTCTCGTTCGCCCGTCGCTCGGCCCCTTCATGTATTTACTCGGTGCATTTATGAGGCAGCCAAAGGCAGATATGAATTAATTTCAAAAGGCAAAGTTTCACCTTTAATTCGTTCTGGCCACATATGTTTTATTGAAACAAATGTTATCAGTCTTGGATATGCGGTACACCGTTAATTAGCATTCATTTACGATCTTTACGTCTGAGGCACAGGTCGGTCTGATGCACGTTCATAACACACGCACGTTACATAATTATCGAGTGGAATTCACATGCATGTTTATTTCTCAAAAATGTAGCCGCAAAAACGAATAATTAAACGAATAAGGCTGCAGTTGGAGTAAATACAAATCACGATCACGAATACTGTAAATGATAGCAATTTCCAGATAGTTAGTCGCATTGTTACTTGGAATAGGGCTATTAACCCCCAAACAAAGCTGTGAGATAGGCTACTAACTCCAAAACAAGGCAACGTGAACTGTCAAAGGGAATAAGGTTTTATTGCATTATAAACAATTAGATGAACATCAGCTACTAGCATACGTTAGATCCGAAAATGAAAGGATATCAAGTGTAGGAGATGTTGGATTGTTTCGCTGCGGAAAGCAGAATGGACCTATCGACAAAGTACTCTCCACCCTTCAATATGGAAGAGTGAGTTCTCCCAAACGAGCTCCTATGCCTTCATCAGTTTGCGGCTATAATTCTGAAGGCTCCGGTGAACACATCCGGAATGCCGGCGACTAAAGGGAGATGGAAGGGAGCGGCACGCCAAAAATAGGGAGCTAAGGGGGGAGTAGGGAACCCACAAGACGCAAGGGTGATAGCACGATGGACGGACGACCGTCCCCGCAAGGAGGCTTGAGGTGATCACGTGCCAAAACGTAAGGGAGCACAACAGCTGTTAATAAGATCTGATTTTTTGGTTTATTGAGTGCTGAGAAAAAATTGGCATTTTGTGTAAGACTTTTCACTAGTTTCAAAACAGGTTTTCACTTATTGTAAGAAAACAATGATTGTAGCGGGTTCTAACAACAAAATCCGCAAATTAGAGTAAATTTAGAGTTGTATGGGTACCTCGTTTGCCTTTGTAGCCTAAAATTAAAATTTTTATGGCAAATCAAAATATTATCTTTATCTAGTAGTGTGATTCTTTGCTTTGCTACTAAAGCCGCCACTAGCACCTGCGCTACGCGTAAAAAAAGCTCTTAGGAGGAGAGTTCTATACTTCTCTATGTTTATGTCGATATTTCCCCGTCACCCCCTCTTCACCATTTCAGTGTTACCCCTTCTGGGTTTGGTATAAAAGACGTGCGCTTCTCACGCACAGAGCCCTTTCGCCTTTCGCCACCTTTTGCTACGTAGCCTTTTCGCCACTTTTAGCCTTACGTCTCTTTTAATTTTTTGCTACTAGTCTCACGAAAGCTTGTCCATCGTTTTCGTGTATTCTCTCTTACCAGCATGACGGGTGCATGCTGTTTTGTAATTTTATGAGCCATTAATGGTATTTTTAGGAAAGGCCCGGTTCCTTCAGAACCGTATTGTATTATTGTAAATATGTGTATGAGTGCATAATAGTCTAGACTTTTAGGAATGAGTGTTTTTATGACATGGAATTGGATCTTGTATTTGAAATATTTGTTGATTCATATGGTTGCGTAAATTTGCTAATGGTTTGAAGCAGGTTTACTCTGTATTTTTTTTGATTTGATTTGCAGCTTTTTGAAGCGACTTGTTTGTATGCTGGCCTCCGATTTGTCGTGGAGAGCTAGTTTTTAGTACTGTGCATTACTTATGTGATTGTTAATGTTGCAGTTTTTGTTCCTGCCGTGAGTAAGACGGCGCTTGGCCGCATTCGGCAGTTTTTGGATTGTTGCTCCTGCCGTGAGTAAGACGGCGTTCGGCCGCATTCGGCAGTTTGAAGCTTTGGTCAGGCGTCTGCTAGGCCCGTGCGGTAGCCTCGAACCGCGGCCATTGGAAAGCAGCGCTAAGCATCCGGTCCTTGGCCCGTGCGGTATTCTTGCCGGCAAAAAAGTCGGCTGGGCAACAGCGCGTCATCGGCACGAATTGGTTCGATCACATGCGGGCATTGTTCGGCCGTGTGGCGATCGGCATTCGTGTGCGGTCACGGCTCTGTTGAATAAGATACGAGCGGGCAAGAGGACCGTTCCTTCTCATTCCGGAGTATTCCTGTTTCATTGTTAAATTTGTTAGAAGGTTGTAAGTTATGGTAAGAGATCCATTTCCATGTAATTTGGTAACTATGCACTCATACAAAACTTGGCTCTTATAGGTTATGGCTCATTCTTAGTAGTTCAGTTTTTCACTCCTTTTTGTATTGAAAGAAGACTGAGGTCGGCTTCTTTGTCAATTTTGCATATGTGTGTATTCAACTTCCTCACCCTAAAGTGGGCATTGTCGAGGTTGTTTGTAATACCGTAATTCTGTTTAGGTATAGGCGCATTGTTGGAAGCGCCGTTTAATAGTGTTCCTGTTTCGTAACAGTGTTTTTGTATAGAGACGGCACCGTCGTCTGTCAATCTTGTATTCCTATTTGTAGTTCTTTATTGTTTTTCTTGCAGCAATTTTGTATCTGCACTACAGGAAAAATTGATTTTGTATTCATTTATGGTCTTGTAATAAATGTAATATTATAAGTTATTTGGATTGTTATATCTCCAAGTACTGAGATCCTTTAAAATTTATGATCCTGTTTCATTTAGAACCTGGAGCGTCCTTTCGAAGGGTTTCGAATGTGACGACAGTCTTCATGAATCTGATAGCTTAGGGGTTCTCTGTGTTAGCCCTGAATAATAATTCATTAGGTAAACGGATGGTCACCTCGCTTTTGCTTTATAGCGAGGCTTCGTTTAAAATTTGTGCTGTCTTAAAGAGCTGGCGACCGTACCTTGTCATTTGTAATTGTTACATTTCCCAAGTCACGAGGTTAGCCAAGTTTGAAATATAACAAATTCAGTCGCTGTCTGGAGGAGAATTCTAGCGGCCGATTGCTCTGACCGTTAGTTTTCCGTGGTTTCTCCGATCAACATCATCCGAATGCCGCATAAGTACCCAACCAAACGGGCCACGGACCGCGCGCGATCTTTCCTTCCTTTTTCTTTGTTCTATCCTCACTCCTTAGTTACACACAGTGCACTACGACACATGCCAGGAGACCGATCGAAACCTTAGCGCTTGTCCCGGTGAGGGTGGTGCCCCGCTTGTGGGAAATACCTGACTGGGGAAAACCCTTCTACCTGACGGAAGGTCGGCACAGGATCTCACCATCCAGCGGGGGTGAAGATCACCTCCACCTTCTGAGGGAAGAAAATGCATTACACTTACGGGACTAATAACCTTAGCCATTCACATATCCGGAATCACTAAACAATCAATCAAGAATGTGATTACGCTGCACTGGGTGTCCAATTACCGGCACGGCGAAGTACCGAGGTGGAGACTGCGCTAGCTCGACTCTGCACGAGGAGCAATGAGCGTGTGGATAAATTGAGATGGAGATAGCGCAAGATATGGTAAATGTTTTAGCAATTTCATCATGCGGAGAGTGGCGGCGACGGCTACGTCTACTCACGCAATACGTGTGCGCTAGAAATATAGCTATTTTTCTGTAAAAACTTCATCAAAATATACCGTGCCGCTAGTACGATAGTAAAACTACACGCGATGTTCAGAATAAATGTTTTCGTTAAATGATGTTACATGCTGTATTCGTAATCGGACTCATACTAGAAAAAATGAAATTAATTTCACGGCAAGAACGATCATGAATATTGACATATTCTACTCTGTCTTGCTATTTGAGTCTACGAATTCATACTATTTCTGAATCGAATGCTGGGGCACATACTAAATATCGAATGCCACAGCCGAACAATGTAAAATGTGTGCAAAAATATTGATACTTTTAAACATGAAAACTCCTGATTACCTGTTTTAGTGATGGATTACCTATATTACTAATTTCGAATTCGCGCAGTAATTGAAAGAAGAATTTGCAACCTCCGGCCATGAGATAGGTGTTCATGGTTTCATTAGTTACCCAGGAACTCGGAAAACGTCCAAAAACAATTAAACAGTTTCGATTTAGCCTTAAGAATGAAAATAGTTTATGGTATTATTCGGCACATTTTAAATTATCATATTTATTACGGACTGCCAAAGACACAGTTGACTTCGATCGACAGGAAGAAAGAAGTCATCCACTATTAAATATTTGCTGTCCTCACTGCTCAATTGATGCACCCGGTATTCTGTCCGGGAGATCCTTGAGTGCGCGTCCCGGCGTTTGCGCATTTTCGACACTAGCTTGTCAGCTGGGTCGAATTCAAGCGCTGTCTGGAGGAGAATCCTAGCGGCTGTGGGTTCTGATCAGTAGTTTTTCGTGGTTTATCCGGGGATTTCAGAGCTACCGAGTTTTAACCGAGCTTTAACAAACGAGCCATGGACCGAGCGCGATCGTTCCTTTTCTGTCCTTTTGTATCCCCTTACACTTGTACACGTACGTACGTGCTCTCTACCGAGAGCATATAGATTGTCCTAACTGGGGCGATTTCCTGCTGGTGAGAGATACGTGGTTGATGAAAACCCTGCAAGTCGACGTAAATCGGTGCCGTATTTCGCCATCCAGCGGGAGATCACCGCCATCTGCCGCGATAAAATATACACTACACTTATGAGACTATCGCATGTAGCAGATGACGTGCCAAGAAAGAGCAGTGAATACATTAATCCAACCATAATTGTTATAATCATGTTTTTTTAAATTGGTTTATTTAAGGTCGCTTCAACATCTAAGGTCATTAGCGACTACTATTGCTGTTAACGGTATGGTAACTATGTGGATGAAACGATATGGTGATTGATGATAAGGGGTGAAAGGGGTACATATACAACCATGCCCGAGGCGGGACTCGAACCCGCGACCCTTCGGTCCGAGATCACTACGACACTACTGCCTTAGCGATCTCGGCCACCGGGCCGGCTATAACCATGTTTTGTTAACCATAGTTGATTGATTATAATACTGACCTCATCGACCATAATTTCAGTAGCACGTTTCATACCACATGAAAATCTCCTTGGAATTGTTAGTGGTGTCTATGAGGGACGGACTTGTGTTCGTTGCAGAGAAAAAGATTGAGAGCCCGAGGCGGGATAATGCTACGTAGCAGGCAACTCGTGTGCGTGGTCCCGTTCGTCTCGGAATGGAGCCGACTCGGAGTGGCGGGGATGGGGCGGGGGCTTAGGGAAGCAGAAAACTCTGCCCGGGGCGTCCGCAGCGGCCGAGCGCAAAGCGGAGCCAGGCGGCTGCGCTGGCGGATCTAGAGGGCGGAAAGTGAGAGCTATGTGAGAGCTCGATTGTGTTTTAAGCATTAAAATAATGCTTCATGCGGGGAAGTTGGGTACGGTGGCAGATTGTTGAACGAAATTGAAAGTAGATTCCTGGAATTTTTACTTTTCCTGAATGTAACGTCGATGGGAAATCATTGCACATTCTGCCCCACCAATGCATTAGAATAATTTCGTTTTGGCGCCAGAAAATTTACGAAACTATTCATTCTTCCGTTTGCATTAGTATTTTCAAACAACAAATGAAATTAGTCAGAATATTACAGTGATTAATGTTTGATTAATTTGAGTACAAATTCAATTAACTTCGATGCAAATGGTAAGAACTGTTTAATTTTGACTTGATTTCGGATTAGATATTTTCACTGTAAAGAATGTGTTCCAAATTTAGAAAAAGCATTTTTCATATTTTTAACGTATCGCTCTGCCCGTGCTCTATCTCTTCGAACATTAAAAAAAAAACTTTCAATTCAACAAAATCTTATAATTGAAGAGGTCACTTTGGCCCAAAAAATGGTCAATTTTTCTCTTTGGTCTAAAAAATTGAACAAATGGAATATTTGTGCTGCTTCAGTGTAGATAAACATTTATTGTCTTGGTCGTTTTTCTATTTTTAAGAACAAATTGTTGAAAATGTATAGAAAGAAAATTAAAAGAAAATTCTAAAAGTTTAATGTCATTTGATTTTGTGAATGTTTTATTGTATGTTATCCTTTTCAATAAATTATTCTGAAATTTTGTATATATTTAAAAAAAATAATTGTCAGATTTTCTGATCAGAACGATATTGAAAAATATGTTTTTTACATTAACAGAACTCCTCATACGCCGTACACATAATAATTGACCTTTTGGACCTTAAAAATTGTACTTTAGAGAACTCATTTTTTCAAACAATTTCTTACCAAAATTCTTTCATACTCCTTTTCCACGCCAGATAAACGTTCATAGGCGAAGGACTGGACGTTCATAGCCGAAGGACAATAATTGGCAGCGCCTCTTTATATGGAGTTGATCATCATAGCTGTGATGTAACCCAAACATATTGTTTTAATTCTGTGAAATGATTATCAACGTTTTAACGTGAAAGTCTTTGTACCTTTTCTGGAAGGTCCCCACTCCAGAGTTATCGGAGAATTTCATACGAACGATTTCTAGTAGCTGTTGCGGATTTCAGAAATACCGGAACCGGTCTGGCTTACAATAGACGTATCGACTCGGATTTCTTCTTTCAGGGCGACGTTTTCTGGCCGTCTTAAAGGGAATATGATATTATGAATATGATACACTACGAGCCTTAGTCGTTGGTCGAGTTCCGACAGTAGCGAATTTTCGACACTAGCTGAATAGGTAGGTCGAATTCAGCTGCTGTCTGGATAAGAATTCTACGGACCGGTTGCTCCGATCCGTAGCTTCCCGTGGTTGCTCCGAATTCCAGGCGAATGCCGGAACAGTGCCCCTAAGTAACTGGCCGCAGACGTCGCGCAATCTTTCCTTCCTCTTCCTCTCCCTATTCTCTTCCCTTACAAATACACACATTTAAATGCACCACATAATCACTCCTGTCGAGAGCTTAGAGTTGTCACGTGCCTCGTCGAGGGCGGTGCCTGGAGGGGGAAATCCCTGCAAGCTGATGTACACGTTGGCGCCTGATCTCACTATCTAGACGGGGAGGAAATCAGACACCTCCCACGAACATGACTACATTAACGGGAATAATGACCAAAGCAGTTGACGTGCCCGGAAACAATCAATCAATCATGGTCGTTAGTCGGAAAGAGGAGTGGTAGTTTTTAGAGAGCTTTTTGTGAATAAGAATCGGTCAGTTAATGACTACTCATTTTATGCGCTCATTATGAATATGTCTCGCCGCGACGGGACGGCGCGGCGTGTCGTCTAGGTTGACTTTTTGCCCATGCAGAAAGGCAACGTGTACCACAGCTTGCCGCGCTCAAGAGAGCTGGAAATCCCAAGGCAGGAGGGGAGGCGGGTGATTCGGGCGAAGATGGGGGAGGAGGAGTAGGAGGTGGAGGAAGGCTATGAGGGCAGAAATCTCGAAGAGAACAAGAATAAAAGATTTTGGAAAGGGGGGGAATTTAGGCATATCGCGGAGATCTATAGCGCAGGGGATGAAGACGACAGGGGCTAAAAACCGAAGTCAATATCTCAGGGGGCTTCTTGAATGAGGTAGCGGCTCCCAGCCCCAGGTAGATGAAGATATAAGCGCTTCCGGATATGAATGCTCATTTAAGAAGGATTCATGGAAGAATTGGACATGCCATGTATATTAATAAATGAAGAACTGGAGAATGAATATCTTGATTAAACGTATCTATCAAATGTTCAATATTCATTCGTTTCTGTATTGAAGGTGTTCGCATTTTATAGACTTAGAACACTCCTAATTAAATTATTTAGTATCCACTAAACTAAAAATTGTAATAGACAAGTTAAAGTATTAGGACGAAAGTTTTCATGTACAACGTGACAATACTGGAAAATTACTTCAATAAATTCATTTTGATCAATGTAAAAAATTCACACACATTTAAATCTTGTGATTGGTCTAAAAAGTATAGAATAGAGTTTTATTGAACTACAGTAAATTCAGTAAAATAGTAAAATTCCATAAATATGACAAGAGAGTGACACGAATAAAATGGTATGCATGAAAGGATATGAAAAGTAGTAACATGGAATCGAACATCTGAAAAGTTATTTTCGAATGTAATTGTGAGGTAATTTGAACTATTGAATAAATACTCTTCTAGCAATTCCTTCGGTCTAGTATCACAATTTGAGATCCTGTAGTCCGGGTGACTTCCCTTATTAAGAAAATAACTTTCATCCGGTTATCCAAAAACGAGTTTTCTTCAAACGTTCTTGTTTGAATTTCCGCTTATTTCAAATTATTCCATACATTATAATTATAGAAAACTAAAAATTGACATTTAAACAAGTTGAATGTAAACTTGAGTTGGTTAGTACATTTAAACCAACGTTGAAATGCACTTTGGATAGAAACATACGGACCGTTTCAATGCTTTGCAGAATACTGTTAACTTCCAAATATACCTAAGATTTATTCCTCCACACCCGAGACAAACAAAAAGTTGCTTTGTCTTCAGCAAAAACACCTCCCAGAAAGCCATGTAAAGCAAAATCCGATGTCTTGGGTGACGTTATCTCAGGAGTGTTGGGCGCGTAATTTGGGAAATACGTTACGCAAGACTGGCTCTCTTTCTCTGACAGCCTCTCTTTCTCCTACTTCTTTCATGGAAGTGACAAAGGGCGTTTAAAAGACTGGATGAACAATTTATGCCTAATAGTAAAAAAAACATTGCCTGAATAATCAAAAGTAATTACGAGCATTTTTTACAGAATCACAAACTCGTATTAATTATGATCATGAAAAGGTTTAGATCAAATTTGGTAAAATTTTTGTGCACTCTGATTATCGAACGTCGAAGTTTTTGATATGTTGATCATTTTGTAATAAGAACTATTAGAAATTATGCAAATCATTCATGACCTATTAACTATCACCAAGCTTAACAATACAAAATGTAATCATTTAAAGAAAATTATAATGCATGGAATTTTTCACAAAGTGGAAAAAATACTTTACGAAATTGATTGTGAAACATCTTATTACAATGCTCGTTCGATTATCATTTTTATAAATATCGAAACTCGTATTGTAATAAGACGTCCCTAGATACATATTTCTTAAAGAACTAATCCATTACCTATTACTCAGCTCCAGCACCTGAATACCGCTCTCTTAGTGGTATGTCTAGGGGCGGATTTTAATAAAATGTGGTTTTCTCTTTTATCTTTAGAACAATGGAGTTTAGGATAGAAATTCATTTTATGTTATGAGAAAAGGAAAGACTTATTTTTATATGTTATTTTTTGCCTTTTTCGTCAATTTTGACTAATAAGTCATTTTTATCTTGCCTGTCATTTTTCATGCATTTTTCGGTGATTTGATCGATTTTAATGTCATTTTAATGGTAATTGCTTCAAATAAATATTTACGAGATGAAAAAATTTCTCCACAGAATTCCTGAGTAGCTTATTCTATTTCTTCGCTCATATATTGTAATTTCAACCGTTGTGAATACTATGCAATCTAAGGTTCGTGTGAAGCATATCAGCGCCATTGTCAGTTCCGCCGATTTCACGATAAATTAAGACAGATTTTCTTGTAAAGAACAGTTCAAACCAAAAGTATGCAAACTGAGATTACATCAGTAACATATCCAGTAGGTTGAGTTGTTCATCTGAAGTGGTTTTGAACAATTTTTTTAAAAGAGCATTTTATTGATCATTTTTGGCGGTGTTTTAGGACATCAAATTCCACCCCTAATTAGGACACCTTAACAACGAAATAACTTTCTTTTCTTAGCCAGAAAATTAAACTTAGTAAAAAAATATAAATCATATAAAAACAAGACTGTGAATTTTTGAATATTTCTGCAAAAATTATATTCTAATTATTAACTTTTGACCATTTTACAATATTTGTTGCAAAAAATCAATAGCACTAGGAATATTTATTAGTATAAACGTTAACAATACCATTTTTACAATGCTTAGTGCTAACACCAGATGTTGACTTAGATGATTTAGAAAACATTTGAATTTCATCTCTTTTTGAAGGTACAAGTTAGATATTTCGCCCAAACTCTTTCAGACACGTTATTTTTTATGATCTACAATGAATGTTTTTACTGTTTTATCAGACGTTTAGCCACTGGGTCGAGTCTTTTGACAGTTAGCATATTCACTACAGAATCAGTAAGCAATGATGCTGGTCATTTCGGAAAACAATGACGTGTATTGTTCAAAATTTGAAAAGGTGAGGGCGCTTAAGGAGAGCCAGGGAGCTATGGTACTCCCAGTTAATAATGTCAACGAACGTGTTTCTAACCTTCGATTAACTAAGAATTGCGTCATTGCTCGTTGGAGGCAGATTGTGTCTGTCCGTGCTTCTGCTGACTACTATGTCACAGGAGGTGACAATCTAATGTGGATTACTGAATCGCCTCAATTTTGCCTTCTGAAAATATGCCTCACGCGTGAAAATTAAAATGAATTTTTGGAGCCAACAAATAGCCTGCACTCGTTTCATATTTGCACCGAAAAAAACAAAACACGATTAAGTGCTTTCCTGCCGTGAATAAATGAAACCGAAGTTAAATATTTTAGTATTGGTTCTACGTCATTGGCGAAGCACCTTTAGATCTTAAAGTATGTGAAAACTATATCTACAGCAAATTCATAAAATTATTCTCCTCTATTAATACGTATCTGTATTAATATCTGTATCTATATTAATACGATAACATTTATCTTATTGTAAAATATTTTCGCAATAAAATTTCATTTTATAAGAAAAAATAAATGATGACTAATTTATGATTAAAATAGTAGAAAATTTACTTTGTCTTCATGAAGATAGTTCTTTTTTTATTGCTTCCAATATTCGGGAACTTCAAGATTTTCCCATTGGTTCACATCGTATATGGTCTAAAATTGCTTCAAATGTTCAATTGTGCACTCTGTGGAGAGAACATTTTTAGTAAAGAACCCTCTTTGTAGTGTGGCGTGAATAGACGTCGTTAAGGGCTTGTTTACGTAAAGAAAGGTCTACAATTTGAGTTCAGCAAGGAACTCATTTTATCGTTTATAGTTATTTGCAACAAAATATAAAAAAATTTGGCAAAATATTAAAGGAAAATAATAATAATTGAATTTAGCTCCATTTTGAAAGATTATTGTTGGAGCATTTTTGGTACCTCGGTGATATGAAGCGACGAGTCGTTTCAATTTAAAAACGTAGGAATATTGCAATGTTTTGTGGAAAGTTTCTCGATGTTTTCATACCCAACGCTTCTTTCAAATAATTGACATTTCTGAATGTTACAGAAAATCTAATGGAACTGCATCACAAGACTACATGCTATGCTATGCTCGTTTCTACCGTGTTTATTCTATAAAATTTTATTCCATATTTATTCTATAAAATTTTCTTCAATATTTATTCTATAAAATTTTCTTCCATATTTATTCTATAAAATTTCCGTCCATATTCATTCTATAAATATTTCTATCATATTTATTCCATAAATATTTCTACACTATTTATTCTCTGTATATTTCCGACAAAAACAAAAATGTATATTTCAACTTTGGATTTGGTATTAGAAGGAAGCGAATAAACTCAGTCTGCTACATTTTTCCACGCGTAAATTTGTTAACTTGTCGCATCTACATTCACTGTGCGACCTTTATGAGCTTTGTAAATTGTTGTTTTAAAAGCGAAAATGGTTTTGTACTGAAACCTAACTTCGAACGACTATACAGAACCTGAACTGTGCTTTACAGCACCGCGTCCAACGCTATGTGGGAGTTAACATTCTAATAGTGTGTAGTGGTTATTAGCAAAATAAAAAAATTAAAGCTGTGATATTCACGTAGACAAATCGAGCTCACAGCAAGGTTTTTCACCCATTTCTCCTACAACTTATTCCACTATGGCTTCATCATTCATCTCATCAATTCCGCTATCATTTACTCAAAAGATAATCACTCGTGGGTTTCAATGTTCTCAAATGGTGAAGGAATTAAAAAAAAAAATTTTGCAAGAGGATCAGCAGTGGGTAGCTGCTTTGTATTATTTCGATGAAATGTTACACAAACATAGATGAAATGTTACTTTACGTTCGTATAACATTGATGAAATGTTACGTTACTTTCAACAAAATGTTCCTTTATATTAAATGTTCCTTTATATTTCTGTAATCAGAAGCACTTTTATAATGAGAACTATCAAATTACATAATAATATTTACAAAAAGTATTACAATCTAATACTTAACAAAATTAAAGAAAATATTTGAAGGTCTTATGAATACCCAAATTAAAATTCTTTTTGTGCCCTCAATGTTCGGTTTCACGTATTTGAGAATGCTCAAAGCCACTGGTAAGGGGGCGCCACACACGACCGGGAGAGGTAGCTCAGAGCATCAACTGATGTCACTGAAGTACCTCTGACCAGGAGGTCCTAGATTTGAGTCCCGACGGGGGCAAGACACTAGCTTCTCAGCTAGATCGAATTCAGTCGCTCTCCCGAAGAGAGTTCTAGAGGTCGGCTGCTCTCATCGTAGTTTTCCGAGATTTCTCCGATCAATACATGACGAATGCCGGAGCAGTAACCTAACAAAGGGACCACGGACCGCACGTGATCTTTCCTTCCTCTTCCTTGACCTATCCTCACATCTTCCGTACACTTGCACGTACGTGCACTACACTACTAGACATACGCGGGACCGGTCGGGAGCTTTTCCTGCTGGGAGGGGGAGATATTTTGTTGAGGGAAAGCCCATTAGCCGACAGTAGGTCGGCACCGGATCTCGCCATCCAGAGGGGAAGATCACTGCCACCCCTCGAGGGAAACATGCACTACCCTACGGGACTAATGACCTTAACAGCTGACGCAGCCGCAATCACTAGTAATCAATCAATCCTCTCCCTCCCCTCTCTCTCCCCTCTAAAGGATGCAGCATATTATATTAGCAGCTCCGTGGATGGGGCGCTCTTGGAAATAACTTCACATGGCTCACAGCTCAAAGCCAGGGATATTGCGTGTTTCGTTGGACTACTTAAAACTATTGCATTTTAATGAATTTAAATTTTAATGTAAAGAATCGTTATTTTAAAATATACAATGTGGAGTAAATAAACACTGGGGAAATTAAATGTGTGCTGCTGTCACTTCCCAGAACGCATGATCTTATGGAGCGAATGACCTTAGCAGTTGACGCGCCCGGAGTCACTAACCAATCAATCAAAAGCGACCCGGATTTCCAAGATGCTTCCCCTCCCCTGCATTTTTAAATACCACAAAGTGAAATAGAACGGCTGCTTACCTGGAGGTATCCTCCGTGGCAGTGGGTGGCGTTGACGAGCGTGCCCACCTTGAACTTCTTGAAGCGGATGCGGAGGATCCAGTCGCGGGGCGTGCCCCGGAAGGACCGAAAGCGGTACCAGCACGTGACCGGGCGCCCTATCGTCATGGGCGTCACTTCCGGACTCGTCACGTCCTCGTAGATGTCAACAGTCTTATTGCAGTGATCACGTTTCCCCTCTGAAACAAAGAGAGAAAGGTAAGTTCAATATAGAAAGTAGAGTTTCCTGTCTGTACAAGAAATGTATTGTAATATTCTTGCATGGAGGAAAAATATTGTAAAATAGAAAGAAAATATTTGCCTATGCCATGAAAGTTTATTTCTACACATGAATGCATGTATATACGTATTTATTTGTTCAATTTATTCATCTACATACTTAGAGTGACCACACATTTGCTGAAAAAAAAATCCCTATTTCCCTCGATTTTCTAGTATTTTTTTTATTTTTCTTGATAAATTCTGTAATATCACAATACCCTAAACATATTAAAACTACGCTGATACTGATTTATCAGCTCTATTATTTTGCTGCGTCAAAGTACAAATTAACAATATTTTCTCAACAAATTCAAATTGAGCAAAAATCAACGCTATTTTAATGTTTTAAGGAATAGCATCTGGTTTTATAACATTCTCAAAATTTTCCTTGAATTTTAACAATTCTTCTACAAATTCCCTGATTTTCCACAACAATGAAATTCCCAGATTTTTTCGTTGTTTTTTCAGAAAGTGATCACCCTGATATTTATTCGAACCCGTTCTCGTGTGTGAGTGTGAAATTTGGCTGGTATTGGAATATGGCTTGAGGAACACGAATCCAGGGGACTGATGAAAATAAATATTAGATCGTACTATGAAGTATTTAGATATAAATACAGTTACTATGTTGGTATTATACTATTTTACAAAGGTAGCAAAATGGTTGAATAATGGTAACATTTAACGTAATAAAGTTATTACTAAATGTTCGTTTATGAAAAGGTATTTTGATAAATCTGTACTTACGTAAAACAAGATAGAATTTTTATACCTGTTATGCATCAGGGATTATTTATATTAGTTCCCCTCAGCTTACGCCAAAGTAAAATACTCGTAATTATTTTTTTTTGTAATATAAACTGATTGAAGTGGATCCGACGCTTTTTAATGCTTCCTTCTTAATAAGAAAAACTGTTCTGCAATGGATAAGTAAACAATTGGAACAAAATGATTCATAAGTATCAATCAAATCAAAGTATCAAAATTCTTTTGGATAAAGTTTCGTTTATTTTATATACCTGCAAGAATCACGTATAATAAACTCACGACGAAACTTCAAAGGGAGATAATATCACTCTGCTATTAGAACTTCGGAAAATTGTATCTATTTATTTACAAAGCTTAGAAATAATATAATTTTCAAAAAATCACTAAATTCTTGTAAAGTTTTTTGAAATAGATCTTTTCCAAAAAAAATACATTTTACGTTCCACGCTTAATGCTATGTATGAAATAGAAGTTCTAACATTACATGTGCTATAAACGTACATTCTATGTTGTTCTTGTAATTTGTGCAGCATGGCTAAAGTAGTGATTTTCGCATAAAACATTCCGTGAAAGAACAGGACAATGCGTGACAGATAGTATTGTGTGGCTTATGTTAGTCGGTGCAAGCTCTGATAAACAAACACATACAGAGTACCTTGAAGCGTTTCATAATGAGTAGCTAAACAAACAGCTGGGCAGTTTTGGTATAATTAACGTCTTTCTGCTGACCAAATATAGAGTGACAAATTGGGCATTGCACATGCGGTCCAATTGCTAATGTCCAACGCTGTAGCAAGATTGATGGGTTGCAAAGTATAAAATATTTCTATTTCAGGGGTCACCCAATTCGTAAGAGATATTGTTTTGAGTCAGTATTAATGAATGTTTGAAATGATCAGTGATAACTCATATTATTGATACGGAAACTTCACGAAAATATCAATATAGTTAATTAAAATACAAAAATAATTTCATTGACAGGAATGACTTGAATATATCTATAAAGAATGACAAATCGTGATGGTGCTCAAACTGTGTACCAAATCGTATAACAAGTATTTTGATGGAAACACTTTCCTATATCATAATTACCATATTTATCAGTTTTGATGCAGAAACATAAAGCATACTAATATTTTATTGTTATCGTTTATGTTTCTGCTTTCAAAGCGTCATCGCTTTCAATTCAATGAAATTTAATTACGCGGTCTTTTAGGAACAATGCTGCATTTGTTACCCGAAACAGTATTTCCTGTTCATAAATGAGTTTCATGAAAATATCATTGCCAAAAATACATATCTCCGGAACATTGAAAAACATCACTTTATAACCAGTATATGAAGGGATGTAAAATACAAGCGCATTATGGGAAGAACACAAATCTGTAATATGATTCAACATTTTAAAAATCAAAAGTATTTCATACATCTTTCAATATCGTCAGTCATTCAGCAGCGTTACAGTCATTTAGCAGCGTTACAGTCATTCAGCAGCGTTACAGTCATTCAGCAGCGTTACAGTCATGCAGCAGCGTTACAGTCATGCAGCAGCGTTACAGTCATTCAGCAGCGTTACAGTCATGCAGCAGCGTTACAGTCGCAGCGTTACAGTCATTCAGCCCTTCAAAATCATCAGGGTCCTTCAGAATCGTCAGGGTCATTCAGAATCGTCGCGGTGTTTCAGCAGCGTAACGGTCTTTCAGCAGCGTGGTTTGACATCATTGTTCAGCGCCATCAGTGACAGCATTTTCAATGACACTGAACATCATTTACACTTAGCATTGTCATTCATCAACCCACTTCGTCACTATAACTTGTCAGCACAGCTGGTCACTGTCACTCGTCACTGCTGTTCGTCACTGTTGCTCGTCACTCGCTCGCCATCTCATCATTCATTACAATATTTCGGTCTTACCCCGTCCCGTTCATTCACTAGAACCACAAAAATATTTTATTAATTTACTTTGAAATCTAGTTTGTTACATTTTTAAAGATCATATCAATTTCCGCTCGCAATGACTGATTGGTGAGACGACGTGTAAACGAGAGTAGTGTGTTTTAACTTTCTTTGCAATTTTGCGCATGTTCCGGAAAAGTGTAGAACTGATTCTGAAACCGATGTTAGAAAATTAAAGAGATATACACATTAATAATCCATACTACAAGTTTTCGAAAACTTTTCAATGACTGTTTCTGCCATGTTTTTCCGTGCATTATGGCTATGCCTAAACAAGATTCTAGTCCAATATCTAAGCGTAAATTGCAAATTTCCTTTTTCTTTCATTCTTCGAACTTTGTACTGATTCATATTATCCTCTCAGCACACTTTTATCGAATATCTGGGCTTCAGAGTTAGAAGCCATCGGCTTATAAAATTTAGGACGTAAAGATTCTGAAACTTTTTCTCGATATTTCTTTCTATATAGGGAATGTTCTATATTAATGAAATACCGATGGCAATATAATACAGATCCCACCTCCTTGAACAGTGGAACACGTTTATCTCATTTACCGGTCGATAAAACCCACTTACAGTTAGTATTGCAAATTATTTCTTTTTAATATATTCCAAATTCGAAGTGGCATTCTACTTTACGCCGTCAGTGAATTCAGACTTTCCCGGAGACTAAATTAGTCTGGAGTTTTAATTTTTTGTAAGTAAAACTTTTATTAACTGGCTCGTAATTTGCTCTTCTGTCATGACTAAGAGTACTTTGTTGGTTTCTCTTTATTGGTATTTGTGTCTGAAAACTTTGCTGAGCGTAGTGTTTGAGCCTTTGAAAGAGGTTAGATTATGCATTGAGAAGTCACTTTAAAGTTCATTACGCTACCGAGACAGCTGTGTATTTGCTGATGACACTGTAAAGACGGTCTTTTTGTTAGGTGTGACCGTGGAGCTCATTCTGTATTTCAGAACAGAAGAGTGATGTCACAAATGTAAGGGAGAATTTACGAGGAAAATACGGTGATGTTATAAAAGTGTTCTTTGCATAGAAGATAAAATGATTGTAATATTAGACATTCATTTATCACTTTGGTGAATATAAACTGAACTTGTGAATAAAAGAATTCGTACGAACATGGTAACATACATGATTAATTATTTAAACAAAGAACAGAATGTAGACAATTATGGTTCAAGGTAATGTTTGTTTAATTATTTCATAATGTTCGTTTCAATGTTTGTTTCAGAGAAACAGGAGCGATTTTAACATTTGAAGTCAACGATAGTACGGTTCCTAGTTAAATAGAGAATTTATGTTACGAAAGTGTTGAATGGACGTTACGTTGTGTAATAAGGCTGTGAAGATGCATTGAATCTCAAATCTTATTATCCCGCATACACTTTAAACTTAGCTGCTGCAAAGAGAAGAACAAACTTTCAAAAAGAACATTTCTCGCGAAGAAAATTTCTCGGGTAAGACAGTTTTATTTCATTTACCTTCGAAACACAGAATTAAGCCGCAGATTCTAGCACTTTTATGGGCCACTCGCCACGAACAGAGTGTTAATTCTTTAATGCGTAAAATTACTTTTTAACACTAGAATATAGATGTAGTGCAAGCTTTCGCACCTCGCTAGAACGGCATCAAATACAACGCGAGATGGGGGCGTAATTTCAATTTGATAGGCAGCGCTTCGGCATAGGGCGGAACACGCGCTTTACCGCTGTCGTTTTGCCGTGAACTGGCAAAAGCGCCGGAAGCGAGGATTAACGCATTTTCGAAAACGCTGCCTCGCTTCGTCAAGTGCAGAGAAGCGAAGCCGGGTCGGGCTGGGGCGAGGGTGGGGGCACGGGGAAAGGGTAGGAGTCGGTGGGGGCGAAGAGCGGCGTGGGCGGGGAGTGACGCAGCTGAGAGCGAGAGCGATCGCTGTGTGAGGTGAACGTTGGCGGAAGTGGCCGCCGGGGCGTTGAGCGTCCGCGGACACCGCGCGGGAGGAGGTTGGGAGATACATTGTGTGGAAGGAGAGCGTAAGCGATGAATTGTAGGGATGGGGTGCGTAATGGCGTGTGTGGGCGGGTGGAGACGGAGTCGGGGTGCATGTACGCGAGGGCGTATGGGGTGAAGGCGAAGGTGTGTAGGGTTGAGCGTGAGCGTTGGTGACCGAGGGCAGCAGGCGAATAGTCTGCGCAGACGAGAGCGGGAAGAGGTCGGGCTCGGAGGAGACTATTGCAGCGGGGTGAGCGTTGGCGTGCGTGGTTCCACGGGGTTGGATGGAATTGTGGCAAGGGTGAGCGTGGCGGAGGCGTGGTAGAGTTGGTGGGCGGAGGTGGTGGGGGGGGGGTTGGGGGGGGGAAAGCATTGAGTGAGGGTGGGGCAGAAGGTAGGAATGGTGGGCATTGGAGAGGCGTGGAGAATGACATTGAGTGAGGTGGGGCAGAAGGTAGGAATGGTGGGCATTGAGAGGCGTGGAGAATGACATTGGCACGGGTGGGGCAGAAGGTAGGAATGGTGGGCATTGGAGAGGCGTGGAGAATGACATTGAGTGAGGGTGGGGCAGAAGGTAGGAATGGTGGGCATTGGAGAGGCGTGGAGAATGACATTGAGTGAGGGTGGGGCAGAAGGTAGGAATGGTGGGCATTGAGAGGCGTGGAGAGACTTGAGTGAGGGTGGGGCAGAAGGTAGGAATGGTGGGCATTGGAGAGGCGTGGAGAATGACATTGAGTGAGGGTGGGCGGTGGTGAGACAGAAGGTAGCCGTGGGTGGACATAAAAGGGGAATTGAGGTTGAGCGTGAGTGTAGGGGCGAAAGGTAGGGGGGATGGAAGTGGCGAAGGCGTGGGGAGTGAGGTTGAGCGTGGGTGGACGGAAGGGGAGTGGGGGAATGAGGTGGCGGGGCGGGGGGGGGGGGGGGGGGGAGGGGGGGGGCGCGGGCGGGGGCGGAGGGCGGGCGGGCGCCGGTGGGGCTCCCGGCTCTTTGGCACGCTGCGCGCGTACGCCGCTGCCGCGAACGGCAGGACTTTCGCGCCCGTCTTTCCATTCATTTCATTAATTGCGCTTAATAGCTTGCAGCGACAAGTCTAGCATGACATTCGAACGTTTGTCCCGCTAGGTTATCAAGCGCAATTTGCACCGAACGATTTGCTGAACAAGCATTGGCGTTTCATGCCTACCCGGGGCCCTGAGGGTGCTTACGACGTGGCGGGCGAGCGCGGACGATGTCGAAAAGGAGAGAGAGTGGAATGAAGGGCAGTAAGAGGAGGTCGAAGGGAAGGGGGATATGGAGAGGCTGGGAAATATGGCGGACAGCAGTACAATTGAGCTGGCAGATGGATGAGGCTATAGGAATGCGAGGGGCTGTAGGGGGACTTTAAGGGTTACGGGGAGTTCGTGGAGACTAACAAAGCGGAATGGAAGGACAGGTAATGGGCGAGTGAAATGACTAGTGTGCGGATTCTAAGCAGAGGGCGATGCGGAACTCGAGGAGAGTTAGAGTGCGAGGGCCAAATCCAGTACGAGCCCTAAAGCTAGTGCGTGTACGAGCACAATCGTGTGTACGATTGCGAGTTCGCCAATGTATGAAAATATGAATTCGAATCAGCTGAAATAATTGGTGTCGAGTAATGTGAGAGTTAGAATGCTTGGGTGCCAGTGACAGAACATGTGCGACTGCTTGTAAGAGCGCTTTTACAACGCTTGTGGAGGGCGCTTGTGCCAACGCTTGATTGAGCGTTAAGTGCGAGCTTGTACGTGCGCCTGAGCGAACGCTCGTGCGAGTGCTTGTACGAGCACTTGTGCGAAAGTTTGTGCGAGCGTTTGTGCGAGCGTTTGTACGAGCGTTTGTGTCAGCGCGAGAGGAATCGTGTATACGAGTAGATGTGGACAAATGAGCGCGACAATGAATGAAAAACCAGTCGCGAGAGGGTCGTCGGCATGGTGAGGGAGGAGTAGAGAGGGTGACAGGGAGGTAGGCAGAAAAGCGCCGAAGCGAAAAACGGTGCGGGCAAGTAGGCATAGAGCGGGGTTTCACGGCAACGGTGCTTGTGCATCCGAACGCGTATCAGCTGGAACAATTGGTGTCGAGGCGTAAATAAATACGTGCTCAGGTGAGCCTGCACAGCGCGACAAATCGATGTTCCTGCCTCTGATGGCAGTGGCACCGGTGCTGTGTTCTCTCCTACACACGGCCTCTACGTTCGGCTGCGCAGCGTTTACCACATGTTATTGGAGCGTTTCATTTTTCAGGCAGAGGTTTTATCAATGAAACATACATTTTGCCACTACCTTCCCATGTTAGAATGGTGCCAAATAGCAACCGTTGTTGATTGTACTAAAATATTTAGATGAAATTGCCGTTAAGCGTCGAATGTCCGATTGCTAGTAATACAAAAAGTCGGTAAACCGAAATCATTGCAACAGAAATTTCAATTATTTTTATTTCGTTTTGCTTAGTTGTACACTTATATTATTGTACTACCATATAATAGTGACAGTATATTGTTACATTTCTATGGTTTACTGCTATACGAGTTAGCTTCATTGATTTTTCATGTTTCCGGGCGCGTCAACTGCTTTGGTTCCCGTTAGTGTAGTGCATGTTTTTTCTCGGGAGATGGCGGTGATCTTCCCCCGCTGGATGGCGAGAACTGGCGCCGACCTACCGTCGGCTAGTGGGGTTTCCCCTAACCATGACTCTCACACCAGCAGGGCATCGCCCCAGCCGGGACAAGCTCTAAGCTCCCGACCGGTCTTCCGGAATATGTGATAGTGTCAGTCATGTCAGTCATGTCAGTGTAAGTGTGTGTGTTTAAGGGTGGGAGAGGATGGGACAAGGAATAGGAAGGACAGATCGCGCGCGGTCCGTGACCCGTATACGCGTTAGATGATATAGCAATGACTCATTATCTGAGTGCTCAAGTCTATCCCTTTTACTACTCTTATATTACTTACTAATATCCTAAGTTTGTGACCGGAAGCGGTAGCTCAGTGCATCAACGGATGTCACTGCAGCGTCGCTGATCGGAAGGTCCTAGGTTCGAGTTCTGACGGCGGCAGGGTTTTCGACACTAGCTTTTCAGCTAGGTCGAATTCAGTCGCTGTCTGGAGGAGAATTCTAGCGGCCGGCTGCTCTGATCGGTAGTTTTCCGTGGTTTCTCCGATCAACACCAGGCGAATGCCGGAGCAGTACCCTAACAAACGGGCCACGGACCGCGCGCGATCTGTCCTTCCTGTTCCTTGTCCTATCCTCTCCCCTTACACACATACGCTAACATGCACTGCACTACCACATATTCCAAGAGACCGGTCGGGAGCTTAGATCTTGTCCCGGCTGGGGCGGTGCCCCGCTGATGGGGGAGTCCTGGTAAGGGGGAAAATCACCGCCATCTCCGGAGAAAAACATGCACTACACTAACGGGACTAATGACCAAAGTAGATGACATGCCCGGAAATACCAATCAATCAATCAATTAAGTTTGTGTTACCTGTCAGAGTATAGATACATTAATATAACTTGACAATGTATTGTTGCAATTTTCGAAGGCAGTAGAATTGGCTTTTGGTTTTCAGAACATCTTGAACCTCAAAGATTTGATAACTGTATTACGACGAATCTTCTTTGTTATTTTTACCTACGTTGAATATTAGCAAACTAAGTGTTTTTCATTAATCATTCTTTTAATTTTACCTACATTATACATTGTCATTATTTTTCTGCTGATATGTAAATATGAATTGTTGTATGTTTATTTTTAAATTAACGTATCATTGTGAAAAAAGATTCATATTAATTAATATATCAGTTTAACTGCAAACACGTTATTTCTTTTCTCCATCACGTACGCATGTTGAAAAGGGATTTTTTGGATTCCAGCATTGTAAACGACCATTTTTGTTGCAGGATATTGTTCATAAAATTATATTTTACGACACAAATGATGTTTTAGATTTTACTGTAGTAATGATTGCGATATCATACATTCAGCAAATTGGAGCGAGATAATCGAGGGAGGTAGAGGTAAACGGAACAGTCGACCACCATTTTCTCACACAGTTGTCAAATACCCGAGACGTCACAAGAAAGTTGTTTCGCAAAATTAAGTTTGATTCTTTTATAAATTTATAATGTTGTTATAAAAATAGCGTATTCAACGTTTTTTTTGCTTTATTGCATTCGTACAAATTTGAAAACTCCCTCCTAACGTCGCTCGGTTTCAAAACATGTACCCATGCAATAAAGATTAACATTATAAACTAATTGTGTAAACTACTATTTAAGATTTGAAGTTCCAGATAAAAGTTTGGTATATCAATTTATATTTTTGATAGCAATACCAGGGTTATGTTCACAACATTGAGGATTTATTCACGCAAGCTGACCATTCTAGCCTTTTTATATGCAAACGATGTACTTACAAAAAACAACATATCATGTACTACAAAAAGTGCATTGTCGGGGAGAATTTAATGCTCCTATCCATATTTTAAATCCTTGGATTGTGATGTAGCATGTCGTGTGTCAGTTATTGGAGTTAGAACGGTCCCCCCGCCGTTTTTGTGCAGTGCCTTGCGTGATCTCCTGCTTCTCAATTTTCTTTTACGACATTCGACTCGGATAAATGGAGATTTTCTTTATGATCCCCGAAGACTTTCGTGTCTATTCTATTTCACGCACACAAGACACAATGTAATAAAAGCAGGTATTTTCATGTCCTTGGTAATCCACGTGTAGAGTTCACTGATCTTGTGTAAATTTCTATGGCTAATGTCTGGTCTCTAGGAATGTATAAATATACCAACCAGCTTTCCCGTAGAATCGAAACCAAAATGCATACGTAACACATCCGTATTAATTTACTTACAAAGATAGAAAGAACATTGTATGTAGTATTTGTAATGCCCCTAACTTGTGGACTTTACCGTTTTGTCCATACAAAATCTGATGTTGATTATTGAATCCAAATTGTTCATACTCTCAAATCATCTTATTGTGCCTATAAATTATTTAGAAATTCAAGAAAAACATATTCAATTTAACTAATCAGAATTTTAAATTCATTGTTACAACAGTGTTGTGAATATTTTCTTTTGGAAATTCAAACAATGAAAATAAGAGGCTACCTCCTTTCGTATTCTAAATTATAATTTATGTCATTGGCAAAATGGATCGTGTTTTACATTGTTCTTTCAATCATTAAAGTTTATTTTTTTACATGGCCTTCTAGATCATCATGTAAGGTTACAAAGTTAATGAATACTGTAATTAATTGTTTTACATGAAAAAGGAAAATAATGTGTATATTTGACGCGTAAAATTTGTTATTGAATGCATTACGTTGACACTTCAGATTATTCCAACAAGTCGGATAAAGTTTGGGGCGAAAATCGGATGCGAAAACACGTTGAACGTTAGTTGAGATTTGTCAAACTGTGTGATACGAGGATCAAAATAGCTTACGACGGCTAAAAAGATGGAGCGTGTGATAGCAAGATAAAAGAGGGGCGCACAAGAGCTAAATAGCGTTCTGCAGGAAGCACAGACGCTGTTCTAGATCTAGGACACGCGGTGGAGGCGCATAATTTAAAACCTCTACTGCAGTGACAGAAACAGGGAAGATAGCACTAACGACGACAGCCTTATTGCTCAGCAACAACAAGTATACGAGAGACACTCATGGCGGAGTTATGTAAATCCATATAACTGTGATAAAAGGAAGAGAATGGGGGCGACAAGCCACAACAATCCTTATGGCAATCTTAATAAACGTCGCCCGCATTCAGAAAGCAACTCCTGAATTGTGCTTGGATTTCGTTCTGCTTAGTTTCGGTTTTTTGTTACTGACTCAGAAACAGTAAATTATGTTTCAATTACATCTTGTAGTTCCATTAATATATATATATATATATATATATATATATATATATATATATATATTTGAATTTTCAAAAATATTTTAAGTAGTGAGTTTATTTATTGGTAACCTTCAAACCTTCTTATACGTCTAAAAAGTACTGCGTTACAAAAAAAAAAAAAAAAAAAAAAAAAAAACAATTACACAAAACAAAAAACAAAGCTACAACTGAGGCAGCTGTTTGCCATTTACGTTCCTTCGTGAGTTGCGAGTCAGATAATCTTCGTTAAAAATTCTAGGTTCTTGAGCGTCACTCTCCTTATTTCGATACTTTTGCGTAGCTTTATGAATTGTCATTGCGTTTAATTGTATTTTGAATTTAAAAAATTCTAAAAAAACAGAAAATAAATTGGGTTCTTGATATGTACTACATAACTGGAAATTTTTATAACACGAACGCCGATTCCTACGGTCCCTTTGAACTCCTGTTCATGATTATGACTTGTATTGTTTGTAGAGTTCTGAAATATTATGATAGGTCTTTATTGGACTTCACTTTTTGTTGATAACGTGTACACTAAACAAAATATGCTTTTACACAATAATTGTGTTTGCAACAATTGGTACTACAGTTGTGTGTATATTTTGTTTGTCAGCATATATTTTCGTCAGGTATTATCTTCTTCCGTTTGCATTCCCAGATTCTTGTAGATTTTAACTGATTTTGTTTTTTAATAAAAACGTCTAAACGTCTATTGTGGCCGAGAACATCAAGTGATGTCTCTGCATAATTAATTCTAGATTGAAGAGGATACAGTTCGTGAAAGAAATGTCACTGGGATTAAGAGGATAAATACAGTGAAAATAATCCGAAATACCGTCGACAGTTTCGTTAACCTGACACTCGGAAATCTGCATTTGTAAATGAATGAAAGAAAACAAACGATCAAGAGATTGTTGAAACACCATTTTAAGATCTGTCATCTAATCAATTGAGATACAAATAATTTTTCAAAAAGCCTAGTAGGTCGAAAAACGTTGAAATTCGATCTTTAGAAGCTAAAATCCCCCCCCTTACCGTTTTTGAAATTTTATCTGTAACTAAATATTTTAGAGTTATCCATCAATTGTAATTTAATTAATTTTTTTTCTATCTTATTGTGTATATATTTATAAAATTTTTTTGTATCTTTCTGTATTCTTTAGACTGACGATGACGGCAAAGCCGTCGAAAGCCGGCTATCTTAATAAAGCTGATATGTTGACGAAGATGACTTCTTTTATTTCTTCTTTCAGCTAAAATTCAACCATTCGAAAAAAATTAGTTGAGTAGTTTTTACATTTTGATTTTCTCTTGATTCTGAACATCTTCTAGTGTGTTTTGATTCGTACTGCTTTGCAAATATTGACCAACAATGGAACACTAACAAACATGTCTCACGTGCAAAAGTTTGAAATTCGTAGGAATTCTACGTATTTGAAAACACAATATTACTTCTTAATTTGGAACCAACATACATTTCAATTCTCGTTGATCTTCTGCCTCTGATTGATACCGTTATTATAAATTAAAAGAAGAATGTGTAATTCTTGAAATAAGTATTACACTCGTGTTTGGTTTGCATGATTGTTTCCAATTCAGTGTTTTATTATCAACAGAGTAGCTGTTTGCCAAGCAGTGAAAAAATTTCCCTCGATTTCAATTAGTAATGTCATTTTCCACACTTAAACATAACTCCGAGATATTGTTGTCTGTTCTTAAAATAATATAAAACGTTATGTACAAAAGAATAAAACGAATTAAGCATCATTTTCAAAATTGCATGTCATGACAAAAATAGAACAAGTTACCAGTGAAAAGAACCATACAGAGAAGAAGCAAATGGGCGAAGGGTAGCAGCAAAATGAGCGTGATATTTCCGGACTTTTTGTTCGTACCCCTCAGCTTTCAGAAAGTCCATTCCGTATAGTGCTTAGGAAGAACTCGTGCAATGGCAAGAGCTATTCTCGCAGCACATACAAGATGGTAAAGGGCAAGGAGAAGTGCAAATCTCAGTCTGTGGTCACATCAGACGCATGGCAAGACGATCTCAAACTTATTAAATTACAATAAACTTCTTATAATACTGATTGTATAATATCAAGAATTATTTTCATTTTTCATTTAAAATTAATAGTACTAATATCTCCTTTCCTATAGTAAGACTTGACGAAATGAAATACTATTATTATATCTAATTATAATTTAAACATTAGACACAAATGTGTTCAGTCTCTTCGTCTCATATATCAACTAAATGTAATGAAAATATAACAATAGTATTAACATGTGATATACTCGTAGAGTTTAGCGTATAATTATTTACTTTTTATACTTAATGATAATTTTAAGATTGAATAAAACTGAACAGACCTCTTTCTGAATTTAGTTCAACCGAGTTTAGTTTAAAATTAAGAGATCCCCCACCCCTAAATTCCTAATATCTCACTGTCTAATTAATATAAATCGAAAATCTAATTAATGTAATCAAGGAATCTATACAATAATTTAAAATAACTCACTTTCGTCTACGCTTCATGTGGACTTTTTTAGCATCAAAATAAGCGTTCTCAAGTTTTTGATTCATAATTTTATTCTATTAATTTCATATCTTATAATTTATACACTTAATACATTCACCCTTAGATGCAACTAAGAACAATTTCCAACTTATCTTTATAAATTTCGAATTTGTGAATAAAAAGCATAAGGTTAGCATTTCAAATGGAAACAGTTCGTATTAAGCAATCAAATGTAAAATAAACAACCACTCGCCAGAAACAATATACATTTTCAAAATCAGAAGGGGCAATATACATGTTTTGAAATCATTTGTAGTAATATTCTTCATTAATTAATTCTTCTGTCACAAGTTATACTTTTACACCTAGATACTTTAAGTTCAACCCGAAAACATTTACAGTTTCCTGCTTTCGCCTCACTTGTTTGATATTTTGATTTCAACGTAGGATAAGCTATCATAGTTACTTTGCGAAACCCAAATCGGTTTTTTTTTTTTTTTTTTGTAAAAAAACACATTTAGGGTTTACATTTTGAATCACAACTACACTACGCTTGATTCTTGATCTCTCAAAAAGAATTGTCGAATTTGGGACGACCATGTGCGACCAGTTCAGCACGCATTAAATAACGAGCAGATTGAACTTGCTTGAATTTTGTAGCATATTATGCTAACATTTTGCAACATTAAATAAGATTTTGACTGTTGCTTTGCGATGATATTAATATTTTACAATAAATTGTTTATGTATGAAATGTTTTTTGAATAATACATTTTGCACAATTTCATAATTATTAGCATTATTTTTTTAAAAATTATATGCTAAATCGTTGGTATTTTTTTGTCATCGGACTGGCGTATTGAGTTACAATGGTCGCGAGAGGTGTGGAGTTTACATGAGCTGACCACCATTACATTTTTATGACAGTTTAGTTGATAATATTCGGGGTATGGTTTTGATGGTTTTACTGGAAACCTCAACACCCGAGATGTGTATATTTACACTACTGGAGCAAATGTAACTTCCGGTCCTTTTACGCTAAAATCCGCATGACCGGATGTAGAGGTTTTGAAGCGAACGCGTTGGCGACACTGCGGCTCGGATCGTTACAGATAATTTGATTCGCATTATCCTAAACGACCCGGATAGACGCGACGTGGGTGAAACAGGGTAATCCGAAAGCAGTTGAACACTTTTAAATCGCTATAACTTTGTTATTGAATTGTTTTACTCAAAATCGAATACAGTTCTTGCTGCCAATATCGAGGCATGATGTTTGTTTTTCTACTACTCTGTGACAGAATTGTGTTGTCAGTGTTTCTGATGTGGAAAAGACTCTTTTGCTAAATGATGCGCGTTTGATTAATTGCAAGCTAATTTTGTTTTGTGCGTTCTTCGAAACAAATAGTCTCGTTAGTACTTGAAATATTTATTTTGTTATTGTACCCTAACTGGCGTCTACTGGATGCGACTAACAAAATTTATTTCACTGTCCGCGGGAATAACGTTGCTTCAACGTTTTGGCGAAGTATCTGAGAATTCGTTTTCTGTTTCGGTCCATTGCCCATTGGATGGAAAATTTCCATTCCATTTAACAAAACCTGTATTCTGTAAATTACTCAGTCTTATAATGGCTTTGTTTTTATGCAACACATTCATGCATATTTAAACGACAGGTATTGCATAATACCCGCTGACTCACAACTACTAAGAAACATTGATCACCACTTCTAATGTTCCAATTGAATATTCCGCTTGCGTCTACACAAAAGATGAAAAAAAAATTCAGAGAGTAATGAACGTCGTTGAAACATTGTACACACAAAAGTTCAATATAAAGTTAACACACACACAAAAAAGGAAAACAAACGCGTAAACTTAGGGATACGTTGAAGTTAACGTAGTAAGAAATAGTATCTGTAATTGAATTGTGTGAGCATAAACTTCTAATGTAGTAACGTATTAAATTCATACTAAAAAAATATTTCATACAATACATTAAAAAGCTGCATTACTGGGCTTATACTACTAGATCGTTAAAAACGAAGGGGTGTACTTTCAGAAAGCAATGTCTATAACCCAAGATATAAAGCCGAGAAAGGAGATAGTACGGAGTAACCATATTTCAAGAATGACGAAGAAGCACTCTCGAAGGTACTATTAAAGAGCGTATCTAGATATAGAGAGCCGCGCCAACGGGATGGAATGCATCGATTCTCGGCGGCCGCAGCCAGGTCGAACCCAGAAGCAGCGGCACAGATTTCTGCTCAGGTCGGCAAAAGTAAGTTTTATGTTTCCTTCGTTCTCTTCTTGCTCTACAACACTTTGTGGGTTTTGGGCGCGCCGTTACAAAAATTGCGAAATCGATCACATGCAACGTCTATGTAAATATATTTTTCATTTTATTCCTGACTTCCCTACTACCTCTGTGACGTCTACGTTTTTTTCGTCGTATTTCCCTCGCTTCAATGGCGCTACCCACTGGCTTGGACGTTTTCAGAACTACCCAGAACGTTTTCAGTGAATCCATTAATGACATAAGTTGACATTTGACATAAGTTGTCATGATTCTTTAATGGGATGTTCTTTGTTACTTCCAAAATAATAAATTATATAAACAACTATATAAATATGTCAAGAGATTCCTTTGTTCCTCACTAGTTAAATAGTGCCCACAGTGAAGTATTATTTTCTTGTATTCTAGATTCATTAAGGCATCGACTTCTGATTCTTGACCCCGCGGCCATATTACGTAGATTGACATCTATTAAATGGTTGTCCCTAGCGATTTTGAACTGTAACAGAATTAGAAGCGGTAAGACGGTGTAGATGCTAATGATTCAATACAGATTTGGTTTACTTTGATTCATTTCCCTCTCGTAACTACTATGAAAATATTTCTTTAGAATTAAATACTCGCATTGAACCTATTTATGCATATGTTTTCGCTCTGTGTAAAAAGACTTCTCGTAACCCGAACAAGGCTTCACTTATTGTTATATATACAAACGAAAACAAGTTGGATGTGGAAGTCCTACGCGTTCTGGGAGCCCCCCGGACGTTCTGGGACAATGGGGTGGGCACACAACTACGGCTTAAGGCAGCTGATAAAGCGCCCGTCGATATTCAAACAATCCCAATTATTTTCTTCTAATGCTCCATTTTGATGTGTGGTAATAAATGAATGCATGTAAAAAAATCAAAACTCAGATTCAGCAGTTTTTTGGAATAAATGTGAACAACACTTTTAAGGTATCTTTTACAAAAAATTAGGACTATGATAAGAAAAGGAAGGAAAGTTGTCTAAATTACGAAGTCAGATAGAATCGTAAGTCTTTTAGGAGGAACATAAGACATTAAGAAGATACCTAAAAATTGGAATAAAAAAATCTTAATACTACCCAAGAACTCGAAAAAAATCGAAAAGCCATTAAACACTTTCGATTGTGATTGAAAAAAAAAAACACGTGAAAATGCAAATATTTGATTGTAATATTCCTGTATTCTCATCTAGCGCGTACAGCAGCATTTTCATCCTCATATGCGTTAGTGATTATGACACAGCTGACGTTATGCGACATTGAAGCTCCAAAACAGAGGCCTCCCGTTTTTAAGTACTTGCTATTCAGGTGTTTCTTTATGGAATAGGATTTTTTAAAATATTCTTGGTACGTAAAGAACTGTTGTACTGTATGTACTGAATTATGTTATTGCAATATTGATTGATTGATTATGATATTTCCGGACGCGACAACGTCTAAGGTCATTAGTCTCGTATGTGTAGTGCAGGTTTTTACCGCGGAGGTAGTAGTGGTAATCTTCCTCCGCTGGATGGCAAGAAACGGCGCAGACTTCCATGTCAGCTAGCAGGCTTTTTCTCAACCAGGAATATCTCACCAGCATAACACCGTTCCTGTCGGGAGAACCTGTACGCTCTTGACCGTTCTTCCGACATTAGTGGTTCATGCAAGTGTAAGTTTGTTTGAAGGGTTGAGGATACGACAGGAAAGAGGAAGGAAAGATCGCGCCCGACCACTGGCCCTTTTGTTAGGGTACAGCTCCGACATTCGCCTAGAATTGATCGGATGAACCACGGAAAACTACCGATCAGAGCAACTGGCCGCTAGAATTTTCCTCCAGGCAGTGACTGACCTCGACCTGGCTGTGTAGCTTGTGTCGAAATTATGGCCGGATTCACGAAGACAATTTTTGTTAAAATATTCAATATTTTGCAGTGTTATGAGAGAGTTATATATTTGTTGTTCTTGAGCAGTGTGTGTGTCACTTACTGGAAAACTACTTTGTGTGTTTTTTCATCAGGAACATTGCCGTTGCCACTATTACTTTAAAATCTTACAGGTTTCACCCGAAGCAACAATCAAATTGGAATAAAGTATGGGTAATATTCAAACGCAAACTGGATACTTTTAGAAAGAAAATATTAAGATTGGTTAATTAATGGCGTACAATTAGCTTGACATTGACAAGAAATGTGTTCAAAATATATTTCTAGTGTTCTTTGTTTGCAACTAAAAAAGTGTGAAAAATACGTTTTGCAACATTACTTCTCTTTACATACCGAAAAAATGGAGTTTTGATATTGTGACAAGGTTAGAATTTTTTTCCCCTGTGGCGGACTCCAACATCTGAAAAAGTTGAATAATGTAACAAAAACAAAGTGCGTGGGCAAAAGTTATTTGTAGCTAACTTATGTATGTTATTTCAGATACGACGAACTGGAGTCTAAACAGCGAAAAATAACTTAATTTTTTAAAACTTCTTTTGTTATGATAAGCCGGACACGACCTTTAAGTTATCTAGTGTAAAATCCTCCTCGCTCCAATTTAAAGCAGGCCGTCCCAATTTAAATACAAGCCGCACAATTAATCTCCGGCCGCAATCTGCGAATAGGTCTGATTCAGGCGCTCGCGTTTCCAAGCACGCAGGCTCGCATGCACGCAGGCGCTGCGCGTATCAGCAGGCGAGGAGGGGCGTGGCCGCCGCGCCGGTGTGGGAGGCGGTGCGGGGCGGCGGCGCACAGGGAGATGCGGCGGGGTGGCGCCGAGAGGTGGTGGCGAGAGGTGGGGGGAGGGGACGGAGGGGTGGCGAGAGGCGGTGGCGAAACGGGGGGCGAGAGGTGGTGAGTAGAAGCGACGGCAGGCGAGGTGGCGTGGGGCGAAAGATGATGACGGTGAGGACAGGCGACGTCGGGGGGGGGCGGGAGGCGTGGCGGCGAGGGCAACGTGGTGTCCGGTGTGGGTGGCATGGCGGCGCGAGGGAGTAGGGCGGCGGTGCGTCACGGCCGCTCCAATCTCCTTCACGCGCTGGCCCTTCGTCGCCCCAAGCCGTCGCCCCGCGCAGCGCCGGCCGGATGGGCGGGGGCGGGGCACCCAGCGTGCAGCCGTACGCTCGGGGCAATTCACTCACTCGGCCGCCAGCTCCCCGCCTCCACCCTCTCTCTTCCTTCCTTACTTTTCCACGACTCGCTGTCATTCCCTGTCTCTTCCTCAGCCTCTCCTCGCTTCTATTCACTGCATCTTTCCTTTGTTTCTTGGCAATTCCCTCACCGCCTTTTTCTCTCTCGAGCTCTCTCCCTCTCTGTCTGCCCACCTCCCTCTCTCTCCCTCCATCCCTCTCTCTCCATTTCTGTTGCCCCACTCTCTCCCTCTCTAACTTCCTCCCTTTCTCGCTCTCTCCATCTCTGTCATTATATGTTTCTATAATTACTTTTAGTCTCTCTTTATCTTTGGCTGCACACATGTGCTTTCCTCCACCAACTTCTCTGTCTTTACTAAAACTACACTTTCGCCGGTTATGGTGACTCTGTGTCTGCACTGTTGTTTACTTTGCAGCGTCGCTGACCGGGAATTCCACGGTTGGAATCCCGACAGTGACAACAAAGGTGGACGAATTAACCTCGTTGTTGGAGCGAATTGTAGCGGCCGGCTGTTGTATTCAATAAATTGTCGAGGATTCGCGTATGAGGCGAATCCTGCAGCCGTTACCCCAATAAAAGGGACGCGGACCGCGCCCAGTATTTTCTTTTTCATTCTTACTCCTTCTATCCTCTTACATACACACTGTTTTAGAAGCATTTCACTACTGCATATATCGGGGGACCAGGCGGGAGCTGAGAGCTTGTCCCGTCTGGGGCTTGGCGTCGTCAAATTCACTGTCCAGCAAGTGAAGAACTCCCACAACTCTCGAGATAGCATACACTTAACTTGTGGGACCATGGTAGTTGACCGACTAAAATAATCAATCAGTCCTCAAATTTCATTCCCGTGCTGGCATTTCCCTTACAATCCCTACGGTGGGGTGTCATTTAAATGAATGGTTCAGTCATGCTCGACTTCACTGGATTGATTGATTAGTGATTCCGGGCGCGTCAACGGCTAAAGGCATTAGTCCCGTAAGTGTTGTGCACTTTTTCCTCGGGAAGTGTCGGTGAACTTCCCCCACTGGTGTTCTCCCCCCCTCTGACATCTGGCGTCAGCCTACTTGTATACTAACGGGGTTACCCCCACCAGCGGGGAACCCCCCAGCCAGCCAAGCGGTATCTCCCACCAGCGGGGAACGCCCCAGCCAGGACAAGCTCTAAGCTTAAGTCTGTCTCCCGGCATGTGTGTTAGTGTAGTGAATGGATGTATAAGTGTGTGTAAGTAAGGGGCGAGATAGGACAAGGGGGAGGAAGGAAAGATCGCGTGAGGTTTATGACCATTTGTTAGGTTATTTCACCGGCATTCGCCTGGTGTTGATCGGAGAAACCACGAAAAACTACCGATAAGAGCAGACGGTCGTTAGAATTCTCCCCCAGACAGCGACTGAATTCGACTTAGCTGAAGCTAGTGTCGAAAATCTTCCCACAGTCGGGTCTCAAACCTAGGATCTCCCGGTCCGAAGCACTGCAGTGACATCTGCTGATGCCATGAGCCACCTCCCCGGTCTGACTTCACTTGACTCGTCCTGCTCTCTTCATTGGGCTGCTTCTCGCCGCTGTGGCGCTGCCCGTCTCATTCCTCAGGACCGCTCCCCCCCTCCCCTGCTCGTCCTCCTCGCCAATTTCTCCGCCGCCGGCCTTTTCCGAGCCGCCTCTTCGCGCCGGTGGGCCGGGGCGAGCGGCCGCTTTGCAAGGGCCGGGTGGGAGCTGAGGCAGTGTTCCGGCGAGGGGAAAGTAGATTGCGTTGAAATTCTAAATCTTCTGTTTCCCTTACGTGTACGCGACGGAACTTTCTTCCTTCCCGGCGCGGCTGGGTGCGGTGCGGTGCGGCGGACGGGGGTGCTGGGAAGCGCGGGGCGGCGTGGTGCGAGGGGCGGCGTGGCGCGGGGCGTAGGGGGGGGGCGTCGTGCCTGGTGGCGCGCTGGAACCTCAGAGGTGACCTGAGATGTGGCGCTGCACAGCCAACTGGGTGTAGTCCGTCGTGTTAAAAGCTGCTGCGACGGCGTCGTCAAGTTTCTCGATGGAGAAGAAGTTGGTGAAGAGTGAAGTGCCTTCATCAACTCGAGTGTTCTCTTTAGCCTTCTCTAGGTCTCCGACTGATTTGCGTAAGTTCCATGTCTAAGTGAGTTTTCAAAGTAATTTCGTTGCAATTAATTTTCTGACAGTTTGTGGTCTTTGGAACGTTGTATTTGCATTATTAGTATATAGATATATTTGTATAATATTTGTAAATTATATTATTATTACAACAAATATTCATTATCACTTTACTCTAAATTTTGTTACGAAATAATGAAAATGTTTTCCTGTGACGTAAAATCGAGCCATTAGAGAATTTCGAATTTCTGAATTACTGCTAGGATTATTTAAAAAAGTCTATTTCTTGGCGCGAAAAGTAACTCTATTGTAGTGACGTTTTCCTCAATTTATAATTTCGGGGGACAAAATTTGCTTCACAAATTTAACCACACTATTTCCTCGTTTGGATTCTGGAATATTAACAAAACAGCTTTGCCGTGATTTGCATGAACACTCTGTATCAGAATATTTAAGATGTATACTACGAGTTTTACGTCTCTTGGATATTTACAACCTGAACATCCGGATTATTTTCGTGATCCGAACATAACTCACAACTTGAGCCTGGATTTTGCGTTTTATCGGTATCTTAGTTTCTCTGAAGGTCCTTGATTTCCAGCATTTTTATGCACCTCGCTTCTTCTTAATCCGCTCCTCTTCCCGTGCTCTGTCCGTCCTCACCTCCGTGCCCCCCTCCCTCCCCCACTGCTTCCGGGTGACCTGCGGTGCTCCGCGCTCGCATTTCCGGTGCACTTTATTCAAAAGACAATTAAGCTCAATTGGTTTCGGACGACTTAACGAGCGCCTGAAATTTAATCACGGGGTAACGAAGAGATCCATTATACACTTTTTGTTGTTGGAAAAGAAAAAAAATATTGAAGGGTAATTCAGTATTGCTACAGAGAACGGTGCCAGCACTGTCGCATTACTAGTTTCTTAATCGTGAACCTTTTGCTCGTTGTTTTGAACGAGCAAAGCCACTCAGTTTTTCATTATTGAGAAGTAATTTTATTACGATGGAGCTTGTAACAGAAGCGTGATTCGTTAAGCAAAATTGTATTATTTTATTCTGATTTTCTGATTTGATTAGCTTCTTAATGAATTTCAAAATTGTACACAATAATATAATTTTAACATTTTAGGTTTGTTGCGGCAATGTACATTTTTTCATGTATTTTGTCTTCACCTACAACCAATCAATATAAATGTGTATGCGACATGACAATATAAAATGTACAGAAGAAAATGTGTTACAGGTTGAACTTTCATACGGTATATCTTCTCCGAGACTCGGATACAACTCTCTGGCGTTAAATGTGACATAATGTTAGTCAGGTCTCTCAATTAGGTTACGGTATTTGGTTGTGTCTTATGGACTGGTGTTTACAGACGTGTTATCAGTAAGCATTACACCTTTATGCGTTTGCTTTTAACATGTCCAGTGTCCCCTGTAGAGAAATGTCAGAAATCACTGAAAATAAAAAAATTAGTGATAAATAATACTACAAATTACATTCGTAAATGTAGAATGTAATTGTAAAGTCTGATTGTATTTTCAAGGCATCTCCACATATGCGTATATGCTTCTTTAGTTTATTGAGCTACATTTTATCAATTTCATTAACTCCATGTTTGAGTTCATCACTATATAAATTTCATATCCTTTAAAGACAATACGAGACGTATTAGTTGAATGAATTAATTATTAATTAAATAATATAATATAATATAATATAATATAATATAATATAAATAATTTATATAACATAAATTATGTCCATATTTCTTCCGCAGTAAGAACGTTCAAGTTCTTGGTTAAAGACACTCAGATGTATTATAACATCAATGTTCCATCTGTTCATCTTTTATAGAATGTAGAGCTGCTGAACATGTTATCAAGAACTATTATGATACTTTTATTATTTATTTCATCAAAATTAGGACGTTTTACAAACTGTGGAGGACTGATGAGGAATTGTTTATGGACCTTCAAAATGTTGCCACGCCACTGTGTTGTATTAAATAGTAAGTGGAATGTAAAAACCATTATTGTTGGGTTTTCAATAAATTGTTTGACTGTCTATAAACAAGTTTTGGAAGAAATTTACTCTACTAATAAGCTTAATATCAGATAGCCATTATATCAAGTTTATAATAAAACGAGATCGTTGTAAAATTATTTTTTCCCTATTTTATTGGTCTTCAGATATACACCCAGACAAATTTTTAAGAATGTTTTTTCCTAAATCTGAAATCTTTGTTTAAAATCTTCTCTAGAAGTCACTGAACATGATTTGCAGCCTTCTTCGCGTTTGTAAAATTCTTTACTTGATATTTTACAAATAATTTTCAATTACTTCGACATGTAATTAGGGGAGTGTATGTATACAAATATATATCTGCTGTCATTACGAACATGAGAGCTAACAATACTTTGTTATGTTTCTGGTTCAAAGAAAACAAAAATCAAACTCAGTTTTATTTGAAATTGCAAAGCTAGACTAACAAGTTGCCAAGTGATGTTCGCGATGCGAGGCACGTTAGCCTCACAAGCCATTAGGCTCCAAGTTGCCGGCAGCTTTATAGGAACGTTAGATCCGAAATTTAGTGGCCCTTCAGTCGGGGTAACCACAGGAATTGTGCAGGCTTCCCTTGCTCCCTCCAACGTCATCCCCATTCTCTCTCCCCTCTCTTTCTCTCAGTCGTGCTCTCACTTTCTCTCATGCTCTCATTGCATGAATCCTTTGGAGGCCTATTTGGGGTTCAGTTCATGGAACTTCTGAGACTAGTAAATGGACTTTGTTGTACATTGCAGTGCAGGACTGAAGAAGCACAACTTTTTTGGCGTCTTCCTACAGTTACAATATTGAAGATAGAGATTTTTTCCTTGATGAAATCTATTCTTGAAGGCAGATCTTGAAATAATATCACGTACTATTTTACGAATATATGAGTAGTTTTCGAGATAATTTTGAGTGAAATATAGGCAATTTAAAAAAAGTTTAAAGAATTATTGTCTAATAACGATTTTAGAATTTTCTTTAAATTTTGGTAAATTAGGTGGTGCTATTTCCGGCGAACTCCCTACATTTTCAAAAATTGCCAAAGTTAACATTGTGGAACTACAAAATTGAAGATTTATTGTAATTATTTAGATATTGTAATTATTTGTTGTAAGAATTATTGTAATTTTATAATGTCCCTCTCAACCACTTTCTGAATACATCCTTTCATAGAGTATTTATCAAGATTCAGTTTAGTGTGACTTGTGTACATGAACAACATATTCTTCTGTTTATAACAGACCATTGTTTAAATAATATATTTATTTATTTAAATTATGCCTAATGATGGAAAAAAATAATTTCCGAAACGTTGCGCGTTCCGAAACGAAGTATACAGAGACAAAAATCACGCACAAAAATAAATAAATGAATATATGAACATACAAAAATGCAAAAGAGGAACAAATATTGATCATCACACATTAACAATGGAATAGTAAATAGACATTATGTGATAGATGTAGAAGATAGAAACTTGAAGGTATAATGTTGTGTTGGTTAATGTTGTGTTAATGTTGTAATGTTAATGTTGTAATGTGTAATGTTGTTAATTTTAATGTTGTGTTATTGTTGTATAATGTTACATTAAATGCATTGAATTTTTGTTGAAAAATACTGAAGCTTACGAGAATCGTTCTTAATGTTATGTAAATGTTTTAGTTGCCCTAAGAAGTGTACTAGTTTGTAAAAGCTTTCATGAGCCAGCTTAAAATTATACTCCTAAAAATGTCTTGTAAAATATACGAAATTAATGGATCATTTCGATTATCGTACCTTTTAAAATGATCAAAAGAGTCGAGATTTTCCCTCTAGAATTTAGTTGTCTTTGTAATGAAGTTGGTGAAAATTAAATTAACATCGTACTGTGAAAGGTATAATCATTGTTCCCATTTTGGTCGAATTTTTAGGTCTTTTATCTTTGAGTTGTGTATTTTCAAAAATCAGTTAAGACAAAATTAAGAACGCGCACAAAGTGCTCTCGACTAATGAAATGTAATAACTGAATTATTACATTTCAATGCTATTTAACAAAATTGTTGCTTCACATCATACTTAAAAGGTTTGCATTTTAATACATTATCTCAGTAGTACATTAAAATTTAGAGAGCAACGGAACACTCACTATCCATAATTTACAATGACCAAATTAAAAAAGATTTTGTATGACACGTGTTTGAAATTTCTATTTCTCCTATGAAGCCAGGAAGCAGGTTTTACAGTCTACAGGTCGCACATAAGCTCCTGACATAGCCCTTCTCCATTCTCCCGAACTTCGAAATTTAATATAAGATTTACTTTATACTACAGCACTCGCTTAGAGAGCACAGTAATCAATTGTGAAACGAGTGTATTTGCATGCAAAGGGCGGTTATATTGAGTGATAATGTATTCATGAAACAATATCATGAGATTCTCGGATGGAGAAGCGAAATCTAGAACCTCCAACGCATCAGGAAGTCGCTAATGTTGCATGTTCCAGGTAATGCATTTCCACTGTACATGACGCTGCTGGCGGTTCTGTTTACCGTGTCTGACTACTCAATGGTTTAAACGTTGCAAGCTTGCAGACGGCGTTTGGAGCTTTGAGAGCAAACGCAAATCTCAAGTTTCTAATCTCATTTGACGTCGTTATAGTACATTTCATTCATGAACTACATCGTATACATTCGTTTATGTCTTTGAAGTGATGTGTACGAGTAATTCGTACACGTATATTTGGAAGTGTCGGATTAATCCAACTTTTGCCAGCTAGCGTTGTTCCTAAGACCAAGCTCTCTTTTTTCTTTACTATCCAAGACTTGAGGCAAGAGAGAATGCGGAGAGCATGAAGTATTCCAGGTACCCTTTTACGTTTAGCTTATTTGGCCTGCCTGATCTGTCTTTCTTCACGCAGGTATTGAATCAGACTATTTATATTAAAAACCTAGTGCTTCATTTTTGCCCCGTCAAGAAATCGAGCCCGGAACCGCCTCAGAGAAGTCGAGCACCCTGTTCTTGCGCCACCCGTGGGGCTTGAAGTAATATTTGGTAACATGATGTAGAAGACCTACCTTGATCACTAATTTACATTTACTTTTACAATTGTAATTCTGTCACTTTGTGGCTGCCACCCATTGCATAATGTTACTCATTACGATACAGATTTCATTATGATACAGGTTCTTTACCAATCACAGCGAAGCCTTCAATTCAAGAATTTGACTCTTAATTAATCAATGAAAATCATTCTAGTAAATGTTTCTTTCGATTGTGTACATTAAAACTGCATTTAATATTTTATTATACTTCTCAGTTTTAATTTATTTTATTAGTAGTAATTTTTTACGTGATATATTACTTAAAATAAATTGGATCGTAATTTCACTTTTATCCTATCTGACTAGCGCAGTGGTAGTTTTTGAAGGGAACATTTGACTGACGTTGAGTTCCGAACGCAAGTCATTTTGTTCTATATGTTGCTGCCGTGTAGTTGTTCTTAAAAACCGGCCAATTTTTTAGTTTAAAATGTTTGGTGAATCAAAAGTGGAGTTGACATCTCCAGAAATAAGATGGAAAGCGAAAACGGTGACTTCGGAATTAGTGCATCAACTTTTGTACTCCCTCGCAGGCGGTCTGAATAACAAAGCCACCTGCAATGGGGAGAGTAGGAAGCTGTCCGCTAGCTGGCCTTAGCTGATTCTCCATGTCAACTGTCACGAAGGATTCAATGTAAACGTTTAACTCATAAAAGTTACCATAAGTCGTCGAAAAAGTACTGTATGAAACTCGATGTAATAGACTCGTGGGAGACTAATGTAGATTAGATAGACTAATGTAATACACTCGTGGGAAGTTTACGATACTCGCTAGTTCCTCGCTCGTATCGTAATAGCATACTCTTGTATTAATACACATCATTACATCATCGTTTCATAATGTTTATTGGCTGAGAGTTCTTTCAGCAACGTTGGAGCCTCACTCGGTGTGCAACAATTCATAACATTAATAATATCAATTATAACGATAATAATAACAATTATTATTATATAAATTGCACACATAGAGGATTATTAAATAGTAAATTATATTATTAATAAATAACATTTAGACCACAAAAAATTTCTTCTCGTTTATAAGTATTGTATTTAAGGAAGTAGTTTATTAAGAGGAAAGGAAAGTCAACAACTTATCATTTTCTATAATGTGAGATGATTGCAACGTCCCACTCATATCTGGTTATGGGTATAATACGATACGGATATTTCAGTTGCACATGAGTAACACCAACCTGTTATACATGCAACTCATGTGCCGGCAAGATAACGTTGTTAATCCCTGGTAGCTTGTATCTACAGATACGTCTACAGCAAAAGTTGTACTACATTGGAGGAACTTCATTCTTGTTTCTACAGATCATAAGCTATGTAATCATGTGTAAAGTCTGAAGCGTAATTACATAGAAAATTCGAGCTGTGTAAGACTAAAGTCAAAGCATTTATTCACTAATGAGATATTTGTCTTCAATGAACGATGAGTACACACGGACGCTCTTTACCTAGTGCCTCTTTCTACAGAGTAATGAAGTTGAAAACGGATGTAAACAGGCTTTCCTAAACTCTACCACCCGCCATAAATATTCCATGAAGAACACACATCGATTTCTTAATGAATTGCGAGCCCAGGAAAATTGAAGCGTAAAAGAGTATATAGAATGATTAACCGAAGACTTCATACCATTTAGCTTTTACCCTTAACGCAAGCTGTTCAGCGTTTGGGAGTACGTTTAAAAAGCGGTGCGTTTGGCCCGATTCTCCGCGAAATTTCGTTACGTAGTAATGAGGGCGCCTCATATCGCCCGTTTCTTTCAGAGAGGAACTTGGCCCGTTAGCAGCGCACGTTTTCCGAGGCGGGGCTTGTGCAGCTCCTCGCTTGGTCGTCCGCTGCGCCGACGAGGCGAAGCACGGGCCGAGAACAGGGCGCGTGTACAGAATGGCCCTTAATTATTCCGGTAAAGAAATAGTGTGGAATCTTATCGTTATTTGCGGAAGTTAGGTGTAATCGATTCTCGATCGAAAATATTCGTTTTAGAGAAATCTTGGATTAGTAGAGAGTTTGTGCACGCCATAGCGGATAGCCATATCGATCTTCTGCGCATGCGCAGTTGCACTAAAGTGATGCGAAACTTGAACTACGATGCGCACGCGATCGATAGTACTTTAACGTTTGAAGGTGCACAAACTCTCCATTGGCTGCTTCTAAGCCCTCGGTTGAAAGCTTCATTTCTTTCAACCGTATAAGGTCGCGTAGGTGTGCAGCGAAAGGTCTCGCCACGGCAGCCACGATGTCTAGGGGAAGTGGAGTTATCTGCGCGACTCGGAAAATATACTGCCACTCTGCCAGGCATATCGCTGATGAACTCACCTGTCTCTCAACTGCTCAACGAATCTCATATGCAGCGCGTACGTCCGCGCAGCGGCTTATACATGATTTAACTATCCGTAAACGACAAACAAGTCGCGTTTTCTTGAAATCGAACAGGACGGAAAACCAATTGCAGCAAACTTCCTCAAATGACGATAAGACTCTCCACGTTATTTTTGGTCGGAACAATTAAGGGGCACCCTGTACTTGCGGCTGCGTTGGCGAGTCGCGGGGCGCGGTCACCGCCCAGAAAGGGAAACGAAAGGGGCGGCGGGGCGGCTGGGCAAGGGGTGGCAGGCGCCGCGCAAGCAAAAATTGCGGCCGGGTGATTTATGCGGGCGAACGAACGCCACCCCGCCCCCTCCGCCTCCCCCTCCGCGGCTCGTTAGTCGCGCAATTAGCGCTTCTGCGGGCGGCCGGCTCACACCGCCGCCGTCGCCGCCAACGCCTCTCGCCGCGCCGCGCTGCGCCCTTGTCTTTATTCCCCCCCCCCCGCGAGTTGTTCTTCAGCTGTTTGCTCGTGCGCGCTTCCATCATCTACATATTGTGCCTCGTCTTAATTTGGGCCTTGCGACTGTTTGTTCGTTCTGTTGCGTCTTCTTTCTGGCCGTCAATCGTCTCCATTTTCGGCTTTTTGTGTCCAGTTTTTGATTGAGGACATTGCGTTTTCTTCTTTCGCTCTTCTCGGGTCTTTGTCGCTTCTTTTTTGTTTATATTCTGAGCTTTTATTACCTTTTTTGTTGTTATCTTCAGTACATTTTTTTAAATTCAAAAACATTTTAATAATTCACATAGATGCCTTTAATTTAACCCTCCTTCCTCTTTATTATTTCCCCTTATACTATATTTCCTGATATTTTCCTATTTCAATTTTTCGGTTTATTTAATTTGCCAGCAAATCCCATAATAATAATAATAATAATAATAATAATAATAATAATAATAATAATAATGATGATGATGATGATTTGTTACTCGCACTTTATTTCTACCACCAGTATTTTCATTATCACATGATTTGGGAAGTGTGTGAAAGCAATATTAGCGTGTGCTTCCTTCCCCTTTAGATACTTCTCTCTACAAAGTCTCCCTTTTCATATTTTTTTGGCCCCTCTCCTTCCATCGACGCCACCGTACGTGGCTACTCGCCTTTTCAGGATTCTGCCCTCTCCTGTTCGGCGTATCCCAGCACTTCAGCCGCCTCCTCCAGTTTCTGCTTCCCTCTGCGAAGCTTCCCCCTCGCCCCGGCGTAATTGAGAAAAATGGCGGCGGGCAGTGGCGGCCGGGCGCCGGTGGGCCGGGCCAGGTTGCGCGCAGGTAGCGGGCGCGCGGGATGCGCCTGGACGGCCGCCGAGCAGCGCGCGTTGAGGTGGGGGGCGGAGCAGGCCGGCGCGGCGAGGCGGGAGTGGCGTCCATGGGGGCGGCGCGGGCGGCGACGCGGAAAACGCTAGCCAAATGGTGATTAGCAGAAAGGATCGCTAGCTCGTTCGCTCTCTGGTCAGCGCGTTCTCTGTCCACGGCGCTCTTTCGCCCGTGCGCACTCTCTCCAGCGTGCTCTCTCGACCGCGCTAGCTCTCGCCCGTATGCCCTCCCGCGTGTTGTCTCGCTCGCACGCTCTCTCCCCGCGTGCTCTCTCGTCCTCTCGCACTCACGCCCGCCGCTCTCTCGCCCGCCCTCTCTCCCGCGTGCTCTCTCACCCGCGCCTCTCTCCCGCGAATTCTCTTGCCGCTCGCTATCTCACCCGTCGCTCTCTCCTTTGCGCTCTCTTTCCGCGTGCTCTCTCGTTCGCACGTCATCTCCCCCCGCCTCCCCTTGCTCTCTTCCGCTCGCTCTCTCCCCACTCACAATCTCCCACGCTCTGATACGCGCCCCTTTCCCGCTCGCCTCTCCCGTACGCACACACTCCCGCGTGCCGTCTCACCCGCATCCTCTCTCTCCCGCATTCTCCTTCTCTCCCTCCCACTCATTCACATTTTCACTTTCTGACCCGTACGCTCTCTTGCCTGCTAGCTCTTATCACCTGCAGACTCTCTTGCCCGCTCATCCACCCAACCGCTCGCTTGCTCTATCACCCACCCACTCGCCCGAGCTGCTTTCGCTTTCGTTTGCCTGCCCTGATGAGAGGGAGGGGACGGGTGGCGAAAGAGCGCTGTGTGTGGGCGGCGGGTGCGCGCCGCGCCGCCCATGGGCGATGGAGCGGACGAGATATGCACAAAGCGAGTGGGGCCGAGCGGTGCGGGAGCTTCAGTCAGACGGCGAGCGGCGGTGGTGGTCGCGTCAATGCCCGTCCAGGTGAACGCGCCCGCCAGGCCTGAGCGCGCACGACGACTGCCCGCGCCGAATCACGGGAGACCAGGCAGGCTGGGGGAGTGGCGCAGCGAGGGGGAGCGAAGTGCGAGCGGTAATACGACATATGCACGCGCGCGTGCAATTCATTCTGCGACAAGGTGGAACGGCGTTCGTAAATTGTCGGGCGAGAGCAGGTGTTCTATTCGTTAGAGTTCTCTTCTCTTCCACCCGTAAGTGATGCTGGGCCGTAAGAGAACATCTTAGCGGGGTTCGTACTCAGCGTACCCGCACGGTCGGACGTAGACCGCGGCTCGTGGATCGGCCGTCCTGGCGGGCGGGCCGGTAAACATGCGGGGAGGAACGGAGAGCCGCCCAGAGACTGACCTGCGGAATCCCTAATCGGCTCTGGCAACCGCCGGCCCCGCCTGCGACCCAGGATATTCTCTGCCCAGGGACCCGGCTTTGGGGCGCCCCTCACACGGCGCGCCGCCGCCCCGCCCCACGCCTACCCACAGTGTCCAGACTCCCTCCGCCTTCTCTGCCCTGCCCCGCCCCACCCGACCCCGTCGAATTCTGCCCCGCTCGCCCTGCCTCGCCCAAGCTCGCCAAATCCTGCCCCGCCCCATCCAACACCACTGAACCCTGTCCCATCCCTCCTTCCGCCCCATTCGTCTCCACTCCAATGTGCCCCGTTCCATCCACCCATTCTGTATCGTCTCCATGCTCCTTCCTACCCCTCCTTCATCTCCGCTCCCCCCCCCGCCCTTTTATCCCCCCACACCCCCTCTCCATCCCACTCCACCACCCATTCCACCTCATATCAGCTCACTCCCCTCGACTTGGACCATTTTATTTCGTCCAGATACTCCTCATCTCATCCTCCTGCCACCCTCCACTTCGGGAGCACGCTTCATCCACGCCGTCCCCATCCTCGACCTCTCCCCGCCATCTAGCATGTTCGTTGCAGCGTCCTCTTCTACGCCCGGACCCTCGCACACCAGACCCCATCCCCACCTCCGCCCGATAGCCTCTTCTCCCTCGCCCCGCCCCCCTCGTCCCTTCTCCATCAACATGCGGCCCCTGCGCGGCCGGCCGCCCGGCTTCACCGGACGCGCGGCGTGCTTTCCTGTCGGGACTTGACCCGTCGGCGCGCTCTCCCTCAGCTGCTTCGCGCCCACCACTTAACGCTCTACCGATACCGGCCCTCGGGTCGCCTCACCTCGCTGCCTTGCGCCAGCTGCTGACGCGGTGGCTGTTCCCACCGGCGGCGACCAGCGGCTAGCCACTCCGCAGCTTTGCACTGGGCTGCCGAAAGTGTCGCCAAGTGCCTTCCCAGCCACGTTTTTAGTTCGAATTATTCATTTTCTATTCGGTCTGTTGCACATATAACTCCTTAGAATCAACTAGTAAATTGATACAATAATTATATGTCGTCCTTGTTTTCCAAAATTGTATCTCGTGACATTTCACTACACAATTCAACTTCTATTTCAAGATCTCAAATCTAAATTCATTAATTTATTAAGTTTTTCTATTTCCTTGCCAGGACAATTACATATCCAAATCGTGCCGTTTTGCAAAAAATCTCGTTATTTGTATAAAATGCAAGTATGTCTCAACACCTGTCATTTACTTGGACCGACAAGAACATTTTTTAAGCTACGTTATAAACTCTGAATTATCCAAGGAAGAGAGTCCTGATGTTTTTAAACAAAGCTTCTTTCGAAATAAATACTAGAGCCGGCTTTTCTGATTGGAGGTCCGTGAATTCTCACTATCAAATCTAGTCTGATGAAGTAGCAATATCTTCAACAACTGTTCGTAGACTGCGCTCAATCCTTTCTTCTCAATCCGAATCTTAAATTCTTATGGCGAGGCGATTGTCTCATCCTCATCTCTCATCTCATATTAAACACTAGTGATCTAGAAAATGCCGGCAAAATTGCGAGTACGTGCAAGTCGGTTGAATCCCTTCTCAGAAAGTAAGGTATCTTTCCTCTTCTCCCATCGCGTGAAACTGCATTCTCTTTCTGCCACTACATTTTTATCACAGCACCGTCTGCGTCGTGTCATCTCGTTTATCCCTACCTTTTGTCTTCCGCACGCTTTTCCCCGCGCTCGGCTGCCTTCGCCTCCACGCCCCTTTTCTCCCTGTCGCGACACCCACGCATCGTCTAGGCACCCCCTCTCCGTCCCCGCCCCTCCTCCCCGCGCCCCTGCTCCACCGCACACCCATTCCTCCGCGCCCCGTTTCGCAACCTCCTTGTTGCACAACCCCCCCCCCCCCGTTCCCGCCCCCCCCCCCCCCCCCCCCCGCTTCCCGGCCGGCCTTCACGCTTCCCCTTCCCGCGACGCACGATACCTCATTCTCGATCTGCCTCTATTCGCTTCATTATGAACATGTTTTGCCCCAATCCGCCGGGCCTCTTTCTGCTTAGGAGAATCCTCGGCCCTGTGTCTTCAACTCTTCTACGTCGTCGCCACCTTCTTGACTCCGCCCCGCCTCGTCTCCGTCCCCAACTCGTATCCGTCCCCCCTCGCCCGTCTCCCCCCCCCCCCCCCCCTTCTTCCTCGTACTGCCCCTTCCCGCCCCATCCCGTCCGACCCGTCCCCGTCCGTCATGTGCCCCGTCCGCCCCGCCCCCCCGTCCCCGTCTGTCCGTCCCCGTCCGTCCGTCCCCGTTCGTCCCCCCGTCTGTCCTCCCCTTCCCCCCCCCGCCTTCCCCCCCTCTCCCTGCCCCCCCCCCTCACCTGGCCGCGTTCCTGCCCCTGTTCTCGCTCTCGTCCCCGCCCCGCCCCGCGCCAGCCCCCTCCCGCGCGCCGCGCCGGTGCGTGGGTGTTTGCGCGTGCCGCGGACTGCACTTAGCGAAATGGAGGGGCGGTTGCGGTTTGATATATATTACATGATCAATCACCTGGAAGCACCTGAGAATTAGGATGGAAGCCCGCGCTCCGCCGAGTATACCTGTTTCGAGATGGAATCCTTGCGCGGGGCCGGGAATCCATCTGCATCATAAACACACACACAGCGACATTCAATGCCTTTAAGTGAGTGGGTAATATATTTTCTTTCATACTGTAAAGATTATTTAGAACAATCGTTTTGAACGAGTTGCTTATGTAAATAACGACTAACATTGAATGAACTGTTTTTTATCTAAGAAAATTATTATTATAAACAATCCATAGTTTTATTGTTAGCAGGCTGTACTGTACTTATTATATCGTATGCTCCATAATTAAAGAAAAAAATTCACCCTAAATTTGGTGCATCTTTGCAGTTTCTTAGATAAGTCGTTTTGTAGTTGTTTTAATTTTAATCTTGTAATCCGTTTGCTTCCTTGTGAACAAATATACCTAATTCATAAGAAAGTAAGTTGATGAAGCCCGGTTTCCGATATTTGCATTTTAAAGTATGTAGTTGATATATTACTTCTTTTTCAATCTATTATGATTTGAATACAATTGTGTAATTTAAAACAATTGGAACGTCAATAAATTCTAGTAACTTTTTAAATCGAAATTTTGAATATCGGATTACATTGAAATTGCGTAGTGTAATTAATGTTATTAAATCTTTTTTTAAAAAGAAAACGCTTTAAATGCATAATCGTTGCTTTAACTGAATAACACCATATATATATATATATATATATATATATATATAATATATATATATATATATATATATATATAGTAACACGCCCACCTACTACCTTCCAGCCGGTGGCGATAAAGCGTGATACAATGAATGCTCGTGAAGCGAGCTTTGAAATTCTCAGGAAGCAGGATCTTTCGTGTATGAGAAAGGTGTGAACCCTTGTCACAATGAATTAGGTAAAATTCTGGTAAAAATGAGCATATATTCAGTAAAAAACAAATTTAAACAGTAGCACAAATATACAATAAAGTATGCACTTTGCGTAGATGGTCACTGCAAAGAAACATAAAAAAAAAGAACACAACCACAAAAATGTATAGGCGTCACCTCGACTGCCTGAATACTTCAATAAGTACTATTCACAATTCTTTTGCTTCTACCTCTTTCTGAATTATTTCGTGTACCTCATTTAACTTTTGTTATTCTTACGTTTTCTCCGTGCATGGCCCTTTAAATGATTCTCTACAATTATTCTACCATAGACTGTTCACAGGTGTCAGCCTTAAGCTGCACATTTACTACAATGCTGTGAACTCAAACACACGAACAAACGTGACACACACGTTACTTAAATTGGACCCTTTACAAATTATAGCAACTAATTATCCCTGACATAATACAATGAAAGCATGACTTTCAAACAAGATCACTTTTACATTACATGAAAAATCATAATTCACTTTAGGAAAGTCGTACAAGGTATGACATTCGAACGAATTTACTAGTGCGCAGAGCGAATGAAATCTAAACTGCCGCTCATACGTTCGGAATTTTTCTCCCAGTAATTATTTGGAACTTTCACGTATTTTAGGACGCTTCGCCTGGTATTTTAAAGATACACGATTTCCCAACAGATTGCCACATAGAAGTTGCCAGTTCTTTACCTCGACATCTCCTTCCCGCTCGCCATCAGTTAACCTTGGGGTTTTCGGTCGCTCGCCGTCCTCGCCACGTCGCTTAACTGGTTCGATGTTCCACGGTTATACCACTTCTTTCTCCCGATCTCAGGATTCCGCCACTCGTCCAAATTCCAGACCCTTCTCTCGATCTCTGGCTCGTACCATCCACGTATTTGGTCCAAGTCCTTCTCGCCTACGCTTGGGTCTTCACTGGAGTCATTCTTCTTCCGCGTGCCTCGTACCCGTCGTTCGCGCTTCCAGCTTTGAATAGCTAAAATTATTGAATTGAATACGTCTAGCACTCGGCCAACATACCACACTTTGAGCGTGCGTGGTCGTGGCGTACAAAATTAAATGCTGGATTTCGTTTAGAGTCCTTCTGAGAGAATTTATTTCAATTATGATACTATTTCAGATTCAAGCAATCACATCGCTTACTTTCTCGCGCAATGTTAGGGCTAACACTGTACATGCACTTCACTTCTGAATTCTATCACACTTATTACCGCGTTTCTCAAGTCAGTTTTAACTAAGGAAGTTAAAATGCACTAACCAGTGACTATCGCCGAAGAATTAGGTTGAGTCGCCGTCGCTGTCGAAGTCGAAAGAGAGTTCTCCCGAAGCGCGTCGCGGTATTTATGTGCCTCCATCTGGGGAAATTTCTGGAGGGGTGAATTTTCTCCTCCTTCGCGCCCTCTCAAGAAAAAAATATTATCCGTAACTTTGGACATCGGAGTGCGAAAGCCTGCGGGTAGATGTCGCTTTCTCGGACCATCGCTCCGCCGCGTACCGTATTTCTCTGTGTTCTGGGCTTTTCTCGAGGCTTATGGTGGCCTTACGGGTTTGTATAATCCCGTGACGTCACAATATATATATATATATATATATATATATATATATATATATATATATATATAGTGACGTCATGGGATTAGACAACCCCATAACGCCACCATCAGCTACGAAAAGAAGCCCACGAACAAACAGGAGTAGGGTACGCGGCGGAGCGATGGCTTGTAAATGCGCCATCTACCCACAGCTTTTCCAAATCTGACGCCCGAACTAGCGATAATGTTTTTCCGGGAGGTCACGAAAAGAGGAGAATATTAACCCCTCCAAAATTTCCCCAGGCGGTTTGATTGCAGCAGCGACGGTGACTAGACTGAGTTCTGAAGGCGATTGTAACTTGTAAGGAGTTTATTTTATCTTGGTAGTTGAAAGTTAGCTTGAGAAGCGTATCTTCGAAAGTGAGGTAATTAAGAAGTGTAGTGCACGAACATTCTTCATATTAACATTCACAATATTTGAGAGAGCAAGTGAAGTGACTGATTCCAAAATAATTTCAAATTTGTGAAATTCGCGCAGAAGGACATTAACTAAATCCAGCATCTCATATTGCACGCTGAGATCACACACGCACGAAGTGTGGTAAGTAGGTCGAGCATTTAAAGCATAACTTCAGCAACATTAATTATTCGAGGCTGGAAGCGCGAACAAACTTGTACGAGGCGCGGCAGATGAAGAAGGACGACCCCAGGAAGAGCGAAGCGTAGGCGAGAAAAATTTGGACTGGAACGAGAATCGTACGAGTCCGAAGAACGGGAGAAGGGTGTGGAAATTGTAGGTTTAGCGGAGTCCAGAGTTCGAGGGAAGGAAACTTGTAACGTCGTGGGACAGCAAGCGGAGAAGAGTGGCGACGCGGGTCTGCGAGCGGCAGAAAATTCCCAACGTTACTTACAGGCGAGCGATACAGAGCTGTTGAGGTAAAAGAACTGGTAACTTTTATGCGGCGATCAGTTGGGGAAAGAGAATAGCCGTAAATACACGGCAATTCGTGTTAAAAGTGGGTGAAAAGTCCAGAATAGGTGGGATAAGAATTCCGAACGATGTGAGTGGCAGTTTCAAGTTCATTTACTGCACGTGTTATTAAATTCATTCAAAGAGGTCATACCTTGTACAATTTTACTTAAATAATTCATGATTTTCACATGTTGTACAGTTGATGTTATCTGGAAAAGTCATAGTTTATTGATTGGGTTAAAATTAATTGTTTTCTGTGATATGTAAAGTGGTCAGATTTAAGTAACGTGTATGTTACGTTTTATTGTTTTTTTTTCTCTTTAAAGTTCAGTGTTATAGTGAGTGCGAAGCCCAAGGCTAGCACCTGTGAACGGGATTCCTTAAACCAATTTAAAATTCGGAAAAACAGAGAGTAAAAAGAGTAAAATAATTTGGTAGATGAAAATTCAGAAAGAGGAATGAGCAAATTGTAAATTGTAATTGGTGAAAGTGTGTTCAGGCAGTCGAGGTGACGCCATTTTTTTTGTTTTGCCTTGTTTTCTGTTTTTTTCAGTGACCAACTACTTAAAGTGCATTATCCTGTTATATAATTGTGTCACTGTATTTTGTTCATTGAATATATGTTCATTTTACTCGTATTTTATCTGATTCATTGGGTCAAGGGTTCAGACCTTTCATACCCAAAAGATCCTGCTTCCTGAGAATTTTAAGCTGGCTTCACGAGCATTCATTCCATCACGCCCTCACGGCGTGTGGAAGGTAGTAGGTGAGGTGTGATAGAATAATATATATATATATATATATATATATATATATATATATACACACACACACACACATATTGCCCTTCAGGGAAAGGCTTCTCACTTCTTGCTAGGGTCGATGACAATAATGAATATATAAATCAAAACTCAATAGAACATAGGTCGACACAATAAAAATACATAAATATTACATTAAAAACACAATCTTAGACACGTTTACCAGCAGTGAACGTCCTCTAATTGTGTTATTTCATGAGAAACAACATATCACGCATTGATTAGCACATAATATATCAGGCGCGGCTTGTCAATAAAGGCTGTATGGCGGAGCCTCTCCTGCGGAAATCGTCGCCCAAAAGAAATTAAAAATTTTATTTATAAGTGTATTTATTTATTAATAATGGCTTTCTGAGTTACATTCTGTAACAGTCATATCAACATTTTTGTTCGTGAGTTCGATAACGGTCGTCCGTAACGCATTTGAAGCTGTTGACAGGGAAGACAAAAGCGTTAGGCTCCCACTTCATTCCGCCATAAGGCCTGTGTAAAACGACGAGGCGTGACGTCATGCATTCACTGCACAGGCTTACCGGCGGACGAAGGCTGCGGCCAGGCAGCCTTCAAGGGTGGGGCGTAGGGTCTGAAGAAGGGCGTGCTCACCAAATAGCATTACTATGCAGCTCAGCGAGAAGCATTGAGCATCAACTAGTTTTCCCAATTTGCGTTAGGAGCGCTACTCCCTTATGCATGTATCGGAAGGGATTATGTATAGAAATATTATGCCTGCTATGCATTTGCAGCCTTCCCTATTTAGAAAATTACGAGCCGCGATTGTAATATATCATTTCAAAACGCAACACACGAATCGAAGTACACATGTATTGTTATTACACAACTAGCTAGAAATGTGCTCTACTTGTCATTTCCAAACTTCTCTGTCCCGTGCTTGCACGAAGTCACAGATCAACCTTTTTCCGAAATGTGTCCGACTATCTGTTTCCGGTCTTTCCTGGCATCCCCATCAAAGTCTTGGGTCCCACAATTTCGTTGTAACTTCCCTTCTTTGTTGTTTTTGCCGTGCAACGTGTCCAGTCCAACTCCATTTCAGGTTCCCTGCATACTGTACTACGTCTCTTCTACGTCTTCTGTGTCTAATTTCGTCACTTTATTTTATCTCTCGATGTTATTCGTAGGGTCTTCGTCTCCATCATGCGTTGGCATCATACGCGCGACATTTTATTATTGTTAAAGCCCTTATACAGTTATCCGTATATCAGTTACAGCATATCATCTGTTGTACTGATTGTTAATAAGAAAACACTGTGTTCTCTTATTAATTCTTAATCTCTTATTAACAAAATGAACACGGTGTTCTAATATCCACAGCCTGCTAATAACAGATATTATTAAACCGGTCTGTCACCTTTTGCAAGAGTAATGTTCAAATTTAAACGAAAATTGTAGTTCTTTGAAATGTTTACGAAATATTTTTTCCATCAAACGTTATAAATATGCCTGGATTAGAATCTAATTGAAATTATCGTTTGGTTGAGCAACTTTGCGTAATGGGCTTGTTTGACACTCACTAACCTCGTATTGTGAAAAGATGTTTTGGGACTCGTATTTCGAAAATAAATATTAATGATAATACAATCCTTGCTAACACTTTATGGCTAATTCGAGACCTGAGTAGTACAAATGAGCTGTAGAACTCAGCAAAAAGTAATTTCATTGGTATTGTACACTATTAATGGAGAATTCTAACACTTTTCAAAGAAATAAATTCATTTAAACTGAAAAACAAAATTTAAAATTTTCAAAATCAGCATCTGATACATCACGAATTAGTTTTATAACAGTCCTTGTTATCAAACTATGGCTAATATTATGGATTACTAAAACAAATTATTTTCAATCGACATCGTGTAGTTAACAAGCCTATATACAGATACAATACATTTATAAACTATTCTTGCGTGCCGTAAATTAACATTAGTTATTGAAGAGATGCACGCAGTTTTTATTCCCATGAAGCATACATATTTTCATGAAAAACAAAAATGTTTTCAAAATTTAAGCTAACCCCATTCATTAACACATAATTTAGGATTAGGAATGCGATGTTTCTTTTTCAACAGCTTTAACACGACTTTTTACGCAAATTCCGAATTTTTTTGGATCCTTAGACTTCTCGTAAACGTGAATTTAGTATTAACAATTGTATTTTGTAGAAGATAAGTTTGTTTCGTAATATTTTGTAGGTGAGTATTAAAGCAAAAACAGTTAAATGAAGTGCCAATGCAGATGTGTATTATTTTTCGGAGGGAATTTTACAAAAAAACGATCAGAAAATATTATCAGTATTTTTTGCGGCACGTTTTTCACGGATACAAGTTACACCGTTAAATGCTGAAAATAATAAATAGCAGTAGTTTCCATAAATTTAAAACAGTTATTTTTAATGACTTAATATTGCTGATTAAGCCTGAACTTATTACCATTAACTCCACAATCCTAAGTGATGCATTAAATTTCTCCTTCTTCAATAGGTACGAACAATTTAATAGCTTAACAGTCGTGCTTGAATGTAGAATTTGCACACACGTTGCGTGGCTAACAAAACTGCAAATGAATGGTTCTTTAGAAGCAAGCAATAGCTTTACTACAAAGTGATGTTCTTTGAATGTTTTATACAATGAGGCATTTCTTAAAACTTTCAATTGGTTTATGAAATATATTTATGTTCATCGAACTGAAAATTTCCCCCATATTATTCAATTTTATTCTTGTCTGCCTTACGTCGCAGGAGAGTTTTCTCAAACTTCGGAAGGAAAACTATAATATTTTTTTCCTTATTCGTATTTTAGGATTCATAGGAGAAAAATTACTGTGTGAACCATACGCTTAAAATATTTACATCTATGAAAACGTTTCGCTCCCTGCTCTCCTTGATGTTTAGAAACGACAAATGAGTTTAAATGTTAAACAACCGGTTTGTTGAAACAAAGTAGCTCCGTGAAACAGCATATTGATTACAAGCTGGTAGAAACTCTGTCACAGTTCACTTGAGCACAAATTTTCGCAACTGTCAGTTCCCAGTTTCGTAATATATCTCTCCCAGGTGCAAACTTTCATGATCGGCTTATTTCTCTAAACTTTTAACCTTGCACTCAAGGCACCTGAAGATGATAACGTCAAATAGTACAACTACGGGAAACTTTTTTAGTTTTTATACATCTCCTTAAGCCCTCGGTGGTTCGTTGGTTAGCGTGCTCGCTTTCCACGGCGCAACCCCGGGTTCGCGGTGATTTCCGGCCGAGGTAAAAATTAACTGTGCGCTTTCCTTGTAATACATCCGTATCTGTTGCTACGTGACGATAAGAAAGCTATCTTCTCAGGTTGAGAAGATCAGAGATACGGCGTATGTGCTAACCACACGTACCCCCAACTCATGGCCGCAAGCCCAGGACGCCGCTGGTAGGCCTTAGTTCGTAAAGAACTGCCTTGCCAAAGCACATACATACATACTTACATACAATATCTCCTTTATTTATTAGTCTTTGACTGGTAATTGTACCCAACATACATGCATATTTCAGCTTTCAGGTCAAAAAACATTCTATGTTAAGTAGTAATTGTGTTGGATTTTTTCGGTGATCCATTCTTTAACTAGGGAGGGTACAGGAATATTCTGACTTCTGAAGTTCATTGTAAATTGAGATTGATATCTTTATTTTACAAGCAAGCATTGCAAACTTGGTATTTAAGATCTACATTTTTTGACTTCATCTGTTTAAAGAATTTCGCTGGTAATTTCGGAAACTCTGACTTTGGAATAGAGTTTGGAATACCTCTAGCCATCATGGTCCAATGGTATGTATGTGTATGTATGTGTATGTATATATATATATATATATATATATATATATATATATATATACAGTACATATGTATACACAGATTTTCTTTAGTATTGGTCAGACAATGTGAAAACGTGTGCACTAATGTGACTACTTAAGTAGTCACCAAAGAGAACGACTGTTCATTCCGGTCTAGGATAGGTGAAAGAGGGGTTCAAACCAAACCACTCGCCGGTGTATCGCTGTGTTATTGTATATCGTGTCTGCTTATGTTATAGTATATAGTATACCCTGCATGTTTACTGAAAGGGTGATAAAAATTACGCCTTCCAGGAAGCATTTTATATTATGTAGGTCACATACAAGGGAGCTAATTCGCCGGTCCCGTTTGCACACATCATTATTGACGTTGCTTTGGTGACATTATTAATTATTATTAATTACTAGTGGTCACCCAGTGGTCGAAATTCGACCGTAATTCATTGAATTTTTAATTTTCAACGTTATTGATGTCCTTTGTCAAAGAATGTTCCCTGTATAATTATTGCATTTACTTTTTTGAATATTTTTATATTACCTCATCTGCGAGCGTGTAAAAATTCGAGATTAGTGTGTGTTGTTTGCTTTAATTCCGAGCAGTACTTATGAAATATGAAAACCTACTTATGAAAACAAGGATTTAGGAAACAAAGAACAAGGAAAACTGGGCTTCTCACCCCTCCCGCATTGCCGACAAATACAACGGAAACTAGTCTCGTGACTCAACCGCCAACAGAGCAAAGCCCTTCAGAAGTCGAATGTACTGTCTCCTATACCTTTTGTTTATCTGTGATACTACGTTAGGTTTGAAAAAAATTAATATTGTTCACGTACGCAAATTATGATTACAATTATTATATATGATTGTTGTTGTTATTATTATTATTGTTATATTTATTATTAATAATAAATGCTGACCTGAATGGTCGAGGTGACTAAGATCGTGTACCGACTACGCTTCAGTCCGAAAGGTCGCGCGTTCAAGTCCCGCCTTGGGCGTGGTTGTTTGTCCCTTGTCTCTCATGTATGTGTTGTCGCGGAGGGCCTCGCGTTCTGCTGATCCCAGATCAGAGGAGCCCGCAAGTATGTTAGGGCCAAGGGTATGGTCAAATATACATCCCATCGAAAGGGTAACCGGTTGACGGCTGGAGAAAGCTGTAGAAAAAAATGTAAAATGCTCTTCACGTACCAAATACAATTGTCAAGTGAGGTTTTATTCTCTTAAACGTTAAACTTGGAATAAAACATCTAAAATTGTCTCATTTTGTGGATTAGGACATAGAAATCAAAACTCCTCTCCCTGTAAATGAGGTTTAAAGCCTATAAAACGCATCGTTTCCGAGTTATGAACGATAGTAGTATGTTGCATCGTACTGCGAGTTCCATCCGCACGCTATTTGATTTAATTTAATTTGTATTTGTAACATATTACATATTTTACACATGTTACATATTTTACACATTATCTTTCTGCACTCCTTTTCCAAATAAACTTTAACTATCTCAAATCTTACACTTCTCCGTGCGCGCAATATGCTTAAAAAGGGGTACACACTTTTCTCTTCACTTATTATTATATAGATTTACTATAGAAGCTTCCGGTTCGTCTATTAAGTCTTTTAAATTACTTTCTTTATTCCATTTACGTTTCTAGAGAAGAGCTCTAGTGTTGAAGGTTTAAATTAGATTCAAGGTTATCCAAAAAAAAAAAAAATTTACAACTCTTCAGTTATTCTTCGGCGTCACATTGGCAAAGAAAAGGAATTAATCAATAAAAATAGGAAAACACTCGAATGAAATATGAGACCTATTGTTATAACCAAAAGTTTTGACTTTTTGTTATCGTGATATGTCCACGTAAACCAAGCCTTATTTACCTGGAGAGATGGCTCAGTGCAACAACTGATGTCACTGCAGTCACTTGCTGGGAAGTTCTAGGTTCGAGGCCCGACAGTGTCAAGATTTTCGACCCTAGCTTGTCAGATAGGTCGAATTCAGTCGCTGCCTGGAGGAGGATTCTAGCGGCCGGCTGCTCTGACCGGTGATTCGCCGATTACAACTGGCGAATGCCGGAGCAGTACCCTAACAAACGGATCACGGACCGTGCTCGATCTTTCTAACTATCCCTCCCTGTCCTATCTTATACCTTACACTTACATGCACTTCTCTACCACACATACCGGGAGATCGGTCGGGGACTTAGAGCTTGTCCTGGCTGGGGCGGTACCCCGCTGGTGGGAGATACCTGATTAGAGAAAACCCCGCTAGCCGGCAGTAGCCGACGATTTCGCAATTTATTAACTCCGCGCCATTAATTACCAGTATCTACCCAAGAAATACCTACGATTATTTCACCCAAGAGTTGTCCACCTATGAAATGTAAGAAAAACATCTGCCTCGTCCATTCTGAGACATTTTAGCCGTGAAATTTTATCGCCGCGAGGTGCAGTTGTTTCCAGTATAAGATGCATATTTAAGATGCATTAACTCACATATTTAATGCATTTTTATGCACTGGAATGTTTCCAGATATTTTCAAAACAGCTGAAATTAAGCCGCTCTTCAAAAAAGGCATCAAAAATGAAATTCAAAATTATCGGCCCATCTCTCTTCTATCAGTTTTTTCAAAAATATTAGAGAGACTTTTTTACGTACGAATGGAAACCTTTCTCACTAAAGACGACGCGCTTTCAGATTTCCAACATGGATTTAGAAAATCAAAATCAACGGAAACAGCTATATTTTCTTTTCTTAAAGATGTCGCCTCATCATTGGATCAAAACGAGGCACCTTTTGGATTATTTTTAGATCTTTCAAAAACTTTTGACATCATTGATCATGACATTTTACTTTCCAAATTAACTTCATATAGAATCCTTGGTATTGCTCTAGATTGGTTATGTTCGTACCTTAAACAACGATCTCAGAGAGTGTAAATAACTTACTGGAATGATGGAACATTACGTACGCACCTTTCCGACTCTTTGCCCGTTGCATGTGGAGTTCCTCAAGGATCGATTTTAGGCCCTATTCTGTTCCTACTTTACGTAAACGATATGCCCTCGACGATTCGAAACGGAAGAACGGTTCTCTTTGCGGATGATACGAACATCGTTTGCAATAAAGAAACAGTAAATAGTACAATATCAGATATTTCAAATTGGTTCCGAAATAACAAATTAATAGTAAACGAAAAGAAAACGGTTTTAATGCAGTTTTCCATTTCAAATAAACCATTCTGTGCTCCATTGACAATGAACAGTGGACCATTGACTGATGTTAAGGCAACAAAATTTTTAGGTCTCTCAATTCAGTCAAACCTTAAATGGAACGTCCATTTAAATGAATTGAACACAAAATTAAGTTCATTATGCTACGCGTTCAGAATTCTTGCAAATTCAGTCAGCCTTCATACTGCTCGTTGTGTATACTTCGCGAATGTTCATTCCCGCCTGAGATATGGCATAATATTCTGGGCAATTGTACGAATAATAACCAAATCCCTCCCACGTGATTCATGTAAGCCTCTCTTCATTAATCTAGGAATTCTACCATTACCGTGTCTTTTTATTTACGAATCAGTGGTTTTTGTAAAAAATGACTTGCTTTGGGGCGGGAATATATTTTCAGAAAATGCCAAAGTCTATTACTATAATACTCGACGTAGAAATCATATTCATCAGGTGACAGTATCAACAGCTCATTACAAAAAATTCACATACAATACATGTACATTATTTTACAACACTTTACCAGATGACATTAAACGATTAAATTCAATAGAAAAGTTTAAATCCCAAGTGAAATCGTTTCTGCTGAGTAACTGTTTCCATACAATTAGAGATTATACTGAGCATCACAAGAAAAGTAACATTAATTTTAACAATGATACATAATGCATTATTTACCATTTGGACTGTATAAATGAGTATAAACAACCTGTAACAACTATTGTAGTACAGTTTCCGGGTCAATGACCCCCATCTCGATCAGGTTTTTCGTCCAGTTTCCCTGATCCATTGAGCAAATGCTGAGATGGCCCCTTGTTTTGCTTCTGGACATAAATGTAACTTCATTTTCTGTGCACGTCTTCTAGAATTCAGTGGGAAATACAATTATTCAAATTATCGTTTCCATGTTGTCGCGGCAGGAAGTAAAAAGAGCCAAACTTTATTGCTTATTTATCCTTGAAAATAGATTTTATTACTTGGGATTTTTTTTCTCCTTTCAAAATTTTAAATTTATTGCTTATTTATCGTTTAAAATAGATTTTATTACATAGGAGTTTTTGTTTTTTTCTCCCTTTCAAAAATTCAAAATTTAAGTAGTATATGACTTAGTGTAGGGATCACAGAATTTTGAAAATGTGCACACAATTCACTTTTCCCCATAGCACGTCATACGCAGTTTTTAAACTGTTTTTTTTTACGTAAAATAAATAAAAAAATGGCCGAGAAAATTCCAAATGAACGTAACCTACGTACGTCTTTACAAATTGTTAATTGAGAAACCAAGTACGCAAGTGAAAACAGATCATCTCTTACTCACTCCTAATTCTTTTTATTAAAGATTTACCTTGTCATTTTGGTGAGAATGAAAAATATAAAATTAATTTATTTAATTATCAATTGATAATATTTCTGTTCAAAAGACTGATTTTTATACCTCACATAAAAAAATACTTCCATTCAAGTCGGTCGACAATAATTTCACATACTGCCCACGTCGGAATATAAGAAAAAGAAGCCATTAATATGAAGGGTACTGCTAGTTCCTCCTCTTTAAAACAGTTTCTTCAATGAAATGAGAAACCCTATTCTTCAAGTCGATACAAAACATGCAAATTCAGGAACCATAAGATGAGCTTTAGAATGAAATAAATCGTCATCAACTACGTATAATTTCAACAACATATTTTAAGAGTGCTCATTTAATTAAATATGAAATTAATAGAAGTGTTACATTGATACATTTAATTTATTTTGTTTTTGAGTAATTGATTATTGTAAAAAATGTTACTAATTGAATAAATAAATAATGTTCCGTTGTTTACATTTCTTATTTCTCTTTGGGTAATTTGTACAGAGAGCTTTGACACCACGGGCGATGCCGCTGTATCTTCTATTGAAATGTTGATGTTTATTCTAATAATAATTATTATTAAGATACTGTTTATCTTAATATTGACAATTAACTATTTTTCATTTTCATCCGTGATATAATATTCACAAATATCATTCCAGGTTTTTGTGTTTCCCAGATAAATTCATTCGCCGGTACGTGGCTCCTGAATTTATCGGTAAACTCAGAATCTCTTGTGGTATTACCTTTTGATATTATTGAAATGTTAATCAACTAGAATCTGTACAAAGATTTCGAACTCGATATCTAAAAAGTAACACAGTGTTGAGAGATATTTTACGCAAGGAACTGTGAAAACAACACCGACTTGAAATAACCTTCACCTAGGGAATCCCGTGGGTACTCTTCACTCCTCACCCTAATGGGCGATTTCATTAACGTTCCTCGTATATAGTCGGTCTGCCGTTCACCGCCATCAAGCGTCTCTCCACTGCAGTCTCCCTAGAGAGAGCCCTCCGCGCCATCAACGTAACAGCCGGGGAGCAACACACGCGCGCGCGCGCCCACACACACACACACACACACACACACACACACACACACACACACACACGTTCGTCCTTTCTGCCCGGACTGCCCTCGCCCCCCCCCGCCCCCCCATCGTTTGCCATTCTAAAGGGCAGGATCGCGAAATTGATGGCCAATAAATGAAATCGTTTCTGAACGTGCACGAAACCGAGTTTTCTGTGGATAAGCGGGTAGATAATATCGATTGATTGAGTAATTGATTTCTTCCGGGCATGTCAACTGCTGTGGTCATTAGTTCCGTGAAAGTAGTGAATGTTTTAATCAGGGAAGTGTAGTTGTTCTACTCTCGCTAGATTTTGAGATCTGGCTTAAAACTTCATGTCGGCTTACGGGGGAATTTTCCTCCATGTGCGACCCCAGTGGGTCACCGCCCTAACCAGGAAACGCTCGAAACTCTCGACTGCACTCCCGACATCTATGGTGGTGTTGTGCATGTCATTGTCATTGTGTGTGCCTGTGTAAGAGAGGAGGAGAGGTCAAGGAAGAGGAAGGAAAGATCTTGCGCGGACTGCTTGTTATGGTAGTGCTTCGTCATTCGCCTGGCATTGATCGGAGAAACACTGGCAGCTGAATCGACCTTCGTATATAGCTAGTAACGAAAATACATCTCCGCCGCGACTTGAATCCTAAGACTTCCCCGTCAGAGTCACTTTAGAGTCCGCGGCAATGCTGTCTGTCTATGAGCTAAACTCAGCCGGTAGACTGAGTGAACAACTGAACTGAAAAACGCACCATACTGACATTGTAAAAATCATGGATATGCGAAAAAAAACACGAAGAATATGTCAAAGAGTAAACGTTAGACATCACTAAATATATCGTATTAAATACACCGAATCTTTAATTGAACCACACATTTTGTGACGAGGAATCATGCGAAAAATTGAATACAAGGAATTTGCAGATTCAAAATGGCGGTTTAAAATATTTACACAGATGGATCAGAACAAATGTTACAAACTTGTAGGGCATCTAGAGTACTTTCCATCATTGAACATGTGGTGGACGTTACACGCCTTACATTTGCCGACTACTGGTCAGCAACACATCCCACACTCGACACAAACAGCACTGGTGTTTAGCAACTCTTCTGCGTTTTAACATGTATATGCCAAACACTATTGCAGGATGAATCGCCGACCAATAAGGGCTTGTAAAGCCGCATGATATTTACCACTGCTTCTAAATGAAAATTAAAGTTTGTTCGAGGTGTACGAACTATTGAAAAGAGAAAATAAGAGGGATGGAGCGTTGGTTACCATGGACGCAATGTTTATTAGGACACTGGGTTGAGCTCGTGAGAGAATGGACGGCTGAATGTAGTCCGGATATGTTAATGTGACATTCTGAATTTAAAACCCAAATTGTAGCGACTTCATGATATTGGAAGTTTGGCAAAACCTTGGGGAAGATACTTCAGCAAATTAATTGGTGATTCTCAAGTAGAGAACAAGATATCCGCGGAAGCGAAGAAGGTAACATTTCCCGATTGATTGGATTACAAGAATTCACGAATAATATATTTACTTCTGTTTGAATGTAATGTTCTTACTTAAATTACCTTAAGAGAGAAGCCAACTGACAGCGACGTATGGTGAGTGGGAATGTTTTGGTCTTTACCACCATTTTCGTGTGCATACGCTGTTGCGGGATAATTGAATATTTCGTAGTTTCGTAGCACTCACCGCAAGTTCACGGGCAAAGAGCACGATCTTCGATTCTTCTATATTCCTTACAAGTTTTCAACATTTGTTTTGAACTCTCCTGTACAGCACGTCTACACTTTGAGTTTTGACCAGTTGTGCAGGCGGTCTTCGCGCCGTCTCGTGCCGTGTGAGCATCACATCCACGCGCCGCCCCAGGACAGTTGCTCGCTCGCTGGCTGGCGCGCGCTCGTTCTGTTCGCCGGCCGGCCCTTGGCCAATTACGGCGCGGCGCCCGCCGCCGCCGCCAGCGCCAGCGCCGCTTCCGCCCCCCTCCACTGGCACCACCACAGCCCTCGCGTCGCGACTCGACTCGTACAGTGCGACTGTGACGGCGGTACATGGGAGCAATGGCGATGGAGGAGGTGGCGGAGTTGGCAGCGGCGTTGGTGTGGTGGCAGAGGCGACGGACATCTGGCGGGTTCCTGTTAGTGGTGGTGTTGATGTGTGGGTGTGGCGGGGGATATTTTTGGGCCTTTGGTTTTTTGGGGTTTTTGGCCTTTTGGCGACCTGTTTTTGGGGGTTTTTTTTGGGTTTTTGGTGGCTTTTTGGCGACTTTGTTTATTGGGGGCGCTGTGCGGTAGCGGCGTTGTTTCATGGTTCTTTTGGGGGTGACGTAATTTTCTGATGCCGTTGTTTTTTGGCAATTTTTGACGGTGTTGTTGTTGGCGGCGGTTACCGCGTTCTTTTTTGCGACGCTATGGTAGTTGGCGACGGCGGCATTATCGTTGGCGGTGGCATTGTTGTTGTTGTTGTTGCCGGCGGTAGCGTTGTTGCCCGCGTTATACTATAGAAAACTGCGGCGGTGGCGTTGGCAGATGCCGGTTGCGGCGACAGCGGTGACGGCGTAGCGATGGACACAGGCACCGAAACCCTGTGAGGGGTGACTGCCGGAGAGGAGGCGGGGCCAATGGCGCAAAGACGCCGACGGGGGCGGCGGTAATGCATAAACAGTGACGGCGGAGGGGTGGCGGCGGTGGCCGGGCGGGGTCGGCGTAAGTGGAGTAGAGGGTGACAGCGCCGGCGCGGCGGGGCTGTCGCGATCTGCGTTAGCGCTGGCAGGCGCGGGGAGGATAGCTCGCTGATGGAGTGGAAGTGGAGTGAAGATGAGTTTTGATGCGAGCGCAGGGAAGCGACGGAGAATATAAAGACAAAGCAAAAATGGTTTCGAAAGTAAAAGTGGCGGAAATGAGTGAAAAATGGGAACAATTGGGATATTACGCGTAGGCTGCTGTAACGGAAATAAGCTGGAGTGATGATTCGTGGAGCTATAATACATATCGGAGCCACAAAGGAATACGAGCTCTCTGAGGATGTATTTGACTTTAGATTTCTTATTACGCTACGTAAAAGGCTATTTTCAGAGCCTTTCACGGAAATGTGAGAGACAATTTGAAACCAATCGTGAGTAAAAGAGGAAAAGGTGAAGAATGGAAAGGAAACAGGGTTGGAAAACAGTGACGGGCGTTACGGACATGGTGAGTTGTAAGACATAATAATGAAATTTGGGTACAACTACAAGCGCCTTTCTTCAGGAAATGGTCAGATCACCAATTCGTCGCTCAGAGTTAGAAAAATCCGTGTTGAAGCAGAGTTGAAATAACGGACCCGCCATTAGGCGCGCCAGCAGGAGGAAGCCACAAAACTCGCCGAGAGGCACGGTGGAGTCAATGCGGACGGCCGGGAGCGGACAGCGGAAAATAGTGCGGGTGGTAGGGGGGTGGGGGGGCGGTCGTGAGTGGCGCGCGTGCGATGTGACAGCGGGGGCGGGGCGGAGAGCAGCTGATGGCGACTGTCGCCGACGGGTGGCGGGCGCGGATGGCAAGTGGGATTTACGAGCGGGGAGGGTGGCGGGGAACGGGGCGGGGCGGGGCTGGCGATGACGGATGCGCGCTCGTGGGGCGACCGGCGACGTCTCTGGAGCTGCCGGAATATGGAGCGCGCTGCGGGCCCGCCGGTCTCGTCTCGATCCTCTTCTCTGTGCCTTTCCCGCTTCCCAGCGCTCCGACTTTGCCTTGCTTGGTTCACCTCTCCTCGCTCCGTCCCATCATGACCCTCTTCGCCTTACTCAGTCTCTCCTCAACCTACCCATCAAAGCTCCTCGAACCACCTCGTCCCACCTCATTCATTATTTCACCGCCCTTTCATTCTCCGCGACTTCTCGTTTTTCTCGATAATCACATCTCCACCAACGGTCTCCCCGCCCATCCTCATCCGCTATCTCCCGATCCTGGCCTTCCTCTCCCAGCCGTGGACGCTCTGTATTCGCTTCTCTTCGCATCTCTCCGCCTCTCCCCACCACGCTCCGCCTCTTTCAGCCCCGCTCCCGCTCTATCGCCCCGGTCCGTCACACCTTGCTCCGCCTCGTCCTGACCCTCCCCGCCTCGTTCAGCCTCTCTTCCATCCTGACCTTCAAAGCGCCACCCCCCCTCCCCCCCCACCTAACCCCACCGCCAATTTGTTCGCACCCGCTTTGCCCCTTACATTTCCACCAACCTCCACGCGGCATCTCATCGCCATTGCTACCTCACCCCGCCATGATCCCTCTAGACCCGAAACTCTTCCCATCTCCACGCCTCTCCCCAAGTCTCACTCCCACTCTCAGGTCTACCTCACTCTCTATGATCCATCCCAGTTCGCTTCTCTTCACCTCTTCCCGCATCTCCTCCTGCCTTAACCCCTTCCCTCCCAAACCTCCCCGTCCCGCTCATACTTTCCCCACCCCTTCTAAATTATTCTCCCCCCACGCAAATCGGCCCCAACTCAGTTCCATTCGCCCTTTCTATCCCACTCACCTATTTTCTCGGCACCTGCTGCGTGCGTCTCGCCTCTTCCCGCTCTGATCCGCCCCGTCTCGCTCCCATTTTCTCTCCTTCTCACTGTCTTTCTCCATCTCGCTCTGCAGCCTCTCCTCACTTGGTCCCTCCCACCTCGCGCATTCTTTCGTGCTCCGCCTCAGGAGACTCCCTGGGCTGAGGCTTGAGATGCGGAAGGTGACGTCATCTTGCTGGGAACACGACCTGTATTACATTTGCGTTTCGGGAAGACAAGTGATGTTTCTTGGAAACCCGCCCAGCGCAGTTCTTCCTCGGCACCTGTGGAAGAGCGCGGGCGTAAACCACATTCGCGAACGGAGTTCTTGAAGATGAAATATATTTTTCAGAGGCGCTGAACGGTTATTATAGTAGCTTAGCCCCGATGAGGTTTATTATGTCAACAAAAAAAGTAGTTTTTTTTTTTTGAAATTTTTATTAAAATATTTGGAAGTTCATAATAGACATTTAAATCGTAATACAGTTGCCTGACTCCTCCATCATCAGGCATAGAGAGTGACCTAAAAAGTACAGATAGAAATAAGTTCTTTAAAATAATTAAATTTTAATTTAATTTTTGTTTATTTAAAGTCATTTTAATTAATAGAGTGAAGATTCATACTATGCCAAAAAGGTAGTAGAAATTCACAGCTATTCATAACTATCAATGTCTCGAACCAGCCTTCAAACACGTTTTTTCAATATTTCTTTCCGAATATTCCAGAAGTATCCGTTTAGAAATACCGTCAATTGATTTGCCTTGGCGACAGAAATAGAATGAACTATTGATCAGTCTTAGGTGTCTTAAAACTCATAAAAAACTCATTAAAACTCATCAATGTGCTAAATCCCCCAACACGTTTTTTCGAAACGTTACTTGGAATGTTCTGGAAGTTCACAGAAAATGGTCAGTTCACCACCTGTATACTAGGCGCGTCGTATGACACTTGTTTCAAATGGTGGGCCGGACAAGCCCAACAAGCACGATTTGTATAGTTATTTTCGACAGAAAATCTCTTATTACAGGGCCCTGGTAACGAAAAAGTGGATAAATCCAGTGGCTAAATTTCGAATTGAAAAAAAATTAGTAGGTAATTATTAAATAGGCAAATTAGATAACTTGAGACTATGTGGCTAGGCCGAAGGCCTTTAAGCCATTACAATACCTACATTCTACCGCTTTCTAACATTTCGAATTCTGGTATTCATCCCAAGTGGTCTCTCCGTCGCATCAAAGCCGTGAAAAATAGACCATAAGCTACGGGTGAGGAAAAAAACTCTAAAGGGGAAAACCTGCCGTTAAAGAACTTTGCACTGCCGCTGTGTTTTCCTAACAAAGGAGAAAAAAACCAAGGGTTGCTACGATTCCTGTTTGAAAATACATGTTTTGGGCGATTTTTGTGAAGTGATGCGGGGATTAAAATTCTGTCCTGTTGTTCGGCGTTAATACAATGCACATGTAAGGAGAGGATATAATTTACTTTTATTTTGCATACTATCTAATCTATAATTTAAATAATTACATATTTTTCCATTGGTGAATTCTGCATACGTTGATTTTAGTCATTTTACTTTCTAGCTACGGAGTAGAGAGAAATTTATGAAATACTGCGCGAAAAACGACGAATTTTCCGCAATGAATCTCTTATTACAGGGCCCTTGTAACAAAAATGTGGATAAATCCAGTTGCTGAACTTAGAAAAAAAAATCCTCTAACAGATGATGTAGCCAGAATCCATATTTGGTCATTGATACCGAAAAATCGAATGACAGAAAAAGTCTGCCTGTCGACCTATCTGTCCGTTTGTGAACAACGCTAGCGGCTAAACCGTCTAGCCGATTTTCTCCACAATTGATATTCCCTTATCGATCTGGATGATGTCGCGGACCCTTGAATTTGAAACCCATATTTTGATTTTGGAGGGGGGATCATTAAATGAAGCCCCTAGGGACATTTGCCAAATTTTCAAAAAAATGGCGCTGTTTGATTATATTTTTTTTGTTTCATTACGTGAAGAAAATTTAAGAGAGTGGTTTAGGTCTCCTGAAGATGCCTGCAGGTACTGATTTTTCGAAACATGCAAAAGTTCTACATTTTTTCGGAATCTCCCTACAACTAAAATATTAAAGGTAAAGATATTTTCCCTTAATGAAACCTGTTCTTTAAATATACATTTTGAAATAAGGTCATGTACACATTTTTGAAAATATGAGCTTTTCACGTAATTTTGCGTGAAAATTCGAAAGAAACTGCGTGCTGTTTTAGCTCCACTATTTTTTTTTACATTTTGAAGGTTTTTTTACATTAGATAAGTATTTTGTGGGGTAATACTTTAAAATGTATGAAAATATCTGTGACAAATTTGCTAAAATGTTTGTTTACTTTCTCCGTTTCCGACAACGTGGTCTGGTTACAAATTATTGTAAATTACAGCATTTTCAGAGAGATACCAATTTAATTTCAAGTTTTAATAATGGATATTAATAATCAGAAATACTGATATACGACTTTTAAGTTAAAATTTTCAAAAATAAAGTGTTACTAAGGAGAAAAAATATATGTTCCAATGCACTTTCAACGATTTAACAATTACTCGCACTTTTGAATGTAGCCCACAGAACATGGCGCCAGCCCTTTCAAAAAACTTCAAATATGACGAACACATCACATTGTATTGTTCCATTTTGTTGGCTCTAACTGCGAATAACGGACGGATACACTCAGATTATTTTTAATAGGATGATTGTGGTTTCCTGGTTCAATTGGCCATGATTATTGTTGATAATTTTTTCCTTTAGACACTTCTTAATTATTTTATTATTATTATTATTATTATTATTATTATTATTATTATTATTACTACTATATTTGAATTATTTTCTCAAAATATTCCTTAAAATGCAGTTTTTTTATTTGAAATTTTAAAACTTTTCTTTCTGTTCTAAGTTATTTTTGGCATTTAAAATTAACATTTTATGATAAATTATTCAATTGACAATACTTTTAAAGGGTTTTCATACTACTTCTTTCATTCACATGATCGAAATGAATTTTGTTTCGTATTTTATAAGTGAGATACTTTGAAATTTAATGCTTTATTTTAAGAACAATTATCTTGCTGAGAAATGGGCAATAGAATAATTAATATCTCAAAACTAACTTTAATGTTTTAACAATACATAGAGTAGTCCAAAGTGATGTTATTTGTTTGCCTCTAATATACATTAGAGGTAATTTGCACATCTCGTGTTCTCGAATTAATTTCCTTTGCGAATCACGTACTTAACAAGATCTGATTTTTCTGTGAGGTTAAATTGGGAAATATGTAATGTTTTATGCAATAGTGTCCAGGTTTATTTGAATACTCACGTTCATTTGAGTTCTAATGTTATGTTTCACAACATTATGACTGAAATGAACGTGATTAAGGTTTTTTCAACACAACCTTAATTTGGTTTAGTGAACCTGTCACAGTTGAGGGTGTATTTTTGAACGAATATAGAGAATATTCAATATATTTCGTTGAGTAAGAGGTCTTGATAAATAATTTACGGTATTAGTATTTATTATTTATTGTTTATAGTTTTTTAAACATATTGACTGATTAAATCATTGGCGACTGATAAAATTACATTACATAAGACAATAATGTAATAAATATATTAAAAATAGATGGTTATTATTAAGACCTTCACAATATGCAATAACGGCTCATAGTTGGTTAAATTACCGGAGACAATATGAGTTTGGTAATTAGGCACTTGTATGTTTGGAAGTGTGTAATCTCGATTAATGATTTTTAAGATATTGGGTTTATTCTCCTAGCATGACAATTTGATAGTTTTTATACCTTACACTTCAACTAGAGAATTTATTGAAAAAATAATTACTGCCTTTTATTGCACAGTTACAAGAAAAGTATTTACTGATAAAAGAGCCTTTCAAATTTAGAGATGGAGTGTACCTATATAAATAGTACATTGATAAATAAATTTGAATTGATAAATTTGATATGTAGGGAAATAAAATTGATTATATGAGATAAAGTTTCAACAAACGTGCTCTTGAATCACCACAGCTCGTAGTAAACAGTCCCGAATGCGCATGTCGTTGATCGTTATGGAATACAATGTCACAGAGCAGCGCTATCGGTATCCAATGTTGTCTCTTTCTAACCGAGACAGTCGTCAGAGACCCTGCTCCGAGCGGCCTTCCATCAGACGGAATCTCTGTCGTTATCTGGTTGCAGAGATAGCGCGTCCTCTCGCCCCCATACATATCCATTACACAGGTGTTATACACACATTACTCGGATGCGCTCACTCGAAATGCCTCTGGAGAGACGGCGCGGGTGAGGGTGAGGACGAGGGCGAGGGCGAACGAGCCACAATGAGGCCTGGCGCACGGCGAGAAGGCGAGGGTCGGCAGGATGTAGGGATATGTTGTGAGGGCTGAGTAGTGGTGCAGGAGCGCAGCCGGTGTGGAAAGGGGGGGGGAAGGAAGGGCGAATCGAGAGCGAGTAGTCGTGGAAGTAAAGAAGAACACGGGAGGAGCGGGGTTGATGTAGAAAGCAAAGCGGGATGGCGGGGCGAGCCTCCTCGCTGACCATTCGAATCTGGTCGTCGGTAAAGACGACGGTACTATACCTCCCCAATCATCCTCCTACAAAAAACTCCTATATTCCATCCCGATTGACCCATTCTTATCTCCATCTGTCCCGTCCCGTTCATCCCTCGCTCTTTCCCTCCCCCTTTTCCCTCCCTCTTTCCCCCTCCGCCCCTTCCCCCGCCCCCTCCTCTCTCTGCCCTGATCTCCTCGCGTTGCTCATCCCCGATCCTTACCACCCCAACAAAGTCACCCCTGCTCCTCCCCGTCATACTCCTCCGACCCTGCTCCATGCTCCCCCACCTGCTCCGCCACCCTGATCTCCCTGCCTTAGTTATCCCCCGTAATGTCCCCCGCCCATCTCACCCGCCCCTTCCCTCCGTCCCGCTCCTACACATGCTCCGCCCTATTGTCCGCCCTGCTGCCCGTCTCACCCCCTCCACCCCGATCCGCCCAAAGCCGCCCTCCGTCACATCTCGCTCTTTCCGCCCCGCTCCACTCCGCTCCTCTCCGCAATGCTCGACCACCCTGCTCCTCGCTACCGCGTTTCTCCCCAAACCAATGTAACATTGCCTCGCGGCGCGCCCTGTGGAGAATATCCGGCGCGCGCGGCGCGCGGAGGGGACGGGGCGGGGCGTGCCGACCGCCGTTCATTTGAAAGCGTTGCTTCGCTGGGCGGGGAAGGTCGGAGGGGAGTGCAGTGGACGCGCGGCGCGGCTCCCTTGTTCGCGCCGCGGTCGTCTCCATGGCAACGCGTCGCCCCGACGTCTTTCCTGCCCGCGTCCGGCGCGGCCCCGCGCCATGCTCAGTGCCCTGCGCTCGCTACAGCTCCGCCGCCACCGCCACCGCCGCCACCGCTCTCTACCGCCACTCGCACGACGCCGCCGGCGCTCGGGCTGCCTTCGCGGAGGCGCTGATGGGGTTTCGTTGCTCCTTGTGAGGTCACCTCCGTCCTGGCGCCTTGAGTGGTCACCTCCACTTCCGCCTCCGCCTACATCTTTCCCTCTAGCTTCGTCTCCGCCTAGGCTTCCCTCTCCACCTTCACCTCCGCCTCTCTTCGACTTCGCACTGGTTTAGGCGGCTCAGGACATCATTTGATGACCCTACAGTGCCCCTGTCCGGGAGGTCCTAGGGTTTGAGTCCCAGGGCGTTGGCACGATTTTCTATTCTAGCTAGATAGCTAGGTCGAATTCAGTCGCTGTCTGGAGGAGAATTCTAGCGACCCGCTGCCCTGAAGGGTAGATTTCCGTGGTTTCTCCAATCAACAACCAGGTGAATGTCGGAGCAGTACCCTAACAAACGGGCAAAGGAACCCGCGCGATCATTCCTTCCTTTTCTTGCAAACGTGCCACGAACCGCTTGCGATATTTCCTTCTTCCATGTCTTATCCTCTTATCTTACACGCACATTTACATGCTGTATACTTCCGCAATGTCTGGAGATCTGTCGGTAGCTACAGCTCCTCGCGGCTGGGATAGTACCCCACTGGGGAGAGATACACAGGGGGAAATACCCTGTCTACGTGTAGGTCGGTGCCGAATCTCACCATTCAGGATAGGGGAAAGGGAGGGATACCGCCACCTCCCAGAATAAAACATACTGAACACTAACGTGACTTCTGACCATTTCCGTTGACGTATCCGGAAAATTCAATCAAATGAGTTGTCTCCACCATCTCCTTTCCTTACGCCTTCCCCAATGCCTTGATACCTGATTCTCGTTAAATATTTTTTTTCTGATCGTGATTATGAGTTATTTTACGTGTTTTCTCTATTTTAAATCCATTTACGTTTTCTTACTGCTTTCTCCATTTTTACCGATCATTACTTTCCGCTAGTTCCGCGAAGATTATCTTCCCATAGATTTTCTAAAAGTGTAGATTTATTAAATTATTTCATGCTTTTCTGTTTGGAATGTTTTACATTATTTCAGTTAAGCCTGACCTTCCATTTACCTGTTCTCGCATCTGTTTTGTTGCTGCCACCGTACTTGTCGTTTTTCCTTTAAATCAACTGTAAGCTCCGAAATACTCACCATCTTAGTTCCGATCCGATATCCTTCCTCATCTCCTTTTGTTTCCACCTTTGCCAGTGTCCTTGTTTATTTTCAGATTGTGTCCCTCTACCCACCTCCTTCTCCTCCTTGTCTTTTCTCATGTATGTTCATTAACTGCTAAGTTGGTTTCTGTCCAACAATGCCTCCTCGGCATTTTCAATCTCTCAACTTCTCTACACTTTGTCTTTCCCTAATGTTTGCTCGCGAGACAACCACTTTGGTTGCAGTGTTTGTTTCTGCCGCACACTCTCCTCCTCACCTTATTTCGCTTCTCTCATCTCCTTTCCCCCATCGCCTCTTTCCGCTTCATCCGTGTCGTGGTCTCCTATTCGTCCTTGGGAGACGACATTTGTGGTAGAGTTTCTGCCACGACGTAACTCCGCCTCGTTTGCACCCCTCTCTTGGTCTGTTTCCCCGCCGCGCCGCTGCGCCTCGCGGGCGTCGCGTCGGGTCGAGGGCTTCGGGAGCGGTTGCGCGCGGCGACGCGTCGGCCGGAAGGGCCCGCGACGCCGGACGCGACGCAGACGCGGATACGGACGGCGACGACGGCGGCAGCGGCTGCGAAAGGGCCGGGCAGTTCGCCGGGGAGCGCGGGGCGGGACGAGGTGGGCGGAGTTGGCGGATGGTGGAAGTGGGAGCGTTGGAAGGGAAGGGGGAATATGGATGTCGGATAGAGTGGGCGGGGTGAGGAGAGTGGGAAGTTGGCGGGTGGGGGGGGGGACGTGACGGGCAAGCGGGGGAAGGTAGGGCCGTGCGGGGCGGGGCCTGGGGGTCGAGGAAGAGGGTTAGATGGGGGAGGGAGGAATATGAATGTGGGAAAGAGTGGGTCTAAAGTTCTGGATAGGTGCAACGGGTTTAGGCCGGGTTGGTGGAGAGAAGTAGTTGGGGATAACCGGGGCGGGGTAGCCGTGCGGTGTGCATGTGATGCAGTGAAAGGGCGGGGCAGGGCAGGGGCGGGGAAGGAGAGGGGCGAGGTAGGAGCAGGGGAGGGCAGGCGCGGGGTAGGAGTGGGGCGTGGCGGACTGTTGAGGAGGGGGCGGGGCACGGCAGGGCGTGGAGTGGAAGAGCAGGAAGGAGAGGAATGGGATGGGGCGGAATGGGAAGGGATGGAATGGGGTTGTGGTAGAACGGGGCGGGGCGGCGCAGGGCGTGGATTGAAAGGGCATGAAGGGGAGGAAGGGGAAGGGACGGGGCGAGACGTGGTAGGAAGGTCGGGCCAGGAAGGGAGGGGGCGGGCGGGGAGGGGCGTGGTGGCGCGGGGCGCGGCGGAGAGTGGCGGGGAGGGCGGGGCAGAGCGGAGTGGGGAGGGGCGTGGCGCGGTAGGCCTGGGCGGGCGGCCGGGGCGAGGCAGGGCGGCGAGGAAGCCGCATGAGAATGGCCGCGTAAGTGGAACAAGAGCGCATACAACAACAATACCGGACGCGCGAGCAGCCTCGCGGCACGTCCCGCCGAGCTCAGCCGCGTTTCAGCCACGGGGCATTCTAGAGGACTCGGACTCCGATGCACATTGTAATGCCTCGTAATTGCAGCGTTTGTTTAGTGGGATTTCCTTGAGATGCCTTAGAATTGCACAAAATACCTTATCACAATAATATTGTGATATGTGGGTTATGTTTCACGCAAATTAGCGAACTGTAATATACACATTCATCAATCCTGGAGAAAGTTCCCATTCATTCTTCCTATGTGCCTTAGATTCACCAACAACTGCTTTCTCAGTAGCTAATATCAACTTTTATTAAACTGCAAACAAATTATTTTCTCTTTTAGGCTATATCGTTTGATATAATAAATATGACCGGTCAAGTTTGACAGAGAGTCGCTGTCTGTAGACTGATTGGCAGGTTATAGAGTTCTAGTCACGGAAGTGGAGGATTTTAAATAGCTAGGGCGAATTCAGTGACTGTCGGTCTAGCGGTCGACTACTCTGGTAGTTTTCCATGGTTTCTCCAATTAGTACTAGGCGAATACTGGAGCAGTACTCTAACAAACGGACCAATGGACGCGTGCGACCTTTCCATCCTATTCCTTGGCTTATTCTTACTTACTCAATTAACAAGTGCTCTAGGGAGACCAGACAGGAATTTAGAAATCAGACGCGTTTGGGAGGAAAATTCTAGTGACCGACTGCTGTGATCGGTAGGTTTCCGCGGTTCAACACCAGGTGAATACCGGAGCAGTACCTTAACAAAAGGACCACGGACAACGCACGATCATTCCTTCCTCTTCCTTGTCCTATCCTCACCCCTTACTTACACACACACTGGCACGCACTACACTATCACACATGCCGGGAGAGCGGCCGGAAGCTTATAGCATGTCCCGGCTGGGGCGGTGCCCTTCTGGGGGAGATACCTGATGATGGAAACTCCCGGCGCCTAACCTCACCATAGCGCGGGGGAGCAATACCGCTTCATCCAGGTTTAAAACACTCACTACACTAACGGGAGTAACTACCATAGCTGTTAACGTGTCCGGAATCATCTGTTAATGTGTCCGCAATCAATCTTTCAATATGATTAAAAATAAAATGATACTATTGACAAATTCGACTTGATGTGTTTGCTATCAAAACTAGCTCATTCCAGAATTAACCACCTTTAACATTTTTACATTTTTGATGAGTTTACGGGATTCTTCATAACGTCGCGAACAAATGATCGAATCTAGTTTATTTCACTCTAAAATGCTGCGAGAATTTTTTCCTTTCCTATGAAACCGCGTGTGGTCGTGTAAAGATTATTTTTTCTCTTGTAAAACTTTCACAAATGAAACGAGCTGGTTTTAAAATAGAAAAAGTCTGCTTTTTAAACTTTTACATTATTCTTCTTACATAAAAATAGAGGAGAAACGTTGATACATTTTGTTTGCCTATTTTATCATAACGAGAACATTGAAGATAACATTAATCGGTCCGTATAAATCCAATGGCCTCAGTTACATACGAGTCGTAATTCGGGTCGTTATATACTTATCGTAATTCGTCAACAATTCCATCGTAAACCAGTGAGCGTAAAGAAGATTGTATGGGTGCCGGTGTGTGTTGCTTATGCAGTAGTTTGAACTGCCTGAACATGATACGTTCTATTCCTCCTTAATGCCCACGTTTAAATTTAGATCCTCATTTGCAGCTAATGAATATGAAAGAGAAGACTCATCATGAAGGCCATAAATCCTTTCTCTTTCTGAAGAGTTTACTCTCGTTAAATAAAAATGTTTTCTTAAGGCACGATACTTATCTTACTTACGGTTAATATGATGTTATTCGTTTACAAAAACAGTTCTGATTCAATCATTTAAACTTTCCTTTTACTGTAAAGGTTTATGAGAAACGTTGTAACATAACTAGATGCAATTTAATCACCAATCTAATTTCTTTCAATTGTTCAAAATAAAAAAAAAATAGTACCTTCAATGACCAAAAAACATTTTTAAGATATTTTTGTGATCAGTCTAATTTTTTAGATATTTTTATACAATCTTCAAACACATAGAACAAGTATATTAGACTACATGTTGCAACTTTTTGAATAAACTATCGAAAAGCATTAATGAAACATCTTTTTCATCCAATCGTCGATTTGCATTACAGGATATTCCTTTTCGGAGCTCCGTGCAAAAAGGAGTGAATAAGAGATCAGATCAAAAACTGGAAATAAGTGTGAGACCAATTATATTATATGAAATCTATACTAATAAAAGTGAATTCAACGACATGTAATCGACATCGATTCCACAGAAATGAGTGTGTGAACAGTTACAAAATATTTACAGGCTCTTCTTCAGGATCTGACGCAGTGTTCTTGCAAAGTTTGGTAAAGATTAATACAACACAAATGCGGAAAATAAATAATTTAAATAAAATGCTGGTAGATGCACTACGGTCGTTATTTTTCGCCTGTCGCTAAGAGACGGGTTCCTGATATATTCCGCCAGAGGCCAACAGCGGCGTGGTAGAATCACAGAGTAAGCATAGGGAGATGTCCGTGTGACCGATCTCCATGAAAGATGGCACTTATATGTGTTTTCATGAACGTTTGTATGCTGTTCGTTTTTTGTAATTACACTAGAAAGCGCTGCATCACAAGATGGCGCTTCAGTTACATGCAATTTCCAATCATGGGAACTCAGCTTCATTATTGATGGGCGAGGCCGAGAGGGCTAGGAGGAACCAGCAATGCAAGATGAAGAGATGGGAGGGAAAGAGATAGAGGAATAAGAGAGGGGAAGGGAGAAGGAAAGGGAGGGAAATTGAGAGAGAGGGGGGAAAGTGAGGGAAAAGAGAAGGGAAAGAAGGGGAAAAGATACTTGAAAAAAGACGGAAAATATAGGGGGAAAAGAGAGGGGGAAAGAGAGAAAGACGAAAAAAGGAAGATAGAGAAAAAGAGGAAAATATATAAATGAAAAAGAGTAGGGGAAACCAAACAGGGTAAAACGAGATAGGGAAGAGAGAGGAAAAAGAAAATTAGAAAGTTAAAAGGAAAAATCTGCGAAAAGAGAGCACTGGGAAAGAGTGAGTGGGGTAAAAGAGAGAGGGATAAAGGAATTGGGAAGAGATAGAAAGAAAAAAGAGAGAGGAAAAAGAGAGGAATGAGAAGGAAAAGATGGAAAAGGAGAGGGATAGAGCTCGGGATAAAAGAAGGGGGAAACCGAGGAGGAAAGAGATGGAAAAGAGGGGGAGAGAGTGAGGGAAAAAGAGAGTGAAGGAGGAGAGAGCAGGACAACGTCTGCCGGGTTCTGCTAGTAAATATATAAAAAGGAAAAATGGCAGGTTCACTCAACAATGTGTCGGGAGATTTAAATAAACCGCTTGCGAGTGCACTGGTAACACCTCATTAAAGTTTAAAGTATTGTTAATGAAATTAATGTTTTAAATTACTAGGAATACTTCACAGCCTCATCTGTTCCCTTTGCTTGGGCACGAAATTGAAATTGTTATCAATAACCTCTTGATAGAGACCACTCACCTGCCAGTCTTCAATGTAACACGGTAAAGTGGTAACATATTTTGATTTTTCATATATAAGCTGAGTTAGTTTTAGAAGAATATTTCCATGAGCAAGAATCCTTTTTCATGCAGCCTTTGTCAAATGTGGTTTAGAGTAAATTCAAAGAGGCGTGTAGCTCGCCATCTGCGAAAGAATTGTCATTTTCACTTCTGACTCTCGTAGCAAATAAAATGCTATGGAACCAATATTCTGTCTACTACAGGTATAACTATAATATGCGTATCTCTCGGCGGGACGTGAGTGACTGAAAATTTACATTTTGGGCCTCGAAAGAGCTCACATTCTTTTAAAAGCTGGTTCTTTTAAAACAGGATTGTACTGTAATTATTTCTTCGACGGTGTTGATGTTCAAACGAACTCCGTCCTCCGGTTCTACTTGCCAGGAACTCGAGGGAGCCGGGTACACACTTACGGCGATTCCAATTTGATATTCTATAGGCTAATACATTTCAACAGACTTTTTCGAGATTTCACTTTCATTTTAGATTCGGCTATACCGAACGATTCTCATAAATTTTCCGTCCATTCTTGCGGGTGATAAAGTATTTTCTAGTGAAGGAACCTCTCTCCGTGACCCACATAAAACACTCCCTTGGGATGGAATCGATCACTGGGAACAAGGGTATTCGAATCGCCCTAAAAACGACTTCTGAATGTACTGCAAATTCTTTCGAGTGTCGACAATCCCTTCACACATCTGTCGAGGCATTAACACTCTCGGCTACGTGACGTTCATAACGCCTCGGAGCAAGTCTAATAATAACATCAACCTTTCCACGCACATACTGAACTTTATAGGAGGAGTGTCTAGAAAATGTAAACAGGAAACATTCATAAATTGCAAGCTTGCTGCCAAAGTGCTCGGGCACAACCCAGCGGAAATATATGAAAAAGGTTTCGTTTAATATCCCTTTATTTTAGTGCCCAGGCGCAGGCAATCTATGCTTTACCACGTCCCGCCGCTGAAATATATATATATATTACAACAGCAGTAATAACACGTTTATTACGTTAGTTTAGATGAGGCAGATATTAATAAAACAATAGAGCTTGGACCGTCCCCGCGGCGCGGGCGGTGGGGCCGGCGCGGTCACCGGCGAGTGTGCGTGTGCGAACATGCATGTCGCTCGCGCGCGGCTGAGCATGAGGTCAACTGCGCGTGCATGCAAACGAGCGGGGCGTCACGCTCGCATCCAGCGCCGACCGACAGGAAGACAGGACGGACGAGCGCCCGGCGCGCGTTAAAAAAAAAAAGGAAGCACGACGAGCGAGCGGGACCAGAAAACTAACGAGTCTACTCTGCGGATAACGTTATCGAGCACGTGAGCACGACGGACAGACGCACGACTGCGGCCGGTGTTGCCCGCCGGTGTACCAACAACAGCGCACTTCGGACCGGTGTGTAAACGAACGACCGGGTCGGCGGATTAGCGTATCAACGGTTTGGTGGGAGGGAGTCGGACGGCGGCGGGAGGGGCGGGGCGCGCGCAAACAAACACCTAAGCCAGGGATGATGTTAGCGACGGGGGCGCGGGGGGGGGGGGGGGGGGGGAGGCGCCGGGCTCGTGTGCGCCGCCACATGCAGGCGGAACCGGCTGTAAGAGCTCGGCGGCAACACGTTGCCCCTGCACCCTCTTTGGCTGAATGGTCTCAATTCGAGATGCAAATATCGAAAGCGACGGATTTTCGGCATTAACCTCGTAGCTGAGTCGAATTACAAGCCAGTCTGGAAGAGAACTCTAGCAGCCGACTGTTGTGTTTGGTAGTTTTCCATTGTTTTCCATTGATGAGTAACAGGCGAATTACACAGCAATGCTTTTACAAAATAGCCATAGATCGTACGCGATGTTTCCTTCCTCATCTTTGCCTACCTCCCTCTTTCCACACACACGAACTTATTTGTGAATAACCTACCATCGGTCGGGAGACTACAGGAGATTTTTACTTTACTTCAATGGGGAAGGTCTTGCGCTAAAGGGAGATACCTAGATAGGGAAATGCCACATAAACCGACGTGTAGTTCGGCGGCAGATCTCACGAGAGAGGACCATCGCCACCCCCTGGGATATACGGTACAAATGAGAGAGGTACATTTCCGGTACAAATGAGAGAGGTTGACGCGCTCTGAATCAATACTCTCTCTTTCTCACTCGCTCATTCACGGCAGACAGAAATGCATAAACAAACGACCCAAGTCCAGGGATGATGTTCGCCTCGGCGCAGAGGCACGAGCGGGCGGACGACCGGAGCGGTGCGCGTGCGCGCGGCCCAGGAAGGCAGCGGGGCGTACGTGCGCGCACGCACAGCAGGCGGCGAGCACGGGGCGGACGTCCGGTGGCAAGCGGGCGCGGGCCGGCGGCGGAGGCAGCGATCGATGTCCGCGTGTGTCGACCGCCGCCGCCGCCGCACGTCGCCAAAAATAGGCGCCCGCGCCGCGCGCACCCCGGGCCCCGCCCCGCCCCCAGCCACGGCAAACGGCCCAAACGCCGCGCCGCCCCACACCGCCCCGGATGTACACGCCGCAGTCTCGCCGCGGTATGACCCTCTCCTACTGCGATCTCCGCCTTTACTCCGTCCAGAAAAGCTTTTCCCATTCCCATCCCCGGTTTCTGCACCTGTACTGAATCTGCCGTGCACCGTCTCCTTGCTTCTGTTACCGGACCCCGGTCCCCGATCCCCGGTCCCCGATCCTCGGTCCCCGATCCCCGATCCTCGGTTCACAGTCCTGCTCACTTTTCGGTCTCTCGCCCCGCTCCCAGCCCCACACCCGTCCACACGCCGCGTGCACGCCCGGCTTCGGCTTCCCTTCGGTATGACCCGCTTCTACAATGAAATCCACCTTTACCCCGTTCCTCCTCCCACCCCGGCGTCACCTTTAGCACGATCCTACCGGACCGGCTCCCTCCCTGTCCCATCCCCGACCTCCCCTGTGTACCTAACCCCGCCCCTGCTCCGGCTCCGCTTCCGTCCTCGGCTCTTGCCCCGCGCAGTTCCCGGCCTCCACCAGCGCCCCGCCCCGGATCTCGCCCTGCCCCGCTCCGGTTGCCCCTTCCACCTTGGTCTCCGCCCCGCCTCGAAACTCAACTGTTCCCGTTCCCGCTCGGATCCTCGCTCTGCGGTCTGTCCCGCCCCTGTTCCCTCAATCCCAGTTCCACCCAGTATTCGTAAGCTTACTATAATATCGTGATAGATGGCTTCTCGGCTGATGCCTCAAAATTAATACGAGTTCGCGACGTTCCCTTTGTATCGTATGAAACACCTACTCGCGACTGACTATATTCAGTTACTTATTGACAAAACCTTCCATCTACGGAGCTACCCCAAAATACATCCCCTCGAAACACGGAGTCTATTTAATTAAATATTCCAACTACTACATTAAAATTTCCAATTACAATTTAATACTACAATTTAAACAATACCATACTCTCAAACCTCAAACTAATCATAAATTCCCGCCTCACTATCATTTACATAATACCAAGCCTATGCCGAAAATCCGTTCGCACCTGACCAATCGCTTCCGTGTGTTCGCTTCAATATTTTTCTAGAGAATGATTCCATACGTCCTTCCACAAGATAACGGCTCTCAACGCTCTGTCTACTTCTTTTTCATATAATGTGTTCGGGGACGTGTCCATCAGCACAGCGCTATGACACCAAGCATAGAATATAAAATCTTGTTGATCGGTTGTTTTACCATCGCGTATTCTTTGACTTCCGAGTTTGCAATTAATGCTATTATTACAAACTCTGGATGCCGATTCTGTCATTAAAACTAAACCCGGGGTTTTGGCTTATCACAATAAATATCTTTATAAAGAAATCGAGTAACCTCTGCACGTTCGCCCACCCGTCCGTCCGCTCACTCTTAGTCAGAGCCGTTTTGATCCAGCAAGCGAGACTAATGAAATACCATTCGACGCGTTTTGTCCCTTGGTAGGCAAATGATCATTGCTTTGCAGATCCAGCCATAAGATTATAATAAATATCTTTAAAAAGTGATTTATGTTTTTTAAGCAACTAAAGGGCGTTTTAAGTGACTTACTGCATCTGAAGAGGTGATCAATAGCTCTATTCCTCTCGACAAGACAAACCCATTGACAAAATTCTTCGCTGTTTCCCTTTAGGGTGTTCAGGAAAAATTCTAGAAAGTGTTCTTAAAGGTTTTAATTCACATACAAGTACCTTCGTGAAAGTTTGGATTACTATACGGGATTTATGTAATCTGGAAAAACATTTAAACAAATACTTTGATCAGTCTTTCTTCGTGGACCTTTCTAGGCCCAAACATACACGAACCAGACAACTGTAATATGTTTAAAAAAAATTTATGAAAATATAAATGAAACTTTGTGACACAAAAATACCCGAATGAAGGGGCAACGCTAAGCTTTTTTTCAAGTAATTTGGATCAATAAAACTATGAGGATGAGGTACAGTATATCTTTTATCTTTTTGAACTTGATTGCTCAATCTTTTTCTGATCCATGTATGCTATCTTTTCTCTGTAAAATAATATAATTTCAATTACGTGTACAAGAAATATCGATCTTTACCTATTCTCCCGTCATTTTTGATATTTTTTGATATTATACGATTTTTCTACTCTGCCTCATCCTAATTCCAACTCTGCCAGTGGTCCTGAAGGCGTGTCACTCGCCCCAGCGTGGTCTGCCCCTCCGCTGCCGGCGCGTGCGCCCTTGTTATCCCGACGTAGATTCCGCCTCGCCCGCTTCAGCTCGTTCCTCTGCGGACGCCCTTTATAGCGCCATAACGCCGCCATTTTTCCACGTCCGTTCCTTCCCTTGCGTCCACCATGCACGCGCGCCGACCGCAGGGCACAGTGGGTCAGCATTGACAAAGGGCTCAATTCAGGGGTCCAGAGCACAAAGGGTGGAAGTGAATTTTTGTAAAATTTTGAGTTAAGAGTACGTAAGTAAAAACTCAAGTTTTTGTGAACAAAGGGTATATTCAAATTGCTCAAACAGTTACTGCATTATAGCGGTGGAAAGAAAAGGACTTCGAAAGCATTTTCTATAGTAACTCAACATTGAACTCAATTGTCTCAGTATGAGATTTAGTCCGTTTAAATCGTTTGTGCTCCAAGCCCTTAAATTCATTTATTTACACTGAGCTCCATAATAAATATTAATAATTTTTATGACTTGTAGAAAGTCGAAAATATTCCATTATTACGAACTCGTATTAACGAACTTGCGATAAGAAATTGTGTACAGAGAGTTGTGAGTTTGTGACATTTGAACCTGATTGGTGTACAACTAATCTTGCCCGGGTGTTTGGTAGGTCCCCGAAATCTTTGAATCAGAAGTTGTTACCTACCGATCAGGGGCAAATGCCACTTGTTTAACTTCGCTTTATGCGATTTCTCACCACATGTTCATTGACAAAACGTGATAATCCATGAACTCCTACATGCCTAATAAGTTTATAACATTTATTTTGAGACATTGATCATTAACTATAGTTTCAAAACAGATTCAAAATGTATATATGAGATGCATTGTACGTAAAAATCATGATAATACATTAATGGTTGGGTTTTTGTTTTCGCTGAGTAAGAATAATGTATCAGAACTTAAGTATTTAAAATGTCACAATAAATTAAAAAGTATAAAAGATATTATATCATTAAACAAGTAACATGAAATATCAGTTTCTTTTTAAAAACAAATTATGTATTACTTAATTGAAAATATTTTTATAGCTGTGTTTTCTCATGTTTGGGATGAAATTAATATGTGATAATTACATATTAAAGGAAAATAATATTACTTCTGTTTTGCTGATAGCACTCTAATGCATGAATTAATAAATTATGAAAAAGAGAAAATAAAAAACATTTTCAGTTTCCTTAAACCATTTCAATTGCGTTGTTTCCTTTGTCGCCACTACATTGAGTGCCCCATTATGAATACTAAAATGCGGTACATTGTTCGTATTCAGTGATCTGTAAATCATAACACCGCTTACTTAAATTTTAATGCACATTTTAAACTTTCCGAAACCATGGCGTTGCTGCACCATACTGGCCATATACCGCTAGTTTACATTATGAAGATTTTCGGATTTTTTTCAAGCGTTCTAGAGAAGGGACATCGCCATCCCACTAGCTATAGAAAACGCACTACACTTACACACAAACGGATGTAATGGCCGTAATCGTTGAAGAGCCCGGAAACACAAAATAGTCTACTAATCATCATTAAAAATCTTCGAAGTGTATTAAATTGGTTGACGGATTATTTCATTTTTCCGGGGACGTTAACTGCGATGGTCTTTAGTCCCGTAAGAGTAGTTTTTGGGAGGTGGCGGTGATTTTCCCATTCTAAGTGGTGAGATCCGTTGCCGACTTACACGTCATTTTGCGGGGTTATCCCCAACCAGGCTTCTTCCACAAGCAGGGCACCTTCCCAGTCGGAAAAAAGCTCTGAGATCCCGACATGCATGGTAGTGCGTAAGTGTGTAAGTTAAGGGTGAGGATAGTCCATGGAAGACGAAGAAAAGAAAGTGCATCAGATAAACCACAGTTCAGAGCAGCTGCCAGCTAGAATTCTCTTCCAGACCGCAGTCAGACTCGACCTAACTATCTGGCTAGCGTCGAAAATTTTGCCACTGGGGGTCTCAAGCCAGGACATCCCGGTCAGAGGGAGTGCAGTGACATCAGTTGCCTTGAGCCACCTAAGCCGATCGAAGTGTATGAAATATGCAATTATTTCCTCGTTCTTTCCGTTTCCCGACTATCCTCAGCCACTGTGCGTGGCGCCCGGGGGAGGCGCGTGCGTCTGCGCGTATCTGTCGACTCATCGTGCCGTCGCTGGCCGTCGGGCGCTGTCGCTGGGCGGCTCGGCACTTCCGGATGGTCGAGCCGCCCGCCGCTTCCCCGCCCCACCCTCTCCCGGCCACCCCGCCCCGCCCCTCTCTCTCCGCCCCACTCCTTCCCTCCGCGCCCCCTCCTCCCATCCCCGACCATCTACCCACCCCTCCCAACCCCGCCCCTCTCCACGCTCCCCGCTCTTCTCCTCCCATCCCCGCCCCTTTCCTCCCCTCTCCGCCCCTATCCGCCCCTCTCCGCCCCTCTCCACTCCTCTCGTCTTTCCCCGAGCTCCCTTCCCCACCCCACCACACCCCACCCCTTGGCCGCGCCGAGCAACACCGCTCCGGCCCGCCCCATGCGCGTGTTACGGCGCTCACCGGAAGCGACGCTGAATCGTTGATGTTGTGCTTCTGACGACATCGTTCCGACCACCACGCCGGCGTCTCCTTTCGGTGCCCCTGCGACAACGCCCCCCCGCCCCCGCACCCAACCCCCCCGCTTCGCTCCACCCACCACGCTACATCTTACCTCACCACACCGCACCTCGCACCACACCACTTCGCTCCACAACGAGCTGCGCTTCACCTCGCTGCGCTCCACCTCGTCACACCCTTCCTCGCTGAACACCACGTCGTTCCACCGTCCCGCGCGACCTGCCCGCCCCTCGCTGCCCTGCACGCCTCCGCACTCGCCACGCATCGCTCCGCCTTGACCCGATCCATCCCCCCTCGCCTCACCACGCGCTGCCCAGTTCAACCCTACCGTCTCCACCACTACCACTTGTGCCTTCTCCGCTGTTTCATCACGGCTGTTTCTTCCTTGCTGTGCGTGCTCCGCTGTGCCTTTGTACCAAGCCCGCTACACCAAATTCTTCTGCACCAACTCCGCTGTACGAACCCCGTGGCATCTATCCGGCTGTACTAATTCCGCTATACCAACCCCGCTGTACGAACCCCGCTGTACCAACCCCGTTGTACCAACCCCGCTGCACTAACCCAACTGTACCAATCCCGCTATACCAATCCCGCTGCACTAACCCCTCTGTACCAATGCCGTTGTACCAAACCCGCTGTACCAACCCCGGTGCACCAACCTTGCGGTGTCTTACCCGCTGTCTTCCCAGCTATACCAACCCTGCTTTACCTTCCCCGCTGTACCAATTCCGCTATGCCACCCCCATTCTGCCTGCTCTGCTATGCCTGCTTCTCTATGCCTTCTCCGCTGTAATGTTTTCCCCCGTTGACACTTCCCCGCTGTGCCGTCTCCGCCCTTCCTCTCTCCTGTTATTCCCAATTAGTCCTTTCTCGTTTTGCCCTGTCTGCACTCTCTAACCCTCTTCATTCCCTTCTCGCACCCTGCTCCGAATACGCTCCTCCCCTCACTGCCTTGCTTCTCCTTTCCTGCCCTACCTTTCCTCCGCCTCGTGTAACGGGAAACGTGGCTCAGGGCATCAACTGATGCCACTGCAGTACTTCTGACCGGGAGGTTCTAGGGTTCGAGCCCCGGTTGAAATGGATTTTCGACACTAGCTAGATAGCTAGGTCGAATTTAGCCTCTGTCTAGAGAAGAGTTCTAGCAGTCGGCTGCTCTGATCGGTAGTTTTTCGTGATTTATCCGATCAATACCAGGCGAATGCCAAAACAGTACCCTCACAAATGGGTCAGGACCACGTGCGATTTTTCCTTCCTCGCTCCTTACGTACTACATATACTTACACTTACATAGATTACACTATCAACATGCCGGAGGAACCGGTCGGGAGCTTGTCCCGGTTGGGGCTGTGCCTCGTTGAAGGGGAAAACCCTTTTAACCAGCGGTAGGGCGGCGCGTTATCTCATCATCCAGCTGGGGAAGATCTCCGCCACCTCTCGAAGAAAATATGCACTATACTTACGGGGGTAGTTGAAGCGCCAGTAATCACTAATCAATCAATCAAAAAATCCACTTCGTATCACCGGAAAAACAATCTCTGTAGCTTTTCCATGGCTCCTGCGGAGGAAAGAAGTGAATTCAGGTCGGGGGAATCGCTGGTCGGAGAGCGCTGTTGGAGAGAGGAAGTGAGAGATCGCGCCGAAAGCAGATTGCCGAAGTTAAATCGTCGCCGCGCGCCGATTGACAAATGGAGAGTGGATGTGCTTTCTGTGGCTGTCGCTCGATTGTTCCCGAAGAGTGCAAGAAAGAGCGTCTATTCGCGATAAAGTAGGTATTTAAGGAAAGCGTATCGTGTGACGTTGAAGAACGAAATGTGACAGGAAGGAAGAAGGGTATGTAGAAAATGCAAGAGGGAAAATAGACATCGTTGGTGAGATTTGAATCTGAGAAGAAAATCGACATTCTAGAAGTAAGAGAAAGGTTAAAGAAAAGTGTGCAGAAATTCTACTTGATCGTGATGGTCTGACATCTGCCGCTCACCTAAGCGTGCTCAGTGTGGATAGGCGCAGCAAACACGCCTATTAATAAATTAGAAATCATAAAAAATTCTAAGACTGATTATCGAAGATCCCTGGTATATTCCTAATGCACAAATCCAAAGAGAATGAATCATGAATCAAGAATGCATGTGCACCGAATTCAAATATAGTTTCAATTTAGAATGCATTAAAGTGTATATAAATAAACTATCGAAAAAAATATTTAAAGTTTTCCCAGCAAAAGAACTTTCAATCTTGGCCGTATAGCTTATGCACCATCCAGGATGTTGCCACTTTTTCCTAAAGATCGCCATGAATTGCTGGTGATAAGGTTACATTATATGTGATTGTAATAACTGTGTATTATATGTTATTCCCAAGTGTGATATTTTGCTCAATGTTATATTTTTGTATTAAATGTAAATAGGAACTGTATATAGATTAAAATATATGCTCAAGTAAGTGTACTTGTACCCTTTCGTAAAGGAAGGAGACAGTTACCATCTTCATGTAATATGTATTTTGTAAATAATAACCCCCGAAAGGCTTAAAGGGCCGAATGGATAGGAAATACAATGAAAAAGATCAAATTGAACCATCATAAGACTTGTGTAAGATGGATTTCTATAGAGCTTAACACTCATCACAAATCCCAGTAACTTCGCATGTGCACCGAATTCAAATATACTTTAAATTTCGAATGCGGCGGATTTGCATGAGATTTCGCGAGGTGAGTTTAACCTGAAATGGAACTTGAATACAGTACTTTGCGCCAAATTCTAAGCGTCAAAACGTTCAGTGCAACCTTGCCTGACATTAGGAAATTCAAAACGCAACTATCTGCTGGTAAGGTCGTGTTAAACAACTCCTGGAATGCGCACATTCCGATATATCTGTAAAATTTGGCACAACAACGCACTATCAACAGCACATACTACTCAGACAAGCTTTAGGACACATTCAAGCCTGAATTTAACGGGAAATGTTCGGGATGGCAGAGGAAAGACGTGCTTCTTCAAGACAACGCTTGGTCTCATACGGCACAACTGACGCAAGAAACTACCAGTAAAGTGGATTGGGAGCATATCCTCCTTTCAGCTATGACACGCCTCTTCAGATTTTTATCTGTTTAGTCCGATGAAAGGAGCTTTGCGTGGCATCAAGTTCAACGACAACGAAGAGGTAAAGAAAAAGTACAAAACTCGCTTCGAGATCAAGGTAAAGAGGAGCTAAGAAGCCTCGTAAAAAGTTGAACAAGTGAAGATAAGTTGGAAGGGATACATGGAAAATAAACAAAAAATTGTATCGATTTAATGAAGTTTTGCTGGGCAGCTATTTGCGTGACCTCTCTTAGTGTATTACTCCTAAATCTCATTACTTTACGTTAAACGTTAACATTAGTCAAGTAAATGTTATCCTAAGTGTGTTTAGTTTGAAGTGTTTTCGTTTTATACCCTTTAAAATTTTAAACATCGTTCTTGTAAGCAATTGTATAGTGTTTTGAAGGTTTATATTTTTGATAAATAATCATGTTATCGTTTATTTACTCAGATTTTGAATTACTGTGAAATTCCCGTAAGAGAATAACACTCAGTTTGACTCTTCCAGAATAAATCCACCACTTTGTGAATGCAAAGTGAGAATATATTGCTCTAGTATAATTGGCCCGCAAGCGCCACAGGGCACAATGTATCAAATATCAGACCCTACAAATTGACATCTACACTGGGACGTCCAATAGTCAATACACAGGTTCGTGTTGCACAGGCAGTGCAATTGATGTTACTTTATTGCCAGTCTCGCACAGATTCACATCTGTCGAATCTCGCCTTTTTGTCAGCATATATGAGGGCAATGAAAATAGACGCACCATTCTTGAATAACGTTTTATTACGTTTTTATTCGCAAAAAGGGTGCTGTAAAAATGCATTATCTTGTAGAAGCATTTAAACTAGAATGATTATATGTAAATACGGAAATTTAATTATCGCTGATGGTTACCATGTATTGAGGTTAACTGCAGGCAATATTGTGCTTCAAGAACAAAGATACTTGAATCAACACTCAACACTTCAGTCTCAGCACTTGTATGAATTAGAATAAAATTCACTTTATCCCTTTCAACATGTTTTTCCAAGTTGCATGCGTTCCGTGCATAATTTTTTACATAGGAATACAAGCTAAGTGTTACACATAAAATGTATAATCCAGTTTTAAATAGCAATTAAGCAGTACGACTTTTATTAAAATTTTTACCATTCAATTTTATTTTTATTTCTTAATAAACGTTTTGTACCACAATCCTTTTTCATCTGTGTTCATGGCTGCATTCCCCTTTAATTATGTTTCATTCTTTCATTTTGTGTAAATGATATTTCACTTCGTTGAAGAGCAACAGGAACTATTTTATATTACCATCACAAGATGCATTTTGATATAATGCATTTTTAAATGGCACTATATGTGGCTAATTTGATTTAACAATTATTATTTATTCACTTCTCTTAAATCACACACTTCTCATGACGACAAAGTCTCGATAAACGTTTCATATTATTGTTAATATCTAAAAGACATAGTATTTGCCACAAGAAAACCATACGATGACTGTATTTTTTACATTTTCCTGTTCTTGTTTTAGTACCGTGTGTCCCTGTTTCCTTTCTGTTCGTAAAACATTAAGTCCTTTAAAGTATTTTCCTTCAAAGTATTTTCTCAATTCGATAGCTTTTATCATTTAATTCATTTTATTTTTCATGCAGGGGAGAGTAAATATCCTTTTCCAGATAAATCAGTTTATTATAACTAAATCAAACATTGTATTCTCAAACGCTCACACTGATCTAACTTTGCAAGAATCCTCATTTCGAATAAAACTTAATACCATTTATAATCAAACTATATTAATTTTAAGATGTAGGCTTCCTCGGTCGGAGCCAATAGAGTCTTGACTGTCCGGAACTCGTCGCGTACTTTCGTTTTGACCTTTAATGTTTTATTATTTTAATTTTCAGTATTTAAAATTGGCATCTTTGCTTAGAACGCGGCCACTCTCTGACAGACAAAAATTGGTACTCAATTATACAGTTACTTCGGTCGACATGATAAGATTTTTAGCTGAGATGCGTCGATTAATATACTGACGTACGATCAGACATTGTTTTGTGTGTGTTATGTCCTTTAATGTGATTTTATCATTTTGATTTCATTATGTATTTGTAATTTTGTACATTTGCATCTACGTAAAAATGATAAGGTTGTCATCATTTATTGTTTGAATGCAAAATATTCTTCTTATTATTATAGTTTGTGTTATTTTTCACAGGTTTATTTGATTTGTGGTTGATTTATTCACGTTTAATTTTATTCAGTGACTACATTATTTGATCATTTTGTGGTATATTTGAATGAGCCATCCTAAGCAAAACTCTCTCCACTGTTAATGTTGAAATGTTTTCCTAAAAATCACGATATTTAGATTTCATTCGTACTTGACGTCCGATAAGTCAAAGAATCGCAAACGTGGACGACTCTAAATATTCTGTCCCACATGGATTTATTCGAAGTGACAGGACGTGTTTGATTGACACGTGGTCAGAACAGTAATTTCCTTTGATTCCGAAATATGGAGTCGCGTTTGTAGAATTACGCCCCGCTGACATCATGACCCCACGTCCATCGCGTCTCTTTCTGTCAAATTCACGTGGATGAGGTATGCAGGAACAGGTTCCTGCGCTACGCTATCGTTAATATTTTTGTTCAAAATGCACTTCTTTTGATTCTTCTTGTTGTTGTAGAGAATTTTATTTAATTTGACAGTTCTGTTTGGTATTAAACATTTTGTAAAACAAAATGCATATTTTAATTATAAATATCTTGAGATTATGTTTTTTTAATGTCATTGAATTGAGATAGTTTTAATTGTCAAAGAGAACCTTTGTTTAATTGAATGTTGAAAAACATTTTTAAACGAATATTCAAGAGGATAGAATATGGTATTAGTTTTTGGCAAAAAACTTGCTGACTTAAAGCTGTGGTCTTCTGACCAAGCGAATCAGCAGGTGAGTTTTATGATTCGTGGAGAATATCACCAGTGTGTTTCCTGGCATTGCAATTTTAAAGGTCAGTGCAGCAAAAGGCAATTCCATACTCAAATTATTGAAATATCTAAGTAGCATAGGAAATAAAATTAAAATTTAAGATAGTTAAAATTGAACTTAATTTTTTTCTACAAAATATTGATTAATAGGTTGCAACTGTTAGGTCTAAGAATGCTCAAGCTGTTGAATGTATCTGATCAGAAAACTGAAACAAAGGCAGTCAGAAAATTGAAATAAATTAATGCCAGTAGTGTTCAGTGTCCTGCGCAATAATAGCTGGCGTTGAAACTATTGTAAACGGTAGTAACCATTACACATAGACTTAAAAAAATAATTCATGTCTTGAAAAAATAACAGGTATAATGAATTCGTAACATAGAACATATTGAAGAGAAAATTAATTTGTATGAAGTGATATCTTCCATTATCGTCTAATGATTCGAATTAGAATACTTGAAGACTTAGGAAAAGAAAAAAATTACTGTACATGTAAAATGTATAGTTAAAGTTAATTCGAAGTTTTTCTTCAGTACTCGCAAAATATGGTTACATATTAATGTTTTTTAAAATTGGTGTGAACAAAGTAGAATGCTATATATGAATTTTAGAGATAAGATATAAAATAAATGAGCTGTTAAAACATTGTAAAGCATAATTATAATAAAATAATACTTATCATTTCTTTATTAAAGCACACTCTATTTGTTGCGGTATAATTCATGTTTAAATAAAAGGACCGCATAAATTGATTGATAATCTCAGCATAATTTGAATGAATAAATAATTAGTTCAAAACAAAATACCGATTATATTTGTAGTCGTTTTGTACTAAAATTAGTAAAACGCCAATAGTTGCTTAAAACTCCCTTCCCGCATACATTTTAGCAGCGGATTAACAGTACCAGTCATAACATTCATATAGAAAAATCTCATAAGTCGCTGATATCCAGCTTCCATCACATGAATATGCAGATGCCCATGTTTAGCAGAGCCTCTGGTCATAAAACTTGCAGAAAACGCGTGGCGCGGGACGTGGAGAGGCGCTTCCGAATGGACAGAGTGACGGACCGAAATTGACAGGTGGTGATCGCTGCTGCGACAGAGACCGGAAATTGAAGCGAGGGCCATTCCGACTTCAAAATCAGGCGGCGGGGGCGGGGGCGGTAGCAGTGGCGGAAGCTGCGGCGTGTGGGGAAACGAGGATGATGGCGTTGGCGCGGGCGACGGCAGGGGCTAAAACAAAGGTGAAGGAGGGAATTACGAAAATGTGGGTGAGGATGACAACACACGTGACGACGAGGTGGAGGGATGACGGGAATTTGGAAATGACGGGAATTTAGGGAGGACGAGATCGTGAGGGATGAGATCGTGGGGGGACGAGATCGTGGTGGGACGGGATCGTTGGGGGGACGAGATGAGATCGTGGGGACGAGAACGGGGGGAAGACAGAACTGGGGGGAGGATGAGAATGAGGGAGAGGACGAGAATGTAGGTAGGACGAGATCGTGGGGGAGGATGAGAACGTGGGAAGGAAGAGAATGTAGCTAAAGACGATAATGTGGAATAGATCATGAATGTGGAATAGAACGAGAAGGTGGGGGAAGACAAAAAGTACGGGAAGGCGAAAAGTTGGGCAATGGCAAAATCCGGAGGTAAATGAGGACGGGGGCAAGGACACGGGTGGTCGCGAGGCGAGGTACTGGCGGGAGGGGGCGGAAGTGGTCGGAGGCGGCGCGTGGGCGCGAGAGGGAAGGGGAGGGGGAACCGACCGCAGGCACGCGCGCCGCGCCGGGAAGTCGCTGCGCCGCCCACGCAGCGCGAGCTGCACACCCGCGCCTCCCGAGATCGATGCCCCCGGCCTCGCTCTTTCCCCCACTCTCCTCCGGCCTTCCCTCCCCCGGCTCCTGCCTTTCTGCCTTTCCTGGCCTCCCCTGCCTTGCCCTGCCTCGCTTGGCCTCGCTATTCCTGGCCTCGCCCTGCCTTGCCTGGCATCGCTCTGCCTTACTCTGTCTTGCCTTGCCTTGTCCTGCCTCGCCCTGGACGGGCGAGGGGGAGGGCTCAACGATGATCTCCAATGTAATTTTTTCCGCTATCTTTACTTACGTCAGGATTATTACATTTAATTTTTTTGACTTTTTTATTAGAACATTTCTTAAACCTCGGTGATTGTTTCATCTTTTAACGCTTGTCAGAGACAAATTCGGAACTGTCGTCATACGTAACAGCTTCGTGGAAACTGCGGCGTTCTCATTCAGCCAGATCTGCCTGAACGCACGCTACAATTTTATTTTAGCTTCTCTGATGTAGATGAATGTTGAGCAAGCGGAAGAATATTGGAAATATTGAACTAGTTCTAAAAAAAAATTTCCATCTGCGCCCTGCCCGGAAAGGATCACACGTACAGAAAATGTTCAAAATGTACGGTATATGCCTTTGCTGAACTTCAAAAATTGAAAACTTTTTCACACTAACTGGAAAAATATTTTTATATATTGCTATTATTTACATTCACAATTATTATTTACATTCACAATTTACATTTTACATAGAAAATTTTCCTTCAATTATATTGCAATTTATTTTTGGTCTATCATCGGTGGAGGCAGGGGCGGAAGCTGTAGTGAGTGTGGAAATGAGGATCATGTTCATGGTAGAAGTTAAAACGAAGGCGAAGGCAAGGGAAGGTGCATAGATGATGACGAGAATATGGAGAAGACGAGAACGTGGAGAGGAGGACGAGAACGTGAGGGGAGAATGAGAACGTAGGGGAGATCGTGAACCCATCTTCACCAATTGTTAGTTTGATCGCAGAACTCACATCAGACTTTATCCATTAACTAAATAATCGGCAAATTTCATCGTCGTTTCAAGAACATTGCATTCATCCAGTCACATTGTCATTGCTTTGTTCTTACACAACCTTTGTTACCTTTGTTCTTACCACCAATCTCATTTCGTTCTTCATTTCATATCCACCTTTCCGTCCAATATCTTTATTCTCGCTCTGACCTCACCTCGTTCAAAGTCCGTCTCACTTAATTCGCTGTATTAGTATATTATAATACGTATGAAATATAATTGGAGTGATTGTGTTTTTAAAATAACTTGTTTAAAAGCTCTTATGGGTATTTACATGATAAAAACGCATTCATTTTTTTTACATTTGTTGTACGGCTGTTTGTCCAGTATAATCCTGTAATCCTGGGAAAGGCTAAACCGATTTCAATGAGTATTTAAGAGTATTTTGCTGGGCATGGTTTAGGCTTCGTTTTTGAGCTCATTATTTTATATTCTATTTATAGATAATACAATGCCTTTCCGGTCGTAATGAAATTTTGTACACCTTACGTTCTAAACAAGGGAAATGTTACTCTCTACATTAGATTTATTAAACCCTATTTCACTCATTAAATAGAATTTAAATGCGCTTTCTGTTATGTTTCTACGAATATCTCAAAAGAGGCGAGGCAATTCACTTAAGTGGATAACAAGTTTCTAAAAGCCGATTTAATTTCATACTAAATGGACATATATACGTTCAGATGCCACAATTAGTATTCCGAGTAATTAGAAGTGAAAATCCGTTAATTATGTGTATTATGAAATAAAGGTATTAGAACAGGGTTGTCCAACTTGTGGCTGCAGATGCCATTTATTGTGGCTCACGAAAGGTTACTACTCCAAATGTGAAAGTTCCTTGCAGTCATGTCAGGCGAGAACATTGCGCGAATACCGCACACGCCCTATTGATGACATTCCATTAATATAAAATCACAATATATTAGATTTGAGAACTTTTTTCTAGGAAATTCAGAAATTCTAAATCATCACTGCATTACGCAATGTACGGCCTGATATCACGCATGGTTTCAATCCTTCACACACATCTATCCCCCCGTTTTAGAGCAGCTGGGCGAACTGTCGAAATCAACAATACGGGATCATGTGTGGATCGCCCGAATAATGGAAATATGACCCGCAACTATATTAAAGGTTTTAATTGTGGCCCTTGAGGCCTTGCAAGTTGGACACCTCTATATTACAATGAATTAGTTCTCTTCGAGAGGAGCAAGGCGGAGCCATACTGAGAGAGGAGGCGGGAAGGTGCATGGAGAGCGTTGTGAGGCGGGAATGGAGGCGGGCGAGGCGGGGCTGGGTGGAGTGGGGTAGGGTAGCGAGGGGTGGGGTGACGAATGCATGACAGTTCGAACCAGAGCAGGGCGGGGTGAAGCATATAGAATTCATTCTTTTCCTGTCTAAAAGATAAGGGTGATAAATAAAATTCCGAGCAACAAAGGATTCTTCGACTAGTCTTATCCATAATCTTGTTCCAATGTAGCCCATGTACAGCTCGTCTCGACTCCCATAGCGGTTTTCTCTCCGTTCCTTCAGATCGTGTAGCAACCGCCCGTTTTTTGTTGCTCCCCCAGCCTTCATTTCCCAACTCAAGGCCACGCGCTGGTACTTCCGCTACGTCTTCATGCCGGCGGGGCTACCTCTGTCACGCGGCCTTTCGGCGAGCTATCGCGGGCGTTGGGCGGGCGGGGCGGGCGGGGTGAGCGGGGTCCGCCTCGGGGAAGCTACTGGAGATGCAGGCCACGCGGCACGGCGTCCCCGCAGGCGCAGGATTAGGGTGGACACGTCCGCACCGGCCTCGCGATCCTCCCGTCGCGAGGGCGGGGGCGGCGGGGGCGGCGGGGCGGCGGGGCGGCTGGGCGGCGGGGCGGCGGGGCGGCGGGGCGGCGGGGCGGCGGGGCGGGGCGGCGGGGCGGCGGGGCGGCGGGGCGGCGGGGGGGAGGCGGTGCAGGCGGTGGGGGCGGGGGCGGGGGCGGCGGCGGGAGGTCGAGATCGGGAGTGCGAGGAGTGGCAGAGGAGGTGGGGGCGTGGCGGCTGCGGCGGTGGAGGCGACGTGGAGACAGCGGTGGCGGCGGTGGCTGAGCCGACGGCGGGTGGGGGGCGGCGGATCTGACGGGAGCGGGATGGCGCGAGCGGCCGTGGGAGCGGCAGTCTGGCAGCGGCGGCGGCGGGGCGCACCAGGTGAAGGGGCGGCGATGGGCAGAGCTCTGCGCGAACCCGCTTTCATCCCGCTCACGTTGTGCTCTTGATACAAACGCTCTAGGAGGTTGTAATGTAAAGGTTGCGTTTTCGCCTGGCGCGCACAAGTTATTACTCACGTGGCTAAAATTGTCTCTTGATACAAATGTATACAGGTGAATCAAAACTGCGTTGGGACTCATCAATTGGGGTTTCTGTTATAAATTATTATATCATTTCTGCAAAAAGGAGCTTGGACATTGCTGCCGTTTTGAAATTACCAATAAAAAAATGAAAGTGGCCTAAAAAAATCAGTGACTCGTACTTTCTTATTTCGATAAAAGGCATATATGTCATTAACTTTATGAACTTTTTTGCTTTGCAATAATGTATGCGTAAGAAAGCGTGTGACACTTTATATGGTGCCATTCGCACCATATGAAGAATGAAACGGCGCGAAGTCACTGCTCGTAGCAATTTCCGTTTGTCAGTAACATAGGGACATCACTATGAAACAGGGAGAATTGTCCCTTGGCAGCACCTGGCGGTCTCTGGTTGTATGTATTGAAAGTTTTGTCACCAAGGGATGCGCCATTTTCCGCCAATTCATTTTCACGGACACAAATATATTAATATAATACATTTAACATTTTCTCAGAATAAAATAACGCACACAATATATGTCGCGAACCAGTTGAGTTTCAAAGGTGCGATGGCAATTTTATTACCCCCTGTAGCGCACAAAAAATACCTTGAGACCACAGCTTCCTTTTCCTGGATCTTTAAGTGTGGGAGAGTCTTTTAGTGCGGCTTCTTGTGACTATGCAACAGTCAACTGAAGTCACACCATTAGCAGCTCATCTAATGACACAATCGTTTTAAATCGTCTCCTTTGCCATGGCGATATAACGTTGAATAGCTGAAGGGCACTTACTTAGCGACAGGCGAAGGATATAGCGTTCGGCAATCAATGTGTATTTAATGCATAGTGGATGTTTTTTTTTCTGCGCGATTCACATATACTAGTTTCGTTTAATAATAATTCGGCGAGAGAAACAGTTTGAAGTGTATTTTATTTTAACGTACACAAACCACAATGTTTTACAGAATAATGAGCGATGGTTACAAAATGTTGGGCATGTTAACTAGCCGACGTTTTGTATTTTTTTTTATTTCCATCATCAGAGCTTGCCAACGATTTACTAATAATTAATAACAAGTGTCAATAACTTTCCGTGTCGGTCCCAAGGTACGATGCCAAGTTATTCTATGATGTTAGATTACATCTGCATACTGGGCTTTTTTGCAACGGGGTATAATTGCAAACGTATTATCTCCTCTGACCTCACCGTACCTTCAAGGCATTAAAATGATTAATTATAGACATCAATGTGTCACTGCTACTTTTATTGTAACAACCAGAAAGAACAAATACCGAGAGGGAATTATTTCCAGGAAGGAATATTTTAATGAATCTATACTAGAGGAAATTTCCTTTACTTGTTTTATAGTTGTGTCTATGTTCGATACTGTTTCAAGCATCCGGAACAAATAATGTACTCTAATATAATATTCTCTTCGAATTACTATTTCTCTAGTGATGTTTAATACATTTCAAGTTATATTTTTTCCTACCAAAAGTTATATTTTTCACAAGTCCTCAATGTTTACTTTAACTAAGACTGTGGACTCCCTTACCAAAGCGATTATTTATAATTTGTGTTATTTTATAAGACTCACAAGATCATTCAGAAAGGCATATTCTTTGCTCCCAAGGAGTCACGCTATTTACTCTTTGAAGAAAATACGGATTATCTTCTACGGAAGCCGTGCTTTATTAGACACGTTTCTTGGAGAAATACTCTTGTCCGAAACATATGCTTCGTAGGAACTATTGTAGTCTTTCACTTTTCTCCTTGCAATGAGGTTGCGCCTGCGACAGCAGTAGGCTACTCGCAACACGAAATTGTATAGCGTGCTGCGTCGCCTTTGACACTATTTTATGCTTTTGATTTTCTTAATGTGAATATATGAAGCTCGTAACACATTCCGAGTAGGTACACGTGTTTTTAATGAAACCGCTTTGTTTTCGCCTGACTATCCCAACACAAGTTAACTACAATTTTGCTAAGAAAAGGACAAGAAAATTCTAGTAAAATACAAACAAGAAATTTATGGCTGATTATTTAAAACTAGGTTCACACATGAAATAAAAAAACCTATTGTTACATAACAAAGGGATTGTGACTGCCAAATGCTTATAGTGGAACCCAAGTTTCAAAATTCAAATATTTTTTAATAGAAAACTATCGGACAAAATTATTTTTAAATAATGAAGAATAATTTAAAATATCATATACAGAATAAAGTACAATTTAATGCAAAAACCTTTTTAATTTTGTCAATTTCAGGATCAACCGAGATTCATCTTATACTTCAGGAAAAAATATTTCCAAGTTAACGTTTCAAAAGATTTAATTCTACTGGAAAACACAGCAGATAATGTACAGTTTTTGCCCATGTGGAAAGTGGCAAAATGCAATTTACAAATTCAAATTTTATAATATATTTTATTAAAGTTGATGAGAAATGAGCAATTATTTGTGATTTTAGAACAATCTTAAAAATATCATCGAATGATATTATGCTAGATGTATTTTCATGAATTTTCTTTGTGCATTATGGAGGAAGTATGATACCGTAACCAACACATCAGGTATCATAGTTGATAATTGCTAATCCTTTGGTTCATGTGTAATAAATGGGATAAAGAGTGAACATGAAACCGATAATTTGTGTGATAGGGTAATTTAGTTGATGCTGTGTCCACTAATTCTACAGGAATATGGAACAAGCTCCGTCACGGAAATGAAGGGTGTCAATGTTTGTCGAATTGCTTTGCGGGATCCTTCTTTTGAGTAGGTTTTTCAAAGTTATAACTGGCATTCTAATAATTATTTATCTTATATAATACTAACATATGAACGATTCATAGTAGTTATTACAATTTTCACTGCTGACAATTGCACGATTTCGGAAACATTATAATTTTGCTATTGTTCGAGCGATAATGATCTTCTATTTGAGAGTTCATCACAAAAGATACTTAGTTCACTCTTTTTTTTTATTTTACAACAGTTCATATGCATTTTATTCTACAATAATGTCGAGATATTTTTTGTATTAATTTGTTTTTGCACATTTTCCTTATTTCAAATTAAAGGTAAGAATGAATCGTATCGTCGATAATACCACAATTAATTAAAACAAAAATATACCTTAAAAGAGAAATAACTATTTTAGGAAAGACTGAATATAAATGTCTGTTTAAGACTAGACATATGTTCTTAACTTGCTCAATCACATTTTTCATATATTGTCAACGTGGTTGTTCGATCGCTTGAGACATCGAATGCTATCTCGATACTGGAATTTGTACGGTTCGGAGGGGAGCGAGACGTAACACGAGAAATGTCGACTCTGCCCAGGGCACCGAAGAGAGAACCGCATTTTTCTCATACCTTCTCGCCCTCCTCCGCTCCAACCCAGCCCCCCGGATCGATGACCTCCCCGGCAGCCCTCCCACTGCCACGCGCTGTCCTCGCGCCGCCACCCACCTCCCCCGCCGCTTCCCCGCCCCGTTCTTCGGCACCCACGCCCGCCCCCGCCCTCCGTCGACCCCGTGCCCCCGCCATCCCCGTCTCTGTCCCCCCCGCATTGCCCACACATTGCTCCCGTCGTTCCCCACGCTCCTCGTCGCCTCCTTGCTCCCCGTTCCGCACGCCTGCCGTCGTCGGTCCTCCATTGCTCTCGCTCGTCTCCCCCACCCCAACCTCACTGGCCTCGCCCCCGGCGCGCGTGGGCTCGCCGACTGCCCAGGCCACGTGACGCGGGCGCACATCCGGATCAGGTCATGGGGTTTAAGGGGCTGCAGCCAGACGGCTCGACCTTCAGCGAATCGGCGAGGGAGAACAAACAAACAAAAAGAAACACGGAAAGCAAAAGAAGACAATGCTATCCGACGTCAATGAACATTTAACAATATCGTATTGTACCTATTCCAATGTTTGTTCGCAGGCATACGATAAATTTTGACCGGCACATCTGTAGAGATTGTTTTGTTAAGAAGAATTTAACACTTATTTTCATGGCTTCAGTACACCATTCAGAGTTTTAAAGAATATAAAAAGGATTTAAATATGGAGCTTCGTTATCTAATGAAGACAACGCATACATAACATTTGTAAATTTTGGCTATGTATACTTTAGGCAAAAATATTTCAGATACATTCGCAAAAGTGAAACAATTTCCACGCTTCAGTGGCGATAATAATTTTCCGTAACTGAAAGATTTTAACAGCTTGTTGCCGCTACTTTTATTTTTAATAAAATAAAAAAAATTTTTATAGCAAACAAAAAGTGACTGACATGGTGAAACATGGACTGACTTGGCTCTGTGTTTGGAGCGTACACGTCCGGGATTTTCCCCCATTAATAAGTGTTTTTCCCGTTTGGTGTTGAGCTTATATATTTTACCGTTGCCAGCTTTAATCAACAGCTTTTTTTATTATTACATTTTCTACTTTCAACCACAAAGTGGTTAAGAGTGCCACATTCGTCATCACTACTGTCAATAGCGACAGTATTATCACTTAACATGTACTTATTTATTTATTTAACGTCAAAGCAATTAAAAACTGTGTAATGTGCTATGGGAGATGTGAATTCTCTGCATGTTTCCAAAATTCTGTGATGCTTACCCTAAGCCAAATACTACTTGCATTTTGAGTACAGGAAGAAAATGAGCGTTTTCTGCTAGGATTGTTAACAAAATATTCTCTCCGATGTAATAAAATATATTTTCAAGGGTAAATCAGCAATAAATTTGGGCTCTTATCACTCATTATGTCCTTCGTCAAGGAATACTTCATGCCGCGACAACTTGGAGAACGATAATTTGAATAACTATATTTCCTACTGAATTCTAATAGAGGTGCATAGAGAATGAAGTTACATTTATTTCCAGTTTCAAAACAAGGGGGCATCTCAGCATTTACTCAAAGAATTAGGAAAACTGGTAGAAAAACTTGATCGAGATGGAGATCATTAACCCAGAGGCTGCGGTATAATACTTGTTACACGTTGTTTAGAATTATACATTCCAAATGGTAAATAATACATTAAATATCACTATTAAAATTAATGTTACTTTCTTTATGATGCTCAGTATAGTCTCTAATTGTTAGAAACAGTTATGCAGCAGAAACAATTTTACTTGGGATTTAAATATTTCTATCAAATTTAATATTTTAGTGTCATCTGTCAAAGTGTAGTAAAATAACGTACATATACTAGTACTTGTATTACTTAGTACTTGTATTGTACATGTATTGCGTATGTATTGTACATGCATTGTATTACACTTCATTAAATAAGATTTCTTTATTAATTTGCAATATTGTAAACAAATTGCAAAAATAAATGAACAACGATTTCCTGATCAATTAAGATACCTGGGTGTAAAAATATGCATAAAATAGTAGTACGTGATAGTGATGTCTGGAGTGAAATAGTAACCACGTTTCTGTCAATACCGATCGCACAATCCGTCCGCACACAATCTGGAAGACGCAATAGAAGCTCCGGAGTTCTCGTAGCCGAGAGGGCTATTCCACATTCCAGCCTTGGGCGGCTGCCTTCATTCCACCCTCGGCGGAAGGGAGTCGGGCGGCGCGGGGTACCTGCACCGCAACAGGTTGTACCCACCCGACCGCCCACCCGCGCGGTCGCTCCGCTCGCCGGCGCTCCCCGCCACCACCCACGCCGCCCTCCGCCATCCACCATTGCTTCCGCCGCGTCCCCTTTACACGTTCACTGTCCTGTGGTTCACAAGACATAACACCGATAGTATTGCTACGTCCGTAAACCACATGTGGGTCACGGATGTTTACTATTTCTACGGAAAACATTTTCATTGAACTCCTCGTAACTGCAAAGATTTTGGCGTGGGCTTGCTAGGACGGTCATAAAATTTAGAAATGCACCCAGACATGAGGGGAAACATATTTATGACAATGTTACAGTATTTTTTTTCTTGCAGTCGGTAATATTTGGACGTAGGGAGATATTTTAATGATCTCATAGGGACAGGGAAGTGAACGACAAGGTTCTACGGTTTGGGACCGGACGGTGGCGGATTTTTGCCACAAGGTTGCCACTAGGTTGAGTTCAGCCACTGCCTGGAGGAGAATTCTAGTGGCCGGCTGCTCTGATTGGTAAGTTTTCCGTGGTTTCTTCGATCAGACGAATCTCAGAATCAGAACATCAGACGAATATCAGAGCAGTACCCTACCAAACGGGCCAAGGACCCCCCGCGATCATTCCTTCCTTTTCTTTTTCTCAACCCTTTCTTGCACACACATACACTCATATTACTACACTACCACACATGTCGGGAGACCAGTGGGAAGATTAGAACGTGTCCGACTGGCGCATTGTCCCGCAGGAAGTGATACCCCACCAAATGACGTGTAGTTCGGGACTGGATCTCATCATTCAGCCTAGGAGGAACGGCGCCATCTCCAGGCATAAAAAGCATTTACTATAATAACGGACCTAATGACCATAGCAGTTGTAGTGCTCGGAAACCAATCAATCGATCAACCACACCGCCCCCGCGCCGCCCCCGCGCCGCCCCCGCGCCGCCCCCGCGCCGCCCCCGCGCCGCCCCCGCCGCCCCGCGCCGCCCCCGCGCCGCCCCCGCGCCGCCCCCGCGCCGCTCCCGCGCCGCCCCGGGCGAAACAGCTGCCGCCGCCCGTGGCCTCGCGTTTCAGTCGGCGCACTTTGTTCGCTGCGTCGCGCCCCCTCTAGCCCTGTCGGCTGCTCTGACAGCGTTATCCATGTGACGTGCTGTCGTTTTTTCCTGTTTGTCACCCGGGTATGCGCTAAATATGACGTTGTGTTGTTCATAAGTGTGGGAGATGTTGTTGGACAGGAAACGAGATTATATTTTGGTTTAATATTCGTTAATGTTCGTTTCTGTTTTAATGCAATTCGTTTGGGGTAATATATTCTTCCTGTAGGTTCATGGTACGTTAATATAAAAGGCAAAAGCAAGGCATAAAATAGGAAATTGTCAGATGCATTCTGCGTGTCTGGATGTAAAAAAATGTTTCTTATGATTTTGCGAAATCGGGTTGTGGAAACTACGTTTCTGTCAATACAAATCGTAAAGTTCAATTTGTGAAAGTTTGGTCCATGAAATTCCTCGTTACTAATCCATTCTGTGTAGAAACAAAGTTCCCCCTCTCTCCCCACTCCCCAACGGCACAAACTCCCCGCCCGCGTCGGCGACCGCCTCCAACTGCTCTACGCATCTGAAAGCCTTCGGACTTGGGTCCCCAGGCGCCGCCTTTCCATCTAATCCCGCTCTGACGTACTCAGCAACATTGTCTCCTTCGTCCTTTTCAGGGCGCCTTTTCAACTTCCCGTATTCTTTCTCTTTACCCTTCAATTCATGTTTATTTTCCATTTCATTATTGCTGATTCCTTTCCTTTTCTGTTCATTACCGCCCACCATCTCTTTTTGCTTTCTATTTTATATAAGATTGTAAGACTGGTCTTCTCTTCCCTCTGTCTCTCGATTCGTGATTTAGAGGTCAGTAGCCTCATGACCCACGAGACAGTGGGAGTCGTTTTCTCCTTCCTCATCCTTTCTCTTCCCACATCCTGCTTTTGTTAATGGTCGAGTGATGGCAACAGTGAATCCACTGCCCCTCTTGCATCTTTTGCATCTTTCTTCTTCTTCTTCTTCTTCTTCTTCTTCTTCTTCTTCTTCTTCTTTTTCTTCTTCTTCTCGAGCCTCCAGCGTTCTTCAATTACTCGTCCAATCTCCCTGTCTCCCTAATTCACCTTGTGTTCTGTTTTCTTCGTCCCTGAGACTCGACTACGTTGGCTGCTAAATCGAAGAACTATCACTTCCTCCGCCACACATTTCCACCTATTCCTCGACCACTTCCTCTCAAGCCTCATCCTCCAGAGGTCCTAAGCTCCTCTGGGCATTTTCCTCCGACCCCTGTCTCTCCGAGAAACCTGTCTATCCGATCCGCGTCTCTGTGATTCATGGCTCTCCGACCCATGACTCTTCGACCCGTGTCTCCCCGACCCGTGTCTCTACGACACCTGTGTTCCCGATTTCTGATCCCCGATCTCTGTTTATCAGTGATCAGAATATGAATTCCAATCACTGTTTCTCACACTCCAATCACTTGTTTCTCACACTTTGATATCTGTTTCTCACACTCCGATCATTGTTTTCGACACTCCGTCCACTGTTTCTCACACCCCCCTCCTTGTTACCACTCGCCTCCTCTCGCCCCTCTCGCGCCGGGGCGCTCGCTCTTCTCCATCCCCCAACCCCCTGCACGGCATTCCCCGCAGCCTGCCCTGCCTTACCGGGTGGCGGGCGGCTGGCGGCGGCTCCTCTGGGCGCCGGGGCGCAGCCGGGGCGCCGCTGTGTTCCCGGGGGGGGGGGGGCCCGCGCGGGTTTCCGCGGCACTGAGACCGGGGCGGGGCGCAGCGGGGGGAGTGGCGGGGCGGGGAAGTGCGGGGCGGCGGGAAATTGAACGGCGCCGGCGTGTTTTAATTAGCGGCGGCAGGGCGCCACCGCCGGTTCCCCCGTCCTCTCTCCTGCCGCCCCGCGCCCCGCCCGCCCGCCCGCCGCTCCGCTTTTGCCTCGCCGCCGCCGCCACCGCCCACCAATTAATTCCGTAATGCGGGCGGGGGACGGTTTAATTAAATTAATAGCCCGTGTCCGCAGCGGCCCGCCCGCCGTTTGACGGCCGCTGCCCGGCGCCCGCCACCGCGCCCGGCCCCGCCCGCCCGCCCCCCCCTTTCCGCTGCCCGCGCGAGTTCGCTCGGCCCTTCCCGCCGCCCTTTGGGGCAGCCGCGGGCGCCGCCCGCCAGCCCTCAGCTCTGGACACTCGCCGCGTCACATGTGACACGCAGGCCACTTGTCGGACTTCCGTCCACGGCGGGAAGGGGAGGGGGAAATAGTGGCAGTCGCCGTATTGTTGTCTAACGCCTGAACTGACCTTCTAGGCCTAAAAAGCGTATCTCAAGTGGGTTTTTTTCTTCTTCTTTCCTTCGTACTAATGATTGAAAAGTATCGAACATTATTCCTAAGCAAGATGGCCGTATGTAGCTTACAGACAGTCGAACATCACTAAAGAACTAAGACTTTTTTTCTCACGTTTGAAATGGATGTATATTCACGAAAGTGCTCGCAGCCAAACATTTTGTGAGAAACATATTTTAGAATTAGGACAGTCGAGGAGAACAGCATAGAAAAAAACTTAACACTATTCATGCACTCTCCACCATTATCATCGTCTCTCTCAGGGATATTCGCCTCCGTCGTTTATTTTGGTGTTGCCACATGTTCGGATCGGTGGCAGTTATTATTTGATCCCGATTGCCTCACATGCACAAGGCAACATTCGTATGTCATTAATTGACTGCTGTTAGACGGTCATCTGGAGACGAGCCTACGCTCAGGAAGTGCTGAGAGAGGCAGGACCCACCCGCAAGTCGGTTTTAACGCTGTACATTAATTGCGTTTGCATATTCGCTTCGTGCACTGTTCAGAATATTCAGAGAAAATTTTTTTCTAAGAACATTGTGAAAAATGTAGAGGTCCTCTTTTGCAGTAGCCCTTTGTACATCTTATTTGAAATTATTTTAATAAGTTTTATAATTCTGAACTCGTTTAACATTTCCTGGTTCCCCCTGAATCGATCCTTCATTTCGCCTTGAGGTTGTGGCGAAGACACACTGCACACAACGACAAACTGCTATGTATTCCGTACAATTCTGTTAGTTACTACCCAACACTTCCAAAATCAGGGCGTTAAAAATCAGTTCTCTGTACTATGCTTACAATATTCAGATGCTCCACCGAGGGTTTTTTCGCAGCTTATATTCCATAAACAACAGATGAGAGAAAATGTTTGGTGATATGTGACTCTGTGATATCATTTGTTCAGTATGTGAGAATTTATTTAGTCATATACCTTTAAACAGTATTTTTAAAAATTGCAATTCGATGTAATTGCAATGTAATGTAATGTTTGATAAAAGAAATTTAAAAATCATGGTATTGTCTAGTTTATGCCTCAGTTTTACCAGGACATTCTATTCAATATTTAATATCAAACGACGAAATTTCTGTCTCAAATTTCGTTCGTTGCTGCAACTCTCTCACGATTTATTTGGATTTCTGTTACGGACTTTCAAAGTAAGTATATAGTTTCGAAAGAAAATTTGGTTTTAACAGAATTTACCTTTATAAATGAATGTTTATTTTGTCAAAATAACTTACATCTGCATGCTTGATTGATAAAACGAACATCTTATTCTTAATTACACGTCACCAATGTTCACTCGTTCACAATACGATGCAACATTTTCTTTCAAGATATCTTCTGCTTTCTACAGCTTTTACAAAGTGTTTACAGAGGCTTCTTCTAAAGGGGATGTATCTGTTTACCGAATCCTTAGTAAAGATAATTTCGTTCCGTGTGAAGATATGAATTGTGTATTATTCTAATTAGGGTGAATCACATTGCTCGGCCCTCATCTACTAAAGCGAGGGCACGAGCCCATTCTGGGCCGCCCCTGCCCCGGCATTAGCGGGCGCTCTCGACCTCAGGCCGCCCCGAGAGGGTGCAATCTGGTGTCCTCTTGCTGTTAAGGCTCCTGGATTAATCCGCCTTAATGCATTGTTCGGATCTCGGCTATTCAGATGACAAGGAGGGATAAGGAAGTGCATGGACGACAGATATCCATTAACTTAAGGATTACGGATCCACTGGAATGAATATATCTACGTAATTATAACCGTTACAGCGATTAACTTTTGTTAGTTTTCCTCTGAGTAGTTGTCTATTTTGAGCAGTTAAATTTGAATTAAAAGCTAAAGCCAATTTTAGAAGTTTGTAATAATTAAAACAAGTCCTCGCATATTAAAATTCTTTCCAAACTGATCATAACATATAATGGAACCATTAACAGGTTACACCTCAAAACAGTCCCCCCAAAAACAATTACACATACGTCATTTAAAAGACTTCTTTAAATATTCATGCCATAGTCCAAGAAATTCAAACAACGCTTTTAGCTGTGACTGAGAAACAAAGACTTGAAACACAACCACTAAATCATTCTTGATCTTGAAACTGAATCCAAAATCAAAAAATCTTTACATAATATGTGGTTCCAACCAAAACGAACTTTTTTTTAAATTTACAGACAGACAATATGCTGAATGATCGAGTTACAACAGAATCTGTCTTTGCTCGAGCAACTAATTTGCACTGAGTGCTTTCATCGAATTTTTTTTTCAAAATTAATTCCACACTCGAGTTCAGAAAAGTCTACGAATAGTTTGATATTCAATTCAGAGAAAATAAATAAAATAACATCAATGAATTTGATTAGACATGTTGAAATTGTATCATTTACGTATTGCGTGAATTTTCCGAATAAACCTCCGTTGTAGCCAATTGTTTAGTTTTATTACAATATTTGATGTAAAATTAAAACATCCCAAGCTTTCAACATTTCTTCGAGGTGCATCTGTCGTGGTATTCAACTTAATATCCAAATTTTGTTTGGCGACTTTGAGGGGCTGACCAGTTGATCCCTGCGCTGGTGAAGATATCTGGAGAGGGAAATATGAAAGGGGCTCGAAAGGCGAAAAATCAAAAAACATCGACTTTTAGTGAATTATTAATCTTCAGTATTTCCCCTTTTAAATGATACATCAGTATGTTGTTTCCTAAGTATTTTTTTTTAATTAAATATGCTGCGCGTTGACCTTCCAATGTTTCGTTGCCTTGTAATGCGTGGTTGCCTATGTGGAATTATCTAGGTTTTTTACTTTACAATGAGACAAATAAGGAAACTAGGGAAGTGAAACGAAAAAGCAAGCCAGACACACTATGACACCAGTGAAAAAGAAACTAAACGAGTAAATGTCGAATGATTCTAATAATCCTTCACATGGACCTGGAAGTTACTGGAAATACATAACAAAGTATGAAGCCTGATTCCCGTAAGCTGTTTTTTTTTTGGTATATAAGGAACATTATTTCCTAAACTACTGATTTCAAAGTTTTAGGCATTATTTGTCAAATCAAACTACAACTTTTACCATAGCATTTTTATTACATCTTATTATTCAAAAAAATTATGTAAATTGAAATGATAAAAAATCTGGGTGTAAATATTTTACACTTTTAAAAATTTATATCTACAACAAAAATTAAAATTTCTTTAAAATTCTGTGATTAAACATTTAAAATGTAGCCAAGAAAGTAAAGTAAAAAATCAATCCACTAGGGTAAATAGTTTGGAACAAAATGTTTCTTGAATTTAACATTTTTGATATAGGGCCTCCCAGGTCCGTTAACTCTATGCCGTAGGTCGGCGTCGAACCTCACATTTCAGTGGATGGGGAACACCGCCACTTTCCGGGTTACAACGTACACCACTTGTACGGAACTAAAGTTCTAAGTGGCTGACACTCTCAGAATAATTATTCACATTCTTGCGTAAAATATTCGAACTTCATCTTTGTTTTTACTGATATTTTGTATCAGCAAAGTATTCCAAATGCAAAAGAATCGAACGTAGCTACTGCAATGTTTGATATCTGCACAATAACAATGTCCTATTTTTTAGTACCAATTTTGGAAAATAGAAAATTATCGCTTATCAATGTTTGATGTACGTATTAAGTCGTGCTAATTCTGATTTGTTTTATACAAGAATTTCTGTTTCAAATAAAAAAGGAGTCTGTTGTCCTATTCTAATTTTTCTTTAGTTCACACCTCTAAAGGTTTGCGTGTGAGCTGTTTCAGGACGTTCCAAATCTAGCATTTGCGTGATTGCACATTTTTGTATGTAAATTAAGGTGAAGTGCGACTTACATATTTATGAATTCACATATACTGACATATGTTTTGTTCAGATGTTCAGATAATCGTATACGAATGTTTATGGATCTCGCTCACGTTTTATAGCAGTCTTAAAAGTATATAGTAAAAAACTTCTATGCTCAATGAACTATGCCCACGAAACAACCAATAGCATTTCCAACAACTCCAGCAAAGCTACAAAATATCCACATCGAATCGTAAATATCGTCAAATATCAGTTTTACAGTACATTAGCCACCTTAAATAAAGAAGATTAAGAGTCTAGAGAATAAATTGAGAACATTTTGTGAAAATAGTAAATTAAGATTTATGTGTGTCCACTGGTCTGGATCTTGTGTGTTGCATATGTGCAAACCAACGTTACTACCGTCAACAAAATAGCTGGCCAAAAGTTTGCACGAACCATTTTTACCAGTAAAGCATTTAAAATAGATAAGCAAGTGTTAGATTTCTAGTTCATTTCGTGCAAAACGGACGCAGATCCATACACTTTTAAACTTAATTCGCAAAAACTTGTCCAGAATTCAATAAAATGAAGCATATACTTACCTGTAAAACATAAGGTGATAAATGAGACATATTTATTAATATTCGTATAAATTTGAATTACTAGCGCAATTTTTTGCTCTAAACTTGCGAACTTAATCCATTCTCTTTTTCCATGACGCCTTTGAATTGCTTGAATGTATGTGAATCAAAGTACGATGAATATTAAATAGAAAATGAAATATTTACATGTACTCCTAAAACTACCAGCGTGTTGAAATATACTTATATTTAGGTTTTCATTTTATAGAATATTACTAGCGTTTAAAATATTTACGCTTTAAAATCTAGATTTTTTTTAAAATTAATTTATTATTTTACAAAATTGAAGTGGCAATAAATATTATATTCATCTGAAACTTCTTAAGATAAAATATTATGAAAACGTTTCTTCTGGTGCCAAATTGTTGTTACAACGAGCCTTTTACTTCAATGTGACTTCCTTGCGAACGAGAGGAAGAAATCGTTGAAAGCTATATTTCTTCTACTGTAGACAGCACTTTGCTACCCGCTCTCCGCTACAAAACTGGAAAAACTCTTTCCTTCTTGAGCACTTTAGTAGAATCAGCTATTAATATTTCACTTAACCGTAAAGCGCCTTTATCTAAGAAAACATTTCGCACTTTCACGAATTATTGCTCCCCTTCTAACTTCACCGTTTCTTTTAGTTCCTTCTGCGATGACACATCGGAGAGCTTCAAAGAAGGCGAGGAGAATATCCCCGACTTCGGCTGGAGCGATGCATCATTCACCTGGACGTGGCATGGAGATTCTTTGGCTGCTCTCTCGTCAACCGGACCGCCGGCGTCTTGAATCCCTCTTGAGGTAAGAGGATCTGCGAGGCGCAGTATCCTCCAAGTAGATTTTCTTCGAGGATGGATGTGCAGTGGCGGGTGGGGGGGGGGAAGGGCTGAGTATGATTTGGGAAGGCTCACGCAAAACTTGTCGTCCCTAGAGTTGCCGCATACAAAAGCGGAGGCGACGATACGCAGTGGAAGATGATGTTCTTCGGAGAGGGACAACAAAACGCTGCACCACGAATGTGAGCATTAGATTTCTCCCCTCGAATGGTTGCGAATGTTGTTAAGAAGGAATTTTAGCTTCGAAGAACAATACAAAGAAGGAAGCACCGATGGTTAAAATTTTGTTCAAAGTGTATTATTCTTTTTTGTCTGAGTATTTAGAAGTATTTTCTTAAGTATAACGTTAAAAATGATTTCTTAAGAATCTTGGTTTAGATCTAGTATGGATGAAAAAGTTTCTACAACTGTATGAAAGAGAGGTTTCTGAGTATCCGCACGTAAAGTAGGAAATTCTTTTAATGTCCATTAAAAAGACGCTAGCTAAGACAAATGTCACGTTACCGTGAAAAAAAAGTACTGGCATACAAAACATGGAAATATAACGCAGAAAACTCAATCTCTTAGAAAAGCTTCCGCATTCATAGCCTATAATTATGGTATTCCCCGAGATAGCAAACACCTTATTCCAGCATAAAATTACAAACTTTATTATTTTTAATTAATTTTAATTTATAAATTTTTTTATATAATTTTTTGTTAAATTTTATATTATATTTTTTATACAGTTATAGAAAAAGTTCATATTTCGTGAGAAAAATGGAAGTGTTTTTCACGGTAGATATTGAATATCTCGACCGTGAAAAACACCCATTTCGCACAATTAATATGAAAATGACTATTTTGAAATGTCACAACTTTTGTATTTCTCCGGAATGCTAAAGTATCATTACATGATACAGAAACACACTCAAAAACTATATTCGACGTAAATAATGTTTTATGTTACTTCGTAAAGGGATTTTATAAATTAGATGGAATAATTTGGTATTCATTTTGATACGAATTGAAGCAAAAATTATCAATGTAGATAACGAAAACTTCTTCCTTATGTTTGTATATTAATACAGTTTATGACATTTATTGTCATGGTTAAATAACGAACGGTATAATTATCGTTAATCAACGAATACACGGCACATGTGTAAGCTAGAAATTCCGTTTCTTGCGTTAGGGTGATAATTTGAAAATTCTCATTTTTATGGTTTACCAACCTAAGTGAAGCACAGTACTGGGATGGCAACATCAACAAATGAAAGGTTTGGAGTTCAAATCCCTCGTAAAATATGTTAGTTTTCATCTTGTAATGAAACATATTCACGTGAAAGACAATGGTATTATATACTATCTTCTGTATCATCAGTCATCAACACGTGATTCCTTTCTGACACATACCTAAATTTGCCAAAAGACTGTAAGCTACGATGATAATAGTAATGTAGTTCATGAAGACTAAATGCAAGTTAGGAAACAAACGCTGGAATTTCAATAGACAATTAAAACCATATGTTACCACAGTTTACACTCTCAGTAGCGATCGCTATGGAAAGCAAATATGCAAATAAGAAATGAGAAAATCTATTTCGAATTGTTTAGTGTTGAATAATCTGTAGTCGGAGTCATGAAAATTATCGATAATATTTACTTCGATACTGTCTTCTTGCGTACTCTTGTGTACACATTATTGGTTTCAAAACATAATTTTTGTGAGATGGACCGATACCGATGTCTTTCCATAGACCGCCTCAATTTTTTCCACTGTAGTGGCGGCGGCGGCGGCCTTGCAAACGTTCTGAATAAACGACTGTTAAGATAAAATTCTCAGTGGTGGAGTGTGTTGTAGCTTTTTTTCTCGCGAGACAACAGAGCGCGCGCGCGTGCAGAAAAAAGAAGATAAGTTGCCCGAAGAGGGGCGGAGCGGAGAATAGGTCACTGGAGGCAGAGGAGGACAACGCGGCACCCCGCTACGAAGAGACGGGCGAATATTATGCAAAGGAAAGTTGCCAAGCAAGAGCCAAGCAAGAAAGTTGTCGGGCGAGGAGCACCCCCCACGATTTTCCGACGGGGTTGGTTCGGGGCGCGAGGGGGTTCTCGTCTAGTGGCAATAACCCCCAGTTTCTCAGAAGGAAACGGTTCTTTCGTGAATCTGCGAAGTCCGTGCTACGACTCGACTTTGTCGAGAGCAGTACCACTTAGAAGTGTATTATTTTACTTCCAAAGAGGATTGGGTTTTTATGTGCAGTGCATAATTCTGCAGCGCCGTTTTCTCTTCAGGGAGAAGAAGAAAATGAGGTGACGTGGCTTTGTGAGTTCTTCGAAAAATATATCGAAAAAATTCAAATCGTAGGGTGTTTTGTTCTCAGCGCTGGGAAGAAACAGAAATCATTTGCAGAATATCTTGTTTTTTTATTAAAGTCTGATGTCATCTTTGTAAGAAGATAGCTTATTGCAAGATCCAAACCGTCTTCATAATATACAATGAACAGTTTCACACTTCTTCCAAATACTATACAGTTCTCGCAGTTCTGAAGAGTTTTCCTCTTCCATTTATTGCTTGGCATCTGCAAGTCATGGTCACTAATAAAATATTTATTTAGAATACAATCTATTATTTAACAGATGTAATCAAAATTATGTTATGTTTACAAGTTTGATAATTATATTATTGTTCTCGTCCTTCAATTAATGTAACAACTGTGGAATTTTTCTACCCTATTTCAAGAGGGCAAATAAATTTGGGCTTGGAGAAAATTTGGGCTTGTTAGAATGCTCTCTCCAAGAGTATTTGCATGTATGAGTACTTAATCAACATCACATAAATACAATGAAAATGTGGTAAAATAAAATATATTATACAAGTACAAAAAAGTTAACGTCCTAAAATCATTCTTCGTGCTGACAAATAAAAAACATGCAGGTTTTTTGAACCTTCTGATTTGATTTCAGTCGTTTTACTATGAGTATGTTTAATTCATTGTATACTGTAAAGCGAATTGCCCGTAGTAGTCCAATATGAATATCTGACAAGCAAACAGTCATTTCTGAGTACCCGACTGTCCGATATATTTCGTGCTGATTCGAGAATAGTGAACTTCGACGTTGAGAGACTAAAAATAAACAAAACACAAGCATTTCTGCAGTTTACCGGCGCTTTATCAAGTTCGTGATTGACACACAACGCAGCTTTGAAATGATGCTCCCGGAATAATACATCGTACCATACATGCACTCTCTGCATGGGACGGATTTATCCAATTTACATATCCTCTTCTCTTTTTCATAATAAAAATGAGAGCTAAAATTACGGGTTTTGTGCGAGCAGTGTTTGAATACTCGCAACGAGCGTCGATATTTTTTCCATAAAAAGGTTCAAGGATGCGAAAACTGTGCGGTATCGAAAATGGATGCGCAAATCCGATACGTTGTATTCCGCGGATGCGGATCCTTTGTTGTTTGCGGGACGGCAGCGGACGCCGCGTCGTTTGCGCTGTGCAGCCGTGCCCTCGCAGTGGCACTCCGCTCTCTCGTCCGTGGCCAGGCGCCATTTGCGGTTTTGTACTGGAATTACTTACTTTTTTTTAGTTTTTAACAAACAATCCCTCTCGGGGTATATATGGTATCCCTGATAATTTAATACATCATTATACCGGAGTTACCTATATTTTCTTATTTTATTTAACTCATAATAGTACAGAAATAAAATTCTGTTTGTTAACTAAACATGGTTTCAAAAACTTCACAGTCACTTCTTTTAATCCTTTCCTTCTTTCTTTCTTAAAATTTTTTTAAAATGTTATGTATTACGTTAATTAAATATACGTTCTTAATTACGTAAATAATTCCCAGTAAAAACAATTACATATATTTATATATTTATATACTACCCCTTCTTTCTACGTACCATTTACATTTAGAACATCTTTCCTTTTTCTCTACATCTTTGATTTTAGCCTTTTCCTTATTAATAACAGCTTTGTCAAAATAATTTATAATCTTTTCTTTTTCATTATATTTATATATGTATCGCTCTTAATTGAAACATACATAATTACATAAAATACATGTATGTGTTTATATATACACATTCACTCAATTCATTAGTCTACTTCCGTGAGGAGGCTGGCATATTACGTTATTTTAAGACAAAAATTCCTCTTCCACTATTTTTCGAAAATGATTCCGTATACATAAAAGCAGGAGCGTAAGAATTGGAACCATTGCTGTATATCCTCCACATACAGTTCGGGTAGCCTCCCCGCCATTTCGTAGTATTTGCTATTTCAGTTTCCTGCAGATCCACGGTAGTGTCAAGTGAATCATGGAAGAGAATAGCGGGATCGCGTTCCGAGAATATGGAGACAAGCTGTTAGTGCTCGATGGCAACGCCAACGCTAGCCTTGTTTATCGGGAACGATGCCCCGATCGTCGCGTGCCTTGTGAGCAAACAACACGCAGAGCTCTCAACAGACGGAAGCGTTGCACGTTCATCTGCCGATGCAGCACTCCCGCGCGACTTCCGGAGCGAGCAGGTCACGCTGGAGGACATTTCGATCGATGCGGCCGTTAGTACATGGTAAGTGACGTGTATGACACGGATGAATCATCAAGTTGGAATGTTTTAAAAGATGGATATCAACCATATCCTGAAATTCTGTTGCATGTGCGTGAATGACTCTTGCGGTGTGTGCACAGGTGCGTAATTGTGTGGGTGATCATTTCCAACACCTGTTGTAAGCACGATCAAAATATTACGGCTGCATTGTTACAAAATTTGTTAATTAATATATATAAGTCATGAAGCCGCTGTAATAATAAAAGGAATATGATTTCAGTAATCATTTCTTATATTTTTATTTCATTCATCGCACTCGCAGATTAACAGTTTTGTGCGGTCCTTGCTTCGCTGCTCAAAGGATTCGGTGATACAACAACTGTGGTATCAACTGTGTGAGAGTGAGGTATTTCGTAATGTTTCCTTTAATGTTCTGCTGATGTGGTAATTCAATGGGATAGCGTTCCCTCACTAAGTTTAGCACCTGAAGATGTAACAAAACGAGTTACGAAACGTTGTGAAATTACTGAATAAATGATTGTCATAAAAAACTTTGGATACTTTTACTTATAAACATATATTGACAATCAAGAAGAAATATTGATTGATATTTCGATTATGTCCCGTAAATGTTCGATGGCCACCTGGGTTGCGAGATCATTCGCTCCAATTCTCCACAAAGTTCCTCAAACCAGTTGCGAACAATTGTGGCTCGGTTACATGGCGCATTGTCATCCATAAAAAATCGTATTTGTGTGGGATGAAGTCCATGAGTGGCTGGAAATGGTCTCTAAGTAGCTGAATATAACCATTTCTAGCCAATGATCAGTTCAGTTAGATCCAGTTTATTCCATGTTAAAACAACCCATACCATTATGGAGCCACCACCAGCTTGCACAGTATTACATTGTTGACATCTTGGGTCCATGGCTTCCTGGGGTCTGCCCTACACTGGAGCTCTCATCAAGTGAAATCGGGTCTCATATGGCCAAGCCACTGTTTTCCAGTCGTCTAGGGTGCAATCGATATGGTCATGAGCCTCGGAGAAGCGCTGTAGGCAATGTGCTGTTAGCAAAGGCACTCGACTAGCTCTTCTGCTGCCATAGCCTATTAAAGCCAAATTTCACCACACTGTCCTAACAGTTATCTTCATCGCACGTCCCGCGTTGATTTCTGCTATTTCACGCAGTGTTGCTGATCTATTATCACTGACAACTGTACACAAACGCCGCTGTTCTCTGTCATTAAGTGAAGGCCGTCCACCACTGCATTGTTCGTGATGAGACGCAGTGCCTGAAACGAAGTAGTCTCGACACACTCTTTGCACATTCTCTCAATTACTGTAGACCTCATAATATTGAATTCCCTAACGATTTCTCAAATGGAAAGTCTCATTCGTCTAGCTCCAACTTCCATTGAACATCCGTTCAAAGGCTGCTAATTCGCGTTGTGCGACCATAGTCACATCAGAAATCTTTTACATGAATAACTTGAGTACAAATAAAATCTCTGCCAATGCACTGCCATTTTATACATTTTGTATGTAATATTACTATCTCTATATTCGCAAATGCGAATTGCTTCCCCATGACTTTTGTCGCTTCAGAATAATTCAATGAATTATTAAAATGTGTGACTTTAGACAATGAAATAGTACAAAATACGATATAAGAAGTTAAATCTTCATTGAGGATATACGCAATGGTACGATAATCATAGAAGCAATTGTAGAGGTAATATGGCAATCGTAGATGCAATCGTTATTTGAACAAAGAACGCTGAATTTCCGAACACTTTAGAGAACTATTCTACTTCAATTCAGCAATGTATCATTTATTACTTACAATACTTTACTTTATAGTATCGATGTTATAAAATTTGACCGGCATGCCTCAAATGATATACGCTTGCAATTAAAAGTTATTCATATACTTTCATATTACAAAGCTTTGGTAACTGAATGGCACAAAGCAAGCTTTCTTTTTATAACATTGTATTAAACTACGAACAATTAGGTATCAAGACTCCAGTGGTTAATTTTGCTTTTGTAAATATTGCAGTTTTCCACCGACTGTACTCTAAAATCGCATATAACATGCACAAGTAGACTACTTTATTGAAAATCTCTGGTTCAATATATTGTTTGAGCCTGCAAGTGAAATTCTTTGGAATGGATGAGTTTTCATTTCCAATTTTCAATCATAATATTCCTCATGCAATGTGAGAGAGAAATAAACCTTAAACCCAATGTGTGGATTTCGATACGTTGTGAGAAAGATGCGTTTCTTCATTTCGAATGGAAATAGATGCAAAAAAATGACACGCGCTTATTTGTTTCCGACAGGAATTCGATGGTTTTATTAGACACACTCTGTTTCTAGTTCAGAATTCATTGCAACAGAATTCAATTTGAATTTATAGAGTATCACGGGACTTTTTTCTTCCATTTCCTGTGCGCTCATGTCTGAAATGTAACGGAATCGGTAAATATAGAATTCAACGAATCTCAAGTATTCTGTAATTTGAGAGAAAGGAAACGAGAGTCAGAAAGAGAGTGAGAGGAAAATTGAAAGCAGAGTGAGTGAATATTGGTTCCGAGTAAATCAGTTATTAGTCATTAATTCCGTGTAGTTCATGTTACATTACGGCAGATGGTGGTCTTGTACAGTGAAAATGCAAACGACGGCTCTGCTTGAGAGATTTTACCCCTCTAACCCCATCCCCACCCCGCAAGGACATCGTTCCAGCCAGAACGTTCTCTTAAGGTCCCGACTATTCTTCACCTGTATGGTAGTGAAGTGCGGCTGAGTGTGTGTGTGTGAGTGTACGTGTAAGGACAGATGATGGTACTAGAATGAAGAAGGAAAGATCGCGCGCGGTCCGTGACCCGTTTGTTGAGGTACTGCTCCAGGCCAATGCCTGGTACTGATAGGAGAAAACACGACAAAAGAACCTATCTGGACAGTCTGTCATTATAATTATCCTCTAGCCAGTAGATGAATTCGACCCGGCTTTTACAGGTTCGAGTCAAACCTCCCCCGTCATCGGGACTCAAACTTTAGGATCTCCTGCTCAACGATGTTGCAGAGGTAACGGTGTTGTCGCTGATGAAGGCAAAAAGGAGGAATAGAGGAATAGAGAAAAAAGAGATGTCGAAACGAGGAAAAGAAACAGAGGGAAAGAGGAAACTGAAAAAGAAGATAAAATACCGAGATGAACCATATTTGCACAAAATCTACTTGGGGATTGGAAATGGGCGTTCCATATACTTCCCGGCATCCAACCCCTGTGTTTACGCTGGCGCAGTGGGCGTTTCCCTGCGCCACTACAGGGACGCTCTATGCATGTAGTGGGTTGGTTGGTTGGTTGTTAGTGATTCCGGGCGCGTCAACTACTGAGATTATTAGTTCCGTAAGTGTATTACATGTTTATTTCCTCGGGAGGTGGCAGTGATCTTCCCATGCTGGATTGCGAGATCCGGCGCCGACCTACCGTCGGCTAGCAGGGTTTCCCCAACCATGGATCTCCCACCAGCTCTGCACCACCCCAGCCGGGACAAGCTCTAAGGTCCCGATCAGTCTCCCGGTAGTGTAGAGCGTGTTAGAGTAAGTATGTGTAAAGGGTGAGGACGATAGGACGAGGAAGAGGAAGGAAAGTTCGCGCGCCGGTCCGTGACCCGTTTGCTAGCGTACTGGCATTCGCCTGGTGTTGAACGGAGACCACGGAAAACTACCGATCACAGCAGCCGGTCGCTAGAATTCTCCTTCAGACAGTGACTGAATTCGATCTAGCTGAGAAGCTAGTATCGAAAATCTTATCACTGTCGGAACTGAAATCTCGGACCTCCCGGTCAGAGACACTGCAGTGACATCAGTTGAGGCCCTGAGACACCTCTCCCGGTGCATGTGGCGAGTGGCGTGTTGCGTTGTCTGGGCTGCGACCTGGATGCTTAACCGAATGCACCGCCGATTCTCTCCTCCCAGTCCCCTCCCACTCCCACTCCCCCCCCCCGAGCCATGCGTTCTGGCCTCATTCGACGGCAGTCCCCAGCGTTCTTGCTTCCTCGACCAACTTTCCAACCCGTCCTGTTGCCATCGTTGGCTTCGGTCGCTTCCACCACCACCACCACCACTCCATTCTTCCTTACCGATCATAGCCATTACTTTCGCCACCAGCGTCTCCACCGGCACCGCAATCGTCGGCCCCCTTCTCCCCGCCACTTCCCCTCCCCCTCCTCTCCTCCCCTCTGCCCGGCCCCCGCCGCGTTTTCTCCTCGAGCGCCTCCTTGCCTGCCTCGGCGGCAAAGTTGGTTTAACGCTTGTTTGTCCCGATCGCTGGCGAAGTTGATTTAATGCCTCGTTTGACTAATTACTGCGCGTGTGTGCCCGGGGCACACAGCGTGCTGTGCGCCCTCCGTTTCCTCCCCTCCATCCCCTCCCCCACTCCACTTACTTCCGCCCCTGTCTTTTCCCCTCCCTCTCCCACCGCCCCGCCTCTGGCGCCGCCAGCGCGTGCTAACAAACTCCTTGCGCAGCCGCCGCCGCCTTCGTTGCCGCGCGCTCGAATGGGAAACGAGAAATTTTGCTTCGGACGGCGTCAAAATTGAATACTGCGAATTGCGTCCCAGGCTGCGCTGCCGCTGCCGCCGCCTCCGCCGCCGCCGCTGTGCCGCGCAATTTCCAGTTGGCCGAGCCGTGGCGCGCCGGAAATATCACGGCGGCCGCTTCCGGCCGTCGCGAGCAGCAGCCGCCCTCGCCCCCGTCTCCGCTCCCGCCGCCTCCAACGCCGCCACCGCCGTTTCCGCCGCCGCCCCCGCGTCTTGGGTCGCATGGACCCGGTCTGCCCTGCGTGGGTGTCCCCGTGACTTAGGAGGTGGCGGGTACAGAGGCGACAGTTGTAGAGGGGATGACAGGCGTGGTGATGTCGGTGGCGACAAAGATGGTACAGTGGGGTTGATGGTGGGCGCAGCAGGGGCAGAGAGCTGGTCCGAGATCATTTGTTGAGGGAGTGGGCACAGTGACAGTCGGTGTGGTGGATGAGCATATCACGGTGTACGAGTACGTTTTCGACGTAAATCCATGACATGGGCGTAAGTGGAAAACGCGCGTACAAAATGCGCGTATTTAATTAAGTGGAAATACTGAAATATCATATACGCGAATGAAATGAGTCGAGATACGCTGTATCTGTATTTGGTCCATTGAAAGTTTTGTCTTGGCTGGACTCAGGATGTTTTATGTGAATGGGAGAGACCCGGACCTCGTCGGCGACTTGGAAATACTCCAGCGAAGTGAGTCGAATTAGCCGAATCAAATCGCCTATTTTTTAGTAGGCTAACTTAACCTATCTTAATGCGAACACCTTTTTGAGTCGACACTGTACATATTTGTAGTACTTTCCACACTTGTGCCATTTAACCATTTTCTGTAAATATATGTAAAAAAGAGAATAAAATGCGTTCTCCTGTCCTTCCTGAAAATTTTGTTGTGACAATGGCGACGCAATAATAATGTTAGTTGCATCAGAGGCTACTATTGTGATACTATTGATGATTGTGATTGTGATTCTATGGTGGTGAGGGCGACCACTACCACAGAGAAAGCGTCAGTGTGACGCTAGGAACGAGAAAAGTAGCGATGGTGGCAACACTGCAGACTGCTTTCGTGAAGACACTTCGGCCGAGAAAGTCGGCTCAGCATGGAAAAGACGGTAGCATTTCAGAAAATAAGGATAAGGATGAGGCCATAACAAGACTTCCTTGGAGTAAGGGCGTTCTCCCCGCCTACTTTTATGAAAAAAAAGAGAAACACGCAGCTTTCGGAGCCGAAGTGGTTTGAAGCAAATTGCTACGAAGTTTTCCTCAAAATTCAGCTGAATACATGACACATTTCTAAATAATCTTATTATTATGAAAGAAGAAACTATGAAATGAGGAGAATTGAAAATTGTTTCATCTTACTTTTTTAGTTTTTTATTTTGTCGTTCATTTCTGATTTGAAGTCCGTTGTTTCATGACTATTTCATACACTATATTCTATAGACCTCTCACAGTACTAATGCTATGATCCATCCTAATTGAAGGGCTCATTATTCATAAACAATGCTCAAGTACTAAGTAAGCCGATTTCTCTAATAAGGGTATGTTACTTCACGGAATTTTATGCTTCTTTGAAACTGCCTCTTCTGTTTCCCCTCTTCTATGGCTTCTCTCCATTATTCTGTCATTACGTGAATTCAGGATCCATTGCCTACTGGAACGAGAGTTTGCTAACTCCCTTCCTCGCTTTCAGGATAGCTTCCAGCAGCGTACGTGATACCTTTATTATACTGCATAACTGCCCACAATGTATACAGAGTTGTGTATACAGTCTGGTTACACTTTAGCACTACCGGATAAGCGAAAGGGGGCTGAATAAGGGTCTATTTACCATGAAGGAACGTCGGACAAACTCGAACGTCCTCCCACTAGCTATTAACTAAATCACTCAGCCATCCGTGACCTGAGCAGAGCTTCCATTCAGGGTCGGGAATTGTTTTGGGAATACGCCACTGAGTAGAATACCTGTAACGACGATGCTCAGAATTGAAAAGCTACCACTCATTAAAGTTTTCACAATGGCTACTTGTTATTCATTGGTTGGTATATGTTGTTTTTTCAAGCAATTGTTTACTAGTGAATTGAGGGAATTTGTTGAATGGACGTTTGAGATGAAACTCTATTATATTAATGAAAAACTGCAAGCGTTTGAATTACGAAGTAAGGTTTCGGTGTCAATATACAGCTGTATCGTGAGTTTTCAAAGTACAAGAAATATTAACATCAAAATTTTCATTTAGAATATTTTGAGTAATATTCTTCGACAACTCTTGTTCCTTATATCAAGTGGAACTTTCGACGCTGAGAAACGGGGAGTATAAAATATCTTATTTTTACGCTTTATATTTTGAGGTTAATAAACACAAATTTGTAGTATATATTTTCAATGCATGATGTAATATTGGACAAATAAAAAAAACTTACGAATGGTTCCAAAGTTATTCAAAAAGAAGAAAATGTACAAAAAATTGCAATTTCCAGAGATGACCGCTATTTATCGCTTTGGAGTTGGGAAAAAGCTGCAATCCTGCCTCGTTTGAAAGCAAATCTGCTTCGTAATGTCATTACCCAGGCCTTCGTCTCGTGCGTTCCCTTTCATGTCGCAATTCTTAGGGGCTGCTCGTGTAACACAATTACGCCGGGGCCTCCTTAGTAACCCGAGCGAATACCCCAATTACCGGGACTAAATCGCGTTTCTTTGGGGCTCAGGTAGAGCGCGCTCCTCCCCCTGACGGGCCGGAGGAAAAACAGTGAAATGGACACCGAGACCCGCACGCGCCGAACTGAGTGGGAACCACGGCGAACCACTCCCGTTCGCTCTACTCTGAAGTGCCGTGACATCGCTCGGCGTTGAGACAGCGCGCAGACTCCACACCGCCTAAGCAGAGACACGCCCAGAAAGGAATGAACAAGAAACAAAATCCAGGATGAATGTTTACAGAACATATTTGACGATTGAATGATTATTTACTGTTTGCCGACGCGACAACTAGTTCCGAGAGGGTAATGTAATTACCCTCTTCCTAATTATTAATGTAATTATCCTATATAATTCCGGTAAATTATATTCCGGAAGGCGGCAGTGTTTCTGTTCCGTTGTATGATGAGATCCTGCGCCAACCGTGGCTTGCTGTCTTTGCCTCGTCAAGGTATCTACTCAGTGGGAAGCACTCCAGCCGGAACAAGCTCTAAGCTCCCGAACGGTGTATCGACATGTATGATATTGTGATACGAGATAGTGTATGTGTGTGTGTGTGTGTGTGTGTGTGTGTGTGTGTGTGAGTGTGTGTAAAGGGAGAGGAGGGGACAGAAAGAGGAAGGAAAGATAGGACACGGTCCTTTGTCCAGAAATCATGGGAAAGTACCGTTTCCAGCAGCCGGCCGCTAGGCTAGGAATGGGAATGGAAAGAAATATCGCGCGCGGTCCTTGTCGTTGTTTCTAGGCTGCTTCTCCGGGATTGGCTTGGAAGTGATCAACGATTTAAAAAAAAAAAAATACTCCGCTCCGAGCAGCCGCACCGTGCACTTCGGGCGCTCCCGCTCCGTTGCGAGTGCTACGCTTCGTTCGTGTGCTAACAGTGTTTCTAAACCAGTGTACTGGTTGGTTATCGTCAACTTAACAGTTTACTTATCACAATGTGTTCTAGTCATCTAACGAAATCAGCAGTAATTTTTCAGACAGTGACCATTTATGCTCTGACCTCTGACGGAGCATAAACGAAGCGTTGCAAGCTGCTAATAATACACCATTGGATACGCCAAAGTTTCCAACCGAACATCTTCAGTATACCTTAGGAGACCAAAATCATCATCATCAACTCCAACTACAAATGCAGCAGCAAAATCTGCATCTTCAATACCATCAGTCCCAACCAGGTGTGCTTTCACAACAAGGCGCAGCCACTGGCACCTTAGACAGCCTGCCTAAAATAAACAACTCCCAAAACGATTCTACAATGAAGCAAGTAAGTGAATTAGCCTTAGAAAGTGACTCCCAAACCAAGAAGAGAAAAGCTAGTGACCAAAACAAAATTCGTTATAATGTACCGGTATCGACTAGGTACGACTTACTCAGTGACCACGACCCTCAATCATCAAGTTCAGTGACTTCAGAACCTGTGCTAGTGAAAGTCCCACCTATTAATATTTATGCAGCTGATTATAATAAACTAATCAACTACATTCAAAGCATTGCTAAAAGTGACTTTACAACAAAACCATCCAAAAATACAGTTAAAATAATGTTTACATCAATTGAAGATTTCCGTAACTTCAGAAACTTTTGTGACCAAGGAAATGAACAGTACTTCACTTACAGAGATCCTAGTCAAAAACCGCTTTCGGTTGTGATTAAAGATATCCCAATTACTTACAGTGAAAAGGAAATTTACGATGAACTCATTCGGTTAAATTTTCCCGTTTTAAATGTGAAAAGATTGTATAACAAAGATCGTTGCTCCATTCATGTTTGTGCAATAGATCTAACGGATAATAGAGAGGCAAAAACAATATTTTCTTCGAATAGATTGTAAGTGTTGTAAGAGTACAAAGCAGAATACATTCTACGAGAGTAATTATGTGTAAACTCTGTAGGCAAATACGCATAGGCAAATAGTGGGTTCATTCCGAGCTGCGTGAAATAAGTCGGAAACCACCATTACACGGATTGCAAAAAAGTAAAAGATGCGCAACCTCAGTGCGTAAACTGTCATGAATTCCATGCAGCCAATTACAGAGGCTGCAAATTTTATAAAGAATACGTATAGTCACTTAGCAGCTTCTCCCAGACCACTTCGCAAAACGTGTTTTCTACTAAATCTGTCTCCCCAAAACCAAAACCACCAAGAATAGTGCGTCTATCAGCCCTTCACCAACCTTTATGCCAAGACAAGGCACCTCTCATTTGCGGGACTGGTCTAGTATTATCTCATCAATCGTTTCTCATGTAATGTCTGCTTTAGTTCCTCAAATTCAAAACATGATACAAGAAATGTTTTCATTACATGTTAAAAATGGCGGCTATTCAGGTAGAAAATAAGATTCTAAATTGGAATGCTAATGGCCTCAAGCGTCAAGAAAACATGTTCAGATTCTTTATGAAACATGTTATCAAAATTGCTTGTGTAACAGAAACCCACTTGATTCCGGGGGAAAGGTTCAACATACCAGGCTACGTTTCATATAGAAATGATAGAATTACAAAAGTCTCAACCTCCGGTGGCGTAGCCATTTTTATTTCCAAGGAACTCAATCATGAACAGATTGCGACTCCACTATCAGCGAACCTCGAATCGGTTGGAATTAAAATAACCCTAAACTCCAGAACGTTAAATATAATAGCAGCATACAAACCTCCTAACAAAACATTCCCATTATTAGCATATCAAACATTTTTTAGTGTAAATAGCCCAACAATCATGATTGGAGATCTCAGTAGCAAAAATAGTATGTGGGGTTGTAACTCAACAACATGGCAAAGAAAAAAATTGGCGGAATTTGTAGCTTCCTCTAATATAAAATTATTTTCTCCAAACGAACCTACTCGCTATGTTACTAATCCCAATATTATTTTGGACATTGTTCTAACTAAAGATATTAATTTTCCGATATACCAAAATGACATACCAGAGCTCGATTCTGACCATTGCCCAGTGGTTATATCGCTTTCTTTGCCAATCGATAAGACAAACGTCAATGAATTAAAAGGAAATACCAACTGGAATAAGTATGCCGAGTTAATGCTTCTCAATTATACGTACCCAAAAAATCTTAATACCGCGAATGAAATTGACAATGAAATTGAAATTCTCTAAAGCGATAATCGCGTCTTTCAAACAAGCGACAAGACCTTATCGAATTCCAAAAGAGAAAGCAATACCCATAAATATAATTAACTTAATTAAAACAAAAAATAATCTGAGACGGTTCTGTCAACACACAAGGCGACCATATATTAAGAAAAAAGTTAATCAGATAACGCGTAAAAACTCTCCTCGATAAATTACGACTACAGAACTACAATAAATTTAAAAACCCCTTTCACATGGCTCAAAATTTATTACAAAGAAAAATCAGAAATATTTGCTGTACATCTAGAGAACAGCTTCAAACCGCATCCCGTTTCCGATGTACAATTTAATACGGAAATAGTAAATTACCCTAGTACTAATATGCCCAGTGCGGCACTTCCCATAAAATTCATTTCCCCATCGGAAACCATCTCAGTCATTAAACTTCTAAAATTAAGGAAAATCCCCAGGAATCGACGGTATTAACTATGTTTGCATCAAAATGCTGAGCAAACCAACTATAGCGACTTTAACTGCAATATTTAATGCATCATTACGATGCAATTATTTTTCTACCGCTTGGAAAAGAGCTGTCATTTTACCAGTCTGCAAACAGGGGAAAAGCCCAAGGATAGCTGAAAACTTTAGACCCATCAGTCTACTTCCAATTTTATCAAAAATCTACGAACGTCTAATCCATACAAGACTAATAAAATTCATCAACAATATAAAAGCAATTCCATCGGAACAATTCGGATTCAAACCAAATTATTCCACCACCCATCAATTATTGCGTATCACTGAAGCCATAGCTAACGGTTTTCATCAAAAGAAACACACAGTGACAGTTTCCCTTGACGTAAGTCAGGCATATGACCGAGTTTGGCACCAAACTCTCCTATACAAAATGCGCACTTTAGGCATAGCCGAATACCTACTAAAGATCACAGAAAGTTTCCTCACGAACAGATCGTTTGTAGTTAAAGTCAACACAGAGATACCTACCCCTCACACTATTGCCGCAGGAGTACCACAGGGTTCAGTCCTCTCTCCTTTATTATTTACCATTTCCAGTCACGACATTCCAATCCAAGGCGACTCCAACGTTGCTTTATACGCTGATGATATTTCACTATTCACCTCTCATAGCGATATAATAGCGAAGGAGAATATTCAAAACGATCTAAACAGCTATATTAAAAGGGCTCAAAAATGGAGAATAAAACACACCAAATGGGCTCAGAAATGGAGAATAAATCACACCAAATGCAAAGCAAAAATATTTACTTTACGCCGACCGAAAAATCCCCAAGGGAAATCTCATTCCAAGGACCTCTTCACCGGTGAAGTACTTAGGAGTATTATTTGACAAAAGACTAACGTGGAAACCCGACATCCTCGCAACCGCTAATAAAGCCTTGGCAAAAAAAACAACAAAATTTTCCCCTTAACTAACTCTCGATCTGCCACTAGTATCGAAAGCCGAATATTACTATACAAATCAATCATTCAACCCACTCTAACCTATGCATGTCCAGTATGGGGTGGCGTAGCACCCAGTAACCTCCAAAAGTTAGTTGCATTCCAAAATAAATTCCTAAGAAAGACCCTCAAGGCACCATGGTTTATTCCAAACTTCCAAATTCATCGCGAGCTCAATATATTGCCACTAAACGAACACATAAGTAAAATAGCCGACCATTTCTTTAAAATTCTTTACTCTTCACCCTGTTCCACAATATTTAATCTGGGTCGCCGTGCTTCATGGCCCCGTATCAAATCAAGGTTCCCTAAGAATAGACTCAGACTACCGTAACTTGTACTTTCTATACCTTCCTAGCGCTACCCTAATTTCCAACATGACACCTCAGACAAAACCTTAAAGCCTGAGCACCCTTCAAAAATAGATCATGTTCACGAGTTTGAATGAATACTCCTTGCTATGGATGGCCATATCCAAAATGTTATAGGTATATGTACTATATGTACTATTATCAAACTCCTCGAGAGACAGAAATGTCGAACGAGAAGAAATAAATTTAAAAAAAAAAACGATCCAAAAATTTATCCTGTGAGCTCAATACTTACAGTAGACATAAACTCACTGATGTTCGGCACTTACCCTAGTTCGAATCCAGAATCTCCAATCACTCATTATCAGCCTTCTATAGGCTCAAGAGTCTTCAAACAGCCATTCTGGTATTGAGTACGATATTTGTAAACCAAAGTGATTGCCGAGTCAATAGCCCATGTTTTGATTGTTGTATTTCTATATGACATTTTTTTTCATTCCTCGTCAAATAAGTAATTTCTTACATTTTTCTGTCATTTTTAAAGACATTTTAAAGTCATATTTTGCTGATTTCATGGATTTTAATATAATTTAATGGTATTTGCTTAAAATAATATTCATAAGATGCAACCAATGTTCTCTACAAAATTCCTGAGTAGCCTATTCAATATCTTCACTCAAAAATGTCAGCAATTGTGAGTGTGTAATCTAAGGTTTCTGTGACGCTTATCAGCGGCATAATCGGTTCGGCCAATAACAGAACAGATATTTCCCGGTAAAGGCCAGTTCACACCAAAAGCGTGCTAGCTGAGTTCACTTGAAGGAAACGAAGAAGCCTTGATTACATCAGTAATGTATCCAACACTTTGAGATGTTCATCCGAACTGGTTGTAATAAAATTTTCTTTGCTTTTAGGGCATTTTCAAACATTTTAAGAGCATTGTATTGATAATTTTTGCGATGTTTTAGGACATCAAAATTCGTTCCCTAGTTATGGATTTTCAAAAAAGGTTCAAAAAATTGCCTTTCGCCTCAAATTTGATGACTTCATAAATTTAATTGTTTGTTATGTTAAATGTAATTTGTTTGTTATTAATTAAATGTTTCATATTAAAACAGTTATTAACCTTCAAGAAGGCCGTGTCCTATCGGGAGTAAGCGTGATTGAGTGTGCAAATATTTTTGTTATAAAGAACAGTGAAGTGTTGAATGTAAATGAAAACCGTTCGTGCTAGAGGTTTAAAACTCTTTGAAATATTGTGTGTTTGCTTTCCATTTCCCTGGAAGAAATTGTCACAATTCCGAGAACGTTATGAAGTTTGTATGCTCATTTATTTAAACATCAAATTTTGTGCATTTCAGCCTTGCATTTCTCTAGTTCTTAATTTACACCTCCACCATTTTGAAATTGGGATTTAACGTTCGTTAGAAGAAAATGTGTATCCATTAATATAAATTATATTTTTAACGATGTTAAATCGTTTTTGTAAAACTGTTCTGTTATATTGATTTAACGCAACCAAACAGAGAAAAGAAAAACCACATGTGCTGAACAACACACAGTTAATAACGCAAGTAAAGGACTCGGATGTTTAATGCCTTAATTATGTTAATCACTTTTTACATAGTTGTATACTCGAAATAAATTGGAACCTTAACGACTTTTCTTTTTTAGTATATTTAGAAGTATTTGGAGTGATTTGATACGCGTTTAATTTCCTTGAATTGACATTCTTCCAAATTGAGCATACTCGTTACCCTTGTTCATAGAACAGAAGAGATAGAAGAGAGGAGAAGAAGGTGTGATAGTTGAGACGATGGAAAGGAAGGTGACGTCACGAAGTACTGCTAAGGATGACGGATACAGTCGCAGCTCTTGGCATAGTGGTCAGTGGGGGCTGGCACCGTGAGACAAAAGGGAACGGAAACGGGAACAGAGAGCCTGTCTGAGAAGACGACGACGACGACAAGGGCGGGGGGGGGCGCTAGTGTAGTGCGAGCAAGCGAGATTAGTAGGGGCTGTGATTAGAATGGCAGAGACGATTACGGCGAAGTGCAGGCAGTGGAGTGAGTGATGACGTAAGCGACAGCAGCAAAGAGAAGCCAAGGCGCCCTGCAGCCCGTCGACGGGGAGAACGAGGTGAGCAGCCGGAGGCCATGAAATGCAAATAGGGTGCGATTGTCTGGCGAACTAGACGAAGAGACCATGGAACAGATTGGACCGAGGAGGAACTGGAAAGTTACGGGAGTATAGTAACTTGAATGACGAATTTTGGAAATGCATTTAACTAAGAAGGGTCGTTACAAAAAATGTCGTCGGCAAGGTTTGTAAGAGTTTCACATGTAGATATATTTATTGCGGGAACACCAACGAAGTAAAGTGGTCATGATGACCGTGATGCTAGTAAAAATCAAGACGAGGACGAGGAAGTAAACAGGCGGAGGCGAGAAATGCACATAGGGCGCCATTGCCAGGCGGTCTAGACGAAGACGGCATGGAACAGATGGGAACGAGGTGGAGATGGAAATTCTAGTTGGTACAGTAATTTAAATGACGAATTTTGGAGATCCATTTAACTAAGAAAAGTAGTTATAAAAAACATAAGCTCAAAAGGTTTGTAGAAGTTGATATATTTATTGCAAGAACCCTTACGATGATGTGAAGTGATTGTGATGGCCGCTATGGGAGTGAATATCAAGAGTATGTTTGCTGTTGGTTGAATTAGCGGCTAATGTAATGGTTGTTACATTGCATTGTAATAATGGTGCAGAAATTAATGATGCAAATTATGGTGTTAGAGATGATCCTTAGGTATGCAAATAATGATCACATTGTTCGTGGTGATAATGATGGTGGTATTAGTGTTGACAATGAAAATGGTATTACTGTGACATCAGTAATTACCACGAAATTAATGATTATATGGAAATGTTTTATTTATTTAATAGGTAATTATTACATACAAATTAGAAAACTTAATGCAAAGTGGCTAGGCCGAAGGCCTTTAAGCCATTACAATACCTACATTCTACCGCGTTATACCTTGATTATATGGAATTATAATATGGATATGGAATATGATATAATATGGATATTGTGATGAACCAGACCTGCCGCATACGCCAACCCACGCATGTGAGCAATGCGCGTAGCACACGGTCTGGATACCACACAAAGGGGGGGGGAACACCGTCACACCGAAGTGTGTCGGTAATCAGATGACAGGTGTGCGCGTTAAATTTATAAATAAAGGGCGCCAAACGGGCACTTACCTGACACCTGGCACCGGCATATGAGCACCTCAGGGGTGAGCACTCTGTGAATGAGGGCATGCACTGGGTCCACTACTACTACTACTAAGTTATAATAACTACAAAGTCATGTTCCTTTTTTAAGTGTTAATCGCCTGAATGGCGAGAACACGTTTATTGTTTGTTAAAATACATTTTGATCTGAGGGTTTCTTAAATTAAATTATAATATTACTTTTACAATAGATGACTTTTTTTAATGTCTTTAGAATGAATACAACAATGGTCGTTGATTCTAGCTCTTTCGATGATTGCACACCTGTGGTCGCCCTCAAATCAAACGCTGTCGCGAACCGCGTTGCAGCAAGGCGCAGCCACCGGAAGCAGCAGTTCATTCGGCGCCACCGTTTCTTCCCGTTCCAGTACTTCGCAGATCCGACGCTCGTAGTCAGGAAATGGTTGAAATGAGCCGCAATCGGTGGATAGCGTAAAGGGCCGTCAATACGCCTGAGGAGTTGTCCCGGGAGGCTATCCTACCCTAGTCGTAAATCTGAGAATAGGACGACAGGCGCGTGTTCGCGCGTCTTGTGCTGAGCCGTGTCGAATCAGGGGCTGTCCTAATTGGCGTGACAGAGGGGGAAGTTTGGGTCCGGCGACAAGCACTGGCCTCATTGCAATATGGATATGATATAATAATAATATGGATATGGATATAATATGGAATTATAATATGAAATATTATATTGATTACGCTACCTTGATTATATGGAAATGCCAATATTCGTGGAAGTTATAATGTTCTTAATGCTGGAATATTGGTAGGTAATTTGGCGACTTAAGACGCACTAAAAATTGCAGGGGAATTGATAAAGGTAGAAATAATGACTTGGAGGTGAGGAAGGTGGAAGTGAAACGGAGATGATGTTGATTCATTGTAAAATAATACAATTATTATCCGATGTTTATGACGAATCGAAGCTATCAAACAAATATAAGAATGAAGACAAATTGATGTGGGAAGAAGTGTTGGCTTAGCTGCAGCCAATGGTAGCGTGATTTTTCTTCATTCTACTGACAAAGCAAATCACCGATTTTCAACAACAAGAACTACATTATATTATATGTCCTATTACATAAACATACAAAAACATTTTCAACCAGCAAAACTTATATTCCCCACCGATACTCGATTTCAGGTCCTCCAAGTTAACACGCCGTCCGCCGTCCGCCATTAGGCTACAGAAGTGCCGTATGGATCGAACTCGGGCCGACGCTTATAAATGTAATTGTCTCAACTCAATATTTCCAACATGCAGTTTTTGCAGTTTTCGAAAATACGGATAGTTCGTCGAAAATGGAACTATCCACATATTTTTTACATTCTCTTGATGTATTTGATGAGAAAATTTAAAGAATAATTTGGAGGAATTTTGAGAAAAAATTGTTTACAAACGTTTAATTGATTACATTTCGTCGGAAAGTGCGTTAAAATTTATCATATTTTCGGAAAATTGAACATGACTTTATTTTTAAGACCTGCCTTTAAAGAAAAGAAGGAAAAATCTGTCTTATATATTCTAGTTGTAGAAAGACGCCTAAAAATTGCACGTTTGCAATTTTAGAAGAATCTGGGACTTTAACGAACATGAGACCTGCACCATTCTCTTAAGCGTCCTTTACGCTATCCGAAGTCAAAGTTTAACCAAAACATTTTGAGCAATTTTGAGAAACTTTTGAACATATTTTTGAAACTACACGCGATGTACCCTCAAAAATAAAAATAACCGTTTGAAACTCCTAAAGCCTCGCCTTCAGATTGATCGGAAAGTATCAATTTTGGAGAAATTGGCTGAGCGGTTCAGGGGCCAGCGTTGACCACAGAGACAGACGTTTTGCCGCCAATCTCTTTTTGGGTATCAATGACCGGCAAAACATGGATTCTGGCTGCACCAAATGTTAGAGGACGTAATTCACTATACTACATAGGAACACGATTTATCCACCTTTCGATAGTTTGGCCCTGAAATAAGAGATTTTCAGTCAAAAATTCGCCAGTTACTGGCGCACGATTACAAAAAATTCTCCTCTTACGAAGTGAGTACGTGAAATAAAAAAATGAGCATGGTGCAGGCGCATGCGCTGGCAGGAAGTAGCTTCTTCGCGCAGCTGAGGGCTGTGCCGCGACGGCTACAGCAGCCGCAGCAGCTTGATCCGGGGCGCTCGGGCCGGCGCGGGTGGGCCGGGGCGGAGGGAAGAGCCTCTAACGAGCAAGGCGCTGCCGGGAGGCCGCTTTGAGCTGAACTGACCCGGAAGGCCCGGCGGAAATACCTGGGCGGAGCGTGCGACCCCCGCCCGCCCATCCACCCATTCATCCATCCATCCACCCACTCACCCTCCCACCCATTCACACATCCACCCACTCACCCATCCACACATCCCCTACCCCGTATTCCCCACCCACGTATTCACCTACCCACCTATCCACCCACCCTCCTATCCACCCACCCATCTACCCATCCACCCACCCACCCATCTACCCACACACCTACCCATCTAACCACCCATCCATCTACCCACCCTTCTACCCCCCCATCCCCCGCCCGCCCGTTCGCCCGCCCTCCAGCCCGCCCGCCCCCCCTTTCACCGCTCATGCCAATCCACGCTGCACAAGGCGCGCCAAATTCCCATTACACTCCCCGCTCACGCCAACCCACATAACCCTCGCCACCCACGACGCCCGCACTACCTCCAATGCTCACCCACCCACGCTGCCCGTACTACCACTTCACACACAACGCTCACGCCGACCCACCTCCCACGCCACGCCCAACCAACCCCTCACTCCACTTCCCACACCTTACTTTTTCACGTTTCCTATACACCTTAACACATCCTACATGCCTCCCACAGTCATTAAAATTATCGAGCCTTTTATATCCTTGCACCTTCCACATCCATGTCTCCAAGTCACATAGACTTTTCTACACCACCCCCTCCTCGCATGTCTCCCACATCCCCACACCCGGGCTTCTGATACCTCCCACATCTCCACGTCCATAAGGCAAGGCACTACCCCGCTCTCTTGTGCTCGTTTGCCGACCACGCCCACCTGGCTCTCCGCCCACACCATGGGGGAAGGGCGCGCTCCGGGAGGGGGCGGCGATCAGTGCCACGCCCCCAGAGCCCAATTAAGGCAAGGGCTTTAGGAGCGGCAGACCAGCGGACTCCGATTGCTAGAGGATCCCCAAAAGGGAATAAAATTTTGAGAGAAAAATTCTACCAGACCTCCCGGAATACAAGCTAATTAAATCGCCTTACGTTTATATTTTCGCTTTACTACCTTCATTTATCTCCATTTTTATTTCTCTATATTGCTGACAGCATGTATATCGTAATGCAAAACAAATGATATGCATATTTCTTTATCATCAATAATATTCAATATTGATTTAAGGTTAGGCGACTCCTTTACCCCAAAGGCGCCTGCAAAGAAAGATGCGCAGATGTAATAATGCAAGAATATCAGTTGATGAGGCGTCTTTTCTGATCTAAATGGCCTCTCAATATCTACTTGTAGCTTCACGCCTTGCTATCCTTTAAGGCCTTGTACAATATCCGAGTGCTGTTTTTTCTGTCCTAGGAGATCTTTTGAAGCGGGCTGCAAATTTATTGGGTGGCAGCGGCTCCGACATCATCTCCCCCACTGCCTGACTTACTGAGACATAACAATCCCTTCTTAGCTGAAGGAGTCGTAAAAATAAGCGTGTTTGAAACTTACCTACGTTCATCAATTTTTAAATACTTCAGCTACAAATGGAAGGTTTACGTAGTAATGGTTCAATAATGATTTTCAGACGAAAGGAATTAATTCCATTTTGAGCTCCGCGCGAGTAGTTCACTTTCATTCTGAATGTGTTGCAACACTATATTATTTCTGTACTTAACATAGAGCATCAGGAAATTGTTGAATGTCTTTATTTTCATAGTAGTGCATCTCCACTGAATTTCATCAGTCATAAGTAATTTTGGAATTTTTTCTAGCGGCACGAGTATTTCAACTTTTTGGAAGTATGTGATTTGAATCTCCAAAATATCTAGTTTAATTATAAACACTTCGTTTCATTCAACTTAGGGATGAAAAGTTGTTTAAAGAGAGAGAAGGCGTGTATTTGTGAACATCAGCTAAAGTTTCCCCAACTCCAGTGCAAAAGGGAGGAAATCCACGCAATTGTGGAACCCAATATTTAGGACTTCATTGCAATTACATAGATATTTTAGATATTGTGTATTTTAGGTACGAAGAAAACAATTCTGGTGTGATTTCTTCACTTTTTAATTTTTATTTGTTTTAACAAAATGAGACTAGCAGGATATTATAGAAGAGAATACACTCGATCGACGTGAAAATTTTAAAGAAAAAAGAACTTAGAGTTAAAAGAAATAACTATTTCATCTATATTTATTATACCTGTTTCTCTTGTAGAGATTGATGGAAGTAAAATTAATAATGTACTTTGCTTTAACTTCCTTTATTTTCGTTAGTGTATTCCTGGCTATGAATTTTCTACCATCGTAAACGTCTGTTCCTTCTATTTTTCCCATTCTTCTTCCAAAGACTTAAGGTAGCGGTCTACCTGAGAATGATGAAATATCTTGAAATTTCGTGTTTTGAAATTTTTTATTGGGTCGCATGCTCTGTTTTATTCTCTTTTAAATGCTTCAAACCGTTTCTTAGTTTTTCAGAAAATATTTTTTTCGATGCGAGTGTCAACTGACAAGACCTTACCGAGTGAACTTCAGATGTATTTTCCCGAATTTGGAATTTTCAGCACATTCGTGCATGTCAAACATCATAAAGCATAAACTACTAAAGATAGTATAATTCTTCTTGTATCATGTAACCCATAATTTGCTCTAGTGAATAAACTAGAATACGAAGTAGTTAATCTGTCCCAAAACGTTTGTTTTATGAACTGAAATATACAGAATAAATTTATAAACAATTTTGTTTTCAAATAATCAAATCTTGATTTTAGTTTCTACAGTACCTTCATCATTGTAGTTCATTCACTAGAATATTTAATTGTGATTAATTCCTTAAAAAAAAATTATTAATAAATTTTTTAATTAATTATTCATTAATAATTTAACATGAAATAAAGTTTTTCACTAAAATATATTGAGTTAGATTTCATTGAATGAGAACACCTCAATAAGTTAAAATAACAACAATAGTTATATAATAAATTAAAAATTTTCATTGTAAATGCACTTGGTACCGCAGTAAAATTATTTCAGTGGATAAACGGCACATTCGACGAGATGATTTAGCAATTGTAACATGTACTATCTTACACTATTTACTTTTATGTGGATAATCGCAAAGAACTTCTAAAATAATTAAAATTAATTAATTTTAAACATTTAATCGTAATACCTTTTATCCAATCTAGAGAATCGCTCTATTTGCATCCATGTGGTGAAGCGTGACCACGTGATGAAGTTTAAAATATCTTCACTGTGATGTTCGCTAGTACGCAATGTTGAAGCTGTTCTAATACCCTTTAAAATGCATTTCACAGTTAGCGTGTTCAAGCGCAAAATAGTAACACTTTTCGGTGGTTCCTAATTAACCCGCGTCGTTACGATCGGAATGAAATTTTGTAGTTACTCTTTAAACGAGATACTTCCGTTTTAATGGCACGTGGAAATAAACTGCGTTCATCGAACTTTATCGGGTGGTATCGCATATATTTCTAATTGCACTTGTAATGGAAAATGCTTTGCATTATACTAGTGGAGTTTCGTACTGCATTGGATGTATTGCTGTATTACAGCATAAGATTTGAGCTCCAGGTCATCATGATCTGTTATATTTTATTTCATACTTTAAAGATTAAGCCGTTCACAAACTCTGAATATGGTACTCGTATTATTGAAATATGTTTTTTTAAAGTTTTTCATTCAACTTTTCCCTTTGTTATTTTCCCAACTCCTTTGCCATTTTCGTGAAACATTTTTCTGTTCAGATATTTCACTATTTTTTTGTTGTTGTGAGTTTTTACTTGTGTACTTCAAATATATTTTTATTGTTTTCATTCTATACGTAGGAATTCGGAAGAAGGTAGATAGTAGAGAAAAATATTGGATTCGGACAAAAACTTTAAGGTTGAGGTAACTGAAATCCCTTTCGAGGGTTCCTGAGACGAAAAAAAGCTATTTTTATAGAGATTCCTGAATGGAAAACTAGATGGTGACAGGTGTCAGGCACTACTCGGGCAGATTAGAAGCTGTTGAGTTCTTTGTACACGCGTTATAACAAGACGTCAGTGCTGTCCCAAATATGATTAAGATTGATTTGCATGTCTGAATCTGAAAACTTGGGTGCAAAGTAATCGCTGATTTACACAGATTTTGGAATGGTGAATTCAGAAAAAAGAATTTAAAAAATTCATGATACATCATTTTCGCGCCAATCAATTTTTCAATTGTAAGGTCAGCAGAAAAAAATACATTTTCTGTATGCCATTTGTACTCCTGCTTTTAGTTGTTCTGACTTATGGGAATTCTGACTTAAAGTACATTACATTGTTATTGTGGAACTGCAATTCCATTGTTGTTCATTTCTGAACTCAATTGTCATCAGAACCCTTAACCCTTTAGGCCCCTTCCAACGTAGGGCATTGCCACGCGCTTCCGAGAAGGGGCAGAGCCCTTCCCACGCCGCCACCGCCGCCACCGCCGCAAGTCACTGCGCTTGGAAGAGGGAGGGGTCCGAAGTCCGCCGCGTTGGTGACTCCATGTGCATACGCTGGTAACGCGTACATATACTCGTACATACACTCAGAAAAAATGCTGTTAAAACTTGAATATGCGGCTATCCCCACCAAATCCTTTCGCATGTCAAATTTAGTGAAATATTCTTAAGGCTTATATGAATTATCACACCTAATATACACTCTTTGCCGGTACAAAACTTACGAGCGGATTTTGTCATTGAAAAATTAAGTTTTTAAAATTTTATTTAGTGAGATTCATCCCTTCGAAGTTACTTTTCTTCAAAACTTCGGGCATTTTGAAATATTCAGCGACATCTGAAACCAACAACAAGTTAGCAAGAAATAGTTGAAACACTATCAATGAGCGATTAATATGTCTAAATTTAACGTCTAAATACCATGCATTACCCCGCAAAGAAACGTATAAAATCCGCGTAATCTATGTATTTGTAAAAAACAGAAGAAACGCCGAAAAATGCAAACATGCACGAAAAACGAATACATTTTTAAGGGGAATAGGACACGAAAAAATCGGCAAAAAATTAATTTTTCATAATTTGCGCCATTTTATTCTGTCTTCTCCTGAACATAATGATATATAATTTATGCATTTATGCATGCTACATTTTAGTTCCTAAAAACGTATTTAATGGAACTATGCAGTAGTCAGGGCATTTAATAAGTGGGAGTAAAGCCGGACTATCGCCTTGTATCAACCCGGAGTAAAACTCTTGGAGGAATGTAGAATGAGGAAAAAAAGTTGTTGTTTTTTTTTTTGTATTTGCGAAGTTAGAGATATTATTTGCAATTAATGACTGTACCGTTTGTATCTAAAGTGTTTCTTTTATTTATTCTCAGTAAAACGCCTATTGTTGTGAAAAAGAATGGAAGTAATTTCATTGTTGTATACGGCAGCTGTGCGCTGCGGCCGTCGCGCAGTGGGAAGACCTCCATTTAAGCCAATGCTCTGCTAACGGTGGCCCGGACGCCGATCCGCGCTTCTCGTGACGAGCGTCAGCCACCGATAGACCACAGCAGGGGGAATCGGCCACACGTGGGAAGACCTCCATTTAAAGCAATGCCTTGCTACGAGCCGCGGTGTTCGGTAGCGCACTGCTGCGTCTCCGTGTGAAGAAGCCCTTTGACTGCTCTGAACGTGCCTGTATGTCCGGCGGGACCTGTGTCCCATGTGCTATGAACGCGTGTGTGCGTCCGTCATACAAAAGGAGAAGTGGCAAACGGAGCTTTGATGAGAAACGAAAATGGTACCACAAGGATGCATAAAGTTAGTAAATTCTTTGAGTGATTTGCTGCATATAATATTTTGCATATTATCCTTTTAATTTTCATTCGTAAATATGTTTCTATAATAACTGAATTTACTTATTATTTTCCCATGTATTCAAATGCACTTTGTAAAAAGAACCTTAAGTGACAAAAAACTAATGAAGCTTATATTTGAAATCAGCATACCAAATTCTGTAAGCCACAGATGAAATTTTCACAAAGAATTTTCGATAAACTAAATTTTGCAGATCTCGTGTTTCCGGGCGCGTCGCAGCTATGGTCACTAGTCACGTAAGTGCAGTTAATGTTTTATCTCGGGAGGTGCAATGGATGTTTTATCACTTCCCCCCGCTGGATAGCGAGATCCCGCGCCGACCTACACGGCGACTAGCGGGTTTTTCCTCAACCAGGTATCTCTCACCAGCGGGGCACAGCCCTAGCCGGGACGAGTTCTAGGTCTCCGACCGGTCTCCCGGCATGTGTGATAGTGTAGTGTATGTAAGTGTGAGCGCAAGTAAGGAGTTAGGATAGGACGAGAAGTGTAAGAAAAGATCACGCGCGTTCCGTGGCCGGTTTGGCGGTGTATTGCTCCGACATTAGTGGAGCGTTGATGAAGAAATCACAGAAAACTACCAATGAAAGCAGCCGAGCGCACTAATGCTCCTGAACAAATTTGGAATGTGATAATTACATTTAAGTAAAATCAAACAAAAAATTATATTATTTGCTAAAAATTATATTATTTGCTATTTTTACATTTTCAAACAATGGTATACTTTGGTTAGAAAAATCAAATACTTTAACGATTTCATTTTGAGTTAATATTGCGTTAATATTTAATAATTAAAAACTTTCTTTCTTTGCAGCTCTGTCGATTTTGAAGATTAGTCGGTAAGTTCTTATCTGGACTTCTTTTGTGGTTATTTGAATTGTAATTACATTGCGATATGCTTGCTTTTATAATGTCACTCTTAAAACATTGAACTTTTATAACAATTTATAATAATAGATCATCGTTTTTTAACGTTTCAAACAATTGGTGATTTTATTTTCACATTAAAAATACTACTTAATAATATGTACTTCGTTTGATAATAGTAAATTGTGAAACGATGATGGCGAAGAGTGTGAAGTGATGTTAATACACTTCATACAAGTGTATGAATACTATCGAGTTTCAAACAGTACTTTTCTGTCACATTTAATAGCTAAAATAAGTTCAAATTTTACATTTAACGGTTACGTTGAAGCTGGCATGCAGTGTTCAACCAATTTCTCCTAGCGAACAGTCACCCTGGTCTTTCAGTTGGCATTGGTTAAGCATTCGCACAATCCCACTTCGAATGTGCAGTAGACGAGTCATTTTAGGATTTAAGTTATTAAATAAATGTCATCAAATATCGGTCTGTTATTTCTTATCATCTTAACAACACATACAGACCTCATAGGAGAGTCAGTCTTCTGAGTTTTGGAAACAGGGGAGGTCATGTGGGGTTTGTCGTCACCTCCTCATGTGTTGTCTCGGCACAGTCCTCCTTTGGGGTTATGCTAGCAGGGGAGGGCATATGTAGTTTACAGTCAACCCCCTCCCCGGTGATTTGCACAGTAATACGGAATCCAACGAAACATTTTATATAACGATGATCAATCTCAATGATGTTCACTTCTCAACTGTAAATTTTTCGGTGACTTGTCGAACACCTCACTATAATGAATCATAATGCATCATAATGACTATCATTATCAAGGAGTTGTGAGCATCTAATTGGAGAATTTTACATTAGGAGAAGAAAAATATTTTTTTAACACGCCGTGCGCGAAACACATTTTCTAATGCTTGTTTCTCATGTGCGAAACCGCTAATATTTTTACAGTATGCGAAACATCGCGAAGCGTGCGCGAAAGATCGCAAAGCCTGTTCTATTACGACTATTTTATTATTGATATATTGAAGCTAAATGACGCTTAGAACAGATAAGGAAAGGTTTGAGCGGTATCTGGCCTGTTCCTTCACAATTCATTTAAACTCTCAATCCACATAAATATAGAATTTTTATACCTTCAGAAATACACCTTAATATACCTACAGAAAGTAAAATAAATACAATTGAAAGAATAGAATGGTTTATAATAAATCCATGAAATTTTAATGAAATAACAACTGAAACTATTTATGTGAAAATCCAAATATCTGCTTTGTATGCTATTTTTTGTTGCTTTTCATTGTCAATATCCTGTCAAAGATACAAACTTTCTTTATATCATATAACGAGAATGTGACTAAATAGACAACAATATTCTATAAAATAAGCGCAAAAAATATATTTTATGAAAGAAAACATTGTAAATTTTATCAATTACGTAGTGCACAAAAATAATAACTAAAGAAATGAAATGAAAAAAATTCTTAAGCGTTGAAGCCTGTGATATTAAGAGCATCCAGTACTCATCAAGTCATCAACGCTCTCTGAAAAGTACGTAATGCCCGTGTTTTCTGGGTTCAAAAGAGAAGCGTTTCAATACCCTTCCCTGGAATTTCATGTAAATGATCTGAGGATTTTGCATGATATTGTATATAATCACACGTATCGTGAATATACATGTACAGTAACATAGGTTTTGTGGGTTTATGCATTCGAAATAACACTCTTGCTCTTTTTTCGATACAATATCATGTTCTCATATGGAGGTTCATTTTTTAAAGATTTTGAAAGAAAACAATCTTTAATTTCGTGTCAGTAAACGAAACTCTAAACTAAAACTCTATGAATTAAAACTGTGGAAAGGGTAGACTAGCATTCTTAATTTAAAAATTTAGTTCGAAAATTGTGATTGCACTTTTCTAGATATTTTATTATGACTTTTGTTTCTTTTCCGTGTAATCATTAAGAGTACATCCAAATCGCTGCCACAATTGGTATTAATTTACAGTTTTCGTTACTGAATAGCTATTTGTTCCCTTCTAGTTCAAACTGAACTAGAATTATTATTTCGCGATGTTCGCAGGAATACCTTACCTTTTTTATTCCATTGACTTCAATAAGATTTACACTTGTCTAATATAAAATATACACGGTTCTTCTTTTGCCATAGCCTGTTTTTGCTCTTTTATTATTTCACTCATATAATTCATATCTTATACTTCATTTTTCTTGCAATTACAGCAAAATCAAATAATCCAAAAAGTTGCTCTTTGTCCACTAAATTGCATTATTTTATAAAATATTACCAGTTCTTTCTCAGCTCAGAGATGAACGCCGCTTTTGATTGTTGAATTGAATTGGCCTTATTTTACGTGACGAGACTCAGGCCATGAGGCCTGCTCTTCCGTCTGACCACGCGAATTTCGTTACACTCCTTTCACCAATCATGGGAGAAAGAAGGTATTACTTGGGTGACGAAACAGGCGATTTGAATTTTAGCTGAGAGGCATCATTTAGGATTGAGGATCTTTTACATGCAGTGAATGTACTAACATGGGTCAGGCGGCTTTACTTCCCCTCCGAAGGAAGGCGTTCGAAGGATTTTTTCGCCCTTAAAAATCCACGGCTTCGATCGGGTTTGAACCCGCAAACTTGGGTATGGCAATCCGATAAGCTAACCGCTACACCATCGCCGCCGCAATTGTTGTGAATTATTTAATTAAAAATATATTAACGATTATGATAATAAATGTTTCATTCATTATCATCGACAATGTGACTGCCATAATATATTCTGTTAGTACCTTTACAATTTTATCTGTTGTAATGGAAGACACTACGTCATCCCTGTGCTAATAGACAATCACAAAGCCATTTGATCTTAGAAACACACATGCAGCATTTCTTTCACGCGACAAATAAAATTATATGATCTGATAACATTTCTTTCAGAAAAAAAAATTGCCGTGACCTCTGCCTCAACTCTCGTATATGTGTACTTCGTCTAGTGAAAGTACATCTGTACGTAGCGAGTAGCGAGCACAGAGCATTAACTTTCTTCGACGGTATAATGGTGGAAGAATGGCATTAGAGAGAAATGTATCTGAGGAGAGAAAGGCAACATGTGTTTGCTTGTTTCGAGGACGTAGCTCGACTGTTTGTGCGGATTGCCGCGCCATCGTATCGGCGCGCTGCATTTGGGCAATTTTTGTGGATCTCATAACTCCTGCAGTTCGGAATGGGACGCAAGTGTTGTATGTTAGAAAATTAGGATTGCAATAATAGTCATACTACATTAACAGTTCATTGCGACGTAATTAGTGTCACTATTGTCATGCTGTTTTTATTTTTTATTTTCTTATAATATCAAACAAGTTTGACTTTCACTTAGGGCTGCAAATATACAAGTTCGTTTTCTTTTGTATACAAATATTACAGTTAAATGAAATAATTAATAACACAAAGAAAATCTCGTGTGTCTCATCGCAATTTTTCGCAGATGGGTGTGCCAACATCTCATTATTAAATTAGTTGAAATTCACTTCTCTTGAAGAGAAGAGTTTCATAATATTAGAAGTCCTTTACCAATTTTTTTTCGTGAAACAAACAATGGCTCAATATTGTGTGTATCCCAAATTCTTCAACATGAAAATATTGACTTTCCCTAAATGCAGTGAATGAAAATATTTTCATTTCTGTCCATTTCATTTGAACGACTGTCACAGAGTCTACAAAGTCACAGAGAGGAGATAAAAATATATTCATGGGTCATAGTTATTTCGCCTGTAATTCATATTATTGAGTAATTCTCTAGATTACAAGGTGTTAGACGTGAATAGCTCGAGTCAATTTGGTCAGTGCGATTATTCATCTATAATCCCCGGGAATGTTGGGAATTTCACCCGCCTGTCTACGAGCCGTTTTTCAGTGCTCAAACACATAGTTGGGTAAATTTGCTTGCTGCTTACGAAAACCACGTGGCTGTGCATACTGCTGCGCGTGAGCTAACCTTTGCTATCAGCGCACATACGCGACACAGAGATGTGTTGATTCGTGTGAGAACGCTACAGTGATGCGACTGGCAACGTAAATATTGGAAAATTCCAATGTATTGAAACCAACTGCATTCAGGGAAATCTGTAACGATTCTCATGTTATTTTAGAATTAGTCATCGTTTTCATTCTTTTTATACGAATTTGTTCTGGATTACCTATTGTAAAATTGTTCCATTCTTCAATCTAAAAAATACTTTATAATCCTAAATTCTGATATTTTCAGATCAATAATAAAAACACTTCTGCCTAGAAGTTGTCGTAAGGGAACGATTCAGGATGGAAGCTATCTAGAAAACCACAAACCACTATCTCCACATATACCGTCAGTTAAAGGAATTGCGGTCGAATCTCAAGTATTCAGAATATTTGAGGCTTTAATCTGAAAATATTCATAATATATGTTTTATATTTGGAGTATAATTAAGAGCTGAATGCGTGTAGCAAATGCAAATAGGAATATGCGCGAATACAGACTTCTTCAACTGCGGTTCATTCCTTGAGATATATTTGAAATGTTTTATTTATTATATTTAACCTATTATTTACCACTGTGAGAATTATATAAAAGACAAAATTATTTTAGAGGATGTATTCAAGTGACAAACCCTGAATTAATGATTTTGAACTGTTAGACGTTGAACTTACTGGTAATGGATGTATATCGACGCGACATTGAGTAAACAACACATTAATGCGCCATAATGAAACTGATAGTTGCATTCTCACGAGTATGGTAATCACACGTTAGCTCATCCTTTTATCACATTTTTGTTTATTCTCGGACTCAATATTCTTCTCGGATACAATATTCAATAACAATGTTTCTCTTGTCAATCACACATCCCTACAGCAGCATACTCTGCATCCGACAAAAGGCTTCTGCGCATGTAGTGTTTAGCAACTGGAGTTGCCAGGTGATTTTAAGCATTTTTAATTAGATAGCGCTGCAAAAAACATCAAAATGTCAAAAAACACCAAATATAAAAAAGATTATTTAATGTTTGAAATATATGGGGAGATTTGGAAATATTTTACTGTAAACACCTGCATTTAATATATAAAAATAAGTATAACAACGATTTATACTATTATAATGTACGCAGACGTTCAGCTTTGGGTCAATGCAATACTACCTCTATTATAATACAGATGTATATTATAAAGATGGACCAGAACCGACTAAGCAGTTTTAAAAACATAACAAGAAAATTTATAACATAAAATAACATATAAAGGACATAAAAAGGAAATCCGGGGATAAAAAAAATACGTTTTTATTTTCGAAGTTGGTATTACATACCATTTTATATTTATTGCGTTTTGAGAATAATATTGAGAATATAGCCTTTTTTTGGCAGCAATACACCGACGAAGACGATCCTTGAAGTTTTGAATAGCTCGTTGGCATTGGATGGGGCTACTGCACACACAACCCAAAATTCACTTAATGCTTTAAAAGAAATGTTGACGACTAGTCTCTGGGAGGAGCTGTCTGGTAGTCTCTGTGAAGAGTGATGTGATGTGGCCTGCGCGGTCACCAGATCTGAGCATTTGTGACTTCTTTCTTTAGGGATATCTGAGGGACAGGCGTTTCAACGTCTGTCTCACACCCTACCAGAGCTATGGGATCGGAGTACTGAAGAAGTGAACACCATACCCAAGCAATAAATATCAACGAGCTGTCCAAAACGTTAGAGATCGTATCCAACAATGTATTGCTGCTGAAAGCCGTCATCTTCCAAATATTATTTTCCAAATGTAATAAACCTAAATAATTGTTTTCTCTTTAAACCCGAATTTCGTTTTTATAACTCCTCAAAACTGCTTAGTCGGTTCTGCCCCAACCTGTATATAGGAGCAATATATGTGATAGAGGTGGTATTGGTCGGGGCCAGGTAGAATTCGTGTGTCAACAGTCTGAAAGTGAAACGCCTGGGGACTGGTTCTCGCAGTTCTCGCGTGTGCGCTGCAAACGCCTCGGTTCTTACTTGGGCAAGATGGCGGGCAATATGAGCGGCTGATGTGTCGTTTCGTTGTAGCAGTTAATTTAATAGCCAAATAAATGTAGAAGTTTGGAAAAGTGGGTCAAAAATGTTTGGTTACAATGTCTGATATTCGTCGTGATACATCAGATTCGTATTAATCTTATCAAGTATCTCTTTTTTTCATTCCAAACCGTGAGTTATGATGTACTCAAGTTTGCGGGTTCCAACTCGATCGAAGCCGTGGATTTTTTAAAGCAAAAAAATTCTTCATACGTCTTCCACCGAAACGGAAGTAATGCCGACGGTCCCATGTAGATTTACTTCATGTAAAAGATCCTCACGCTCAAAAGAAGCCTCCTTCATTCTAACCTTTATTCTACTCGCCTGTTTCATCGCCCGAGTGATACCTTCTTTCTCCGTTAGATGGTGAAATGAGTGTAGCGAAATTTGCATGGCCAGAAGGAAGAGTCTCGCTACGTAAAAATAAAGCATCATTGAATTAAGTTGAATATATTCAAAGGAAATTGTAAGAAGTTGTGTTACAGGAAAAAAGGAAATTAAACAGAAACGTTTCAAATTGCGAAAAGCACTTAAACAGTGAACAGACTATTGTTAGGAAAATATGATAAAACACACATTTACTGCTTATGAACAATTGTTAATCTTTGTAATGTAAGTAATTTGTAATATCTCATAAATAAAAAATGTGAAATTTAACCAACTAAAGTACTAATTAATGTTATGTTAGAGAATACATTAACTATGATTAGAAAAACATTGAAAATTATACTAGTATTAAACTTTAAAATTAAATAATATATTTAAACGATAATAATATTGTAAACATTGATTTATCGTAAACATTAGAGTAATTTATATTGAATAGCATGTAAATAAAAATATTTTTATACTAAATTTTTAGTTAGTGCCTTATTGTGGCGAGACTCGGGCCATTAGGCCCGCTCTTCCGTCTAACCACGCAAATTATCTTGGGCAACGAAACAGACGGACCTCAATTTTGCTCAGAGGCTTCATTTAGGCTTGAGGATCTTTTACATGCAGTAAATCTACTAACATGGGACAGCCGGTTTTACTTCCCATCCGAAGGAATGAGTACGAAGGATTTTTTCGCCATTAAAAATCCACGGCTTCGATCTGGTTTGAACCCGCTAACTTGGGTACAACAGTCCGGTACGCTGACCGTTATGCCACCGTATCCTAATCCGAAATGATTCTAAGGTTAGCAGAATGTACTAGCCTCAAGTTAGTTCCACAAAATCAAAGGATAAAGCAGCAAGTTGCCACAACTACTCCGTTCTCCGTGCGGCAGACATACCGTACTGTACTTCATTTGCCTTAGCCTAGCGTAGCCAAGAACAGACGGATCAAGTTGGCGTGTGCGAATGGCATCCCTGGGAATTGAAACGCGAGAGGGGGCGAAGTAGTTGCGGGGGCGTGGCGCGAGTGGATGTGAGACGGAGCGGGGGCGGCGCTTGCTCGGTGCGGAGCAATCCAAAGGGGGGCTGCAGCGCGAGTCGGCTTGGGTGCGAGTTTCTTTTTGATTGTTTTGTTTCCGGGCGCGTCTACTACTATAATGCTTACGTGTAAGCCCCATAAGTGTGGTGTCGTTACCTACATGGATGTGGCGGTTAGGGTGTCGATACGACAACGACAACAAAACATAAATGTTTAAAATTAAAACGTGGATATTAATTATACTTCGCCAAAAAAACGTCGGTGTTTTTTAAACCTCAATGTTTTTATGTTATTAGGATGTGGTTTACTAACCTTCAAAATTTATGTTCGCACAGACAATAATTTACTTTGATATGTTTATTAATTTACAATTAAGATTTAGATTAGATTTATTACTAATTCTGCAAATACGTTTGAGAACTTTGAGGCAGAATACATTAACTAAACATTACAGAATTTAACAACTATACAAAATTTCACCGTGCAAGCTTCCATAGAACTCCACCTCACCTCACCACACGCCACACTTCACTTCATTTCACTTCACCTCACCTCACCATACTGCTAATTACTGAGTTTTAATAAATTTCTTACACACTCGTTTCCCTCAACACACTCGTTTCTCTCATTTAACTAAAACAAACAAAAAAGTAATAAGAACAGTTAACAACACGATCTGAGAGCCGGAGCACTGAAGGTCATCTCAAGGCGACAGAGCTTCCGCAGTTCACCGTAGAAGATGGCACGAAGAAGGGGGGGGTGCTCTGCGCCTACTGCACGTGCGTTAGCCGCCTCCCCACGTGCAAAATACGAGAGCGAAAACCGCTCCAAATGTTTTTCTTGAAATTTTGTCCCTGAATAGAACAGGGAACGCTTAAAAATGGCTCCGGCCTTATTTTAATTGAACACTGAATTTTTCAAAACTACAAATTTATAAATAATGCGAGAAACTATGTGTTGTTTTAGCACAACTAGTTTCGTTACTAGAGGCTGATAATAAAAATGTTTCTTTCAAAACTTCGCCGTTTTCCGGCGCTAGATTAAAATACTTTCTACTATAAATAATGTGCAAGAAAATAATTCTCTTCTTTTCACTAGCTCTGTATCGTTTGAAGGTGGATGTGGGTCACACTTGCCAAGGCGTTGGAAATACCAAGGTATCGGGGAGAGGGAGAGAGTTCACTCAACTATGGTAATCAAAAAGCTGGTGCTTCGTTCGAGTACTACATCAACTGGCCGTGATATCATCATTTATTATTTCATATTTTAACCTTTACAATGTGATTATGGTAATTTTTCATTCACAAACAAAACATCGAAGACGCAAAAAAATCGACGTTAACAAAACATAATTTAGTATTTATCGAAGTTTTTGTAGAGACTTGGATGTTTTGAAAACATCCATATCGATGTAGCATCCCTCGAGGCAATAGTTCTCCCTTTAGAAAGTGAAATCTGGAGCCGGCCTATGCACCGGCTTGCGGGGTTTCCCTTCCCAGTATCTCCCCGACAAGCTCTAAGCTCCTCAGAAGTCTCCCGACGCGTGTTTTAGTGCAGAACATACAACCGTGAATGCCAGGGTAGAGGAGGAGTCAAGAACAGGAAGGAACGATTTCGCACAGTCAGCGGTGCGTTTGAATGGATGCTGCTCGGAAAAAGCTAGCTAGCTTTGTCGAAACTCCTCCGACATTGGAATTCGATCCCTAGAACATCCCGGTCAAAGTCGCTGAATGTCGGGTTGTTGCCCTGAGTCATCTCAACCAGTGTACCTTTTTGACAAGCAGCTAAAACAAATGGATCAATGGATTGATTACGTGTGCAATGCTCTGTATAATAGGTGGTGATTCAAGAAAGTTGTGAATGCTGTAGTTGGGTTACATTAGCTTAGCAATTTGATACAGCAAATTTGATTATTTTGTTCACGCATTTACCAGCCAACGGTGAAGCGCAGACCTTCGAAATTCGTAAAATATTCTTGAGACAACGTCAAATTTGCAGCGTATTTTTCAACAAAATGCAGATGCGAACCACACTGACTCGCATTCTACGCGTAACTACTATTGAATTGCCGTCTTCTATATTATTTCAGTATTAAAGATACCTTTTGAGTGTCTCACATGCGACCATATTTCTGAGAAAGAGAATTTAACGGAGACGTGGCGAATTGCACATTGACTTTAAAACTATTAAGGTTTTGTTTTCAAAAACTATTAAGGTTTTGTTTTCAAAAACACATTTAAATATTCATGTCAAATGCAATCAGCAACACTTTCAGCATTTTTGAATCTATATTTTAAATAACTCTTAAACGAAGTGTTCTATGGCCTTAAAAAGTTACGTTTCTCATACCGCAATCTACAATATGAAATTTTCTTGAACATTCAACGCTTTTCGATTCTACCCCACCAGTTCAGAGCCATGCAGAAATCGCATTTCTATGTGAAATTAAACGAATTACTTGATATCCTAGGCTACTAAATTGCATGGTTGTACCTCTCTGTTCAGTAATAATGTTAAATGACAATAGTTTGTATTGACAAGGTTGCATTGTATTGCTATCAATTACATGGAATATATGAAGAACAAGAGACGGATGATAAGAGGGTCCTGAAGAAAAAGATATATTACAGGATTAATATGGAAATAGCAAAATAGGGGAGATGGTGGGATTTACCATGTGAGAGATCTCTCACAGGTACGCTAGTTTGTACTTAATTAAATACTCGTATTCAACACGCGTGTCATTTAGCCTTCTGTTTGTCAAAGAAACTCGCGCTCGGGGTGCCTGGCGATGGCGTGAAGGTGTAGCGTGGTGTATGTGGGAGGAAACGGCGCGGGGGCAGCGCGGGGGCGGCGCGGGGGCGGCGCGGGGGCGGCGCGGGGGCGGCGCGGGGCGGCGGGGGCGGCGGGGGCGGCGGGGGGCGCGGGGCGGCGCGGGCGCGCGGGGCGGCGCGGGGGCGGCGCGGGGCGGCGCGGGGCGGCGCGGGGGCGGCGCGGGGGCGGCGCGGGGCGGCGCGGGGGCGGCGCGGGGCGGCGCGGGGGCGGCGCGGGGCGGCGCGGGGGCGGCGCGGGGACGGCGCGGGGACGGCGCGGGGGCGGCGCGGAAGGGCGGGACGGCGGTGCGGAGCAACGTCGGCTATCTGCGCCCGGGGCAATCCAGCGAGTGGAGAAGTGCTCGTTGGGCCAGGCTCCGGATAAGACTTCGAAGTGTGAAACTCGGGCCCATTGCTTTCGACCTGTTCGCAAACGCTGGCTAGAGACTCCAGCTCTACGACCGATTCGCCTCTCGCCTGTTTTTACGAAACTCTACTTGATACGGGAGGGCTCGAAACGAAGGAGGGAAGGAAGGAAGGAAGGAAGGAAGGAAGGGAAAGAAAGGAAGGTGATGCTTTTCACCGTGAAGTCTGTAAGAGCTTTCCCCTTCTCATTACTTTTGTGCTAATTAAGATATTTTAATTATTGAAGAAGGGAACTATATATTTCATCATGAAGGTGACATAAGTATAAAGTTTCTTTTTTTAATTAGTAAAACGTAGGTACTCTTAAATAAATATTGAAGGTGGAAATTATTGATTTTATATTTCGTTGTTTTTTATGTAGAGAACGTCGTTCGTAGCCGATCGGTTATTTGTTACTGAATTGATCAATAATATTTTTATTGTTTTATCTACACCCTCTTTGTTGATTGTCAACGCCCAGTTTCATCTATCTGCTCTGTCTTTTTGTATTACTTCATTTCTCTCTTCTGCACATTGACCTAGTTTCACCTCCCTTTACGACCCAACGCAACCTGGGTCGTTCCGTTTTCCAGGAGTGCTAGCAGACCCTCACATCAGCAGCCACGCCCCTTCTTCTCATCCCTCCCGCACTTGTAGCCATTTTGCGAATCTCACTCCTCTCAACTGTCTCCCCCCCCACACGTCCGCGCCCCGCCACTCCCCACCCACCCTGCCCAGCCCCGACCCGCTCCGCTCCCACTCCGCCCCACCCCACCCCGTTTCGCCTCAACTGGCCCTGCCCCGCCTCTTCACTGCCCGCCCACTCTCTTAAACACTCTCCCACCCAATCCCCCCGGTCTCACGTCCTCTCTCCCGCCTGCGTCACCTCGCCCCGCCTCACCACGGCCTCGCCCCCGCCTCCTCGTCCCCGCGTCACCCTCGCCTCGCCCCCACCACCGCCTCCTCACCCTCCACGCCCAGCGCCAGCGCCTAAATTAAAACGCGGCTGGGCGAGCGCTGGAGGGCGGGGCCAGGGTCGGAGCTGGGGCAAGAGAGGGAGTGCTGCTTCTGCTGCTTCTGCTTGGCGTGCACTGCACGCGCCTCTGCCGGAATCAGAAATTATTTCGCGGCAAAAAGCCGCTGGGGCGCTTGGCCGGGCGCCGCCGCCGCTGCCGCCGGCTCCTCCTCCGCCGCCGCCGCTGGAATGCTAAGGAGCCAGCAGCGGCGCTCAGGCGGCGCAGACGGCCCGGGGCACCGCGGCGGCGGCGAGCGGGACGGCGCGGCGTTTCGGCGCGTCTCCGTGGCAACGAGGCGCCTGCTCGGCCGCCCACTCCCCCGTTCCTCACCCCGCGCCGCCGTCGGCCGTTGGCCCCAGGCGCGCGCTGTCCGGCAGTGGCGTGTCGTATCAATTTGGCGAATGCTGGCCATAGTTGCCGCGCCTGCGGTGCCGCCGCCCGCTTTCGCCCGTAATTCGAGCTCGCGAGCAAGCTGGCGGGCGGGCGTTGAAGGGGGTGCCGGGGGAGGGGCGGAGACGGGAGGTCGTGCTTTGCGCGAAATCGGGCGCCGTGTGGCTTGGAAAACAACGCGATGCGTCGTCGACTTTCCGCTCGTTGGGCGGGGGAACGGCCTGGCCTGAACGGCTTCCGACCCCGGGCGGGGGGCTGGGAGGCGGGGAGGCCGGAACCGGGGGGATGCGTGCGCGAAGCGGGCGGGGCGAGGGAGGCTAGTCTGGGGGAGTGCGGGGAGAGTCGAGGAAGAGGCGTGGGCTTGACGAGGAGACGTAGTTAGAGAGGTGTTGGGGTTAACGGAATGCGTGACTTTGTGACGGGCGGGATTCTACCGGGTCTTGACAGGTGAGGACATACCGTCGGGGACGTGTCAGGCAGAGACGTGTCGGGCAGAGACGTGTCGGGGGACGGACGGGGGCGGACGGCGGGGAAGGAGGGGGGGGCGGGCGGCGCGGGTTAGGGAGGACGGGGGGGCTTGCGGACGGTGGTCGTTGGTGGTGGAGGGTGCGGGTCCCGTCGTTGAAGAGAGTTGCAGAAAAGGTTACGACTGCCACCGCTCGGACCGAGCCGGCGTCGTTGCGCAGAACGGCCCTCCACATGCTCACGCCAAATAGGGCGCCCAGCGAAAACTGCCCGCAGATGTGCTGGGTGACGACCAGCCATGCCCGCTCACTTGCGCGTCACATGGCAATGACGTCCAGTAGCTGGTGTCACACTACTCCAGGGACAACGGGACATTCAATTAATAGTTACACGCACTACAACTATCATCTTTCCATCTCAATGGATTGAATAATGCAGAATTAATAAAATCACATTCATACGAGTAGGTATCAGATTAATTCATTCACACCCTGTGTGGAGACAATCATTTTGAAAATAAAATCCGTAAAACTGTTACGCAAACACTTTGTGGAAACATTAAAGTATTGAATATGCAAACAATATTCATTGTACATGTGGGTTTACAAAGAGAATATTATATAGCAATTTAAAATCTATTTCAAAAATTGATTATTTCATTAATTATATAGGTAGTTTTAAAAAATGAAAGCAGTTCCCATCCATTTGATTATGAAACATTGGATTTTAGTCTAAATCAAATTCATTATTTCAAAACCTGTAAATTGTTTTGTAAAATGATCAATTATATTACTTATTAAAATTAATGAGTTAAATAAAGGATAAGTCTAATGATATAAAACGGCTAACGAAAGTACAGTAAATACAAAATTGAAGCAATCTGTTCAATGTTTTAAGAAAAAAGTTATGGCCATCATTTTCAAAGGGATGAAAATATATTTCAGTGAGAACGAGTGAGTTACTGTGAGTTTCTTTGACAATCGTCTTTATTTCTGACAAATTATTTAAAGGAAACAGTAGTTCTAGGTATGTAAAGAATAGTTTGTCACTCATAGAATTTTAAAGAAAACTTTTTTTACATTGTCGTAAACTTACGTAAAATAATGAAATTAATTTAATGCTGCGGCACAAAAAGACGAAGTTTTCAATTGAGGACGTACGGTTATTTGTAATGCAATAAAATAAAGAGTGGACTACGGCAAAAGAAGAAATGTTTGATATGACGAGGAATTTTATGATCTCTAATGTAGTAATCATTCGTATTTGAATAGAACGCATATAAAGTTATGGCGTATGAAACCCTACAATAAATGAAATGTAACTGAATCTATACCGCTAGATATTCGTGATTGCGAACATCGTAATAAAATTCAATTGTACACAATGTTTCAATTGACAGAGGCAAAGACATAGAAATTTTTACGCGCATTATTCCGGAAAATAATATGGAATATCACAAAATCTGATATAAACATAATAAGTTGCTCGCATGTTGGTCGTCACGCAAAAATATATCGAACATTTTACGACGTGGATGCGCGAATCCAACCGCCGCGGACTTCTGAAATTTACACAAAACGAAATGACAAGTTGTTTTATTTTGCTTTTAAAAAATGCGGACAATGTGTCCGCGAGTTCACTGCGAGCGCATAAAAGAGACGATCGCCCACGGGGCGGGGCTGTGGGGCCGGGCCGAAGGGTGCGGTGGAAAGTGAAGGAGTAGGGCGGGACAAAACGAGCGAGGAGGGCGGGAAGGAAGGCGGGGTTAATAAGGGGTGTAGGGCGGGGCCAAAAGGGGCAAAGGGTTTGGTTAAGAAGGGGGTGGAGTACGGGGAGGAAGGCGGGGTGAAGAGGGGGGGAGGAAGGGGATGGAGAGCGGGGCGAAGAAGTGGTGGAGGGCATGATGAAGGCGAGGCCAAGAGGGAGCGGCGGGTTGGGTGGAGGGCGGGGTGATGGGCGGGAATAATGGCGGGGTGGAGAACGAGGTTGACGGGCGCGAGGTGAGCGGGACCAAGCGGGGGGAGGGTATTGTGGGTGGTAGGGTGGAAGGCAATGTCTGGGCCGGGGTGGACAGCTACGGCCGAGGGCGTGTAGAGGCCGGAGGTGACGGCGAAACAGCGGCCGAATGCGTCTCACAAGTGGTGGACAGCGGCGACAAGACCCAAGATAGAGGTGGGGATGGTGTACGGGGGATATTGCGTCGAGAATAGGGGTAGCGGGTGATGCGGGTGGGGGGGAATTTAGGTCGGGGAGATTTTAGGATTGAGGGGAAATTTGGGCTCTGGGCGGGGAGATTTCGGTTGTGGTCGGAGAAAGGGCGGAGTTCTGGGCGGGAAGATTGGGTTCTGGGCTGTGAGATTTGGGTTCTGAACGGGGAGATTTGGGTTCTTTGCGAGAAGATATGGGCTTTGGCCTTGGGGGGATTTCGGGCTGTGGCGGAGATTTGGGAGGGAACTTTAGGAGGGGGGGGGTGGGGTTTTGTGCGGGAGCATCCGGTGGAGCGTTGCCGGGTGAAGCGAGGCGGGAGCAGGCGAGGTGGCGCGCCTGGCCGAGGTAGACAAGCGCGTTCCGATTTTGGCTGTCAACTCATCTGCTTCCCTCCGCCTCCGTCCGCGGCCAGCCGGCCGGCCGGCCGTCGCTCGCTCGCAGTGTGCGACCGCTTCACGTCCCGTCGGCAGAGAAGTCGCCGCAATTTAGAGGCCGCCCCGCCCCGGCCTTCCGCACCTCCCGCCTGACAGGTCGGGAAGCCCGCAGCCACCGCAGCCGCCAGCCAGCCAGGCAGGCAGGCAGCCCGAAAGATGCGCACTCAGCGCCGCTGGAGTTGGGAGTTTGAATGCCTCGCCTCCCCTTCGCTGGACTGGCAGCCGGGACAGAGTCACGCTGAGTCTCCGCCATGCACTACGTCCCCATCGACTGCTCGATGAAGGAGTCGCCACAATCAGGTCGTTTTCCGGATTCGCTGTGAAAAGCCACTTCATTTTTTGTTCGCTTCGCTTTTTCAAATAAATGTTTGGTGGAGTAATTTGTGAGGACATTTTTTGTTACAATTCATGGAATCGTTTAAATGCCTGTTTACAAAATGTTAAATAGTGTATGACTTCCTACATAAAATCCTAATGGATTGATGAGGATTATTGCGTGCATTGTGTATCTTATTTCTCTGAATTGTGATCGGGTCTGGCTCTAAAAGAGGTATAACAATGCAATTCATGATGGATTTCTTTTGTTCAGTTCATGTTTATTTGGTTTTTTAATATGAATACGCCTGTTTGCGTGCTCTCTGGCATCAAAATTATCATCTCCATTTCTTTTCATATTATTTCTACGAATTAATTTGACGTAATAAAATTCACGATAGTTGTATTAACTTTAAATATTTTCCAGATTTTGCGTTATGAAATGCAATTCAGACTTCAGGATGTATTTTTATTTTAAAATATTTTGACTGGCAGTTTTATATGCAGGTCCGATATAAAATGTATCTCGAATACAGTAAAAAAGTAATCCCAGTTTAAATGCAATACCTCAATGATTTTTCCCATCAAATATTTAAGCTTGTGGAAAGAATGAGTTTTTGGAGAGGAGAACTCTTCTTGCTTCTTGATAGATTTCAGCTGGTTTTTTCAATGATAGTGGGAGAACACTGATAAATCATCAATAAAACTTTTACGAGCCTATAATTATCGTACAATAAAAATAAATAGTGGTACAACCATATTCGCTTCATGAGCAACTAAACTTTCGTTAAAACATTTTCATCCAAAGTACTCATTGTATTTTAGAGAACCTCTTCACATTTATATATACTATTCATCTACTATCGAAATAGGAAAACATCTTGCGTTACTGAAAGTGTTGCTTAAAATTTCGAAAGGAAAAATTTCAGAAAACTTAAATAATTCAAATTTATTTAATATTCTCTCCACATTGAATACACCTTTAATATTCTCTTCACATTGAATAGATTATACATTACGTATTTTAATTGAATAAAACCCATAACTAACGTAGCGTTCATAAAACACTGTTGTTGATGTCGCTGAAAACGGTCATGCAGTGTTTATACAACTTCGTTTGCATAACATTTTGATTACACGTGTAACCTATTTTACTAAGTTCCTCGGATGGCTCATAGAAAGCATGTACGCGTAGGCTTCCGCGGCTCGAGTCGATGACATACCCTGATGAAGCCTGCGACATGTCAGGCGAAACGTCGGCCTCTCAGCCCACTACGCGGCGTCACCCGGACAGCGAAGAAGAAGTCATAGAAAGCATGCTAGTTTTCTATGCAGCAGTCCCGTGTTCTATTCCCGGCCGAGGACATAATGAAGCTGTAGCTTCCTAATACAAATCGTGTAAGTTTCTATAGATGTGTGACGAAAGAAAAAGCTCAGGCACGCCAAATACGTTAGGTACAGTGATGGGAATACGTCATGCTTGCTGCATGTCTCCCTTACACCCAAGCGTGAATATTCGCAGCCATGAAGTTACAGATTGTAGGGAGTGCACCGCCGACCACAAAGATGCCCCCCATACTGCCTGTGATGAAACAGCCGTGCGCGTGTCCCCCGACGGGCAGTCATAGTGTGTGTGTGTGTGTGTGTGTGTGTGTGTGTGTGTGTGTGTGTGTGTGTAAGTGTGTGCGTGGGGGGGTGTAACTGTAACTGTGACTTTCAAGAGCCATCGTAAGTTTGACTGGCAAACTATAAAAACTTCAGTGTTAGTCTGTATGTTTGATTTATGTGCAAGGTTTAAACGTAGTAAATAAGTAAACAAAGGTTTGAACGTAAGTATAAATTTGGTTCGTCCCACACACATAACTCTAAAAAAGATAAATGCATGTCATTATATTACAATACAAATAGGGCCCAGTTCTGGGAACAGCGCTGAGCTGATAAGACTGATTAATACAACCATAAAATGCCCAATCTATATACACGTACAAACTGTGTTTGTACTCACTGCGTCAACATTTTAATTCTAACCGTTCGTTTCATATTACTCCAGCCACTGTGTCGCAAAATGAAGAGAATGACGAGAAAGTTGTGTGCAGTTTGCTAGGAGGTGCAGGAGACTGAATAACCGCTCCCTTGTTATTTCCGCTCGGCCAACTGTCTGCGTTTAGTTTTACGTCCAATTTCGCAGATGAAAATTGTTTGAAAACAACCTCATTTCACTTTTTCATCCTACTTTTCCGCCTAGGTCGCAGAAATTACTGGAATGAACTGAGTACTCGGGCATCACCCATAATATAGTACATTTTGAAACGATGATATAATGATGGGCATTAATATACGAGTATCGTAAACTTCACACGAGTGTATTAATACCTGTTACATCGAGTTTCATGCGGTACATTTTATACGACTTATGGTAACTTTTACAATTTAAACTTTGACATTGAATCGTTTCATGGCAGTTGACAAGCAGAAATGAGCCGAGGTCACCTAGAGGATAGTTCCCTAAGCCTACCGTTGCATACTGCCACAGGTGGCTGTGGTTACCAGCTCCCTGCGAGGAAGTACTGCACTCGTCAAATAGTATCAAAGTGAAATTACGATCCAATTTATTTTTAAAAAATATTCTACAAAAAATAATAATAAAAGAAATCAAAACTGACAAGCATACAATAATATCAAATGCAATTTTAATGTACACAATAGAAGGAAACATTTACTATTACGATTCTCAATGATTAATTAAGTGTCAATACTTGGTTTGAAAACTTCTCTGTGATTGATCAAGAACCTGTATCATAATGAATCTGTGTCATGAGCATCATTATGCAACTGGTAGCAGTCATCAAGTGACAGCATTATGCTATGGGGATAGAAAAAAGGTTTGTTTTCTATTGTGGTTTGCGAACAATTCTGAGAGTGATTGATCTTTGCCTACGACTATAATTTAATTATGAGTATTTATTGTATTTTAATTATTAACAGTTACATTATAGTAAACCTTATACTGTATTTTATTGATTGTATACTTACTAATACTTTTATTACGGTAGAAGGTATGTATGTATGTATCTATGTATGTACTTGGCGCAATAGCCTGTGACGAAGCCTGGGCCACCACCTCCTAGAGTTATAACTCTAGGAGGTGGTGCCTGGGCCCACCAGCAGCGTCCCGGCCTTGCGGACATGGGTTACGGGGTATGTGTTGTTAGCACGTAGGGGTCCCTACGCTCTATTCTGGTCTTCTCAATCTGAGAAGTGTGTTTTCTCATCGTCACACAGGCGCAGATACTGTGACATTGGAAGGAAAATGCACTCTATAATCTCGCCCGACCCGGAATCCAACCCGGGGTCACGTCATGCAAAACGAGCACGCTGTACGATGAGTTATCCACAAGGGCACAGTAGAAGGCAATAGTATAAAAAAATAATTAACCTTTAAATAAGGTATCACATTAATATAATGGAATGAATTCAGTAATTCAAATTCTATTATCACATTTCATGTGGCACTATTACTTCTTTCTTTATATGGGAACAGTGAGTCACACCATGAGTGAATCACACCATGAAAACATTCCGGAATATGACGAAATTCGACTGAAAGGCTTGAGGCAGTAACAAGATAATTTGCATCAGCCACAAGTTCTCATTATAACCAAGAACAATTTAAAAAAGATTGATGCCGTTAATCCTTGCCTGAACACAAATAACGGTTTTTATTTTAATGGTTTACAAAATATATTGATTCAGTGGTGAGTTGTAGTTGACATTTACATAATTGAAATTATTGAAGGCGTTGTCATTGTCAACAATAGTATATACTATTGTACTAGTATTGTAGTAGTAGTAGTAGTACTATTGTCAACAATAGTACTACTATTGTTGACAATGACAACGCCTTCAATCATTTCAATTATGGTTTACAAAAGTTGGCAGATCGTTGGCCGAAATATACAAGGGATCTTTACTGTCTGTTTCACTCAGAGGTTACGAGTAAGAGGTCACTCAGAGGTTCGTAAGTGAACAATACCAAGCATGCGATGTCTGATTATACAGGTATGTGAATCGTACCTGTATAATTGTACCTGTACAATTGAATAATACAGGTATGTGAATCGTACCTGTGTTATTCATCGTCTTATATGTCATTTTATAGTTCACTAATGTATTTATTCGCAAAATAGACAACTTGTGGTTTAGAAATTGCCAATTAATTAAACTCGACGCTTCTCGGATCGCTGATTTGTCAGTAATTTTCAAACTACACGCAAACTTTCTTTAAAATGTGATGGTTTTTAAAATATGTATTTCTTGTAATTTAATTTACATTTTTCTGGAGTGTTTATATGTTTCTAAAACGCAAATGTTTGCTTAGGAAGTATTTTTTCAAACCAATTTTTGAGTGCTTTCTGAGGCTCATCCATTATGAATATTCAAGAAGTTTATTAGAAAAAATACGAATAAAATTGTCTTAAGAGCTTATTTTCGAAGTTTCGCCATTTCTCCCTGGACACTATAAATTGATTGTTATTGTAGAAATTCTTTCGCTGCTGCATTGTTTCTATTGCTTTTGAAAATTCAATCTCAGACAGAGGTTCCTCGTAACGCTACGACTATTACGTAATTCAGGGCGACGGGACTCGGTTTATTTGCTGCTACCTCCATTTGACTCATTAATGGAGCTGCTTGTTGGTTGTTTACGTTCCCATATCCGCAGTTCGCTTAACATTCTATTCAGTTGCAGAGATTGTAGGATAATTATGCTTAACCTTTCTAGCTCGATACCGTAAAATATCTCATAACGGTGTTAATAAGATATACAGGCTCAATTACAGCTTAATTGTTTTCATGTTCCTCAGAGAGGTCGTTTGACGCAAAACCGAGAAGGAAATGATATCATTAAGGGGGAGAGAAAAAGTTGATATGTTTATTTGACAATGAAATGATCAGGTACATCCGTAAATTATTCATTTATGTGAAATATTTCTATGAAGATAACCAAATAGATTGTATAATTGAAAAATTATGACAGAAGAAAATTTCTGCTTGGAATATTAATTTTTCTTTCTGTCCAATTTGCATCAAGCAACCTTTCACAATGTGATTCTTACTATTTTCTCAAATTTTCTACTGATTACATACAAACTGTTGAAGATTGCAAGATAAATACAATTCACACCTTTTTATCTTTAATTTTTGAAACGCAATGTAATCTTGGAAACGTTTTCCGCAAAAGTAAAATTCTGACACAAAGTAAATGTGCCTCTGGTGATAAATCTCAATGGTATTCCATATAGTATTACCCTTAGCTTTGATTTATTAATATTGTTGTAACTGTTAAGAAACGGAAGAATTTGTTTGGTCACTAGCAACGTAGATGTGTTGTTCGCTTCCATTTTAACATCAGTTTCTTAGAGGGCTTCCTATACAAAATTTCTCTCACCGGACAATCCGGACAAAGAAATTAATTTAAACATTTGACCAATACAATGAAAATATTCAATATGGGTTTTAATATAAAGTGGGACAAAATTATGTTCATATATTAAGCATTAATATGATCTGTCTTACATCAACACTATTAAGGTGTGACAGTGATGTAAAATGATGCAATTGCGAGAAATTTGAGAGAATGATTTATAATGAAACGTTTGTATAATGAAATGTTGAAATTAGGTTTCATTATCTTATAAATTTATAATTTTGTTATACAAAAAATAGCGTATGCAATTTGTTTATTATGTTGCTTTATTGCATTCGTACAAATTTCAAAACTCGCTCCTGACGTCGCTCGTTTTCAAAACATGTAGTCATGCAATAAAGCTTAACATTACAAACAAGCTAGCGAAACCCGGCAGACGTTGTTCTGCCCTTCATCTCCCTCTTTCTCCTCCCCTCTCCTTTTCTCTCACCGTCACTCTCTCTATCTCTCTCTCTCTCCGCTCTTTCCCTCTCTCCGTCTCTTTCCCTCTCTCCGTCTCTTTCCCTCTCTCCGTCTCTTTCCCTCTCTCCGTCACTCTCTCCCTCTCTCCCCTCTGTCACTCTCTCCATCTCTCTGTCTCTCTGCCTCTATCTCTCTGCCTCTCTCTGTCCCTCTCGAGTTGCAAGGTTGTTCAATACATGATTCGAATAAATAAATACCCAGGTAATGCCCAGTTAATCAGCTAGAAGCAAGTAAGTGAGGTCTCTCGGAAGCAGAGAGTAAATTATCACGAGGCTCAAGAGATGAGAGAGGAGAAAAGCTGTAAATAAACGTTGCATAGTCCAGAGACTCATTTGAGAAACTTTTCCGCCAAGAAATACTGTGAAAGAATACTAATGGAAACGAGTACACACTATAAAACTAAGATAAATTTCTAGTATGTGAGAAAGGTACGATATTCAGGGCTTGCACTTCAGTGCTTCGTTTCCAGGGTTGGTTGGTTGGTTGATTTTGTAGAATACAAGGCTTTGGTACTATCAGACTTCAAGGGAGTCTAAACCCTTGGTTTTGGCCGGCTCTTACTCAATTTCATTGGTTCTAATGAGGAATGATTGGAAAAATAAACGAGTAGGAAAAGGTTACCTTATTTTTCCATTCGGTAATTTTGGACAGTGGCCAATACTTTACATACATACTTTAAAGTTTTATTAGTGTATGATATTATCATTTTGAGTTCACTGTAAGGTTCAAATTATTGTTCCATCCTTTTATATTTAACGTAGCCTCTCTTTTCAATAAGAGCTACCTTTTCTTACAAACGTTACAAACGCGGTAACGTTACTTACCGTTACGTTACTTAGCGATACAAACGCTACAAAATCACAAAAATTTGTATTAATATTCTCCGTTCTTCGTACTTTATGAAATAATTTCACTGTAAAGAAATCGCTTTTCAAACGAGATATTAATCGCACGTTTATTGTTTTAAAGACCTATTGGGTTAGTAAACATTGCATATTAATTATCCAATCTGGCTCGTATAATCAAAAGTAGTAAACACTAACAAAGTTCATCGTCATATCATTACATCTGTTACATGAAAAATGTATCATTTTAAGAATATATGTCGGTGTGCTAGTTTCCCTGTAGCACTTTTAGGTGTATATCTATAAACTACGTGTATTTATAAAGGGGTGCAGATCTCGCTTCCTTCCTCCAGCAATTTCCAACTTTTGGTACTTTTCAATAAATTCTAGATCTGTCACAGTGACGTAGAGTTGCAGTTGGCTGCCAAACACTAGTAGATTCCCCAATCAGAATTCTACGACACAGGGATATGAATGTTGATTCCACGGTATGACAAAAATATCTTGTATCCACTGGTAATAGTGTGGGAAAATAGTGCAACGTGTGCAGAATATACAGATGCATTGAATTCTGTAATTTCAGGTAAGAATCCTCGTTTCGAGTCCTGACGGCGGCAGGATTTTCGACACTAGCTTTTCAGCTAGGTTGAATTCAGTCGCTGTCTGGAGGAAAATTCTAGCGGCCGGCTGCTCTGATCGGTAGTTTTCCGTGGTTTCTCCGATCAGCACCAGGCGAATGCCGGAGCAGTACCCTACCAAACGGGCCACGAACCGCGCGCGATCTGTCCTTCCTCTTCCTTGTCCTATCCTCTCCCCTTACACACACACACACACTTACACTGACATGCACTACACTACCCCATATTCAGAGAGGCCGATCGGGAGCTTAGAGCTTGTCTCGACTGGGGCGGTGTCCCGGTAGTAGGAGAGCCCTGGTTAGGGGGAAATCCCACTAGCCGACGGTAGGTCGGTGCCGGATCTCGCCATCCAGCGAGGGGAAAATCACCGTGAAGTTCCGAGAAAACACATGCACTACACTAACGGGACTAATGACCGAAGCCGTTGACGCGCTCGGAAACACGAAAAAATCAATCAATTTTTTTATTAAAATACTAAAAAATATTTTTTACGAAATCGATTATCATATTATTCGCCAAACTTGTCATTTTTTCGACGCCATTCCGGTACTTTTGCAGCTCACTTCGGTAGACGAAAGGAAAAAGCGCGCGCTAAGATACTTCACGCCATCTAGGATTTTCGAGCACAATCCGTTTAAGATATTGAAAAGAAAAGATGGAAAGCGTTTCACAACTTCCCGGATAAAATCATCCCTCATTTCCTCGAGTCGTTCTATGCAAACACTCTTTTCTCGAGGAACGTGACCGTCGGCGGCGACACGAATAAGGTTTCCCAATCTGTCGCCAGAGGGCGGCGGCGGCCCCTCATCCGCAGGGGGCGAGCGGCGGGCGCGACGCCTGCCGAAAGGAGATTCGGCTTTCGACAACCCGGTTATTGTCATTGCGCGAACGCTGCCTCGAGTTTTTGGGGTTAAGGGAGTCGAAGACT